>CM070651.1:0-612500 GCA_036346575.1 Dendrocalamus sinicus
AAAATGTAGCACATATAACATGCCCTAACACCAGCAACACGCGGGTTGACGAATTGATCACCAGAGTGACATAATCTGGAGGTTGTGTATGTAGCTGTTTTGCTTTTCTGTTCGAAAATTCGGCTTATGTAAATCCTGTGGGTTGTTTTGGTCAGCAAGTTGCAAAATGCTAACATGTTGGAACATAGCAAGATCTGAAAGCTACAGAATGCCTAGTGAAGATATATCTATTTAGAAGCATCATCACTATGACTCCTTGTGGGTAGCTCGATGGAGTGCTAAATAAGCGTGTTGCGGGTTTTACTATTTTATGAACTTGAAAGTATTTCATGTTTATTGTAACATAAGATGTTGTTTTGTTGCTTCTATCTTGCATTGGTTGCAAGATCGAAAACGTGCTTGCACCAGATTGAGCTCGGTATGGTGATTCTATTTCGATAATAAAGGAATAGGGTTTATCCTCGTTCGGACCAAAAAATCTCAGCCTAATGAACAAATTCGTATAGTGATGCCAAATAAAAGTCATGCAGAATTATATTTTGGCAAGGCAATTAGCTGGATGTCTTGATTGGAAATCCAAATAAGTTGGTCCAACACACTAACAAATACTCTTACAGATGCTAGCGATTGCCCATGCATTACAACGGATCTCAAATAAAAGATACTACAAGTTCTAAAGTATGAAAAACAAAATAGCGTGTTTCCCTGTATACATGAGTAGGTTGCTTGTGCTTTGCAACATAATCTCAAATTTTGCACTAAATCAATATACTAAAGCAACCATATGAAATCCATCATGCACTAATAATCAATTAGCGAACATAGTGCCCAATGACCTATATATCACGCACAAGTGATTATCCTAAATCAGAGATTGCATAGAAAATTTGTATCGATCAGCAAGCTAATTACACCACAAGCCACATGCATACACATATGCACACATAGCCCCATCCTCCAAAGAAGATCCTCCAAGGCATATGAGCATGCATGACAGATCCAGTATAACAGTATTGTGATTTTATTAGCCTTTTCTCTTCATTTTTGGGAATGAGTATTCAAATAGTAATGTAAAAACGTGATGGCTCCCCTGTTACTTGCAAATATTTACGTAGCACGAAGCGATTACTTATTGAGCGCTCACCTTCCGCACATCCTCTGCCCTTCTTATCCTTCTCATAACACACATATATGCGTTTGCACGTCATATTTGCAAAGTTTCGGGCTTGCACGGTGGTCCACTCGCCAATGCCTGCAAATCAAACCTTTACTGTTAATATGAATGGTTAGAGGAAAATAAAGAATGCGTTCTTACTTTTCTTTGCATGTGGCACAATAATTTTTACTTATTAGATGATTCATGCAATTTAATCGATGCATGATGCATCTTTTTAGCTCTATGCGAGACGGTCTCAAGGAACAAGAATGACTTCGCTATACTAAAATCAAAAGAAAAGTGTTTGCTTTCTTAAAAATGCCATGATGCCATCACATGCATACAAAAAAACAGCTATGCTCCTTTGTTCTTTAATAAAGTTTGCTTCCTTCCAAATGACAAATGCATCAATCTAAGTCGAACAACGAACCGTGTCTTTGTTGATTCATCATTGTCGGTGTTTTGTAATTTATGAGCAAGGTTAATTATTTATATTCTAAACAGATATCCACGCAATTTAACTCAACTGCGACGATTGGAATAATAGGAAACCAAACATTTCGTAGGAGAAGCCTGCAAATGTGGGCTAGTTAGAAGCAATAAGAAGGCTATATGCTAGCATCATAGATTCATAGTTGAGTTTTGAATTTCAAGCGGGAAACTCTTTCTCAGGGCATAATTGATAAGAGAATTTTGTAGAATAATCATAATTCTCTCCTAAGTAAAACAGTCTTGTTTTACCAATGGTGAAAGTAATGAAACAGTTGAATAGTCAAAAATTTTGGGAGAAATATCGTTGGATACATACCATCAAAAGTCGGTGCAGTGTGGTGGCGCAAGCGAATGATGAAAACACCCTGGTTAGGTTCGTTTCGACTTATGATTTATAGCTTTTCTAAAACAAATAAATGAGATGGATTTTTCGGTATAGTGTGGTGGCACAAGGAATGGATGAAGACCTGCTTGCAGATATCATCCAGGAGGCCGCAGTCATAGTTCATGCACAGGGAGAAATGGTTCAGAAAAAAAATTCCCATTCACAATTTTTATAAATCCTACAACCACAATTTTTTACTAATTTATGTCTAGTTACATGAACAATCTCGGTACAGTGCTTGCTTAAACTCAAATTATTCAAGTAGGACAATCGATTACCGACTGTAGAGCAACTAAATCAAGCGTTACCTATGAAATGTTTGAACACTCACTCGTGCAGCAATGAATTGACTTCGGTTAGCAAACAGGATGCGGCATACACGAACGGGGAATGAGATGGGCTGACCTGCTGTGCCGTAGGGTTTGGAAGGGATGAGGAAGCGGGCGCGCGGGGAGGACAGCCGCTTCCATCAGCTCGTCCGCGGGAGGCACCGTGGGGTGCTCCGGCCGCGGAATCACCGGAGCCGGCGATCTGGCCTTGCGTGACCCACTGCTTCCCTCTGAGCATTGGCGGCATATCCCCCTGAGCAGCGCGGGGTGTGGAGGAGGAGGCGTTAGCGGAGCGGAGGAGCGGGAGGAGGCGACGGAGCAGAGGAGTGGGGGAAGGAGGAGGCGGAGCAGCGGAGTGGAGGGAGGAGGAGGCGACGGGAGCGCAGGGGGGGAGGGAGGGGAGGAGGCGGCGGCGTGGGGTGGGGAGGAGGAAGAGGAGGCGGCGGCGCGGGGTGGGGGAGGAGGAGGCGGCGGAGGCGGAGGGTGGGGAGGAGGAGGCGGCGGCGCAGGGTGGTGTGGGGAGGAGAAGACGGCGCGCGGGGTGGAGTGGGGTGGGAGGAGGAGGCAGCGCAGGGGTGGGGAGGAGGCGGCGGAGCGGGAGGAGGCGGAGGAGGAGCGGGGAGGCGGCGGTGGAGGAGCGAGGCGGAGCGGGAGGAATGAGAGATGGGACGCGGCGCGGGGGGCGGGGGGGGGGGGGGAAGCAGCGTCCGCTCGCGAGGTGGGGGGATATCAGAGAGAGAGAGGAGAGGTTCAATGATGTGCATGATCCAAATGATTTTAGCCTTAGGATCTTCAATGAGTAAGAGAAGAAGGTTTGAGAAGCGATCCAGGCCATTTATTTGTATAAAGTTGGATTACTTGGTACAAAAATCTGGGTGGACTTAGATTAGGCATGACTGTGGGGGTGGTTGAGCGGGGTGGATTTAGTAAAGAAAATTTTGGTGTATTATAGAGTAGGGTAGATAAAATTGTGAGCTATAGATTACGCTTTCGGCCAAATGTGATGCGAAAGAAAATCCCTGGAATCCTCTGGTAACTCCGGAACGACTGGAAAAACAGAAAATTGTGAGCTAGATCATGTTTTCGGCAAAACGTACTCCGAAAAATAAAAATCCCCGGACTGCTCCGGTAACCACGAAATGACTAGAAAAGCTGAAAATCGTGAGGTATAGGTCCTCTTTCGGCCAAATCTGCTTCGAGGAACAAAATTCCCCTGACTGCTCCGGTAAGCCTTGAACGACTAGAAAAGCTGAAAATCGTGAGCTATAGGTCACGCTTTCGGCCAAATGTGATGCCGAAAAAAAATCCCCGGACGATTGAAAAGCTGAGGCAGTGTAAAGCAATAAGTGCTCCATACAAGTCAGAGCCATAAATGCTTGATTGGCGGTGATTAGATTAGCTGCATGGTTATTTCAAGGGCAACGACGATTGACAATGGCGGTTTAATTGGAAGCATGCTAGCTCGTGAGAAGAAGTTTGCTGATTTAGGGTTTAGCAAATAGCCACAAGACAGATAATGAGAGGTATTAGTAGCTAGCGGAGAGCTAGTGCGACAGCGATACACATTCGGATGTCGGCGAACAAGAGCCAGCGATACAACGAGCACGCCACTATTTAGAGCCTAGCGGCTGCACTACCAAGGTCCATATATCCCACAAAGATTATAAGACTTGCTCGGGAGATAGAGGATTGGAGATGTGTTAAGTACACTTCATGAAGTGCGATCCGCGATTGGGAGTATACATGTACTGATTTTTGTGCCTAAAAGAAAAGAGAGAGAGAGGCCAATAGGTATTCAGGTTTTAGTCATTTTGTGGAGATTGATACATGAGGGAGAGTGGTGGCCTTGAGAATATTTGCGATTGTTTCAAGGCTGAGCCCTCGATGCTGGTTGGTGGCGAACCTCTCCTTGGCGTCGAGAGAAGTTGTCATGTTTTCTTCCGAGCTTTAGCGGTGCACCCAAAAGTCAATTAATAGGCGGAGGAGTCGGTGATAGTGGCGACCCTTATGTCAATGCAACGATGCGGGCAATCGGTGTTTAATTAGCCTAATAGTCTAAATCGGCCAGTCGATGTCTGCTCGAGACGTGCCTCTAGATAGCATGTCATTCTAAGCATTTCATTTAAACACATACATTTCGCAACTATCCATAATGCAAAATACATTAATTAAGTATTATAGATATCATGGGATTCAATATGATCAAAAACATATGACTTGCCTTCTTGTCTTTAGTCTCGGATTGCCTTCACATAATCTTCAAATTGGATATCGGTATTGTCGTAGGGGTGGCCCCCACCTAAACCCAGCAGGCCTGGCAGGAGATTACAAGGCCCAGAATAGGCCATGTGTAATGACATAAGCACCCCTAAAGGGGCACTCCAATGTAAGGGCACTATTGTAAAAGCGCTCGTCATGTGCATATATATATGGCGGTAAGCCATGGGGAGGACCCAGGCCATTACACTTATCTTCATCACTCTCCACTACCATCTCTCTCTCTGTTTGGTCTGTAGCCACAACAGTTGGCGCCGTTCGTGGGGAGGACGGAGACAAGCCTGAAGACCGAAGGAAAAAAGATGCACCGAAAAAAGCTTCTTCAGCGGCGGCGAAAGGAAAGAAGGTGGTCGGCCCGGAGCACCGTATGAGCACCAGGGCTTCGACATCGGCAGCGGCGGACGCGGGCGTCGACGCAGGCGTCGCAACCGACCCCGCCGATGCAACGGCCGCCGACCTCGCTGCCCCCGCGGCAACCCTCGCGGTGCCGCGGACGGGTGGTCGAAGTAGCCACGGCGGGCGACCGGCAGCTCGGGACCTCACGACGCGGTCGTCCCGCGCCGATCCGCCCGCCGGGAGTACCGGCGACCCGCTGCCGGCGGTGGAAAGTGCCTGCCTGGCGGCTCTCAACGCGTTCGGCGGGGCGGGGACGCCGTGGAGCCGTCGAGAGATATACAAGAGGCTCGAGTCGGCCGGCGCACCGCAATCGCGTCGAGCCCGCGCCGAGAGGGCGGACGATCGCGAAGCCCACACGCCCAGCCGCGTGCGCTGCGGCGCGTGGATCGAGTCCCCGCTCTCGGCGGGGCTGCAGCAGCGCCATGGCCCGAAGACTTCAAGTTCCCTAGCGCCATCGACTCGTATAAAGCGACACGGACCCCGTGAGTTCGTGCGCGTATCTGAAACGCGATCGGCGCGGGCGGAGAGCGACACCACGAAGGCAAAGGACTCCCTCTTGCGCTACAAGGAGTGGCGCTCTCTTGGTTTTACCATAGAGCGGGCTCCATCTACGCGTGGGAGCAGCTCGCGTCGCCTCCACAACAACTTCCAGGGAAACTACGTCGACCGGGTCGAGGCGGACCAACTCTTCGCCGTGAAGCAAAAACCCTCGAAGAAACTCCGGGATTACTTCAAACGCTTCGCCAAGATTCGATGTCAAGTGAAGGACGTCAACAAGACCACCATCGTCAATGCAGCCATATAGGGCCTTCGTCCGGGCCCGATGGCCGAATACAATGCGCGGAAGCCAATCAAGACGGTGGCGAAGCTCTTCGACAAGATGGAAGAATACGCCAGGGCGGAAGAAGACGCGCGGCGAAGGCAAGGCGACGACTCCGACACTAACCAGGCCGGAGCCTCGACAAAAACCGAAGATCCACCGAAGGGCGGCTCTTCGAAAGGAAGGCGTAAGAAGGAGTCGTCCAGGGACGCGCCCGACCGCAGGGACAACCCGCATAAGGAGTCGTCGGATCAGCCCAAGCGCGGCCAACAAAGGTCGAGGCGAAACCGGTACGTCCTCGACATCGATGGCGGATCCGACGAGGGCGCCCAGCCGGCCGAGGCGCCGAGGGCGCGCGGCCGGGGCGCGCCGTGGCGGTCGCGGCGATAAAGTCGTGGAGACTATGGCGACCCGCATCGGGGCGTGGTGCTTAGTCCACGGCGCGGCAATCATGATACCCGAATCGCACCTCCATCGCGGCGCTCCGCGGCAGCGTCCTTCGGGACAGAACCGAGGCGCGCCGCTGCGGTGGCCCGTCAATTCCCATACGAGGCCCCATGCGGATCTGACGCGGGGATGCGAGTATAGCGCGGGAATGCAACCCCAAGAAGGCACCTTGCGGATCCAAGCTCACGTACAGCAGCCTCGGGAAGGCCTCCTATCGTTGCAGGCCTCGGACGCAACCTACCGCAGGGTCATTAATGTCATATCCGGCGGCTCTACGCTGGAATTCGCCTCGGCGCGGCAGCAGAAGGCCTACGCGCGAAGACTACATCACGCGGCGGTATATCCAGCGCAAGCACCGCCAGAATGGGCGCAACACGAGGTTACATTCACACCTGATGACGCCCAAGGTGTGGACTTCCCTCATCAGGACCCCCTGGTCATCCGGGTCATCATCGCGGGGTGCGACGTGGGGCGCGCATTGGTGGACGGGGGTAGTTCCGCGAACGTATTGTTTGCGGCGGCCTTCGACCAGATAGGGATTCCTCGAAGCCGCCTGGGGCCCTCGGGAATCCCACTGCAGGGCTTCGGAGGACAGCCCCTGCGGGCGCTGGGCCAGATCGGCCTTCAAGTCTCCTTCGGTCGAAATGACAATATGCGGACCGAAGAGGCCACCTTCGACGTGGTCGACCTCCGTATCCCTACAATGCCATTGCAGGCGCCCAATCCTCAACTCCTTGGGCGCGGTACCACATCATGGCTATCGTGCATGAAAATCCGGGCCCAGGACCATCATCACCGTCGGCGACGAGGATATGGCTCGGCGCATCGAGCGAGCACGAGGCCGCGCCGCGAGGCCGGCGACGCCTTAGAGCCGACGGCGTCACGCGCGGAGGTCGGGGTCATCCATGGCGCTGCGCGGCCCCGCGAGCGTCCAGCGACTAGAGGCTGCGGCGGCGTCAAGGGTAAGCGGTCGATATATTCACCCTTGTAGTCGCTCGCCGCGCAAGCGGGGATATAATGAAGGTCGTCGTTTGCCGTTAATTCTTCTTCGTCACATACGAGCACGCGGTGAGGCGCGCGGCAGCCAGCGTCGCGCCCGCGATATAAACCAAAGACGCGTTCGCGTGTGTACTCGCCGTTGCCGTGGTGGGCGGATCGAGTATAAACCAAAGCGCGCGTTCGCGTGTGCAATCGCCGTTGCTGTGGTGGGCGGGTGAGTATAAACCAAAGCGCGACGTTCGCGTGTGCACTCGCCGTTGCCAGGGTGGGCGGGACTGAGTATAAACCAAAGACGCACGTTCGCGTGTGGACTCGCCGTTGCTAGGGTGGGTGGGACTGAGTATAAACCAAAGACGCACGTTCGCGTGTGCACTCGCCGTCGCCAAGGTGACGGGACTGAGTATAAACAAAATGCGCACCGGGGGGACGCCCTCACGCGCGTAAGTCTCCGGACTATAAAGAAGACGTAGCGTCGAGCCTAGCTCCGCACGCAATAGTCCACGGACTCTAAATAAGACGTAGCGTCGAGCCTAGCTCCGCACGCAATAGTCCACGCACTCTAAATAAGACGTAGCGTCGAGCGTAGCTCCGCACGCGCGAGTCTCCGGACTATAAAGAAGACGTAGCGTCGAGCCTAGCTCCGCACGCAATAGTCCACGGACTCTAAATAAGGCGTGGCGTCGGCGTGAGCTCCGCGCCGCGAGTCTCGGACTATAAAGAAGGCGTGGCGTCGAGCCTAGCTCCGCACGCAATAGTCCACGGACTCTAAATAAGGCGTGGCGTCGGCGTGGCTCGCTGCGCGAGTCTCGGACTATAAAGAAGGCGTGGCGTCGAGCCTAGCTCCACACGCAATAGTCCACGGACTCTAAATAAGGCGTGGCGTCGGCGTGGCTCGCACGCGCGAGTCTCGGACTATAAAGAAGGCGTGGCGTCGAGCCTAGCTCCGCACGCAATAGTCCACGGACTCTAAATAAGGCGTGGCGTCGAGGTCTATCTCCGCACGCGAGTCTCGGACTATAAAGCGAGGCAAACGCGGAGGTTCGCCTCCGCACGTCGATCTGATCTGTCCGTTCTACGGAACCACGGCGCGACTACGTCGCGTGGCGGCATCAACACACAACTTAAAGTGCGGAGGCACGCGCCACGGAAGAGTCACATATACAAAGGTCCGCCAACATCCGGCGCTCTAAGCGCTACCGCGGTTCGTCATAACGCGCGCCAAGGCGGCACTCGCTGAGGAAGGCGGTTCGCCCAAAAGTCGAGCGAATCTTCGACCCTTCGCCAGCGATGAAGGCGTCGTCGGGTTGAAAGGTCGGCCGCCCGAAGCCGGCCCCAGCAAGGAAGCTGCCCGGGATATAGGTGAAAATCAGCATGCATGCAGAAAGTGTGCGCTTTATTAACAAAAACAAGGGACAGTACAATGCACGCCTACACCTAGGCGCGCGGCATCAGACCTGCGGGTTCCCAGCGCCTTCGGAGGGCCCAGCGCCGCCATCATCGCGTCGAGGACCCGCCCGAAAGTGGCGAGGCTCCCGCCCCGTAGAGCGACTTCCGAGCTCGATCCGTCGGCTTCCGCCCGGCGGGACCCAGATCCGGTCGCGAAGGGCCCAAGGGCACGGCGGCGGAGTGGGCGGCGCCGGACATCACACCCGCCCCACGGGCATCTCGGTGGGGTCATTCAGCCCGGCGACATGCGTACAGCCGCGGTGCTGGAGGAGCGCGCACACCAAGCAGGCCGAAGTGTACGCGCAGTGGGTGCCGAAGGACGTCGCCGCGCGCGCGACGTTGGCGGCATCGATCGGCGGAGCGCCGCGGCAACTCCTCCGGACCGAAGGCGCGTCCCGGCACCTCCGCCACCAGCCCTTGAAGATGGCTCTCCAACGCTTGGAGGGCGTCCCAAGCAACCACCGAGGCGTCGCCCAACGTCCGGTTGCGCTCCGCTAGAGCCAAGGCAAGTTCGCCTTTCTCCTTCTCTAGCGCGCCGACCTGCTCCAGGAGCCCGTCCCGCTCCGCCGCGAACTTTTCATCAGCAGCTGCTGCGGCTGATTCCTGCGCCGACGCAACAAGCCCGTCGGCGCGCGCCCTCGCTTCGGCGCATTCCACTTCCAGCTGACGGATGCGGGCGTCCCGGGCAGAGCGGGCGTCAGAGGCTTCACGCAGCTCCCCCTCGGCGGCTCGTAGCCTATCCTCGAGTGCTTTTTGGCTACGAGCGTAGGCCGCTTGCAGGGCCTGCCCCAGCACGAGTGTCTGTAGAAGGGACAAGACTTAGCAAACTCAGCTAGACTCAGGCGTGGTCGCACGAGTACTTACCCTCACCCCAGACACCTCGAAAGCGTCCTCGAGGCGCCCCACGCCGTGAGGCTGCAGCACTGCGGTCGGCGCTCTGGCGCGTCATCCACAATCCCGCGCCACGCCCTCAGCGTCTCCGAAGGCGGCACGAAGTCCGCAGGGTTCACGGGCTCGGAGGCCCCGGGTTCCGTCGGATGCTCCCCCTCCGGGATGAGCAACGCTGTATAAAAGAAGGCGGGTGAACACTCCAAGGCATAAAAATCATACACCAGAGTAAGCTCGGCCACCTTACCTTCGGTGGCCGAAGGGATGGTTCCGCTGCGGACGGAAGCCTCCGCGTTCGGGGAGGCCGGTGGCTGCCCCCGCGCGGTGGACGGCGTCGTCGGGAGGCCGGAAGGTACATATGCCGCAGGGCCTCCGGCGCTCGCGCTGGCGTCCCACAGGCTTCTGATGCCCGTGGCCACGACAAATCCCCGCGGTGTCCGGTGGAGCTTCGGCCGCACGCAGGGCCGTTTGGCCGGGGCAGCTAGCAGCGCCACTGCCCCCGCAGCCGTGGCTGGGGAAGACCCTGCGGCTGCTACGCCCGGAGGCAAAGGTCCCATGGTAGCAGTCGTCGAAGGGGCCACCTCAGTCCCCGCTGCCGCTGGCAAGGACAGCACGGCTACGTGCGCCCCCGCGGAGGGTGCCTCCGGCACCGCAGCGGCCGCCGTTGAGGCCTCCACCTCGGCATCGCTGGTCCGCACGGGATCCACCTCGGTGACTCCGGCGGGTGGTGAGGCTTCCCCCCTCCGGCCGCCCGCGGCAAACCCACCGTCCGGGACGCCTGCTGAAGACACCTCACCTTCGGCGCCTGCGCCACCCAAGCCCGAATCGGCGTACCTCGCAGAGTCTGACTCCGCGTCCACCGCGTCCTCGAAAACACTAGCAGCAGGCGCGGCAGGTGCCCCGCTGCGGCCTCTCTTCCGAGACGAGGCCTTCTTCTTCTTCGCTCCACCATCGGCTGGAGCGACACGGTCCGGCGCGGCAAGGCCTAGGACCTCGCACACGCGGTTCAGTCGCCCCAGCCCCGCCTTGGCGACAGCAGACGCGCGCTGCTCGTGCTCCCTGGTGGTGTACGGACCCAGGAACACGCGCACGGCTTGCTCCGCCTCCTCCAAAGGAACCCCTGAAGTAAAGGAGAGCAACATCAGCATAGAACGCGTTTCGCGTCAGCAAAGGAAGGAGCGCAATCGAGGCTTACGAGGACCAGGCGGTGCTGGTAGCAAGCAAACCCACGGTGAAACATTATCATCTCGACGCCTCTCGGCGGCAAGATGCCAGTCGTAGGCAAGCGGGGCCACGCCGTACATCACATACACTTCGGCAAGGTCGCGCATATTGAAGCGGGCGGCCATGCCTACGAGCCGTTTGACCCTCCGCTTGTCCTCATCATCGAGCGTTCGGCCGGGCGAAGGCTTGAACGCGATCGGTCGGCCCGTACACGCGAGGCCGCTCCCGCTCTCCACACGGTGGCAGAACCACCGCTTCATCCAGGAGGACTCCCACTTCCCGCGAGTCGAGTTCGCAGGGAAGAGCTTCTTGCAAGATGAGCGGAGAGTAAAAGAGACGCTGCCAAAGCTCGACAGCGTCCCGCCTCTCCGGCCCTTCGGCTGGCATCGCGCCTCGTGAAGATAGGCGAACAGCGACGCGCTGGGCCAGCACGCCCCCGAGAGCAAGGCCCAGCTGTACACCGCGAGCCAGGCCACGGCGTTTGGAGTCGATTGCGCCGGCTCGGCTGAAGGTCCGCGATCGTCGCCCACCACGCTCGCCGCTGGGATCCGGAGCCCCGCGTCGAAAAAGGCAACGAATACGATCGCCTCTGACCTCTCGGGATGCGGTTCCGTCTCGTCGCTGGCGGGCAATCGTACGTCGTGGCGCTCGGACAGCTTCCCCGCGCGCAAGAGCCCTTGGATCGTCTTCCGATTCTGGCGAGGCCTGGCTCGCCGAGCGTGCCTTCCTCCGCCGCCCGGCCGCTCTGGTCGCCACCGCCGGTCGCGCTCTTCGCGCGTATTTTACCTCCAACGGTGAGGATCGCCGGCGAATGGCAGGGCCACCAACCGCCTGGCCGCGCTCGCTGCTGGAGGCCATCGCTTCCCACGACGAGACTAATACGGTGAAGATAGTGCGAGGGTGGAGAAGGCCGGGCAAACAGGAAAGAGGGCACAAAGGTGCGGGGACGCTATTACGGGGGGGCTATTTTAAGCCGCCTCGCCCATACCGCCGCTACTGAAGCGTCGCAACGATCCGCGTGCAGGATGCAACCGCAGCGGTGTAAAGGCTCGTCCCGCACGCTTCCCCGTAATCAAAAGCGAAGAGTCGCGGAGGTCCGGGCACGAGGCGCGACCGCAGGCGTATAAGCGCCCGTACAGCGCAGCGCCCCACCTAACGCTGGCTATCACGACCACAGGCGCCACTCGCTGCCCGCCCCGTGTCCCCCTTGCCTAGGGAAGAGGCGAGCGGCTGCAAACACGCAACCGTCCACATCCCGCCGCCCAGCAGTCATAGGCCGCCGCGTGCCCCGGGCGCGTCGGGTCGCACGGTACGGGAACCTAACCCTGTCAGGCCATGGACCGGCTTGATTCAAGGAACCTGTATAGCGCAAGGCCGCATCAAAGAGCCCAAGTCGCGCGTCTCGCCGACTAGGCGCCCGGCCGCGCCACCCATTCGAAGGTAGGGGACGGGCGCGCGCGTCTGCGCCGACCAGGCGCCCGGCCGCGCCACCCTTCGAAGGGTAGGGGCGGAGCGCGCGCCCTACGCCGACTAGGCGCCCGGCCGCGCCGCCCGTTCGAAGGGTAGCGAGCGGAGCGCGCGCCCTCGCCGACAGGCGCCGGCCGCTGCCACCCTTCGGAAGGTAGGGGCGGAGCGCGCGTGTCTACTGACTAGCGCGCGGCCCGCGCCACCCGTTGAAGGGTAGCGGGCGGGCGCGCGCTCATCTGCGACAGGCGCCGGCCGCCGCCACCCGTTCAAGGGTAGCCGGCGGAGCGCGCGCGTCTACTCCGACTGGCGCCGGCCTTCGCGCCACCCGTTCGCGAGGAAAGCGGCGGAGCGCGCGTCTCGCCGACTGGCGCCGGCCGCCGCCACCCTTTCGGAAGGTAGGGGCGGGCGCGCGTCTGCCGACTAGGCGCCGGCCGCCGCCACCCGTTCGAAGGGTAGCGAGCGGCGCGCGTCGCCTTCGCCGACCAGGTGCGGCCGCTGCCACCCTTCGAAGGTAGCGGGCGGGCGCGCGCCCTCGCCGACCAGGCGCCGGCCGCTGCCACCCTTCGAAGGTAGGGGCGGAGCGCGACGCCACGCCGACCAGGCGCCGGCCGCGCCACCATTTGAAGGTAGCGGGCGGGCGCGCGCGCTACGCCGACCAGGCGCCGGCCGCTGCCACCCGTTCGATGGGAAGGCGGCGAGCGCGCGCGTCTCGACGACTGGCGCCGGCCGCGCCACCCGTTGGAAGGATAGCGGGCGAGCGCGCGCGCCTATTTTCGACTGGCGCCGGCCGCGCCACCCGTTCGATGGGAAGGCGGCGGAGCGCGCGTCGCCGACCAGGCGCCGGCCGCGCCACCGTTCGATGGGAATGTGGCGGAGCGCGCGTCTGCCCGACTAGGCGCCGGCCTTCGCGCCACCCTTCGAAGGTAGGGGGCGAGCGCGCGTCTACGCCGACCAGCGCGCGGCCGGCGCCACTCGTTCGAAAGGTAGGGGCGGGCGCGCGCGCTCGCCCGACAGGCGCCGGCTTCACCGCCACCCGTTCGATGGGAAGGCGGCGGGCGCGCGCGTCTCGCCGACTAGGTGCGGCCCGCTTCGCTGCCACCCGTTCGAAGGATAGCGGACGGAGGGCGCGCGCCTATTTCGACTAAGCGCCAGCTTCGCTGCCGCCTGTTCGATGGGTAGGGGACGGAGCGCGCGCGCCTACTTCTGTACAGCTTTTATTTGGCATCACTATACGAATTTGTTCATTAGGCTGAGATTTTTGGTCGAGCGAGGATAAACCCTATTCCTTTATTATGGAAATAGAATCACCATACCGAGCTCAACTAGTGCAAGCACGTTTTCGATCTTGCAACCAATGCAAGATAGAAGCGACAAAACAACATCTTATGTTACAATAAACATGAAATACTTTCAAGTTCATAAAATAGTAAAAACCGCAACACGCTTATTTAGCACTCCATCGAGCTACCGTGAAGGGAGTCATAGTGATGATGCTTCTAAATAGATATATCTTCACTAGGCATTACGTAGCTTTCAGATCTTGCTATGTTCCAACATGTTAGCATTTTGCAACTTGTCGACCAAAACAACCCACAGGATTTACATAAGCGAATTTTGAGCAGAAAAGCAAAACACTACATACACAACCTCCAGTTATGTCACTCACGGTGATCAATTCGTCAACCCGCGTGTTCTGGTGTTAGGGCATGTTATATGTGCTACATTTTGTGCTAGGCAGTGAATGCTTTTCACATGTGAGAGACCACTGGTTATCCCTGATCCTCTTTTGCTCCACTAGCCATCTTAATTTTCTGTTGTACAGGAACTCGCCTCTCATGGGATTTCTAGATGGTTATGTAAAGCATTTCTACATGACTTATGATATTAGGAACTTGTTAATGTTTGTTGATATTGTTCTCTATGGATCTTTAAGACAAGAACCTGATTTCCCTCCCTTGTTACTGCAGTCCATGTCCTCTGAAATTCCTATCATTGCACCAAATATAACCGTTTTGAGGTAATATACCTATCAGTCTTTTGCATTAGTTTGATTGCCATATTAGTGGTATAGCTGTCATACTGCTTTTTTTGTTTACATTGGACTTGGAGCACTTATTTTGTAATATCTAACCAGTGCCACATCTACTTATGTAGAGGCTCAGTATGGAAGCATATAGAAGTGATGCAAAACAACCGATTGACTCGAAAGAACTGGACTTCAAGAAATTTTGGATAGATACATTGACTTAAAGCGTAAAAAAGATCGTACATAGACTTGTTTATTAGCATTTTTGCATATTACAGACTCATGTGTACATAGTTCGTGTGCCCATTTCTGTTGCTCATGTAATCATCAATCATCGATGTTGTTTCTTTCTTAATTTAACTTGTTATCATATTTTTGAATTTTATTATAGTCTGTACATACGTCATGCCGTCATTCGAATTTTGCTCTTAATTGTATAGTTTTAGTGCATTTGCTTGATTTATTGTACATTGCAATTCCTTTGTAACACATAGACACAAGGGAGTAGGCTTTGAAAGGCACATGTGGTCATAAAAATGATTGCATTTGTTTGTTCTTTACTATATATTATTTTATTATGTAAGGTAACTACCTTGGTAATAGAATGCTTCATAAATTTTTATCAGGATGTAAAATGACTCCCAAGTTAATCTTATTTAGTCATGTTTCTTTTCTTCATATGTGATCAAAAGGGCTTCAAAATGATTTATTTGACTTGCTTATATGGAACAGATGAATCCATTTTACTTTCTCGATCTATAAGTCGACAAGTGTTCCTAGGTTGGATTGCTAGGCATGGCGGATCATTTCAGAAGGAGCTTGATCAAATAGCTGAAAAAGCAGATACATCTACCCCAGCTGGGTTGAGCTATGTGCTCACAGGTAAACCAAATTATATATTCTGCTTCATTTTACTAACTCAAGAGTTATGGTGGTGTATGGTCTAAATATTTGGCGACGACATGATTATTCTTTAGTTTTTGTTATTGGCATTTGAATCCAAATTATCTTGCTTTATGTTATCTGCTTTTCCACTGTGTTGGCCTTCTGTTCTAAGATAGTTTGTCTCCTTTCATCTGGTTTGAGTAGCTGCTGAATGATTATGGGAGCTTCTCCTCCGTGGGTTGTTAGGAGGGATTGTTTTAATACTATGATGGACACAATATCTATCTGTGATGGAAATTGGGAGGTGGTTTTGGCCTACAGTCTAAAATCTACTACTTTGTTTTACAAGTTTTCTTTATTGGCTATGTCACATGTCTCCATATATAAAATGATCTGATCAAGTATGTGCTCATAAGGAAAAGGTAAATTTTCTGGTGTATGCGGGATTTTTTTTATCGATTTCTTAATTGTTGTACTTCAGATTCTAAAATGGTGGAATAAATATGTTGTGAAAAGGAGGAGCTTGACATGGTGTCAGGTCAAAAGAGTTATTTTGGCGAGTGGTCATGTTATTTCAAGCATTCTGGATTGCAAAAATGACTAATGGTTTATTCTATTTCAGTGGGTGATTTCAGTTGTACAATGTTTCAGTTCTGAAGCACATCTGACTAGATCTGCTCATAAGGAAAAGGTAAATAACATGGCATTAGTTATTTTGGCGTCTCAGTTAAACTTTTGTGACCACAATTTTAATGCGGTTATTATGTATGTTGTATAGTTATGCTAATTTTTAAATTTCTTTTTGCTTACTTGCTTATATGGGTTATATCTGAAGCATGAAGTGAAGACAGGATGGGTGGAAACTGAATGAGATTTTGCTACAAGAATCGTCAATGGAACCTACCTTGCATTGGTCACCAACTCACCATTTTGTTCCTTTGGCGGTCAAAAGAACCACAATTAGCTTGGAAGTGGAAGAGGAACTTGATGGTTGGTGAGGAGGCTGGCCTCACCAAGTCTCCGATGTTAGGGCGATAATTGCACCGTAAGTTGGTATTTATGGTATGAAGGTGGAATCTGTTGATTACTTTTCTATTATAACAAGTTTTACTTGCCACTACAGACCATCTTTGGTTATTCATACTCTGTATTGTGCAAACTTATGCTTTTGGCAAGATTGATCCAACTAACATGTGAGTTACTTAACATGTTACTATTGTTTTCTCTTAACATTCCAGGTCTAAAAGCATTCACTTGGTCTTGTTGTATTGGTAATACCATGAATCTTTGTCAAGTAGCACATATGTGTATGTAAAGCTAGAAATTAATCAGCATGTTTATGGACATTCATTGAGGTGATGACTTTTACAATTTATCAACCTGTAGTTTGCTTTCATTGATAAAGGTGGAGTGATATCTGCAGTGATGCATGCATTGTGACCTCGGTTCCAAACCATCCTATTTCCAATTTTCCAGTTGAGCACCTAGATAACCATCCAACATTTTACTTTACTGAGCAGTTCTATGGTATTGTAATTACACCCAGGAGTAAAATGTATTTTATATATATATATATACACCCCTCTATAATACACCAAAATGTGACAAAAATATTTGGTTATACAATATATGAGACGTGAATCTTAATGAATCTGATTGTTTGTTTTATTTTTTACAAATTTTATCTTATTTTGTATTTTATCGTAGCGTTAGCACGGGCACACTACTAGTGTTTCTAGTCGCTCTGGGGTTACTGGAGCAGTCCGGGGATTTTTAATTTTTGGAGCACATTTGGCCGAAAGCGTGACCAATTGCTCAAGATTTTCAGCTTTTCTAGTCGTTCCTTTGTTACCGGAACATTCCGGGGATTTTTATTTTTCGGAGCACATTTGGCTGAAAGCATGACTTATAACTCACGATTTTCAGTTTTTCTAATCATGCCGGGTTACTAGAGCATTCCGACGCGTTTTTGTTTCGGGGCGATTTGGTCGAATCGTAACCTATAGTTCACGATTTCGGCTTTTCTAGTCGTTCAGGGGTTACCAGAGTAGTCCGGGGATTTTTATTTTTCCGAGCACATTTGCCGAAAGCGTACCTATAGTTCACGATTTTCAGCTTTTCTTGTCATTCTAGGGTTCTTGGGCACATGCTGGGATTTTTATTTTTTGGAGCACATTTGGCGAAAGAGTGACCTATAGCTCACGATTTTCAACTTTTCTAGTCGTTCTAGGGTTACCGGAGCATTCGGGGATTTTTGTTTCTCGGAGCAAATTTGGCCGAAAGCGTGACCTATAACTGTTCGATGGTATTTTGTATAATATCTTAAAAAATAATCTGGATTCAGGTACATGAGAAACCAGATGACTAGAGTGCATGCTTGGACCTGCAGTTCTAAGTATACGTACATGTGTACGTATGGTCTGAGTTTAGCTGAAAATGAACGACTGCAAACCCGGCCAGCAGTAGAGTCCTTGCGGCCTGTGATGCCCAGATCGACTCAGCCCATGTCAATTAATGGTCCAGTTAATAAAAGGCCTGCGTACACGAATGAACACGATCGAGCCGTGTACGTAGTTGTTTGGGCCGGTTAATTAAGATTTAGTAGCACAAATTACTCTCATGGATAATATGGGGCTTGTGTAAGATTCCCGTGCATGCTTCCTCCCTCTACGTGCCTGAAAACAAACTCCATGCATATACAGGTACGTACGTGTATCTCAGCACATGTATCTCAGTACAAGGACAAGCGGAAGCTAGCAAGCTGCACACATGTGCATTCTATACGGGTATATGTACTAAGATACGCCGTTGCTGTATATGTCCAGACTCGAGGCGTACGTCTTCCTGAAGCTTCTTCTTGCTACGGATCCTACAGCTATATATATATCAACGGCCGCATGGCACGCGTTTGTTTGACGTAATCTAGCTATCTGAGCATTAGCCGGGGGTCAACAGAGCTGCAGGCTGGCCTGCAACTAATGCCGAAGAGATAAGGCCTCCGAGCGGCGAGGAACGGAAGCCGAGCGCTTCGGACTCACTCATCAACTAATCGCGCAGATCGACATGGCCGCGTTGAATGGTGAGCTCCACATTTGTGGTTCTTCTCTTGTCATGTTAGGTGCTTGCTGTTCGGCCGGTCGTCACAAGATTAAGGATCGGTAGTAGATCGGGTTGTCACAAGATTAAGGATCAGTAGTAGATCGGATCGTCACAAGATTAAGGATCAGTAGTAGATCGGATCGTCACAAGAAATGGTTCAAGCGATGCAATTCAGCATCTGCAAGAGATGGGTCTTGTGACGACACAAGAAATAGTAGAAGTAGATGCAGTGGCAGCACATGCAGGCGATACAGATTAAGTGAGACCCTTGCATCACTTCCGCGGAGGCACAGAGTGGCGCTGAGTGCAGCCCTCCTCGATGTGTAGAGGGGTTCAGGTAGACATGCATGCAATACAAACACACAGCAGTTGTGATGCTTGTAGTGCTACTGCCGTTCAGTTTAGGATATTAGTTCAGTTAGCAAAGGTCAGGTCACAGATGCTCATTTGTGATGGCAGCGCGCAGCTTTGTGGAGATTTTGGTGTGCGGATGCAGCCCTAGCTTGTCAATGAGAGGCTGTGATGCTGGCTGATTAGTTTAGTTAGTCTACAAATCCACGGCAAGTTGTATGATCACAGGGCTGGATAGGAGCATATATACAATGCAGTTCAGAGTTGATAGCGGCAGCACTTACGTACCCTGCCGGCAGAGGCTCTAGTGTTGGCTCATTGGTTAGTTGATTAGATGGGTCACAAGTTAGATGGCAACAAGGGGCAGTGATGATATAGCTAGCAAGGAGGCAGTGTAAAGCAATAAGTGCTCCATACAAGTCAGAGCCATAAATGCTTGATTGGCAGGCTGATTAGATTAGCTGCATGGTTATTTCCAAGGGGCAACGACGATTGATAATGGCAGTTTAATTGGAAGCATGCTAGCTCGTGAGAAGAAGTTTGCTGATTTAGGGTTTAGCAAACAGCCACAAGACAGATAATGAGAGGTATTAGTAGCTAGCGGAGAGCTAGTGCAGCCAGCAGATACACATTCGGATGTCAGCGAACAAGAGCCAGCAGTACAACATGCACGCCACTGTTTAGAGCCTGAGCGGCTGCACTACCAAGGTCCATATATCCCACAAAGATTATAAGACTTGCTCAGGAGATAGAGGGATTGGAGATGTGTTAAGTACACTTCATGAAGTGCAGTCCGCCGATTGGGAGTATACATGTACTGATTTTTGTGCCTAAAAGAAAAGGAGAGAGAGAGAGAGAAAGCAGCGGCGAATAGGTATTCAGGTTTTAGTCATTTTGTGGAGATTGATACATGAGGAGAGTGGTGGCCTTCAGAATATTTGCGATTGTTTCAAGACTGAGCCCTCGATCTGGTTCAGTGACGAACCTCTCCTTGACGTCCAGAGAAGTTGTCATGTTTTCTTCCGAGCTTTAGCAGTGCACCCAAAAGTCAATTAATAGGCAGAGGAGTCAGCTGATAGCTGGGCAGCCCTTATGTCAATGCAACAGTCTGGGCAATCAGTGTTTAATTAGCCTAATAGTCTAAATCGGCCAGTCGATGTCTGCTCGAGACGTGCCTCTAGATAGCATGTCATTCTAAGCATTTCATTTAAACACATACATTTCGCAACTATCCATAATGCAAAATACATTAATTAAGTATTATAGATATCATGGGATTCAATATGATCAAAAACATATGACTTGCCTTCTTGTCTTTAGTCTCGGATTGCCTTCACATAATCTTCAAATTGGATATCGGTATCTTTAGTCACTCCTGTAGTCCTTCTGTTGACCAACTCGTGTGGTCCGAATACTAGCGTGGAAAAATGAACACACATTAGTTCCTGCTTTGCAGAATGCAAGCTGGGAACAAAATGCAAATAAATAATCAAAAAGGACATCAGGAAAATAGGTGGTGTGGCCAGGGTTTAGGTGGTGAAGAGTTTGGCTTAATGGGATTGAAATTAGGCTGTGGGTTTGGGACGGTTGAAAATGTATAAAGGAATTATACGGGTTTCAGTGACTGAAAAGAGTTTGGACCGAATTAGGTTTTAGGGATTATTGGCATTCGATATAAGAGAATGGATCTGAGAAATGAGTTGAGTTGGAAGGTCGAGGTTCAACGATGCGTGGCAGGTCGACACGGCTAAAACTGGATTAGATCGGTTCCGGGCTACTAAAAGATGTACATGGGAGTTGGACAGGTTTTGCGAATAAAAGACAAAAATTTAGAATTGGATGGTCAATCCTTGAATTGGATGGATTTGAATTTTATCAAGATTTAATTCGGCAAGACGGAGGAATTTGACTTTAAAGAAGAAGTGGCAAAGTTGAACTTTTTAGAATTTAAATTTGGAAGAATGGATGCCAAATTTGAATTTGGGATATTAATTTGGCCAAAATGGTGTATTTTGGTATTTTTGGGGCTTGTGGATTTTTCTGAGATATTTGGGGAATTTTCTGGATTTTCGGGGATTTTTAATGATTTTTCTGAATTTTTGAAATGGGTGAGCGATGAACAGTCAGTCCTTTGTTCACATCGTTCGCATCGCTCACCGCGGATTCATCTGGTCGGACCCGACACTGTGCATCGCGGGTTTCACTGTGCGCAGGTGGCCCGGTGCATTTCGGCCTCTTGGCTTGGTCCTCTTCGGGCGCGCGTTCGACCTACGACGGCCTTTCGGCCTACTGCGCGCGCGTCCGTCCGCTGGTGGTGGGCGTGGCCTTTGGTCGGCCCATCGAAGCGGCAGCGGCGGCGGGCGGCGATCGCCGACGATGGTGATCGAGCGGCTGAGCCGCATGGGGCGCCACGGCCGTTCGATGGCCCGCAGATGGACGGCGGAGGCAGCGTCTTCTACCTCTAGCCGATTGAAGCGACCGGGAAACAGAGGAAAAAGGCGGCGACGGCCGGGGAGCTACGGTGACCTGCGACAGAAACGGAGGCCACGGTGGGTCTCCTGGTGAATTGGGGATTCCATTTTGGGGTTTTGCGGGCCCGGTGGAGGTGGCAATCGCCGGCGGCGAGGTCTTCCCCTCCGCGGTTGATTCGAGCATGGCGGTTGCATGGGGGCTCTTTTAGGTGGTTGGGTTGGTGTCTGAGCATCCTTGGGGTATGGGGAAGCTCGGAGAAGAGTTGGTTTAAACTGGGAGGGTTCACATTGGGTTGGCCACGGTGAGCGGTTTCGGTGGCGAGATGGTGTCTGGTGTCGGGGAAGAAGAAGGGCCGGGGAGCTAAGGCGGCGGTCGGAGTATGTTCCTAGGAGGGTGGGGAAGCTACAGGCGGGTTTGATTGGGAAATGGTCGGCCGGAAGGGCGACATTGGGTTAGGGCTTAATTTTGGAGCTTTTTGCAATTACCGGCCGTGGGGCGACGAGGGGTGCTCTGGGGGTGTTCGTGGAGCTTCGGGGAGGCATGAGGTTCACCGTGAGGGGTTCAGTTGCTTCAATACTCCACGGGAGGCGGTTGGCACCGAGGCGAGTGGGGCAGCTGCCGGGCAAGGCCGCAGCAAGGGGCAAGGGCAGCTGGCTGGGCAACGCTCGCGTGCTTGGCAGGGGCGGGAGAGGCGAGGCACCACGTGCTTGTAGCTGGCGGGTGTGCGTGCGCGGGAAGTTGCGAGGTGGCAACGAAGACCGACGGCAGCTGAAAACAGGGTGCGGTGGCGGTCGGGGAGACCGGCGAGAGCAGACACCGGTGCAATGGCATTGATGGGCTTGGTACGGTAGCTGTGGAGCTGGCAGAGGTGCGCTAGCGCGGGAAGGAACTGGAAGATGGCGCGGTGGCAGTCGAGGGGTTTTCCTCCAGGATGCCGTCGCCGTCTCCGTCACCCGCTCACCGTCCTCGGCATTCTCGGACGCGTCAGCTGGCTCTGGACCCCGAGGACGATGCGAGTGTTGTAAATAATCTTGTTTAGGAGTCATGTACAAAGTTTCGAAGTAATCGAAGTCGAGACAGATGAGAAATCAGAAGTCGAAGACAGAGACCAAGTCCTAGACGAAGTCGTATCGGAAACGGAGTTGAAGTCGTATTAGACTCAGAGTCGGAGTAGGTTTGAGAACCCGTGTTGAACTCGAACAGCCGGGTATAAAAGGAGGCTTAGAGCCATGTATTCTGTACACCAAGCAATTGAGAAAATACCAAAAGAGGAAAGACACAAAGCGTTGTTTTGTCGTGTGATTGTGCAAGACGTGGTCGGAAGGACTCACGATCACCGCAAGCGTGATCGGGAGGAGTTACGACCACGCCAAAAGTCTCAGCAGGCGTGATTCGACCACGCAGAGGAGACTACGACCACGGTGAAGGTGGTCGTAAGGAGCATCGACTCACGCCGAGAAGACGGTGCGTGATCGGAATCAACTCGATCACGTTGAAGGAAGTGAGCGTAGTCGAAAGGGTGTTCGACTACGGTGAGCGATGATCGCGATATCAACTGCGTGATCGTAGAAGGCTTCGATCACGGTATCTCGAGCGGTGAAGGAAGGCAGCGGCAGCGATATCGCAGAGCGGTCGTGAATCGCGCTCTGATGAAAGGTGCGACTACGACTCAATGTGATCGGTGGCGAGTTTGAGTGGTAAATGCGGCATCATAAGTGATCGGATCTGGTCGAAACGACTCTAACCGGTCGTAAAAGGTCTGGGAGGTCGTAAGACTTTCCAACGATTGGTATCGAGCCGTGGTTAAACATGGCCGACACGGGCGGCGAGCGTGTCGCTGCGATACCGATCCTCGGTTCGGACAACTATCCGGTCTGGGCGATGAAGATGAAGGTCAACATGATCGCGCAAGGCGTCTGGGGTGCGGTCGAAGCAAAGGAGAAGGACAAGGTCCTCGATGATCGTCTCGACAAGATGGCGATGGCAGCAATCTATCAAGCTGTGCCCGACTCAATGATGCGGCAGCTAGTCGGCAAGGAGACGGCAAAGGAAGTCTGGACTACTCTGCGAACTATGCATGAAGGAGTAGACCGAGTGAAGGAAGTTCGACTTCAAACCTTAAGAAGTGAGTTTGAAGCCATGAAGATGGGGAAGAGTCAGACCGTGGAAGAGTTCTCTGGTTGATTCAATGAAGTCGTGAACGAGATCAAATCTCTCGGCGATGACTTGAAAGATGAGGTGGCGGTGAAGAAGTATTTGAGAGTGCTACCAGAGAAGTTTCTTCTGGTCGTGACCACGCTTATGTATTCGCAAGACCTCTCGAAGATGAAGATAGAGGAGGTAACCGGAGCGCTCAAAGCACACGAGCAGCTCCTAGAGAGTTATCAAGAAGACAATGGTCAGCAAGTACTTCTCGTAAAAGAAGATGCAAAAGACCAAGGAGACTCGTCATCGAGGGGCGGTCGAGGTCGTGGTCGTGGTCGTGGCACATCGACCGGCCGCGGTGCGTCTCATGGACGAGGTCGAGGCTACGATCAGAGAGGTCGTGGACGAAGTGGTCGAGGAGGTGGTCGTGGAGGCGGCGACCATCATGCGACAAGTCGATATCGATGCTACACGCGAGAAGTATGGGCACTACGCTGTTGAATGTCGAAGCCACATCCAGTGCCATAACTGCAAGAAGTATGGTCACTATGCTGCGAATTGTCGGGGCAAGAAAAAGGTAGAGGAAGCAAACTTGGCACAAACTACAGAGCACAAAGAGCCAACACTACTGTTGTCGCTCTGCACTGTAGACAAACCGAAAATGATTCTGTTGAATGAGGAAAGAGTCTTTCCAAGTCTGTTGGAGCAGGGAGAGCAGACTCAAGAGCGGACGGCAGACTGGTATCTCGACAACGGAGCCAGCAACCACATGACAGGTACGTACTCGATGTTTTACGAATTAAATAAGAGTGTGCTCGAAAAAGTACAGTTCGGAGATGGCTCTACTGTTCAGATAAAAGGGAGAGGCACAATCCTGATGCAATGCAAAGATGGAAGTCGAAGAAAGCTCTCGGATGTATATTACATACCGAGTCTTCGAAGCAATATCATAAGCCTTGGACAATTGACCGAAGAAGGTTGTCGGATCGAGCTCAAAGGCAACCATCTGAAGGTGTTCGACCACAGTGAGCATCTGCTGATGAAGGTGCAACGGACCATGAATCGTTTGTACAAAATCAAGATCGAAACATGCAAGCAGAAATGTTTGAAGACCACAATTGAAGATCCCGCCTGGTTGTGGCATGAGAGATTTGGTCATATAAATTTCCAAAGTCTCAGAGCAATGGCAGAGAAAGAGATGGTAGTCGGATTACCAAAAATCGACCACCCAGAGCAAGTCTGCGAAGGCTGTCTGGTGGCGAAACAAACTCGTAGCAGTTTCCCACAGCAAGCGAAGTTTAGGGCTTCACAACCACTCGGCTGGTACACGTCGACTTGTGCGGACCGATCACACCCCGCACCGACGCTGGAAACCAGTACTTCATGCTGGTCGTGGACGACTACTCCAGAGCCATGTGGGTGTACATGCATAAGAGCAAGGATGAGGCAAAGTCGAATTTTCAGAAGTTTATTACTCTTGCCGAAAACGAAGTCGACAAAAGGGTAAAAGCAGTCAGATCTGATCGAGGAGGAGAATTTCTCGCAAAAGAGTTTGACTCAATTTGTGAAGAGAAGGGCATTGCAAGATTCTTCACGGCTCCGTACTCACCACAACAAAACAGGGTCGTAGAAAGAAGAAACCGAACCGTGGTCGAGACCGCACGAAGTCTTCTGAAGAGTCTATACTTGCCCGGGAGGTTTTGGGCAGAAGCCGTAAGACATGCGGTCTATTTGCTAAATCGTGCGACCACAAGGTTGTTAAATGGAGTTACTCCATACGAGTTGTGGTCGGGAAGAAAACTGAACGTCGATCACTTGAAAGTCTTCGGCTGTTTGGCACATGTGAGATCATTGACTTACCTGAGGAAGCTGGACGATCGGAGCAAAAGGATGATCTACCTCGGCTCGGAATCAGGTACCAAGGCATATAGGTGCTATGATCCAGTCGAAAACAAGCTACACGTGAGCAGAGATGTGGTCTTCCAAGAAGACAAACATTGGGAGTGGGAAGAACATCAAGACATTGAAAAGGATAAGTCGAAGTGGATAACTTTCGATGTCGAAGAGGTCAACACCGACAATACGACAATAGAGGAAGGAGCTACGATCACACCTCAAAGCTCGGACACGATTGATGAAAATGATCGGAAGCCTCACGATCATCGAAGATGAAGAAGACGGCAGGTGCGAAAATGAGGAGCATCGATGAAATCTATGCTCAAAGCGAGCCGATACAATCGGATGAGCATTATCAGACACCACACCAAGAACCCAAAGCTATGAAGAAGCAAAGGGAGGTGAATGTTGGAGAGCTGCAATGCAGAAGAGCTAAAATCGATTGAAGACAACAACACTTGGGAACTCACCGATTTGCGAAGGGTCATCGAGCGATCGGTTTAAAGTGGGTCTTCAAGGTGAAGAAGAACTCCCGAGGAGAAGTTGTAAAACACAAAGCACGACTTGTGGCAAAGGGTATGTTCAAAAACAAGGCATCGACTACGACAAAGTCTTTGCCCGAGAGCTCGTATGGAGACCATCGACTACTTCTTCTGCGCTGGCGACAAATGGTGGATGGCAGATTCATAACATGGACGTGAAAACGACGTTTTTGAACGGAGACATCGAGGAGAAGGTATATGTCTCTCAACCGCCGGGTTTTCAGTCCAGAAAGCAAGCTGAGAAAGTCTTGAAGTTGAACAAAGCTCTCTATGGGCTCAAGCAAGCACCACGTGCATGGAACTTGAAACTCGACAAAGCCTTACGACACTCGGTTTGAAGGAATAACTCGAACATCTTTGTGTACACGAGAGGAGATGCAAAGTCAAGACTGATCGTGGGTGTATATGTGGACGACTTGATCATCACTGGATCAAATCCAAGGGAAATTATGAGGTTTAAAGAGGAGATGAAGAAGCTATTCAAAATGACTGATTTGGGACTTCTGTGCTACTACCTCGGCATTGAAGTCAATCAAACCGACAACGGCATAACACTTTGTCAGTCGGGATATGCTCGAAAGATCCTGGAGAAGTCTGGTATGGAAGAGTGCAATCCATGTCAAACCCCAATGGAGAATCATCTGAAATTGAGCAAGACAGTCCCAGGATCACCAATTGATGCTACGATTTATAGGAGCATTGTCGGAAGTCTACGATATCTGGTGCACACCCGACCAGACATCTCGTTTGCGGTCGGATACGTAAGTCGTTTCATGGAGAAACCGACTCAGGAGCATATGAATGTCGTAAAGCACATCCTGAGATATATCAAAGGTACTTTGAATCTCGGGATTCAGTACAAGAGAGGAGATGGGAAGTCGTTGCAGCTGATGGGCTACAGTGATAGCGACATGGCGGGAGATATCGATGATCGAAAGAGCACAACAGGCATAATGTTTGTGCTTGGGGAGAGACCGATTAGCTGGCAATCTCAGAAGCAAAAGGTGCAAGACGTGGTCGGAAGGACTCACGATCACCGCAAGCGTGATCGGGAGGAGTTACGACCACGCCAAAAGTCTCAGCAGGCGTGATTCGACCACGCAGAGGAGACTACGACCACGGTGAAGGTGGTCGTAAGGAGCATCGACTACGCCGAGAAGACCAGTGCGTGATCGGAATCAACTCCGATCACGTTGAAGGAAGTGAACGTAGTCGAAAGGGTGTTCGACTATGGTGAGCGATGATCGCCAGCATCACTGCGTGATCGTAGAAGGCTTCGATCACGGTATCTCGAGCGGCTGAAGGAAGGCAGCGGCAGCGATATCGCAGAGCGGTCGTAAACTGCTACAGTAAAGGTACGACTACGACTCAAAGTGATCGGTGGCGAGTTTGAGTGGTTGTACGGCATCGTAAGTGATCGGATCTGGTCGTAAACGACTCTAACCGGTCGTAAAAGGTCCTGAGAGGTCGTAAGACTTTCCAACAGCAGGCGCGCTACGTTGTGCCGTCCCCAAGGGCAACAAGTTGGGTATAACCACCAACAGGATGGGCGCTTGTGCGCCCCGAGAGGACGGCAACGGACTGGGACATGAATTCCGCAAAGAAAAGAATCACGTCCTCGGGGTCGGCAACTCGAAGAAGCATGAGCGCCATCGCGAAGAACCACGGCTGGATGTGAAGCTAGCTAGATGTGTTGGCTCCCAGCAGTTCGAGGTGAGGCGACGGCGAGGGTTGATTTTGTGGCGTTGTTGGCTAGTTCCTCCACACGTACCGGCTCTAATCTAGTAAACAGACGGAAGAAGAAATTTTCGCTCTATGTTTATATATGTTTCTGTTTGTGTTGTTCCTTTTCAATAATATGTTATGAGGATGCATGGGCATTCCTCGATTGCATAACGGCACAGACCATGTTTACAATTTGAATAAACATATATTAAATATCTGATGAGCTTCCTTTTCATGATAAGTTTGAGCATTTTCCTTGATATTTTTGTGTATTTCAAGGGCCCTTTTGGAGCCAAACATGATATTTAAATTGTTCTTCACCCACAAAAAGTTCTAAATTTTTTAAGCATATTTTCATTTATATGATTTTTTAATAAAAAACAATTTTTAATCAGAACCTAGCCTACCAGTCAAACGGTCTATTCTGATTCATCATAGAAAACGTTTCCCGAGAGACTGTGAATCCGAAACATTTCTACAAGAATCTAAATCCCAGCAAACGCACCCTAAAACAACTTTCTACATTTTTGAGGATGGGTTATGAGAAATGGGACCTAATTCTTCATGTGCCCATCTTCTCTTTTTGTCATTGATATTTTTTAGGATAAATTCTTTGGACACCCTATTTTTCCCAACCATCTTATTTAATATTAAGATCCGTGACTCAGATTTGTCAAAAAGTCAGTTACGCTTGACTATCAAATTGAATCTGACATTGTCAAGCTTCATTGCTTCCCAAATTATATTTCATTATTTGAAGTTCATAGCTATGCTTAAGTTTTTGTTGTTTTTTTTCCAGTGTTAGTATGAATATGCACATTCTTGTGCGCAGAACACAAGTTAACACACACCATACAAGATCCCATATTTCTAATTTCAAATAAGCACATGTTTAATATCTGAAGTGCCTATACCATTGTAAAACAACACTTGATAAGAGCTTTTTACGGGCTCATAATACTTGATTCAATGCATCCAACTTCGACATATATATGTGGCTCAGACTAAACATAGCTTTGTGCACTACAACAAAATCGGTTTTAGAAGACTCCTGATTTTATTTTATAAGCGGCACTATTAATCTATCGCCTCTATAAATCGGGTAGGTGCCAAGTGTGAAAACCACCTCTAGAAACCAATTTACAGAGGTGGGCCTCTTAGGAGGGCCGCCTCTATAAATAGGGCACCTCTCTCTCGCGCGCCACCCCTCCGCCTCCTCTCCCTCATCCCAACGGCGGCGCGGACCGAGCCCCCTCTGGCGGCGCCGAGGGGGCCACGCCCCATCCGGCGGCGACGCAGGGGCCGCTCCGCCCGGATCCATGGCGAAGGATGCCAAATCCACGCGCACACCACCGCCCTTGCTCCGTGGATGGCCATCGTACCGCGACCTCGACCTTCTTCCGTTGATGGCCACCTTGACCTCGTCCTTCTTCCGTTGATGGCCACCTTGACCTCGACCTTCCTGCTCCACGCCCCGGTGTGGGATTAGAGCTCGCCAGTGGGCTCCAAGGATAGCAAACAGGCTGGGCCAGTGGGCTCAGCCGACACTTTTTGTTTTTTATTACCACTGCCGGTCCGTAAAAGTAGCTGGTAGTGACGACCATTTTCAACGCCGGTTTGAATCGGCGGCGATAGCCCACCTCATCACTGCCCACTTTCACAACTCAGACAAGCACCAGAGATGTGCACCGAAGCTTTCCAGTGTGCAGTGGAGCTCCCCAGTGTGGGCACCAGAGTAATCAAGTGGGCCCATGTCCGATGGAATGAAGAGGGTGTGCACGACGTACTTCCAATGTGGGCACCAGAGATATATCACAGAGCCGATGCATAGGTGGTTGGGTGAAGCAGAGAGAACCAGAGCTCTCCGGTGTATGCACCAGAGATTTCACCGGAGCTTTGAGGTGCGTTCAGTGAGGTCCCAATCCTCTGGATAGTGCACCGGATTTCTCCGGTGAGGCACCAGACAAACCACTGGAGAAAAGAAGCGACTGTCGTCAATGGCTATTTGGCGCAGCAGAGGGCACTGGATTTCTCCGGTGCGATCACCGGAGAATTCCAGTGCTCCCTGCCGAGGGGCACCTAGCTAGTTGGTTGTGTTGGGGCTATATATACTCTCATACCCATCCATTTGAAGTTTGTTAGAGCTTGTTGAAGCTATAGTTGAGTTTGGACTCATTCTTTTGTGCTCTAGCCACCATATGCGCTCAAGAGAAGATTAGCCACCAGCATCTATTTGTAGTTTTCTTCTTCTGTAAGCATAACATACTTGGAATTTGGACTCGTGGAGCGATCGAATGACTACATCTTGTGTAAAACAAACTGTTCCTTTTTACTCGATATCTGAAGAAATATTTGTGACCGAAATTGTACATATCCGACTCATCCTGTATTCGACATACATTTTTTCATGGAGTTGTCCCGTTTTCATTTATTGTTGAAGCTTGCCTTTCTCCCACAATGTCACGGGCCGCGTGCACCCATAAGCTGTGGTAGGCGAAAAAAAGCGGCATCCGAGAGTCAAACTCAGCACCTACTGCAGCCCAAAATCATTCTAGGTCAAATCCGGCCCATCCTCCATTTCTCTTTTGTTTTTAGGCCCAACTAAGCTATCTCTTTCTCCTTTCTCCTTTGCTAATATATAAAGTTTGTGAAATCTAGGTTCTAGGTCACAGATCTTAGTTATTATCGGAAGAATTTTATTCTTAAAAATATCAGTGAGCAAGGGAGAAGATAGCAGGCAAGAAGAAGACGTAGGGATTTCAAAGTTTCTCAAAAGTATGGAATGCGAAATCAAGAAAATGCTCATCATAAACTTTCAGGGAAAAGAAACTCCAGATATATATTTATTTATTTATTCGAAATTGCAAACATAGTCCACCATACATTATTAACGTGTAGTGCTGCCGCCTTGGCGTGCATAGAGGAATAATGGGCATGCATGTATCCTCACAACATTATTGAGAAAAAAAACAACACAAACACAAACACAAACATAAACATAGATCTGAAATTACAAATCGACGGTGGCGTTATCGTATGCGCTTCTTCATCAGTTCAGAACGAGTTGCTCTCGAAGTCGTTGAGCTCCCACTCCCCTTTGGCGTTCTTGGCCATGCTCTTGTTCTGCACCACCCACCAGCTCGCCGGCACATGGCACTCGTCCTTGAGCGCGTCCGCATCCTTGTTCACGAGCGCCTCGTCGCGCACCCCCTTCAGCTGGAACCCTCCGGCGCTGCCCTGCTCGCCGGCGACGCCGTGCAGGTAGCACTCGAGGTCGTGAAGCGTCTGCTGCGTGGCCGGCGACCTCAGGTACGGCGACAGCGCCGGGTTGACGGGCAGTGTCACGGCCACGTCGTCGGAGTACCCTTCCGCCGACGGGTACTTGGTCACCTGGTCACTGCTGTTCTTCACGTGCAGGGCCCTGAGGTCGTCACCGAACGAGTGGAAGGCCGCCTTGAAGGAGTCGTCCCCGACGCGCGGGCTCGCGAACACGACCGCCGTCACCGGGCACGGCGGCTGGGAAGAGCCGGCGGCGGGCGCGTTCACGCCGTTGGCGACCATGTCGACGGCGTTGAGGGTGGCGAGGGACGCCCCGAGGCTGTGGCCGGCGACGGTGATGCTGGTCACCTCGTCCCTGTGCAGCTCCACCAGCCGCCTCACCTCCTCCAGGACCTGGTCCCTGGCGCTGGTCTTGTTGACTCCGGAGTCGTCGGCGCTGCTGGACCTGGAGGTGTACAGGGACAGGAAGCCCCCGTGCACGCTGCCCAGCGGGCGGGCCAGCGCCGGCGCGGTGGGCACCAGCGCGTCGCCGACGTCCTTGAGCGACTTGGACTCGAGGGCCAGCGTCCCGCGCCACGCCACGACGATGTCGCGCCGCCCCAGCGCCGCCACGCCCTCGTCCGTGGCCACGGCGACGTACCCGATCCAGTTGGACTCCTGGACCACGGATCCTTGAGCTCCTCGTTCGGCAGCACGAGGAACGCGTCGCGCAGAGCCGGCTCCGCCGCCGTGGCGTACACGAACTTGGTGACCCTGTAGTGGCCGGCGGCGGCCACCGTCGAGCTGGACAGAAGGTCGGTGTGTCCGTACATGCAGGCGCCGGCGTGCGGCGAGCGCTTCTCCTTGTTGAACCCGTCGAGAGCGGCGGACACGAGCTCGCCGTAGGAGATGATGGACATGCGGAGGTCCAAGTCCAGCGGGTCAAGGAGGCCGTCCCACGAGTGCTCGCCTTGCAGCTCGCGCCACCTCTCGGCGATGCTTCCATTTCCAGTCCCAGCTCCAGACGACACCATGGCTACCGTACCTAAGCTTTGCTACTATTCAGCAACCTGCAGCTTTGTTGTGTCTTAGTACGTACTAGCTAGCTCGTGTGTTTTGGTTGTGGTTTCGTGGCTTCAGCTTGGTGCCTATTTATAGAACCCCGTGCACGTTGAAGCCAGTGCGACAGGTATATTGGCAGATATACTGTATTTGGTAGTACAATAGAGCAAGCAATCAACGGGTGTCCGCTATGGAGGGATGTATTATTGGTCGTGCAGTGTAGTCACCCGTACATACGGTCCCGGATAGAGTCACGAGAGGCCAAGAGGCTGGTATCGAATTAGTTTATATTTCCCATTTGCTTGAAAAACATGATCAACATGTACACGGCCAACTGCAAGCGTAGTTGGGTTCAAGTACTTGACTTGATGTGGATGTTCATATTTTTCTATATTTGTTCTAGGATTTAACGGTGTTGTTATTCCAATGGTGCCCACAAGGGTAAGATGTATGTCCATGCGTTTATAGGAGTGAGTGTGCGTGCACGTATGAGTAGATCGACCTGTCGTTGGGGAGGGTTTGGATAAATCCAAGCTTAATCAAACCCAAACCCAGCTGACCCATGTCCATTTGCCCAAACCCATTGGATAACGGGGAAGCCAATGGATAAGAAGACTGGACAATTGATTAACGCGCGCTGCCCTGTATGCTTGACGTTGACCCCAGTCGGCCAGCTCTTGCGCCAGGTGCTCCTCTTCCCAAAATCATCACCACGGCAACAAGGCAGCGCGTGACCACCGCCGTCGGGCTGAATCCCACCAGCCGCAACCCCCGTCCACAAGTCCATCTGAATCCCACCTGCCACAGCCCCCGTCCGCAAGTTGAAGAAGCTTGAGAAGAACATGATTCGATTGGGATCAGATATCGATTTCTCCTATCTTCTTTGCCGACCGTCGAGCACCGAGCCGCCGCCGCCGCCGCCGGCATCTCTCCCTCGCCCTCGCGAAGAAAAATTTGGAGACGGGTAAGACTGGGCAAATGGGTGATCCCCTCCCCATACCCTTTTAACAGTGGGTATATCCGTTACCCTAATGAATAAAAGATTTTCTACCCATACCCTACCCGTTTAGCGTGGATATGGATTCGGGGACTGGGTATGAATATCCAGTGACATGTATACGTATGAGTGTCTACGTCTCCACTGTGATTCAAAAAAAAAACATGTACGGCCAAAACTACGGGCCTCCCAAAGAACATCTGGGGACTTGGCATTCCAGACCTTAAACGTTTTCTTCAGGCTTTAGAGCAAGTTTAATAGTATAGATAGCTGCTACCTCCAATACATTTCCATGTCATCAAAAGATAATGATGCAGCTAACTCATACAATAAGCTGGCTATAAGTTGTCTCCACAAGAGCTCTCGATCATTTAATATATACATGGGTATTGATAATTTAATACATGCATGGGTATAGCAGTTAGTTCTATTGGTACATGCATGAGCAAGTATTATAAGAGGCTGTAAGCTGGCTGTATGCTGAGGTGGAGGAGAGAGAGGAGGAGAGAGAAGAGATGTGGGCTGTAAGCTTACAGCCAGCTGAAGCACAGGAACCAAGAAACTTTGTGAGAAGAAGGGGTAGGTCATACACCTTGGTGGGTTGTAACTACTATATGAGTAGGCTGAAAAGTAAGTCAGAAGTATTCATACACCGGTGAAGGCTGTATTATAAGACTTGCTCTAAATCTGGAGGTGCCATGTGATAGCGTGGATCTTGATTTGTTTAACGCATCCAGGGAGGTCTTGGTTGGCGAGTACGGTGGAGGTAGAGGGTATGCCAGTTGGCGGTATCCTCTCGTGGTCGATCCAACATAATACGTACATGTACATCTCTGTAAACGAAACAACCGATCGATCATCGATCAATAAAGCACCGTGCCGTTTCGTCTGCCTCACGCAAGATTCTGAATCCCAAGTGTCGCGTTGTTTCACCTGCCTCGCACCGTCGCATCGATATCCTGAATCCCAAGTTCTACTTGTTGCAAACCAGTTACACCAGTTGTATATCAAAAAGTAAACAGTGCCCAATGTGCAGATGTCTTTCCCAAAAGACACCTCTTTTCATGCCACCTTTTACCATCTATATATATGTATCAACATGTACAGAAATAAAGTGAATAGAATCAACAGTTCTTTTGCATACACCTGTCTCAATCTTTCACAACACTACTGAATGAAAAAGAGATGATCATGAATACTTGGACTCGGCTAGACGCTAGACTCGCTGACTCGGACGCCACGATCTCGACAACAGGTGACGCCGACACCCCCTTGTTCTGACAGCAGTAGCACACGCCAGACGGCCTGATGTCGAGGACCGAGGCCAAGCGCGGTTGGTGCCTCGGTGATGGCCTGGTCCCACCCTCGCGACATCGGGCAGAGCTGCAGAAAATGCCAAACAGGTTTGCGGGCCTGGGTTTAGGATTTAATTTTCTTTTTTTTTCTAAAAAATGAGTACTTAATTACTTATCAGTAGTTGAAATTATTTTCTTTCAAGCATCGACTAAAAAAGTCAGACAAGTAGTATTGTAAGTCTCTTAATCTCTTTTATACCTATATTTTGAACTATCGCGTTTGAACTATTTATATTGTAATTTGTGCAAGTTTCCAACTTAATCTTTGAGTTTAAGACTTATCATGTTATTTAGTGCAAGTATACCAAATTAAGTTGCAAAATTTACAATTGTTTGTCAAATGGGCAAATGGTTTTACCGAATTATATATGAAATTTTTTGTACGGTATACCCTTAGGTAAAATCCTAGATCCGCCACTATGGTCGGAAATGGCAAGATTGCAATGTTCTGGACATCAGAGCTGGATCAATAGTACCTCGGCAAAAAACATTGCTCCAACGATGTTTGCTAAAGCCATTAGAAAAAAATTAACAGTCAAGAAAGCCCTAGCACAAAACAAATGGGTGGACGACATCACCCCAATCCAGTCCGAAATTGTCGTACATATACATGTGACATGTACATATACAATTTCAGGCGAATGGGAAATAAAACAAATCACATGTGATATGTAGGTGAAATTGTCGTACATATACATGTGACATGTACATATACAATTTCAGGCGAATGGGAAATAAAACAAATCACATGTGACATGTACGTGAAATTGTCGTACGTGAAACATGCATGCATGCACATGCATGTCCAGCTCATTGTACGCCACCACACTGACATGCTATGTCGTCTCTACGTGTATGTACAGCTCAATGTAGGCCACCTACGACAAGTGCATGCATGGGAAATAAAACAAATCACATGTGACATGTACGGGACCAGATGCACAACAAGGCAAATTAATCAGCCTCTTGTCCTGTCTGTGACTCTCTGTCCGGGACAGTTTGTCCGGAGGACTGATCGGGCAGATCGCATTGCTGACGACCAATAATACATCCCTCCACAGCGGTTCAGACATGGGCACGTACGATTTTTCTCCTTTTCCTTCGATTAATATAAGAATTTTTAGTCCTTCAAAGTGAATATAGTGGCTTCTTTTGTCTTTATTTAAAAATAATATAATAGATAGAAGATTAGAAAGACTGTTTCTTAAGTTTTCCAAAGAAAAAAAAGAACATGAGAATTCAAAGGTGGTCCCTATCCTCATTTTGTCCGACAAAGTAACTCTGGCATCACTCTAGTTTACTACTAGTTACGCTCTCTGTTTTGAAGAAAATAACAAAGGAACCTCGGTCCTGCGTCCTCTTTTAAGTCCTGCACCAAACAATTTTAGCTCATGCCATTTGGCTTCTTAATTTTATTTTTTGATTTTGGTTTTTTAAGGCCTGTTTTGCTTTTGTTTTTTCTCTTATTCTTTGTATTACCCGTGATTATATAAATTTTTTATTTTTTAAAATTTAATTACTCGGAAAAAATTTATAGTCATTATAATACATTTTTAACTGTTAAGCGTAAAAAAATTAGAAGCCAACAGCTAGAAGCAACGTTGAACAGGCGTGAAGGGTTACTATGGTGGTTACCCGTGATGATATAACTTTTTATTTTTTTAAATTTAATTACTTAGAAAAATTTATAGTCATCTATGGTGGTTACTTGGGCATGAAGGGTTGACTTGGAAGCTCCCTGAATGTAGCGTTGGGCGGCTCCATCTGGCTGAGCGTAAGCCTGGGCGCCTGTGGCACCCCCAACCTGGCTTAATCTTCCGAAGCTTCAGCAAAGTGCATCTTTTAAACTGTTTATAACTGATTTTGCAACATACATAGAAAATAGAAGTAGCTTGCAAAATCGTTAGTCTTCAGGGCTTAGTCAATGGTATAGCATTAAATTAAGCATAAGTATCCGGAGAAGTTGAGGTAAAAAGGTTACTATAAATAGTGCCAACACAATCCCCATGCTTAGTTTTCTGGCCATCCCCGGTCAAGAATAAGGGATAAACTAAGATTTCTCCTTATAGCATAGTTGAAGCATCCAAATCAAATTGACTAAGTATGAAAAACAAATCTCTTTCCTAATTGCTATTATTTAATTTAGGTGCATCAACGACAACTCAAAACTTTTCTAAAATGGGTGCAAACAATTTACCTCAGAGAAAATACTCATCTCTTCTCACCACCGCTAGCCTTCGAAGCCTCTGGTGTTTTAGAGCTGGGTCTTTTATTTTGATTTTCTAAAATAAAACTGAAGCAATCCCTTACCTATCAAGCTTAATTAGTTGATCAAGGAAAAATGAACTCCCTCTCACAAGCTCATAAGATATATGTGGCTAGTCCTACAAAGGGTCACATAGGCTTATGTGGATCTTGGTAAGGACCTATACCATGACCACTGTCGGTTGTTAGTTCCTCAGGAATAGTTTTGTCAGAAGAGTTTTGTTACTATTATTCCTGCGGAATTATTTGAGTTTGTTTTGGATTCTCAATCACCTGTACATTTGGTGTTGTAGCAAATTGATCGCACACTTCGTAGCCCGACCCGCAGGACCAAATACAAAAGGATAAAGAATTGTGTTCTGTGCTCATCCCTGTGAGACGAGGGTGTGACTTGTGCACTGTGTCGTCCGCATAGTCAATAATCGCATAGGCACGTCTAGCCACGTAGGAACTTGTTGCCATCCACGCCCCTGACTTGTATTATCAGGCCCTGTTTGAATTGGAGGAATTATAAAGGAATTTCAAAGGAATGCATTCCTGTGAAAAGTTTTTGAAGATTGCTGTTTGGAATGGAGGAAAGATACATCCCATTCCAAAGGAAAGGATTCCTATGCTATACAAAACGGAGGAAAAAAAAGCATCCACGCAAACTCAAGGGAAATCTCATCGCTTGCTTAGTCGCTCGTTCAGCACGGCCGCCCGCGCCGACGCTGACGCTCGCGCTCACACGCTCAGTCTCCTGCACTGCCGCAGCCCGCTCACGCCGGCCACGCCGCGCACGCCGCCGCCGTGAGGAAGAGAGGCTCAGGAACGGACAGGAAGATAAGAACGGCTAGGAGCCCTCGAGCTCGGGACGATAAAGGGCCTGTTCATTACCTCACAAGCCGGCGGCTTTTGGCTTTTACTACAGTACCTAACTTTCAAACGAAGTATTTTCTCAAGATGAGGTCTACAAGTTAAACGATCTACACGTTAAAAACCCAACATCTGTACCAGCCAAAAGCACAAGTGAGTATCTGTCTCTCCGTAATCTGTACCGTAAACAGCCAAAATTCAAAAATTTCAGCCAAAAGCCATAAGCTGCAGCCGAAAAGAACAGGCCCAAAAAATTAAAAAACGTATAGAGAGAGAACGGTAGACTACTAGCTCTGCTTATAGATGAATTAAAAAAAGTAATATGCCAAATGACTAGTGAAAAGCGCCTAAATCACGTTGGGATGCATCAATGGCTATAATCGATGCTTAGGGTTTATGGTTTAGGGATTTGGGGAATCCCTAAATTTAGCGTATCCCGTTACCCTAATGAATAAAAGATTTTCTACCCATACCCTACCCATTTAGCGTGCATATGGATTTGGGGACTGGGTATGAATATCCCGTGACAGGTATACGTATGAGTGTCTACATCTCTACTATGATTAATAAAGCACCATGCCGTTTCATCTGCCTCACGCAAAGATTCTGAATCCCAAGTGTCGCGTTGTTTCACCTGCCTCGCACCGTCGCATCGATATCCTGAACCCCAAGTTCTACTGAATGAAAAAGAGATGATCATGAATACTTGGACTCGACTAGACGCTAGACTCGCCGACTCGGACGCCACGATCTCGACAACAGGTGACGCCGACACCCCCCTTGTCCTGACAGCAGTAGCACACGCCAGACGGCCTGATGCCGAGGACCGAGGCCAAGCGCGGTTGGTGCCTCGGTGATGGCCAGGTCCCACCCTCGCGACATCGGGCGGAGCTGCAGAAACCGCCAAACAGGTTTGCGGTCCTGGGTTTAGGATTTAATTTTCTTTTTTTCTAAAAAAATGCGTACTTAATTACTTATCGGTAGTTGAAATTATTTTCTTTCAAGCATCGACTAAAAAATTCAGACAAGTAGTATTGTAAGTCTCTTAATCTCTTTTATGCCTATATTTTGAACTATCGCGTTTGCACTATTTATATTGTAATTTGTGCAAGTTTCCAGCTTAATCTTTGAGTTTAAGACTTATCATGTTATTTAGTGCATGTATACCAAATTAAGTTGCAAAATTTACAATTGTTTGTCGATGAGCAAATGGTTTTACCGAATTATATATGAAAGTTTTTGTATGCTATACCCTTAGGTAAAATCCTAGATCCGCCACTATGGTCGGAAATGGCAAGATTGCAATGTTCTGGACCTCAGAGCTGGATCAACAGTACCTCGGCAAAAAACATTGCTCCAACGATGTTCTTTAAAGCCATTAGAAAAAAATTAACAGTCAAGAAAGCCCTAGCACAAAACAAATGGGTGGACCACATCACCCCAATCCAGTCCCAAATTGTCATACACATACATGTGACATGTACATATACAATTTCAGGCGAATGGGAAATAAAACAAATCACATGTGACATGTAGGTAAAATTGTCGTACATATACATGTGACATGTACATATACAATTTCAGGCGAATGGGAAATAAAACAGATCACATGTGACATGTACGTGAAATTGTCGTACGTGAAACATGCATGCATGCACATGCATGTCCAGCTCAATGTAGGCCACCACACTGACACGCTATGTCGTCTCTACGTGTATGTACAGCTCAATGTAGGCCACCTATGACAAGTGCATGCATGGGAAATAAAACAAATCACATGTGACATGTACGGGACCAGATGCACAACAAGGCAAATTAATTCGATATCAGCCTCTTGGCCTGTTTGTGACTCTCTGTCCGGGACAGTTTGTCCGGACGACTGGACTGGCAGGACTGCACTGCCTGTACGACCAATAATACATCCCTCCACAGCGGTTCAGACATGGGCACGTACGGTTTTTCTCCTTTTCCTTCAATTAATATAAGAATTTTTAGTCCTTCAAAGTGAATATAGTTGTTTCTTTTGTCTTTATTTAAAAATAATATAATAGATAGAAGATTAGAAAGACTGTTTCTTAAGTTTTCCAAAGAAAAAAAGAACATGAGAATTCAAAGGTCGTCCCTATCCTCATTTTGTCCGACAAAGTAACTCTGGCATCACTCTAGTTTACTACTAGTTACGCTCTCTGTTTTGAAGAAAATAACAAAGGAACCTCGGTCCTGCGTCCTCTTTTAAGTCTTGCACCAAACAATTATAGCTCATGCCATTTGGCTTCTTAATTTTATTTTTTGATTTTGGTTTTTTAAGGTCTGTTTTGCTTTTGCTTTTTCTCTTATTCTTTGTATTACCCGTGATGATATAACTTTTTATTTTTTAAAATTTAATTGCTCAGAAAAAATTTATAGTCATTATAATACATTTTTAACTGTTAAGCGTAAAATAATTAGAAGCCAACGGCTAGAAGCAACATTGAACAGGCGTGAAGGGTTACTATGGTGGTTACCCGTGATGATATAACTTTTTATTTTTTTAAATTTAATTACTTAGAAAAATTTATAGTCATCTATGGTGGTTACTTGGGCATGAAGGGTTGACTTGGAAGCTCCCTGAATGTAGCGTTGGGCGGCTCCATCTGGCTGAGCGTATGCCTGGGCGCCTGTCGCACCCCCAACCTGGCTTAATCTTCTGAAGCTTCAGCAAAGTGCATCTTTTACACTGTTTATAACTGATTTTGCAACATACATAGAAAATAGAAGTAGCTTGCAAAATCGTTAGTCTTCAGGGGTTAGTCAATGGTATAGCAAATAAATTAAGCATAAGTATCAGGAGAAGTTGGGGTAAAAAGGTTACTATAAATAGTGCCAACACAATCCCCATGCTTAGTTTTCTGGCCATCCCCGGTCAAGAATAAGGGATAAACTAAGATTTCTCCTTATAGCATAGTTGAAGCATCCAAATCAAATTGACTAAGTAGGAAAAACAAATCTCTTTCCTAATTGCTATTATTTAATTTAGGTGCATCAACGACAACTCAAAACTTTTCTAAAATGGGTGCAAACAATTCACCTCAGAGAAAATACTCATCTCTTCTCACCACCGCAAGCCTTCGAAGCCTCTGGTGTTTTAGAGCTGGGTCTTTTATTTTGATTTTCTAAAATAAAACTGAAGCAATCCCTTACCTATCAAGCTTAATTAGTTGATCAAGGCAAAATGAAGTCCCTCTCACAAGCTCATGAGATATATGTGGCTAGTCCTACAAAGGGTCACATAGGCTTATGTGGATCTTGGTAAGGACCTATACCATGACCAATTTTAAGCAAGAAAATATTGTAAAACTAAAAGTTAGTCTTGGTAAGGACCTATACCATGACCACTGTCGGTTGTTAGTTCCTCAGGAATAGTTTTGTCAGAAGAGTTTTGTTACTATTATTCCTGAGGAATTATTTGAGTTTGTTCTGGATTCTCAACCGCCTGTACATTTGGTGTTGTAGCAAATTGATCGCATACTTCGTAGCCCAACCCGCAGGACCAAATACAAAAGGATAAAGAATTTTGTTCTGTGCTCATCCCTGTGAGACGAGGGTGTGACTTGTGCACTGTGTCGTCCGCATAGTCAATAATCGCATAGGCACGTCTAGCCACGTAGGAACTTGTTGCCATCCACGCCCCTGACTTGTATTATCAGGCCCTGTTTGAATTGGAGGAATTATAAAGGAATTTCAAAGGAATGCATTCCTGTGAAAAGTTTTTGAAGATTGCTGTTTTGAATGGAGGAAAGATACATCCCATTCCAAAGGAAAGGATTCCTATGCTATACAAAACGGAGGAAAAAAAGCATCCACGCAAACTCAAGGGAAATCTCATCGCTCGCTTGGTCGCTCGTTCAGCACGGCCTCGCAGTCGCGACTCGCCGTCCGCCGTGTGTCCTCGATTGCGGCGCCGTTGCCGCCTGCGCCGACGCTGACGCTCACGCTCACACGCTCAGTCTCCTGCACTGCCGCAGCCCGCTCACGCCGGCCACGCCGCGCACGCCGCCGCCGTGAGGAAGAGAGGCTCAGGAACGGACAGGAAGATAAGAACGGCTAGGAACCCAGGAGCTCGGGACGATAAAAAATTAAAAACGTATAGAGAGAGAACGGTAGACTACTAGCTCTGCTTATAGATGAATTAAAAAAAGTAATATGCCAAATGACTAGTGAAAAGCGCCTAAATCACGTTAGGATGCATCAATGGCTATAATCGATGCTTAGGGACATGTGATGATCCAAACATATTCCTGCAATCCAAACAGCTCAAAGTATCTATTCCTGTGTTTTGGAATATCGTAGTTTTCCACCTTTCACTCTACCATATTCCTGTGTTTTTTTTCATTCCTCTGTTTTGCATTCCTTTGTTCCAAACAAGCCCAAGACTTTGTAACTCATTTTTAACCCATGAGTTTGGCTGGAATACACTTATTAGTAACAGCTGCGGCAACATTATGTGACCCATATATAGCTAATCAAAACCCTATGTGTGATTTGATTTGATTCGAGGGGGAAAAAACAAAACTGTACGTGCCCGTGTCTCATGTGTCTGAACCGTTGTGGAGAGATGTATTATTGGTCGTGCAGGCAGTGCAGTCCTGCCAGTCGAGTCCTCCGGACAAACTGTCCCGGACAGAGAGTCACAGACAGACCAAGAGGCTGAGATCGAATTAATTTGCCTTGTTGTGCATCCGGTCCGTACATGTCACATGTGATTTGTTTTATTTCCGATTCGCCTGACAACGTCAAACATGTAACTATGCAAGCATGTTCAGCTCAATGTAGGCCACCACGCACTGCCGCACTATGTCGTCTCCACTTGTATACGGTATACCTGTCACAGACAACATGTTAAATCACTGCAGTTTGCTATAATACATACATTTAGGGTATGTTTGGTTGAGCTGTGGCTTCTGAAAAAGCTGCTGTGGGCTGTGGAAAAGCTGCTGTAGGTTATGGGCTGTGGAAAAGCTGTAAGCTGTTTGGTTCAAACAAATATAAAACTTACCTTCTATCTCTATTTTCCTTGAAACAAGTGTGAAACAGCTCTCTATTTTCACCATTTCAAAAAGCAGAAAGCCAAAAGCCAAAAATAGGGTCCAAAGTGCTTTCAAAACTGTACTACCTAAAAGTAGCTGCTTCTAAAAAGCAGCTTCTGGTTTCCACCCTTTTGGTTGGCTTTTGGTTTTTTCGAAGCAAAAGCAGCTCCCAAAAGCTCAACCAAAGGCACCCTTAGTGCTCGTCATGCATGCTACGGTTCCTGTGTGAATATAATGCAGAATTACAAGCTAGCTAGCCCCGTACGTTGTAGGCGACGCCACATGTTTGACGTTTGCAGGTGAGGAATCATGCAGGAATAATCCTCTTACGTACGTACCTCACTGAGGCCACGTTTGGAACATAAAAATCTCTCCTAATTCCAGTGAATACATCGCTCTCCCACCCGCCTCCTGCACATCCCCATCATCGATCATGTCATGTGCCCCTTGAAACGTCCGACCAATCACATATATGCAAGATGCAAACATACAGCACATCATTGTTCTCTTTAATTCTAACGAAGAACAACATCCTATTATAAGTTTTTAGAAAAGGAATTAAACACCCAAAATTCAATGTAGGCCACCACACTGACACGCTATGTCGTCTCTACGTGTATGTATAGCTCAATGTAGGCCACCTACGACAAGTGCATGCATGGCGACCAGCCGCAATGGGGAGTGGATGTAACTTTGAAGGGGCGCTCCACCGCGAGGCAATGGCGGACTCGATTCATGCCGTCACCGCCTCATCGATTTCTCCTATCTTCTTTGCCGACTGTCGAGCACTGAGCCGCCGTCGCCGCCTCGCCGGCATCCCCCCTCGCCCTCACGAAGAAAAATTTGGGGACGGGTAAGACTGGGCAAACGGGCGATCCCCTCCCCATACCCTTTTAACAGTGGGTATACCCGTTACCCTAATGAATAAAAGATTTTCTACCCATACCCTACCCATTTAGCGTGCATATGGATTTGGGGACTGGGTATGAATATCCCGTGACAGGTATACGTATGAGTGTCTACGTCTCTACTATGATTAAAAAAACATGTACGGGCAAAACTACGGGCCTCCCAAAGAACATCTGGGGACTTGGCATTCCAGACCTTAAACGTACTATTCAGGCTTTACGGCTTCGTTGGCTCTAACTCAAATGGAAGCACAAGGAAAGGGCATGGTCAAATCTGGAGGTTCTGTGTGATAGCATGGATCTTGATTTGTTTAACGCATCCACAGAGGTCTTGGTTGGCCAGGGGTGGAGTAGAGGGTATGCCAGTTGCTAGGTATCCCTCTGTGGTCTAGTCCAACATAATACGTACATGTATATCTCTGTAAACAAAACAACCGATCGATCATCGATCAATAAAGCACCGTGCTGTTTCGTCTGCCTCACGCAAGATTCTGAATCCCAAGTGTCGCGTTGTTTCACCTGCCTCGCACCGTCGCATCGATATCCTGAAACCCAAGTTCTACTGAATGAAAAAGAGATGATCATGAATACTTGGACTTGGCCAGACGCTAGACTCGCCGACTCGGATGCCACAATCTCGACAACAGGTGAGCCGACACCCCCCTTGTCCTGAGAGCAGTAGCACACGCCAGACGGCCTGATGCCGAGGACCGAGGCCAAGCGCGGTTGGTGCCTCGGTGATGGCCAGGTCCCACCCTCGCGACATCGGGCGGAGCTGCAGAAACCGCGAAACAGGTTTGCGGTCCTGGGTTTGGGATTTAATTTTCTTTTTTTTCTAAAAAAATGCGTACTTAATTACTTATTGGTAGTTGAAATTATTTTCTTTCATCGACTAAAAAAGTCAGGCAAGTAGTATTGTAAGTCTCTTAATCTCTTTTATGCCTATATTTTGAACTATCACGTTTGAACTATTTATATTGTAATTTGTGCAAATTTCCAACTTAATCTTTGAGTTTAAGACTTATCATGTTATTTAGTGCATGTATACCAAATTAAGTTGCAAAATTTACAATTGTTTGTCGAATGGGCAAATGGTTTTACCGAATTATATATGAAATTATTTGTACTGTATACCCTTAGGTAAAATCCTAGATCCGCCACTATGGTCGGAAATGGCAAGATTGCAATGTTCTTGACCTCAGAGCTGGATCAACAGTACCTCGGCAAAAAAACATTGCTCCAACGATGTTCGCTAAAGCCATTAGAAAAAAATTAACAGTCAATTAAGAAAGCCCTAGCACAAAACAAATGGGTGGACCACATCACCCCAATCCAGTCCCAAATTGAGGTTCATGAATATGTTAACCTATGGGAGTTGATGAGATGATGAGATCCGATAGAAGTGGACTACCTCAAATGATGAATATACCACCAAAACTGCGTACTAAATCCAATTTGTGGGAAGCTAGCTTCACCAAGATCAAGATTTTTCCGATTTGGAAGGCTAAGGCTGAAAGAAACTTTCGCTTATTTGCATGGACACTTCTACCCCTGAAAATTCTAACAACCAATAATCTAAGCAAATGGAATTGGTCACATGACCCGATATGCAAACCTTGCACTGACCCTGAAACTCCAGTTCACCTTTGCAAAGATTGTGTTTTCACTAAGGAGGTGTGGTCCATAATTCGGGACAGGTTCAATTTATCCCAACTACAAAATATTCTCCAAGACAGCTCAATCTACAAATTAATACTAGAAGAAATGTAGAGCACATTTTGATAAAACTCAAAATGCCTCATTTGATGGAATTCTGTTGTATGTCTGGTGGAATATATAGAAGGAGCATAATCTAAGAACTTTCCAACATCTAGAACTATATACAGCCAACATAAGTAGTGCTTCTGGTTAAAGATGGTATCCAACAGTTTAACTTTGCGACACATCCAGTCATCGCCACGTCTTGACTGTTCCATAGTCGCTGCAGTTTTTCGCTTCTGTTTATTAGTTTATGTCCATTGCCCACCTCTAGTGTTTCTTCCTTATCTCAGTCCGCTTTTAGGTTTTGTTAGTCGGGTCATTCAGTAGAGTGTCTTGTTGTAGTCGAGCCGGCTAGTGGGGCTGTAATTCTTGTTCTTTTTTCCTTTTTATCTTCTAATAAAAATCACGGCAAATCTCTTGCCGTCCTTTCGAACGAAAACATATATGTATATACATATGGATGTATATAACATGTGGTACGTGAACCGTCTTTTTACTCGGTAAACATGTTCCAGTTCCCTTTGTGGGTTCAACCTTACCGACCTTAATTATTATTTTTCTAATATTTATTTATACTCTAGAACAAATAATTGGTGATACATGGAACATTGTCCCTTACTCTTCTCTAAGACTTAATAACAAGCCTAAATAATAGGTATTGGGCATGTTGGGCTGAAAATGTAGTAAAAAAAATGTAAAAATAGTACTAGTTAGGCTTTCGCAGGGTCCTTATGTTTCACGTGTGTGGAACCAAAGATCTCCGGTGAAAATTTTACTAGAGTTACACGAAGCTTGGTTTCAGCCTTTGTTACTGCTATTCTGCTAATGTATCATTCCCTTGCTTATCACACATGCTAATATCACTATAGAAGATTTTTACGATGGCCTTCCACTTTTTTAGGGCCGGTTTGTATAGCAAGTCGCCTCTAGTTAGAGCAACTCCAAGAGATTAGCTAAAAGAAGTATCTAAATTTAGTGATTTAGCTATTCTCTAAAATGGATCTCACCTAAAAACACTAGACTACTCCAACAGGCTATCTAAACTAGAGGGCGCACGGTGGGTCGTGTACGCGCGGGAATGGGGCGCAGCGTGCAGGAAGGAAACGCCGACCGCGCAAGAGGCTGGATGACGAGTGAGGTAGGCTATCCAAAAATAGAGAGCGAAGGAGGAGGGATGGAGAGCTACTAAATTTGGAGAGTCATTTACAGAGTCTATTGGAGACGTTTTTTCTCCAATAATAGCCAAATTTACCTTTAGAAAACGATTTAGCTCTCCTCTTGGAGTTGCTCTTAGGCCGGACAGCACTGTAACTTGCAAACCACCCCTGGAAATCTATTTTCAGGTGCAAAAAGCAAACCGTCTTTAGAAATGTATCCATTTCTAGAGAAAGTTAGGTTAAGATAATCACCCCTGGAAATACTATTTTCAGGGGTGATCGATTCACTTAAATTCCCTAGAAATAGGAGGTTTACATGAACAGTTCACTTAGGGAACCATCACTGGAAATATCCCCTATAATTAAAGCATTTCTTCCACCTCGGATATACCTGTCAGAAACAAGTTAAATCAGGCTCGCTCAAGACAAAGTGCATGGCGACCAGTCGCAACGAAAGTTTTACTGCAGTTACAGGAAGCTTGGTTTCAACCCATTTTTACCGCATGCTATGCATAAATCATCCCTTGCTTATCACATGTACATGCTGATATTGTGAAATAACATGGCATGGAAAATACCATGGGCAACAACTTTTGTTCATCCATAATGGCCTCAATAACCTGTTATTAATCATCTAATGCCAACGTTCATGATAAGTTGGCAGTTTAGTTCGACTAATGTTTAGTACTCATGGGCTACTAACTTAAGCCCAACTAAAATTATGCCATATATGGTCATATATACAGCTATTTTATCTCACGGACAACACCCTTTTTTTGACTGATATATCGGTCAACAAAAGATGCATCCATGTGAATTCTCAAAGCATAGAAATTACCACGTTAATCCGATCAGAAAATATAAAAGCATCCCTCTAAATGCTGACAAATTACCCATTGTTGTTACCGTTATGCAAACGTTAACATAAAAAAACCCTTACAAATATTTCTCTATCACTTATCCATGTTATTATTAAAGAATTACTCGCTAGTGCCATTATGTAAGAGTTAAATTAAAAATTATCTTTATACACTTATTAATCACAGCTGTTCCGCGGCGACATGTGTGACCCATACCTAAACCGTACGTGTGATTTGATTCGATTCGGAAAAAACTAAACCGCGCGTACATGTGATTTGATTTGATTCGGGAGAAAAACTCTAAACTGTACGTGTGATTTGATTTGATTCAGGCGACATGTGTGACCCATACCTTAAACGTTTTATTCAGGCTTTACGGCTTCGTTGGCTCTAATTCAAATGGAAGCACAAGGAAAAGGCATGGTCAAATCTGGAGGTGCCGTGTGATAGCGTGGATCTTGATTTGTTTAACTGCAAGCGTAGTTGGGTTCAAATACTTGACTTGATGTGGATGTTCATATTTTTCTATATTTATTCTAGGATTTAACAGTGTTGTTATTCCAACCTAATAACAACATAATACGTACATGTACATCTCTCAGAACGAAACAACCGATCGATCATCGATCAATAAAGCACCATCTGTTTCATCACCTCACGCAAAGATTCTGAATCCCAAGTGTCGCGTTGTTTCACCTACCTCGCACCGTCGCATCGATATCCTGAATCCCAAGTTCTACTTGTTGCAAACCAGTTACGCCAGTTGTATATCAAATAGTAAACAATGCCCAATGTGCAGATATCTTTCCCAAAAGACACCTCTTTTCATGCCACCTTTTACCATCTATATATATGTATCAACATGTACAGAAATAAAGTGAATAGAATCAACAGTTCTTTTGCATACACTTGTCACAATCTTTCACAACACTACTGAATGAAAAAGAGATGATCATGAATACTTGGACTCGGCTAGACGCTAGACTCGCTGACTCGGACGCCACGATCTCCGTGAGACCCCTCCTCCACCACGACCGGCGACCACAGTCATCGCCACCGGCCATGGTTCTGTGCCATGTCGTCGTCGGCCATGAAAGGCACACGGCGCCTTACCTCCAGCGAAGGCTCCACACTCCGCCGTCCCGGCCTCCAGATCCGCACCCCTCCACCGGCCTCCTCCGCAGAGGACGCCTTCTCCTCAACGTAAACAGAGAAGAAGAGGGGGGAGGGGGCGCGGCGCCACCGGCATGGCCAGCGCGGCCGGTGGAGGCGCGCGACGCCTGAGGAGGCCCGGCAGCAGCGCGGTGGGACCCAGCCCAGCGTGAGGCACGGTCGCGCGGCCGATGCGGTCGATGCGGCGGCGCGGTGACACAGCCCGGTGCGGCCCCCACCGCGCGCGCACGACGCGGCGGCGCGGCTCGGCCGACACGGCCGGGCGATCGCGCGGCCGGCTCGGTTGGTGCGGCGCCCACCGCCGAAGACGGCGGCGGCGGTGGCCTCCCATGGAGGCGCCGGCGGGCGATGGAGGCGCCCGGGGGGGAATGGCGGCATGCCATGGCGGCGGCGGAAGCCCGACGACGACGGCGGCGGCGCCGTGCTCCGGCAGTGGTGGCGGCGCCCTTGGGCATGGCCGGCGGCTCCTAGCGTTTGGGGGGAAACCCTAGATTCCCCCTCCCTCATTTATATATGGCTGCCCCATATGGGCTTTTTAGCCCAATAGCTCCCACCTCTCCACATGGGCCAAAAGGCCGACTGGGCTTCAGCCCAAGTTTTTGTAAACTTGCATTTCCCCCCCCCTCTATTTTCATGTAAATGCAGCACTTTTATGTTAAATAAATTTCTATTGTAAATATTTGCATTACAGTCCTTATGCTTATTTATAATTGTATCCGTTAGTTTTTACTTTTATAAATTAGCATTTCAGTCCCTACAGGATCAGAAAATTATGTAATTATTGAAATAAATGTGCATGCACATTTCTATAACTTTTACATATCTAGGATTGTTTTATTGCAATTTTATTTACAATAGGAATTGCGACCATATTTAAATTTGATATCTTTCGCAAATTTAAAATTTAAAATTCCCATTTTGTAACATCCCAAAATTTGTCTTTTTGAAAAATTTAAATTCAAATTAATTATTTTAAGGTAATTGGATTTTGCTTGGCTTTTAATTGATTTTCTGGATTTTCTGGAATTTAAAACCTATTTTTTTTAGAATTTAAAAAGTAATTTAAAATATGAAAATTAAATATCAACAGTAGTTGGAAATAATTTTATTGAGTCCAAAATAACTCCAGGAGCTTCTGTGAATTTTTTTGAAATTTTTGGCGGTATTTTCATATTTTTCTAAGGCCTAAAGAATTACCTAGCATTTTCTGAAAATATAAAATCAAAATAAACAAAAAAAAAATAAAAATCCCAATCCTCTCCTCCGGCCGCCACGTGGACGGGTGGATACCGCCCACGTCGCCGCCTTCTCTGCCGCTCGTCCCATCCCGCCTTCCCCTCCTCTTTGGGCGACGCGTGTACAGCCCGCCTCATCTCGGCCGTCCCCGCTTCGCCCGCTCTCGGCCGCCCGATCCACCTCTGGGTTGCGTGGCAGCCATCCGCGCTGCCCGCTCACTCCCTCCTCTCTCTCACTGCGTGCGGGACCCGCCTGTCGGACCCGTCGTCCCCGCGGAGCGCCTCCTTCCTTTCTTCCTCCCCTCTTTCCTTTCTTCGCCGGCCGACCGAATCCTCGGCGGACCCGGCCTTGCCTTCCCCGGCTCCCTCCGGTTTTGGAATCCCCGAGCTCCCCGCGCGACCGAATCCCGGACGCCCGCGCCTCCCTTCCTTCTCCGGCCCCCTATTTCCTTTTTCCCCCGCTCCCTTCCTTTTTCCGGCCGACACACCGGCGAGCAATTGCGCGCCTGTGTCCCCTCCTCCGCCCCTATAAATAGCTCCTTCGGCCTACCCTCTCTCCGCACCACCTCCCCCAGCCCTCAGCTCTCTCTCCTGAGTCCCGTAGCGCCCCGGCACCGTGCTTCCCCTCCCTCCGAGCTCCGCTGCACTCCGGTGAGCTTTTGCCGACGTCTCGGTCATCCCCGGAGCCTGCCACCTCCACTCCGAGCTTCCCCGAGCATCGGCGAACCTCCCCGACACCTCGGCCACCCTTCCCCGTCGCCGGAGCGCCGTCGCACCGGAGCTCCCGAGCCGCCTCCGCCACCCCCTCGTCGCCGGCCTTCTCCGCTCGTCGCCGCACCTCGTCAACCCCTCCAACCGGACCCCCTCCGCACCGGGACTTCATTTCACGCGCCACCCGAACCCCTCCGGCCTCCCCTCGCCGCCGGCAACCTCGCCTCCGACCATCTCCGCCCGGCCCCCCCGCAGGTATCCCTCAAGAGGGTTACCTACCCATTACGGGTAGGCAACGCCTCCCCGCTCACTTGGCTATCACCGCTCGCTCTCCCTCGGCGCGCCTTCGAGCCCTCGGCTCCGCACGCTGAGGTTGAGTTTTCTCAATTTATTCGCGCTGACAAGTGGGCCCCCCCTGTCAGCGGCAGCTGTCCTCGCGGGCCACTGTCGACTGGGCCCCACCCCTCTACGCTGGTCACTGACAAGTGGGCCCGGAGTCAAGTGGGTCCCACATGTCAGAGGCTGATCCTGTGGGCTCACTGACCAGTGGGTCCCACCTGTCATAATCCCAGAATAAAATAAAGATTAAAAATTTAATAATCCCAGTGGGCCCCACCTGTCAGAAATTTCTTAATTTCTGGATTTATTCAAACTGAAAACTTCAAACAAGCATAACTTTCTCATTTTAACTCCAAATTCCACCATTCAAATTTCTAAATTCATCTAAAATCATGATCTATCCAACTATGGCCTCTATTTGAATTTTTGAGTTTATTTGAATTTTTATTTGTATTTATTTTCTTTGTTGCTCTGTCTTTTCGTGCGTAGAATCCAACGTTGAAGAAGACCTCTCCACTCCTCAACAGGAAGACCCAGAAACCCTGCAAGAAGGCAAGTCTCCTTTGATCATCTTGACCTATGATTTTGAAATGTTTTAATTATTTTAAATTATGTGCATTGCTATTTATATAAAATATTAGTTCAAATCTTAAGGCATTAGTTATATCCAACCTTGTTATGCCCTCACTTGAATTTGAATGCCATGTACCTCTGTAACCCTAGAAATTCCTTTGTCTCAATAATGAGAGTATCATAATTATTTGTGGGTATTAGAATGGTAGTTTAATGCTCAGTCATGCTATGTAATATTCTTGAAATCTTGAAAATGGGAAATTATGATTTATTGTAATACCCTTGTGTTTACAAATTTAGTGGTAATTGGAGTTGCCACTGTTCTTTTAAAATAAAATGAAATGTGGAAATTGGTTTAGATTAGGGTGGATGGTTGGTTTGGATTGGTGCAGGAAGCACGAGATCTTGTAAAGTGTATGTTCCACCCTAGTCAATTAAGGACCGATGCTTGTGTTTGTCCAGACTGAGCATTAACCGTACAACCACAAGTCTATATGGGTACGACCTAACTGACTAACTTATGATAGTCTAGTTTAGGTTCCACCAGTGGAAAGTGGGTGCCAGGGATGGACTGGTTATTCACAGTGAGGGACAGGGATTTACTGTACTCATATGGCGTAAGAGGGGCTTGGTTGGGCGGTTAGCCTACCTGCGGTGAAACCTCAGCGGGTGGTATCTAGCTAGATTAGAGTAAGGTAAAGGCTTTGTGATATTTTATCTGGGTCTCATGCCAAAGGAAGTGTGTTGACTTTGAGGATAATATATCTCTTGTGGGTAAAGTTGTACAACCTCTGCAGAGTGTAAAACTATTCGAATAGTCGTGCCCACGGTCAAGGGCGGGCAAGGAATGCATCCATATGGTAGATTTCTAGTTTTGATTTTAAAATCAAAAGTTTTGTATTCCGAGAGTGGAGGGAACTCTCGGAAGGGTATCCTGGCAGTTGGAGCCAGAGAGGGTGGATGTAACCCGCAATATTAACTTGATCAATTGGAAATGATTAATCTAGTGTTGGTAGATGGAACCTTCACTAGAGAATAATTGTAGTTCTGTTAAATCCTTTACTTTAGTAAATTGATGCCTTCGAAAATAATTAGTAGTAAATGAATTTAAAATATTGCTTTGTGCAAAAGAACCATATAGCCTTCCTTTGTCAAGCCTTGCATCTATTGCATTTTTCCCAAGACTTGCGGAGTACTTTATGTACTCATATGCTGCACTCCAAAAACATTACTCAGAGGAAGTCGAAGCTCAAGAAGGTGACTACGACTACTGCTTCGCTTGCGGCTGTGATGGATTCTTCCCGGAGGACTAGGTCGCGTTTCCCCAGTCAATTGCCTGTGGCGTATTGATGGGTTTTCACCGAGTTTATATTTTGCTTCCGCTGTGTTTCGTGTGTGCGAGGTCTTGAAACCTCAATTGTAATAATGAGACCTTTCGGTCAGTACTCTCTATTATTGTAATAAATCGTGAATGGTGATGTATTCATTTCTGGTTAACTGTGTGCACTAGCTTTGATCTGGGACTAGTGCGGTAATACACAGAGGGACCGGGTTTGAGAATCTGGGGTCCCGACACATTTAGTGAGTACCATTGTACTTAATAAATTGGAATTTTTGCAAAATATTATACCTACAATAGATACCATAATTACAATTTATGGCACTTTGCTACATTTATTTGTACGCTACGCCATACAATAAATTGGTGTTCACCACCAATATTGTGATTAAACGGTATTATAAATATAACCACATGTTATATTTAATTTGGGTGTAGATTTATTTGGATTACAATACTCATATTGTTTTCCACATATTTTGCATTTTATTACAACATTACCATACACATTAATTTACCTCATGTAAATTAATCATATATGGTGTACTTTTCATGTAGGTTTTAAATGGCTACCAAAGATTTTGAGCCCCTCGCTCTCGATGGTACCAACTATCCTACATGGGCTATGGACCTCAAAATCAACCTAACTACACGTGGGTTGCAACGAGTGATATTTGATCCTCCAGCTAATCAAATTCCTCCGGATATTGTGAAATATTCCGTTTTGAATATAATACGGAATCACATACATCCGGATTTGAAGGCTGAATATTTGTATGAGAAGAATCCACTCACATTATGGTTAGCCCTCAAAAATAGATATGAACAGCAGCGAGATGTTATCTTACCTGAGGCTAATCATGAATGGGCGCATCTTAGACTCCAAGATTTCAAATCTGTTGGAGACTATAACCATGCCCTTCATACTATTTGCTCCAAATTGCGTTTTTGTGAAAAGGAACCAACAGATGCGAATAAAATAGAGAAGACTCTCTCGACTATGCTCCCATCTGACAGGGTCCTACAGCAGCAATGGCGTGCTGCAAATTACCAAACTTATTTTGATCTTATGCATATTATGCTTCAGGCAGAAAAGCATGCTGAACTTCTTTTAAAGAACAATTAGCAACGTCCCATTGGGGCTGCTCCACTTCCTGAAGTTCATGCTAATCAAAATAACAATAAGTTCAGTGGTTCACACAATCACTCAAAGAACTTTAAAGGTAAACAAAAATGCAACAAGAAGCAAAAACCAAGTGGATTCAAGAAAGGTAAAGGCAATTCTAGTAAGCGAGTTGACAAAACTGAAATTTGTCAAAAATGTGGTTGCTACAACCATCCTACCAAGAAATGCCGCACCCCGAAGCATCTTGTGAACCTCTACCTCCAGTCTTTGGCTCACGGCAAGAAAGCTCAAGAGAAGAGATTTGAAGCACACTTCAATCTCACATCCAACAATGATGAATCCGGATGCTCTCAACAGTTCCTTCAAGAACTCAAAGACACATGTGCTTCTACAAAGAAGGATGATCTCATGTGCACCGAGGACACCCTTGAAGAATTTCATTCTCAAGACATGTTTGGAGATCTCAATTAGACTCCTCGTTCCATAGCTAATAAGTACTATAATGTTGTAATATAAATAATGTTGTCATCTATATTGTAAGCTTGTATGCTACAATCATATATCGAACATATTCGGTATTGTAAAATAAAGTTTGTATGTATTCTATATATGCTACTACAAGAATTTCATTAAATTCTTCTTTGTGTATATAGATTTTTGGAGTCGATCCAATGGAGGAGGAATTATGCCTTGTGGATAGTGGTACCACAAACTCTACACTTAGGGACACAAAATATTTCCTAACTCTTACTAGGAGGAAAGGAAATGTTTTAACCATCGCTGGACGCGATGCAACGATAGTAGGCTCTGGTCGCGCCTCTATCACTCTCCCTCTGGGTACACAATTGGAAATTGAGGATGCACTCTTGTATCCCGATTCAACACGTACCCTACTTAGTTATAGATATATCCGTCAGAATGGTTTCCATATTGAAACCCAAAATGACAACAAAGAGGAATATCTCCTCTTAACCAAACACAACGGATATGGCAAACAAGTACTAGAAAAAATTCCAACTTTAAATTCCAGATTGTACTATACATACATCAAACCCGTTCAACATATTATGCATAAAGTAATTTTCCAAAACACTAACACATTCCAAACATGACATGATCGCCTTGGCCATCCAGGCATTGGAATGATGAGGAAAATTATTTGCAATTCAATTGGTCATACATACCTCAAAACAAAATTTTCGGAATCCTCAGATTTTATGTGCACTTCATGTGCCACCGGAAAATTAATTTTAAGACCCTCTTATCTTAAAATCAGAGCTGAACCACTTAAATTTCTTGAACGCATTCAAGGAGATATGTGTGGTCCTATACAACCATTGTGTGGACCGTTCAGATACTTAATGGTTCTCATTGACGCATCTACTAGATGGTCACATGTGTGTCTTTTATCCACACGAAACCATGCATTTGCTAAGTTACTTGGTCAAATTATCCAATTACGAGCACATTATCCTGAATATCGAATTCAATCAATTCGAATGGACAATGCTGCTGAATTTTCATCCCATGCCTTCAATGATTATTGTATGGCTCTTGGGATACAAGTTCAACATTCTGTTTCATATGTCCATACACAAAATGGTTTAGCAGAATCTCTTATTAAGAGAATCAAGCTCATTGCACGACCATTACTACAGAATTGCAACTTACCAACATCATGTTGGGGTCATGCAGTTTTACACGCTGCTGACTTAATCCAATTGCGTCCAACTGCATATCATAGCACTTCCCCGCTACAATTAGTACGTGGAAATCCACCAGATATTTCCCATCTGTGCAAGTTCGGTTGCGCTACATACGTACTGATCTCACCACCACAGCGTACCTCAATGGGACCGCACAGGAAACTTGGGATCTATGTGGGGTATAAATCTCCGTCAATTATAAAATACCTCGAGCCCCTCACAGGGGACCTGTTTACGGCCCAGTACGCTGATTGCATATTCAATGAGGAACATTTCCTGGCATTAGGGGGAGACAACAAATACCAAACTAAATACCAGGAAATTAATTGGAATGTACAAGGCATTCCTGCCTCAGACCCACGTACCAGAGAGACTGAACTTCAAGTTCAGAAAATCATTCATTTGCAAAACATTGCAAATAATCTGCCAGATGCATTTACTGATTATAAGGGTGTCACAAAATCCTATAATCCTGCCAAAAATGTACCTGAAAGAATGGAGGTACCGCAAAATACCACTCAACACCCAGTTCAAAATAAGAGGGGGAGAAGTACGGTACAAATGGCGGATACAGCTTCTAACAAGCGACAAAGGAAACAAAAGAATGTAAATGCAGATCAACCTCAAGTTGATAGACACCAAAGGATCCTTGAACCCAGATCAACAGTACATATACAATTTCAGGCGAATGGGAAATAAAACAAATCACATGTGACATGTACGTGAAATTGTCGTACATATACATGTGACATGTACTGATGTACATATACAATTTCAGGCGAATGGGAAATAAAACAAATCACATGTGACATGTACGTGAAATTGTCGTACGTGAAACATGTATGCATGCACATGCATGTACAGCTCAATGTAGGCCACCACACTGACGCGCTATGTCGTCTCTACGTGTATGTACAGCTCAATGTAGGCCACCTACGACAAGTGCATGCATGGGAAATAAAACAAATCACATGTGACATGTACGGGACCAGATGCACAACAAGGCAAATTAATTCGATATCAGCCTCTTGGCCTGTCTGTGACTCTCTGTCCGGGACAGTTTGTCCGCAAGACTGGACTGGCAGGACCGCACTGCCTGTACAACAAATAATACATCCCTCCACAGCGGTTCAGGCATGGGCACGTATGGTTTTTCTCCTTTTCCTTCGATTAATATAAGAATTTTCAGTCCTTCAAAGTGAATATAGTGGCTTCTTTTGTCTTTAGTTAATAATAATATAATAGATAGAAGATTAGAAAGACTGTTTCTTAAGTTTTCCAAAGAAAAAAAAGAACATGAGAATTCAAAGGTGGTCCCTAACCTCATTTTGTCCGACAAAGTAACTCTGGCATCACTCTAGTTTACTACTAGTTACGCTCTCTGTTTTGAAGAAAATAACAAAGGAACCTTGGTCCTGCGTCCTCTTTTAAGTCCTGCACCAAACAATTTTAGCTCATGCCATTTGGCTTCTTAATTTTATTTTTTGATTTTGGTTTTTTAAGGCCTGTTTTGCTTTTTGTTTTTTCTCTTATTCTTTGTATTACCCGTGATGATATAACTTTTTATTTTTTAAAATTTAATTACTCGAAAAAAATTTATAGTCATTATAATACATTTTTAATCGTTAGCGTAAAAATTAGAAGCCAACGGCTAGAAGCAACGTTGAACAGGCGTGAAGGGTTACTATGGTGGTTACCCGTGATGATATAACTTTTTATTTTTTTAAATTTAATTACTTAGAAAAATTTATAGTCATCTATGGTGGTTACTTGGGCATGAAGGGTTGACTTGGAAGCTCCCTGAATGTAGCGTTGGGCGGCTCCATCTGGCTGAGCGTAAGCCTGGGCGCCTGTGGCACCCCCAACCTGGCTTAATCTTCTGAGGCTTCAGCAAAGTGCATCTTTTACACTGTTTATAACTGATTTTGCAACATACATAGAAAATAGAAGTAGCTTGCAAAATCGTTAGTCTTCAGGGGTTAGTCAATGGTATAGCAAATAAATTAAGCATAAGTATCAGGAGAAGTTGGGGTAAAAAGGTTACTATAAATAGTGCCAACACAATCCCCATGCTTAGTTTTCTGGCCATCCCCGGTCAAGAATAAGGGATAAACTAAGATTTCTCCTTATAGCATAGTTGAAGCATCCAAATCAAATTGACTAAGTATGAAAAACTAAGATTGCGGCGCCGTTGCCGCCCGCGCCGACGCCGACGCTGACGCTGACGCTCGCGCTCACACGCTCAGTCTCCTGCACTGCCGCAGCCCCGCCGCGCACACCGCCGCCGTGAGGAAGAGAGGCTCAAGAACGGCTAGGAGCCCAGGAGCTCGGGACATTATTCCTGAGGAATTATTTGGGTTTGTTCTAGATTCTCAATCGCATGTACATTTGGTGTTGCAGCAAATTAACACGCAGGACCAAATAGAAAGGATAAAGAATTGTGTTCTGTGCTCATCCGTGTGAGACAAGTGTGTGACTTGTGCACTGTGTCATCCGGATGGTCAATAATCGCATAGGCACTGTGTCGTCCCCTGACTTGTTAGGCTCTGTTTGGATTGGAGGAATTACAAAGAAATGCATTCCTGTGGAAAGTTTTTGAAGATTGCTGTTTAGAAAACGAAGGAAAAAAAGCATCCACTCAAACTCAAGGGAAATCTCATCGCTTGCTTGGTCGCTCATTCAGCACGGCCCCGCAGTCGCGACTCGCCGTCCACCGCGCATCCTCGATTACGGCGCCGTTGCCGCCCGCGTCGACGTCGACGCTGACGCTCGCCATGGCCGCTCGCGCTCACACGCTCAGTCTCCTGCACTGCCGCAGCCTGCTCACGCCGGCCACGCCGCGCACGCCGCCGCCGTGAGGAAGAGAGGCTCAGGAACGAGCAGGAAGGTAAGAACGGCTAGGAGCCCAGGAGCTCGGGACGATAAAAAATTAAAAACGTATAGAGAGAGAACGGTAGACTACTCTGCTTATAGATGAATTAAAAAAAGTAATATGCCAAATGACTAGTGAAAAGCACCTAAATCACGTTAGGATGCATCAATGGCTATAATCAATGCTTAGGGACATGTGATGATCCAAACATATTCCTGCAATCCAAACAGCTCAAAGTATCAAATCAATATCGTAGTTTTCCACCTTTCACTCTACCATATTCCTGTGTTTTTTTCGTTCCACTGTTTTGCATTCCTTTGTTCCAAACAAGCCCAAGACTTTGTCACTCATTTTTAACCCATGAGTTTGGCTGGAATACACTTATTAGTAACAGCTGCGCAAACATTATGTGACCCATATATAGCTAATCAAAACCCTACGTGTGATTTGATTTGATTCGAGGGGAAAAAAAACAAAACTGTACGTGCCCGTATCTCATGCGTCTGAACCGCTGTGGAGAGATGTATTATTGGTCGTGCAGGCAGTGCAGTCCTGCCAGTCCAGTTCTCCGGACAAACTGTCCCGGACAGAGAGTCACAGACAGACCAAGAGGCTGATATCGAATTAATTTAATTGCCTTGTTGTGCATCCGGTCCGTACATGTGACATGTGATTTGTTTTATTTCCCATTCGCCTGACAACGTCAAACATGTAACTATGCAAGCATGTTCAGCTCAATGTAGGCCACCACGCACTGCATGCCGCACTATGTCGTCTCCACTTGTATACGGTATACCTGTCACAGACAACAAGTTAAATCACTGCAGTTTGCTATAATACATTTAGTGCTCGTTACAGTGTAATACGATACTATATATATATATATATATATATATATATATATATATATATATATATATATATATATATATATATATATATATATATATCTCGATCGCATGCTACGTACGGTTCCTGTGTGTGAATGCAGAATATATTACAAGCAGCTAGCCCTGTTGTAGGCGACGCCACATATAGCTACGTACGGTTCCTCTTACGTACGTACCTCACTGAGGCCACGTTTGGAACATAAAAATCTCTCCTAGCTAATTCCTGTGAATACATGCATCGCTCTCCCACCCGCCTCCTGCACATCCCCATCATCATGTCATGTGCCCCTTGAAACCTCCGACCAATCACATGCCCTCACCAAGAAAAATTTGGGGACGGATAAGACTGGGCAAACGGGTGATCCCCTCCCCATACCCTTTTAACAGTGGGTATACCCGTTACCCTAATGAATAAAAGATTTTCTACCCATACCCTACCCGTTTAGCGTGGATATGGATTTGGGGACTGGGTATGAGGGTCTGTTTGGCAGAGCTCCACCAGCTCCAGATCCACCGTGGAGCAGCTCCACTGTGAATCTGGGATCCCACCATGGAGCTGGACAAACTGTTTGGTTTCCACAGCAGCTCCAGAATCACGAAACTGAGTTTTTGGTGGGAATGACCTATTTTGCCCTTGAGGTTGTATGATATATATCTTTTTTTTCATATAGCACACATGTTTTGTTCATATTTATTCACAAAAAATGGCGTATTTTTTTTGTGAACACAAATGCAATATCTCGACACAAATATTCATGAGCATTCAACATTGACGCACAAGATAGATAATTAATTAACCCATGTCCATGACAACGTCTCAACACTATTGCGATTGTCCATACATAAAAATAACTAAAGAGTAGACTAGTCTTCCATTACATGCTAGTTCCAAGCAAGAGCAATAGCCGTGGCCAAATCATCACGAAATACATCCATAGTGGCGGTATTGGCTTCTGAAGTAGAACCATCCGATGTAACTGCATATCGGTTATACCTTTCTGGTATTGTTGGGACAAAATGAGGATCACGATCGAAATGAGCAAAGTTCGAATCTTCACTATCATGCTCACGAATAAAATTGTGAAGGACCATACAAGCAATAACAACCATTTTTTGCTTCCACATCGGGTAGCTGGGCATCTTGTATAGAATTTGCCACTTCATTTTCAAAACTCCAAAAGACCTCTCAATAACATTTCGAATAGAAGAGTGAATGCGATTGAATTTTTCCTTAGGTGTTTTGGGTTCCATACCTCGATGCCACTCCGCATATGATACCTTTCACCCTTGTAAGGAGCTAGATAGCCGGGCCGATTAGGATATCCGGCATCGACAACATAGTATTTGCCTACACATGGTGAAAACAATATAAGTGAATATTTGCTATCATGACAAAAGAGACTAAATGACTAATTATTCATTCATATTACCTTGTGGAGGATGTGGGAAGAATTTTTCATTCACATTGATTGCATTGTATAGCACACTTGTGTCATGCATAGCTCCTGTTGACCCGTGGCCACATATGTGAACCGCGTGATCGAAATCACAAATTGCTAAGACATTTTGAGTGGCTATCCCGTTTTTCCAATATACCTCACTTGTTCATCGGGTGGAAGAGAAACACGAATATGTGTACCATCTAGAGCACCAATGCAATCTTTAAAATGTGGATACGCTGTCTATCATCTCTTATCCTCCTATGAATCGCATTTAAAATTGGGATCCTTAGGTTTGCCACATCGATTTCTCCTATCTTCTATGCCGACCGCCGAGCACCGAGCCGCCTCGCCGCATCGCCGCATCTCCCTCGCCTCACGAAGAAAAATTTGGGACGGTAAGATCGGGCAAATGGGCGATCCTCCCCATACCCTTTTAACAAAGTGGGTATACCCGTTACCCCAATGAATAAAAGATTTTCTACCCTTACCCTACCCGCTTAGCGTGGATATGGATTTGGGGACTGGTATGAATATCCAAGATGATGTATACATATGAGTGTCTACGTCTCTACTATGATTAAAAACATGTACGGCAAAACTACGGGCCTCCCAAAGAACATCTGGGACTTGGCATTCCAGACCTTAAACGTACTATTCAGGCTTTACGGCTTCGTTGGCTCTAACTCAAATGGAAGCACAAGGAAAGGGCATGGTCAAATCTGAGGTGCCGTGTGATAGCGTGGATCTTGATTTGTTTAACGATCCACAGAGGTCTTGGTTGGCTGGGGTGGAGTAGAGGGTATGCCGCTTGCTAGGTATCCTCTCGTGGTCTAGTCCAACATAATACGTACATGTACATCTCTCAGAACGAAACAACCGATCGATCATCGATCAATAAAGCACCGTGCCGCTTCGCCCGCCTCACGCAAAGATTCTGAATCCCAAGTGTCGCGTTGTTTCACCGCCGCACCGCCGCATCGATATCCTCAAACCCAAGTTCTATCGAATGAAAAGAGATGATCATGAATACTTGGACTCGCCGACGCTAGACTCGCCGACTCGACGCCACGATCTCGACAACAGTGAGCCGACACCCTTGTCCTAACAAAGCAGAGCACACGCCGACGCCCGATGCCGAGGACCGAGGCTGCGCGTTGGTGCCTCGTGATGGCCAGTCCCACCTCGCGACATCAGCGGAGTGCAGAAACCGCCAAACAGGTTTGCGGTCCCGGGTTTGGGATTTAATTTTCTTTTTCTAAAAAATGTGTACTTAATTACTTATTGGTAGTTGAAATTATTTTCTTTCAAGCATCAACTAAAAAGTCAGCAAGTAGTATTGTAAGTCTCTTAATCTCTTTTATACCTATATTTTGATCTATCGCGCTTGAACTATTTATATTGTAATTTGTGCACTTTTCCAACTTAATCTTTGAGTTCCCTTTGTGGGTTCAACTTACTGCCTTAATTATTATTTTTCTAATATTTATTTATACTCAAGAACAAATAATTGGTGATACATGGAACACTGTCCCTTACTCTTCTCTAAGACTTAATAACAAGCCTAAATAATAGGTATTGGGCATGTTGGACTGAAAATGTAGTAAAAATGTAAAAATAGTACTAGTTAGGCTTTGGCAGGGTCCTTATGTTTCACGTGTGTGGAACCAAAGATCTCCGGTGAAAATTTTACTAGAGTTACACGAAGCTTGGTTTCAGCCTTTTTACTGCTATTCTGCTAATGTATCATTCCCTTGCTTATCACACATGCTAATATCACTATAGAAGATTTTTACGATGGCCTTCCACTTTTTAGGCCGGTTTGTATAGCAAGTCGCCTCTAGTTAGGCCGGGCAGCACTGTAACTTGCAAACCACCCTGAAAATCTATTTTCAGGTGCGAAAGAGCAAACTGTCTTTAGAAATGTATCCATTTCTAGAGAAAGTTAGGTTAAGACAATCACCCCTGGAAATACTATTTTCAGGAAAGATTAACTTAAATTCCCTAGAAATAGGAGGTTTACATGAACAGTTCACTTAGGGAACCATCACTGGAAATATCCCCTATAAAGCATTTCTTCCACCTCGGATATACCTGTCAGAAACAAGTTAAATCATCTAATGCCAACGTTCATGATAAGTTGGCAGTTTAGTTCGACTAATGTTTAGTACTCATGGGCTACTAACTTAAGCCCAACTAAAATTATGCCATATATGGTCATATATTCAGCTATTTTATCTCACGGACAACACCCTTTTTTTGACTGATATATCGGTCAACAAAAGATGCATCCATGTGAATTCTCAAAGCATAGAAATTACCACGTTAATCCGATCAGAAAATATAAAAGCATCCTCTAAATGCTGACAATTACCCATTGTTGTTACCGTTATGCAAACGTTAACATAAAAACCCTTACAAATATTTCTCTATCACTTATCCATGTTATTATTAAAGAATTACTCGCTAGTGCCATTATGTAAGAGTTAAATTAAAAATTATCTTTATACACTTATTAATCACAGCTGTTCCATGGCGACATGTGTGACCCATACCTAAACCGTACGTGTGATTTGATTCGATTCGGAAAAACTAAACCGCGCGTACATGTGATTTGATTTGATTCGGGAGAAAAACTCTAAACTGTACGTGTGATTTGATTTGATTCAGGCGACATGTGTGACCCATACCTTAAACGTTTTATTCAGGCTTTACGGCTTCGTTGGCTCTAATTCAAATGGAAGCACAAGGAAAAGGCATGGTCAAATCTGGAGGTGCCGTGTGATAGCGTGGATCTTGATTTGTTTAACTGCAAGCGTAGTTGGGTTCAAATACTTGACTTGATGTGGATGTTCATATTTTTCTATATTTATTCTAGATTTAACAGTGTTGTTATTCCAACCTAATAACAACATAATACGCATATGTACATCTCAGAACGAAACAACCGATCGATCATCGATCAATAAAGCACCATGCCGCTTCATCAGCCTCACGCAAAGATTCTGAATCCCAAGTGTCGCGTTGTTTCACCTACCTCGCACCGTCGCATCGATATCCTGAATCCCAAGTTCTACTTGTTGCAAACCGCCACGCCAGCTTGTATATCAAATAGTAAACAATGCCCAATGTGCAGATATCTTTCCCAAAAGACACCTCTTTTCATGCCACCTTTACCATCTATATATATGTATCAACATGTACAGAAATAAAGTGAATAGAATCAACAGTTCTTTTGCATACACTTGTCACAATCTTTCACAACACTACTGAATGAAAAAGAGATGATCATGAATACTTGGACTCGGCTAGACGCTAGACTCGCTGACTCGGACGCCACGATCTCCGTGAGACCCCTCCTCCACCACGACCGGCGACCACAGTCATCGCCACCGGCCATGGTTCTGTGCCATGTCGTCGTCGGCCATGTGAGGCACACGGCGCCTTACCTCCAGCGAAGGCTCCACGCTCCGCCGTCCCGGCCTCCGGATCCGCTACCCTCCACCGGCCTCCACCGAAGAGGACGCCTTCTCCTCAACGTAAACAGAGAAGAAGAGGGGGGAGGGGGCGCGGTGCCACCGGCATGGTGTAACAGCCCAAATTTTTATGAAAATAAAAATAAATAAATAAGTAAATTAAAATTAATTAAAATAAAATTTAAATTAAATAAGTATTTTTGTGCCTAAATTTTAAATTTGGATTTGCCTGAATCTGCTTTTGAAAATGCTGGATTTAAAAGTATTTTAAATGAAAACCTAGAAATAGTTTTAAGTAAAATAATATTTTGATTTTCTATAAAAGTCCTAATTCAAATTAAATATTTGGAGTTATTTGGCTTTTATTTGGTTTCCTGGATTTTCTGTAGTTTAAAAATGTATTTTTGAAATTTAAAAGTATTTTAAGTATGAAAATTAAATACCAACATTAGTTGGAAATATTTTTATCAAGTCCAAAAAGTATCCAGGAGGTTCTCTGAATTTTTCTGGAATTTTTGGAAGTTATTTGGTATTTTTTTAGGCTTATTTAATTTTCTGGTGTTTTCTGAAAATGAAAATCAAATTTAAAAACAAAAACTCCCTCTCCCTTTCTCCCCGGCGGCCACGTGGATGGCCCGGATCCTCCGCGCATCCCGCCTTCCCTCTTCCTTCCCGCCACGTGGTCGCCCCGATCCCCGCCAAGTCGTGCCTCGCCCATCCGCCCGCTCGGCCGCTCTACCCGCTCCGCTCTCCCCTTGGCCGCCCGATCTCTATCCAACGGCCCTTGCCTCCTTCCCCTCTCTCCTTCCCCGACCATCCGATCTGCCTCGGCTAATCTCGCCCGTCCCTCCCCACTTGAACCCTTGACCGTCCGATCGAATCCGGCCGCCCGCATCTCCCTCCCCTTCTCTCTCTGCGCGCGGGGCCCACCTCTCGGGTCCTTCTTCCCCGCGCGGCACCCTTCTTCCCCGCGAGTGCCGCCGCCTCCCGCAACGGCTCCCGCTTCTCGTGCCATCTCCCCATTCTCGCGCGCCCACCTCCTCTCCTCCCGCACGACGCGCGCCCACCTCCTCCACTCTCGCGCTGCTCGCCATTTCCGCAACGCCGCCGCCCACCTTCGCCACTCCGCGACAAACCGCGCCGCCCGCCCCCTTGCCCCTATAAAGCCCTCCGCTCGCACCGCTCCTCTTCGCTCCACCTCCCGCCGCCCCGCATTTGCCTCGCGCCACCCGAGTGTCCCCGTGATCTGCACCATTGCCTCGCCGCCGCCGCAACTCCGGTGATAATCGCCATCACCTCGCCCGCCTCAAGCCCCGCCGCCACCACCTCCACTTCTCGTGCCGCGGCGAACACCGCCCGCCTCCGCCGAGCCTAAGCGCCGCGGAAGGCCACCTTCACCGAGGACCGAGCCGCTCGCCGCCCTTCACACGGCCGCGCGTGCTCGCCATGCACCGCGCTAGGTACCGCTGTGCTACCCGCCGCCTCGCTCCTCCGCTCACCGACGGCCACCGCCGCTGAGCGCCGGCGAGCACGCCGTGCCCGCGGCGCCACCTCGATCGCCGGCCACGCTGTGTCCGTGCGTTTGCGTGGTCGCCGACCGACGCCACGCCACCAGCCCCACCACCGCACCACCTCGCCCCGCCAGACCATGAACTTGGTTCACATGGGCCAGCCCACCGCCGCCTCCTCCTCTTTTCATGTTTAAAAATAATTCGCCGAAATTCAAAATTCTCGCTGACGCAATGCTGAGGTCATAAATTCTTTTCCTTTAGGAAAATAATTCCAAAAATCCTGATTTTCCATTTTCTCTTTTCAAACTTCCCGAGCCTGCTCTCTTCGCCCTAACTCCGATTTGGCCCATTCAAATTTCTAAATTCATCAAAAATTCCCCTCTATCCATTTCTAGCCTCAATTCAAATATTTAAGTCAATTTGAATTTATTTTTTGAATTTATTTGAATTTGGTGGGTTATTTTCACGTGTAGACTTCGACGATTCGGGAAAATTCTTCGACGAAGATTCAAACCAATTTGAAGAGCAAGGTAAGTCACACTACTTGATCATGTTGATCCCAGATTTTAAAATAAAACTATGTTGTTTTAAATTATATTGCATGCATATTTTTATTCAATGTATTTCAATTCAGTTTTAAATTTAGTTATTGCCTACTTGTTAATTCCTCTCTTGATATTGAATTCCTCGATACCTTGTCACCCTAGAATCAAACTCTAGTCAATACATTAGTGTTGGCTAGAGAGTTTAATCAAATGCTTAGCTATGCATAGTCATATGCTTTCATTTTAGGATGTCTTCCACATAAAATGATGAACCTTTTCACATAAAATGATATACTTTTGTTATGTACTCTTGACTTTGGTGAGTCAAGGAGTGTTATGAAATATTTTGAAAACAAAATTATCAAACTTGGTTTAGACTTAGGCAATTGGTTAGATTGGTGGGTGTAGGCATGCCCTGTTGGTTGGAGCCGTAGTGGTTGATTGTCATGCACGGGGGTATGTGGTTGGGCCTAAGTTAGATTAAGGACCGGTCTGTGAGCTACTGTTGCAAAGCCTTATCGTACTACCACATGGCTGGTATGGGACAGCCCTGGCTGAATAATTTGTGAAGTCCCAACCTGAGTCAAGTCGTAGGTTGAAAGTGAGCGTGGTTGGTGCCATGTGAAGTCTCACTTGGGCGAGCGTGGTTAAGCCATGAGAAGTCTCGTCTAGGCTCAAGAGGGGTCCTGGCCCGTGGACTCTTATCGGGTGAAACCTTAGAGTTGGCTCGACCAGGTTGAAGGCTTTGCATTGTAAAGGCCTTGTCATGACTCCTTGCCGCACACCTAAGGAAGTGTGTAACTCGCGTGGCACAAAAGGATGATCATGTCTTGTGGGTAAAGCTGTACAACCTCTGCAGAGTGTATAATCTATCCTGGATAGCCGTGCCCACGGTCATGGGCATGCTGAGTAAAAGTTTTTCATGCATTAGATTTTGTTTTTCAAAAACGTTTTTGAAAACCTTATGGATGGATGGAATCCATGAGAGAGTGAAAACCTTGTGGGTAGATGGAACCCATGAGAGAGATTGGAAGCTTGTGGATGGATGGAATCCACGAGTGTTTGGAAACGTGTGGACAGATGGAATCCATACGAGATCTTTTGAAAAAGATGGTCCGGGTGGGATGCCCGTGGATAGGTTGGTGTATGGTCAGAGCCTGCACTGACGGTATTATTTTCTAACCCAAGTATTGTTTTTACCTATGTATTAAATTCAGCAATTTCAATCTACTTATTGTATTTCTTAAATGCTGTTTTATGCAAACTAACCCTATAAGCCTACCTTTGAAGCCTTTATCATTATGGTGCATTTTCCCGTGTGACTTGCGGAGTACAAGTTTGTACTCACGTTGCTTTTTCCGCACAGAGAAGGAAGACATCAACTACGGTGAAGATCAGACGAATAGGCCGCGTCTTCATCGCCGCTTGCCTCGTAAGGTGCTTGGGCTTCGCTATTTATCAGTTTGCTTCCGCAGTTATTTTCTTTATTTATTTTGCCAATGAGCGTTGATGTAAGACTTGGCTATAAGGACGTACCCTTTTATTTAATATAATCAGTCATTTGTGCTTGGTATTTATCTTTGTTGTACTGTGTGCACTAGCTGATCCTGGACTAGTGTGATTTACACAGAGGATCTAGGAGTCGTTACTCTGGGTTCCGACACATGGCCAGCGCGGCCGACGGAGGCACGCGATGCCAGAGGAGGCCCGGAGGCAGCGTGGTGGGACCCAGCCCGACGCGAGGCACGGTCGGCGCGGCCGATGCGTCGGTGCGGCGGCGCGCGGTGGCACAGCCCCGGCGCCTCGCGACGCGGCACGACCCGGCGCGGCGGCGCGGCTCGCCGACACGGCGCGGCGCGCGCGCGCGCGCGCGCCTGGGCTGGTGGTGGGCGCGCGCGGCGCCAAGGCGAGGCGCGCCGAGACGGCCGACCGCCCGAGACGACGTGGCGCCCACCGCCGGCAGGCGGCGGCCTCCCATGGAGGCGCCTGGGAACGGCGGCATGCCATGGCGGCGGCGAAGCCCGACGGCGACGGCGGCGCCGTGCTCCGGCAGTGGCGGCGGCGCCCTTGGGCATGGTCGGCGGCTCCTAGGGTTTGGGGGGAAACCCTAAATTCCCCCTCCCTCATTTATATATGGCAGCCCCATATGGGCTTTTTAGCCCAATAGCTCCCACCTCTCCACATGGGCCAAAAGGCCGACTGGGCTTCAGCCCAAGTTTTCATAAACTTGCATTTTCCCCCCTCTATTTTCATGTAAATGCAGCACTTTTAAGTTAAATAAATTTCTATTGTAAATATTTGCATTACAGTCCTTATGCTTATTTATAATTGTATTCGTCAGTTTTTACTTTTATAAATTAGCATTTCAGTCCCTACAGGATCTGAAAATTATGTAATTGTTCAAATAAATGTGCATGCACATTTCTATAACTTTTACATATTTAAGATTATTTTATTGCAATTTTATTTACAATAGAATTAGACCATATTTAAATTTGCTATCTTTCGTAAATTTAAAATTTCAAATTCCCATTTAGTGAGTACCATTGTACTTAATAAATTGGAATTTTTTGCAAAATATTATACCTACAATAGATACCATAATTATAATTTATGGCACTTTGCTACATTTATTTGTACGCTACGCCATACAATAAATTGGTGTTCACCACCAATATTGTGATTAAACGGTATTATAAATATAACCACATGTTATATTTAATTTGGGTATATATTTATTTGGATTACAATACTCATATTGTTTTCCACATATTTTGCATTTTATTACAACATTACCATACACATTAATTTACCTCATGTAAATTAATCATATATGATGTACTTTTCATGTAGGTTTTAAATGGCTACCAAAGATTTTGAGCCCTCGCCTCGATGGTACCAACTATCCAACATGGGCTATGGACCTCAAAATCAACCTAACTACATGTGGGTTGCAATGGGTGATATTTGATCATCCAGCTGATCAAATTCCTCCAGATATTGTGAAATATTCCATTTTGAATATAATACGGAATCACATACATCCGAATTTGAAGGCTGAATATTTGTATGAGAAGAATCCACTCACATTATGGTTAGCCCTCAAAATAGATATGAACAAAGAATGAGCTGTTATCTTACTCGAGGCTAATCATGAATGGGCACATCTTAGACTCCAAGATTTCAAATGTTGGAGACTATAACCATGCCCTTCATACTATTTGCTCCAAATTGCGTTTTGTGAAAAGGAACCAACAGATGACAAAATAGAGAAGACTCTCTCGACTATGCTCCCATCCGACAGGTCCTACAAAGAGCAATGGCGTGCTGCAAATTACCAAACTTATTTTGATCTTATGCATACTATGCTTCAGCAGTAAAAGCATGCTGAACTTCTTTTAAAGAACAATCAAGAACGTCCCATTGGGGCTACTCCACTTCCTGAAGTTCATGCTAATCAAAATAACAATAAGTTCAGTGGTTCACACAATCACTCAAAAAACTTTAAAGGTAAACAAAAACGCAACAAGAAGCAAAAACCAAGTGGATTCAAGAAAGGTAAAGACAATTCTGGTAAGCGAGTTGACAAAACTGAAATTTGTCAAAAATGTGGTTGCTACAACCATCCTACCAAGAAATGTCGCACCCCGAAGCATCTTGTGAACCTCTACCTCCAGTCTTTGGCTCACGGCAAGAAAGCTCAAGAGAAGAGATTTGAAGCACACTTCAATCTCACATCCAACAATGATGAAGCCGGATGCTCTCAACAGTTCCTTCAAGAACTCAAAGACACATGTGCTTCTACAAAGAAGGATGATCTCATGTGCACCGAGGACACCCTTGAAGAATTTCATTCTCAAGACATGTTTGGAGATCTCAATTAGACTCCTGCTCCATAGCTAATAAGTACTATAATGTTGTAATATAAATAATGTTGTCATCTATATTGTAAGCTTGTATGCTACAATCATATATCGAACATATTCGGTATTGTAAAATAAAGTTTGTATGTATTCTATATATGCTACTACAAGAATTTCATAAAATTCTTCTTTGTGTATATAGATTTTTGGAGTCTATCCAATGGAGGAGGAATTATGCCTTGTGGATAGTAGTACCACAAACTCTATACTTAGGGACACAAAATATTTCCTAACTCTTACTAGGAGGAAAGGAAATATTTTAACCATCGCTGGACGCGATGCAACGATAGTAGGCTCTGGTCGCGCCTCTATCACTCTCCCTCTGGGTACACAATTGGAAATTGAGGATGCACTCTTGTATCCCGATTCAACACGTACCCTACTTAGTTATAGAGATATCCGTCAGAATGGTTTCCATATTGAAACCCAAAATGACAACAAAGAGGAATATCTCCTCTTAACCAAACGCAACGGATATGGCAAACAAGTACTAGAAAAAATTTCAACTTTAAATTCCAGATTGTACTATACATACATCAAACCCGTATAAACAGAAAATGGTTTAGCAAAATCTCTTATTAAGAGAATCAAGCTCATTGCACGACCATTACTACAGAATTGCAACTTACCAACATCATGTTGGGGTCATGCGCTTTACACGCACGACTTAATCCAATTGCGTCCAACTGCATATCATAGCACTTCCCCGCTATAATTAGTACGTGGAAATCCACCAGATATTTCCCATCTATGCAAGTTCGGTTGCGCTACATACGTACTGATCTCACCACCGCAGCGTACCTCAATGGGACCGCACAGGAAACTTGGGATCTATGTGGGGTATAAATCTCCGTCAATTATAAAATACCTCGAGCCCCTCACAGGGGACCTGTTTACGGCCCGATACGCTGATTGCATATTCAATGAGGAACATTTCCCGGCATTAGGGGGAGACAACAAATACCAAACTAAATACCAGGAAATTAATTGGAATGTACAAGGCATTCCTGCCTCAGACCGACGTACCAGAGAGACTGAACTTCAAGTTCAGAAAATCATTCATTTGCAAAACATTGCAAATAATCTGCCAGATGCATTTACTGATTATAAGGGTGTCACAAAATCCTATAATCCTGCCAGAAATGTACTTGAAAGAATGGAGGTACCGCAAAATACCACTCAACTCCCAGTTCAAAATAAGAGGGGGAGAAGTACGGTACAAATGGCGGATACAGCTTCTAACAAGCGACAAAGGAAACAAAAGAATGTAAATGCAGATCAACCTCAAGTTGATAGATACCAAAGGATCCTTGAACCCAGATCAACAGTACATATACAATTTCAGGTGAGTGGGAAATAAAACAAATCACATGTGACATGTACGTGAAATTGTCGTACATATACATGTGACATGTACTGATGTACATATACAATTTCAGGCGAATGGGAAGTAAAACAAATCACATGTGACATGTACGTGAAATTGTCGTACGTGAAACATGTATGCATGCACATGCATGTACAGCTCAATGTAGGCCGCCACACTGACGCGCTATGTCGTCTCTACGTATGTACAGCTCAATGTAGGCCACCACGACAAGTGCATGCATGGGAAATAAAACAAATCACATGTGACATGTACGGGACCAGATGCACAACAAGGCAAATTAATTCGATATCAGCCTCTTGGCCTGTCTGTGACTCTCTGTCCGGGACAGTTTGTCCGCAGGACTGGACTGGCAGGACCGCATTGCCTGTACGACCAATAATACATCCTCCACAAATGTTTGCATGGGCACGTATGGTTTTTCTCCTTTTCCTTTGATTAATATAAGAATTTTCAGTCCTTCAAAGTGAATATAGTGGCTTCTTTTGTCTTTAGTTAATAATAATATAATAGATAGAAGATTAGAAAGACTGTTTCTTAAGTTTTCCAAAGAAAAAAGAACATGAGAATTCAAAGGTGGTCCCTAACCTCATTTTGTCCGACAAAGTAACTCGCATCACTCTAGTTTACTACTAGTTACGCTCTGCTTTGAAGAAAATAACAAAGGAACCTTGGTCCTGCGTCCTCTTTAAGTCCTGCACCAAACAATTTTAGCTCATGCCATTTGGCTTCTTAATTTTATTTTTGATTTTGGTTTTTAAGGCCTGTTTTGCTTTTGTTTTTCTCTTATTCTTTGTATTACCCGTGATGATATAACTTTTATTTTTTAAAATTTAATTACTCAAAAATTTATAGTCATTATAATACATTTTTAATCGTTAAGCGTAAAAATTAGAAGCCAACGGCTAGAAGCAACGTTGAACAGCGTGAAGGGTTACTATGGTGGTTACCCATGATGATATAACTTTTTAATTTTTTAAATTTAATTACTTAGAAAAATTTATAGTCATCTATGGTGGTTACTTGGGCATGAAGGGTTGACTTGAAGCTCCTCGAATGTAGCGTTGGGCTGCTCCATCCGGCCGAAGCGTAAGTTCTGGCGCTGTGGCACCCCAACCCGGCTTAATCTTCCAAGCTTCAGCAAAGTGCATCTTTTACACTATTTATAACTGATTTTGCAACATACATAGAAAATAGAAGTAGCTTGCAAAATCGTTAGTCTTCAGGGTTAGTCAATGGTATAGCAAATAAATTAAGCATAAGTATCGGAGAAGTTGGGGTAAAAGGTTACTATAAATAGTGCCAACACAATCCCCATGCTTAGTTTTCTGCCATCCCGGTCAAGAATAAGGGATAAACTAAGATTTCTCCTTATAGCATAGTTGAAGCATCCAAATCAAATTGACTAAGTATGAAAAACAAATATCTTTCCTAATTGCTATTATTTAATTTAGGTTCATCAACGATAACTCAAAACTTTTCTAAAATGGGTGCAAACAATTTACCTCAGAGAAAATACTCATCTCTTCTCACCACCGCAAGCCTTCAAGCCTCCGTGTTTTAGAGCTGGGTCTTTTATTTTGATTTTCTAAAATAAAACTGAAGCAATCCCTTACCTATCAAGCTTAATTAGTTGATCAAGGCAAAATGAACTCCTCTCACAAGCTCATAAGATATATGTGGCTAGTCCTACTCTGCTTATAGATGAATTAAAAAAAGTAATATGCCAAATAACTAGTGAAAAGCACCTAAATCACGTTAGGATGCATCAATGGCTATAATCGATGCTTAGGAGCATGTGATGATCCAAACATATTAATTCCTGCAATCCAAACAGCTCAAAGTATCTATTCCTGTGTTTTGGAATATCGTAGTTTAATTTCCACCTTTCACTCTACCATATTCCTGTGTTTTTCTTTCATTCCTCTGTTTTGCATTCCTTTGTTCCAAACAAGCCAAGACTTTGTCACTCATTTTTAACCCATGAGTTTGGCTGGAATACACTTATTAGTAACAGCTGCGGCAACATTATGTGACCCATATATAGCTAATCAAAACCCTACGTGTGATTTGATTTGATTCAAGGGGAAAAAAACAAAACTGTACGTGCTCGTGTCTCATGCGTCTGAACCGCTGTGGAGAGATGTATTATTGGTCGTGCATGCTCGATTGCGGCGCCGTTGCCGCCCGCGCCGACGCCGACGCTGACGCTCGTGCTCACACGCTCAGTCTCCTGCACTACCGCAGCCCGCTCACGCCGGCGTGAGGAAGAGAGGCTCAGGAACGGACAGGAAGATAAGAACGGCTAGGAGCCCGGGACGATAAAAAATTAAAAACGTATAGAGAGAGAACGGTAGACTACTCTGCTTATAGATGAATTAAAAAAAGTAATATGCCAAATGGCTAGTGAAAAGCACCTAAATCACGTTAGGATGCATCAATGGCTATAATCGATGCTTAGGGACATGTGATGATCCAAACATGCATATTCCTGCAATCCAAACAGCTCATTATTATTGGTCTGTACGTGCCCGTGTCTCATGTGTCTGAACTGCTGTGGAGAGATGTATTATTGGTCGTGCAGGCAGTGCAGTCCTGCCAGTCCAGTCCTCCGGACAAACTGTCAGAGTCACAGGCAGACCAAGAGACTGATATTGAATTAATTTGCCTTGTTGTGCATCCGATCCGTACGTGCATGTTACATGTGATTTGTTTTATTTCCCATTCGCCTGACAACGTCAAAAATATATCGATCGCATGGTACGTACGGTTCCTGTGTGAATGCAGAATTACAAGCTAGCCCCGTTGTAGGCGACGCCACATATATGTTTGACGTTTGCAGGTGAGGAATGATGCAGGAATAATCCTCTCTTACGTACCTCACTGAGGCCACGTTTGGAACATAAAAATCTCTCCTAGCTAATTCCTGTGAATACATGCATCGCTCTCCCACCCGCCTCCTGCACATCCCCATCATCATGTCATGTGCCCCTTGAAACCTCCGACCAATCACATGCCCTCACCAAGAAAAATTTGGGGACGGGTAAGACTGGGCAAACGGGTGATCCCCTCCCCATACCCTTTTAACAGTGGGTATACCCGTTACCCTAATGAATAAAAGATTTTCTACCCATACCCTACCCGTTTAGTGTGGATATGGATTTGGGGACTGGGTATGAATATCCAAAGGACAGGTATACATATGAGTGATACTGATCATCAAAGAGGTTTTTAAGTAAAACCGCTCAGTGATTATCAGCTATCATGCATTTGCTTTTAACTCAAAACCGTCGTGATATTCCCTTCAACCCCTAAATATATTTCTATTTATTAGCTAGCCTCAGAAATGCTAGCCATGCCCTCTCAAACAAGCAGATAATCACGGACATAAAACATATACAATTCACACATCTCATTTCATTTCGATACATTTGACATCTCAATTCATTTCACGGATATAAAACATCCAATTGACAACGCACTTCATTTCACAAACATAAAGCATCCATTTCGCAAATCAATTCATTGAATTGAAATAAAATATCCATTAACAAATACACAATTGTAAAAGATCTACAATGCATTTGCACTTAGAATTACAATAAAAATCATTCGGGTGTGGAACTCTCCATCCGGTCTTACGACTTTACTCCACAAAACCAAATGAACTCTCCTCGAATTTTTGCAAAATCCGCTGTTTCAATGCAGATGTAGAGATGGGCGAGTCTGCCGATAGGAATATCAACGCGCGCACATATAAAACTTGACATGTATGAAATAAATGTGGGAAGATTGACAAACCTTAGAATTGGTGAACTTGGTGGAATCGAGGAGTAGTCTCATATGGTGGCACACGTAGTATCCACACGTGTTGCCCGCCGCATCGTGGCACCGCAAAAATGCAGAATGTGTTAAATCAAGTGGCATTACTACTAAGTGTTGTATATGATTAATTAATGTGTAGCTAGCGAATACCGAAAATTGCGATCATGTTTCAAGGGCTTGGCCCCGTCGCCGAGCCACGTGTTTGTTGAACGATGTGGCGAACAACCTTCGTTATTCAAAAGTTAGATTAGTCATTCGAAGGAAAGAAAGAGTACAATGTACAATGTACGCATTCTATCGAGTATTTGGGCGATAGCTGTGTACTTGGATTTATTCTTACTTAGAGAATCAAGGTATATAGCCTTGTTCCATTTTGGTATAATTACAATTAAAATCCAATGGAAGTGCTCATTGTATGGCATAAGAACAAAATCCTTATCTTGGTGAACAAAGCAGTTGCTTTTGTAATATAGTCCTCGACGAAGGATGCATTCTTGTTGATGGTATCAATGGCGACCAAGCGTGGGTCCAGGAAACCAATTGGTGATTTCAATGATCTAGCTTCGATCAGCATAAATCTATATATATACATAGAAAAGCAACAAATTGTGACATATATCGGTATTACGTGAATAGAGACTGTGATTGTACAGACTTACAGCGTCCAGCCTCAAATGAGTGAGGCGTCGAGAGCGTTGAGCGTGAAAAGACCAAATATATCGTCAAAGGTCACCGGAAGACACATTCCTGAACTTCGTGCAAGAAATGTTCCGGCTTGAATTTGACAATGATACCTGAGCGCCGTTCTGCCTTTGGTCTATTGGACTGTTCCATATACCAAGTGTGGAATCTTTGGCAACCAAGTCCTAGCTTTGTGAGGTGCTCTTGCGGGAATATCATCGGCTCGCCTAGCACGAATTTGCGGGCCAATGGCTGGTACGAGATATCGTCATCATCCTTTGTCTTTGATTTGCCATGGCCACTGCCTCGACTGCAGGTCGACTTCATGGTAGTCGACTGTAATGGTATAGACGGTGCAAGTTGCTTTGGCGAGAATAGCACCTGCGGAGGTAGCACCGATGCAGGTAGCTCTGCTTCGCACTGCCCGTGTGGAGATGGCACCAGTGCATGTTGCTGTGGTTCGCACTGCACTTCTGGTCCTGCCACCGGTGAAGAAGCCTCCAGGGAGATGTCGCTTTTGGGCCACTGGATGAATGTTCCAATGGCCTGTCCTAGAGTCACGATCTCGTCGTTGGGGGGCTTCGGTAGCGGGACCACCTCAAAATTGACATACACACCATCCACATTAACTTTGCGAAGCTCGGCGCTAAAGCTTGACTGCACCATGGCCCCGATACTGCATTTAATATGCCCGCCCCAAGCAACGTACAAGGGAATGGAGTCATATCTCACTTGGAGCCTGCACTTCGTAGGCTCCTACATAACGATACAAAATTAGCTACTCGAATAGGCCTATCAATGGAGCAAGCATTCGAGAGATAATAATTATTACCAGGATGTCGTCCACAGGAAATTTGGCCTGGGTTTGCATCGGATTGGACGCGCAGGTACTCGGATGGTTGTGCGGGCTAGCTAGCACAGGAGTGGCAGTAGCGGCCTGCTAACTTTCTGTCTATTTCCGCACCTCATCTCTGATTACATCAGCCATCTGAGCTAATAGCTCCTCTCTAAGAGATTCCTTGATCTCTTCTCGTAGCTGTGCGTCACGCTCAGCTTTGTTTCTCTTCCTACGCCGATACATTCCGGAATCATCTTGGAAACCATGTTTCCAAGGAACGTAAAGCCCAAGGCCTCTCATACGACCCGGGTGCTTCTTGTTTCCCAGGGCCACGAAGAGCATATCATTCTCGCTTGTTCCCTGGAATGATCCCAGGGTAGATTCAAAACTCAGCTCTTCCTCCACGAGCACAACATGTCATTTCAATTCGTATGAAGTTGTGGAGTAATTACATGCTGCGTAGTTCGATCGATATCTTACCAGGCGCTGGGACACTTGCTAGTCTGCAGGGTTTCGAAAGGAGACGTCCCCTGATGTCGCTGTAGATGACCTTGCTCTAATCCAATTTCGAGCGCGCTCATCCGGGATATTGGAAAACGGCGGGGCGACGCCACATATATGTTTGACGTTTGCAGGTGAGGAATGATGCAGAATAATCTCTCTCTTACGCACCTCACCGAGGCCACGCTTGGAACATAAAAATCTCTCCTAGCTAATTCCTCGTGAATACATGCATCGCTCTCCCACCCGCCTCCTGCACATCCCCATCATCATGTCATGTGCCCCTTGAAACCTCCGACCAATCACATGCCCTCACCAAAAAAATTTGGGGACGGGTAAGACTGGGCAAACGGGCAATACTACGGGCCTCCCAAAGAACATCTGGGGACTCGGCATTCCAGACCTTAAACATTTTATTCAGGCTTTACAGCTTCGTTAGCTCTAATTCAAATGGAAGCACAAGGAAAGGGCATGGTCAAATCTAGAGGTGCCGTGTGATAGCATGGATCTTGATTTGTTTAACGATCCACAGAGGTCTTGGTTGGCTGGGGTGGAGTAGAGGGTATGCCGCTTGCTAGGTATCCTCTCGTGGTCTAGTCCAACATAATACGTACATGTACATCTCTGTAAACGAAACAACCGATTGATCATCGATCAATAAAGCACCGTGCTGTTTCATCTGCCTCACGCAAAGATTCTGAGTCCCAAGTGTCGCGTTGTTTCACCTGCCTCGCACCGTCGCATCGATATCCTGAATCCCAAGTTCTATTGAATGAAAAAGAGATGATCATGAATACTTGCGCTCGGCTAGACGCTAGACTCGCCGACTCGGACGCCACGATCTCGACAACAGGTGATGCCGACACCCCCTTCACTACTACAGAAATCATCATCACAGACGGTTGAAAAACGTCATCACAGACGGTTATCTGAACCATCTGAATTTATTGGTCAATAATAATCGAAGGTTATCACAGATGGTTTTGAACCGCCTCGTGGTGTAAATAGTATGCATAGCTTGGAAGTAAAATCATTCGTGATATATCAACATCACAGACGGTTCTTACTTCCAAACCGTCTATGATATTGATTTCTACCCCTAAATCTATTTCTATTTATTGGCTAGCCTCAGGAAATGCTAGCCATGCCCTCTAAAACAAGCAGATATACATACAACCACATCTCAATTCATTTCACATACATAAAACTTCCAATTCACATCTCAATTCATTTCACAAACATAAAACATGCACTTCACATTGCACTTCATTTGACCAACATAAAACATCCATTTGACAAACATAAAAGTATCCATTTCGCAAATCAATTAATTGAAATGAAATGAAATATCCATTAACAAATACACAATTACAATTATGCGCAGTGGAACTCTCCATCTGGTCTTACGACTTTAGACCACAAAACCAAACGCACTCTCTCGAATTCGTGCAAGTCCAATGTTTCAATGAAGTTGTAGAGATGGGCGAGCTCGTCGATAGGAATATCAATGTGCGTATATATATAACCCGACAAGTATGAAATAAATGTAGGAAGATTGACAAACCTTAGAATTGGTGATCTTCGAGGAATCGAGGAGTAGTCTCATATGGTGGCACACGAGAATCCACACGTGTTGCGGCGGCTTCTGATGGCACAGATTAATTAATTTGTAGCTAGCGAATACCAAAATTGCGAACATGTTTCAAGGGCTTGGCCCTATCGCCGAGCCACATGTTTGTGCAACGATGTGGCGAAGGACCTTCGTTATTCAAAAGTTAGATTAGTCATTCGAAGAAAAGAAATAGTACAATGACAATGTACTTACCTATCGAGTATTTCGACGATAGCTGTGTACTTGGATTTGTTTTTTACTTAGAGAATCAAGGTATATAGCCTTGTTCCATTTTGGTACAATTACAATTAAAATCCAATGGAAGTGCTCATTGTACGGCATAAGAAGAAATTCCTTATCGCGGTGAGCCAGTAGTGTTGATGTAATATAGCTCTCGACGAAGGATGCATTCTCGTTGATGGTTTCAATGGAGACCAAGAGTGGGTCCAGGAAACCAATTGGTGATTTCGATAATCTAGCTTCGGTCAGCATGAATATATATACACAGAAAAGCAACAAATTGTGACATAAATCGGTATCACATGAATAGAGACTGTGATTGTACAGACTTATAGCGTCCAACATCGAACGAGTGAGACGTTGAGAGCGTTGAGCGTGAAAAGACCAAATATATCGTCAAAGGTCACCACGAAGACACATTCCTGAAATTCGTGCTGGAAATCATCCCTGCTGAATCTGATAGTGATACCTGAGCACCGCTCGCTTTGGCTTATTGGATCGCTGCATATACCAGCGTGGAATGTTTGGCAACAAGTCCTAGGTTTAAGAGGTGCTCTTCCGGGATACCATCACCGCTTAGCACGAATTTGGGCCAATGGCAGTACGGGATATCATCATCAACCTTCATCTTTGATTTGCCCCGCTATTGCTCGACTATAGGTCGACTTTATGGTAGTCGACTGTGATGGTGGCACCGGTGCAAGTTGCTTTGGCGAGAATAGCACCCGTGGAGATAGCACCGGTGCAGGTAGCTCTGGTTCGCACTGACCTTGTGGAGATAGCACCATTGCATTTAGCTCTGGTTCGCGCTGCCCTTCTGGTCTGGGCAGCGGTGAAGAAGCCTCCAAGGAGATATCGCTTTTGGGCCACTGGATGAATGTTCCAATGGCATGCCCTAGAGTCACGATCTCATCGTTGAGGGGCTTCGGTAGTGGGACGACCTCAAAGTTGACATGCACACCATCCACATTAACTTTTGCGAAGCCTGGCGCTAAAGCTTGACCGTGCACCCTGGCCTCGATACCAAACGGATATGCCATGCCCCAAGCAGCGCACAAGGCAACGGAGGCATATCTGACTTGGAGCCTGCACTTCGTAGGCTCCTACATAACGATACAAAATTAGCTACTCCAATTAATAGGCCCATCAATGGAGCAAGCATTCGAGAGATAATAATTATTACCGTGATGTCGCCCACAGAAAAATCGCCTCGCTCGCCGGATTGGACGCGCAACTACTCGGATGATTGCGCGGGCTAGCTAGCACAGAGCGTGAGGAGGCGGCGCGGCCCGCTGATTTTCTGCAAATCTCCTCACCTCATCTCTGACATAATCAGCAAGCTCCTCTCTAAGAGATGCCTTGATCTCTTCTCGTAGCTGTGCCTCACACTCGGTTTTGCTTCTCTTCCTACGCCAATACTACTCGGAGTCATCTTGGAAGCCATGTTTCCAAGGAACATAAAGCCCAAGGCCTCTCGTGCGGCTTGGGTGCTCCTTGTTTCCCAGGGCTGCGGAGAGCATATCATTCTTGCTTGTTCCCTGGAATGATCCCACCGTAGATTCAAAACTCAGCTCTTCCTGCAAGAGCACGACATGTCATTTTAGTTCGTACGAAGTTGTGGAGTAATTACAAGCTACGTAGTTCGATCGATATCTTACCAGGCGCTGGGACACTTGCTGGTCTGCAGGGTTGCGAAAGGAGACGTCCCCCGATGTCGTTGTAGATGACCTTGCTCTAATCTAATTTCGAGCGTGTTCATCCGGGATATTGGCAAATGGCGGGGCGATGTCCTTTAGGGCTGCCAGTTCATCCCCCTTGTCCACTGCGGGATTTTACCCGTATACCCAGCTGTGCCAAGTCTGTGGGGTGTGTGTTTTTTGCCTGGAGGGCCTTGTGCGCCACACTTGTACTTTTGAAATCTTCGGTGGTCTTCATCGCCTTGAAATCTTCCCATTGTGATTCCAGGAATGGGTACATATGAAAAGGTGTTTCGTCTGTCTTCACGTATTTCTTGACAAGCGTGCTCTTGAAGTTCTTCCATGCTTTGCAGGCCGCTAGCAAGGTTTATCGTTGCACGGCCTCTTGGTGTTCTTCTGGGATCTCGAACGATGCCAAAATTTTGGTCTCATACCACGCTTCGAGTCTCGCCACGCCCTTCCACAAATTGAATGTGATCTCAATTGCTCATGTAACTATTCGATCATTGTTCTCCATGTGCTTATCGCTCGAGGAAGGAGAGGGACCCGATACATTGACCGTGTGATGGTAAATCGCCCTCGAGCTTCTTGGATAGCCCTCTTCCTCGGCGTTGTGATTTTGGAGCGGACGATCCGCGATGATGTTGAAGAATGCGTGGGTGACATGTTGCTCATTTTGTGGGTCTATTAGGATAAGATGAGGAAGCAAAAAAAAGTGAAACATGATGCTCAATGTTAGGAAGAGAGGAGAGGAGTAGAAGGGAGGGGGTGATGTGGACAGAGAGAGGGGGTAATGTGCCTACTCATATTTACTCTTAATGACTAATATTTGCAAGTTAAAATGAAAGGCAAGGATGAAATATGACACTAAGGAATGAAAAGAGTGCATAAGTGTTTTGCCTTAATTTTTTCCAAAATGTTTGCTAGCTCTTACGGTTCTACTTCAATGTCAATCCTTCATCTTCATATATTGCACCTTCATTTAAAATACCATACATTTTGAAATAAGATGAGAAGGAAACCAAAAGAATGATTTGGATAAGATGAGAAAGGTAAGAGAGGTAAGATCATAGCAAGAATCCCTATAGTTTTCATAAGTATTTTTAGAGTTTAAAATAAGTTGTATTTCAAAAGTAATCCTTAATCCTCGTATGTGTTCCGTATTAGTCCTATAATTAGTGACTACACATTCTCAATGTAGCATATATGTAAATAGTGCGGTATAAGCACATACTTAAATTTAATTCCAATATATGTATACATATATTCAAGTATACATATACATATCTATACATACACATAAAACATGTCTGAAAAGAAAGTGATAGCATGGCATCGACCACTGCAGCAAGCCAACTAGGAGTACTAACACATTAATCCTCACATGCTTTTGCAGAAAGTGATAAAGAAATAACATGGCATCGACCACTGCAGGTACCTTAGGCGCAGGTACGGCGAGGCGAGCGACGCGCTCGAGGAGGTGGCTCAGGGAGGCGGCCGACAAGGGGCTCGGGGAGGCGGCGACGGGCTCGGGGGAGGCGGCGGCGATGGAGGAGGAGGCGGCGACAGAGGTCGACGAGGCAGCGACGGGCTTAGGGAGGCGGCGGCGATGGAGGAGGAGGAGGCGGTGACGGAGGACAAGGAAGCGGCGATGGGCTCGGGGAGGCGGGGTGGTGGCTCGGGGAGGTGGCCGACGAGGGGCTCGGGAAGGCGACGACGGGCTCGGGGGAGGCGGCGACGATGGAGGAGGAGGAGGAGGCGACAGAGGACGACGAGGCGGCGACGGAGGAGGATTCATGTCAACAGGGGACGAAAAGTAGATCTGATCTATAACTGCAGCATACGCGAAAAACCCTAGCCTTGGGTATTTATAACGGGTTTATTACAGACGGTTTTAGTTTAGAACCGTCTGTGATATACCTATCACAGACGGTTCTCAACATATAACCGTCTGTGATAATAAATATCACAGACGGTTATAAACACAGAACCGTCTGTGATAGTATACATATCACAGACGGTTCTAAACTAAGAACCGTCTGTGATAATGTATATCACGGATGGTTCTAAACTGAGAACCGTCTGTGATAAGCCTTCCACCCGTCTGTTGTTATTAATACTACCACCAACCAGCTGCATTCATATACAACCACACCAACCAGCTGCATTCACACAGTGTATTTCTTCACACATCACATTCACAGATACATCAATCTCACACAATGTATTTCTTCACACATCACATTCACATATACATAAATGCAAATTCACAAATACATCACACACACATGCATTGTTGTATACATATATAAATAAAAATTCACAAATGCATCACATACATCACATTCTCATTCCACTTGCTTATTCCCTTTAAAAATTAGCCCTTCATGATGATCAATGCGTACGTAACTAGTTTCGTTACGTTGTTCGTCGTCGACCCTTATGCCATTTCCAAAAGGAGGTAACTCGTCAAATTGATTGTATTCTTCCTCGTCCACTACATTCTCTACTCCGACAATTCTCCTTTTTCCATGAAGACATGAAGAACTACATGGCGTCTCTTATTTGCCGGGTCAGTTACATAGAAAACTTGAACAACTTGGTTGGCGAGTACGAATGGTTCGTCTTTGTACCCGACACGTTGCAGGTCCACGGTAGTGACACCGTACTTATCAACCTTCACCTGTGGGAGATGCACCCACCGGCAGCGAAATAAGGGGATCTTGAAAACCACGTAGTCGAGCTCCCAAATCTCTTCTATGAACCGATAGTATGAGCTTCTCGACCCATCGGTACTGAACGCATCTATGCGGACACCGCTGTTTCTGGTTAGTGCTCTTTTCATCCTTGCCATGTCACAACTATAAATGTTGGGCCTTTTGCCAACCATGTCAGCGTCTCACTTGGCGAGCTCCTAGCGATTTGCTCCTTCAACCATTGGTTGAACCGACCGTTGTGTTGCCTCATGATCCAAACATCCGGCCGCTCCGGATTCTGTTGCCAAAGTACATTCTTGTGCTGGTCGACATAAGGCGCCACTTCAGTCATGTGTTGCAAGACCGTGAAATGGGCTTGAGTGTACGTGTCCATATTTGCAGTGATTGCTTTCCTTCTGATAGTTTCGATACCGTTCAGCCTCCCCTCATGACGAGATCGAGGCACACCTATCGGTTGAATCTAGTCCATATAATCGACACAAAACTCAATGACCTCTTCGCTTGCATAACCTTCGACGATGCTGCCCTCCGGCCGAGATCGATTCCGTATGTAAGACTTGAGAATTCCCATGAACCTCTCAAATGGGTACATGCTACGTAGGAATACGGGCCCGCACATTTTTATCTCCCACACAACGTGAACAATGAGATGGACCATGATATTGAAAAATGAAGGAGGGAAATACATCTCAAGATGACATAGAGTCATCACCACCTCGTCCTACAGAGCATCTAGTCCTTCGGGATCGATGACCTTCTGAGCAATTGTGTTAAAGAAATAACATAGCCTCATGATTGTCTCTCGGACTTTGATCGGCAAAATATTTCTAATTGCATTAGAGAGCATCTGTGTCATCAGCACATGGCAATCATGAGACTTCATGCCATTTAACTTCAAATCTTGCATCGAAACAAGTTTTTTCACGTTGCCGGAGTAACCAGATGGAACTTTGACACCATGCAAGCATCGCACAATTCTGTTTTCGACCTTGGACAGAGTGTAACACGCAGGGGAAGGTACGTTCGTCCATTATCCGTTATTGTCGGTGCTAACTCAGCCCGATGTCCATATCAGCCAAGTCAAGCCGCGCGTTGATGCCGCCCTTTGTTTTATCACGAATGTTCAGAAGAGACCAATCAAGTTGTCACATACATTCTTTTCTACGTGCATGACGCCGATGCAGTGCCAAACATCTAGGTATTCCCAATAAGGTAAGTCCCAAAATGTTGATCTCTTCTTCCGGTGTTCTTCTCACGAGCCGTCAATTTACGTCCCTTTCCGAGGACAACATCTAAATCCTTAACCATATCATAAACCTCGATCCCTTAAATGTCTTGGAGCTGAACCGTCTTCCTTCTCTCCACAAATTATTTCTTCATCTTGCGGTATGGGTGAGCCCTCCGAAGGAACCGGCGGTGATGCATGTAGACAGTTTTGCGTGAGTGTTTCAGCCACACACTCTCAGTATCATCTAAACAAGTGGGTACAAGCTTTGGCACCTTTTGTACTCTGCCCGATAGGTTGGCAAGGGTAGGATAATCATTTATAGTGTAGAACAATAAGGAGCGCAAAGTGAAGTTCTCTCGCTTGTATGCATCCCATACCTGTACCCCTTCGCTCCACAAGACTTTAGATCTTCCACCAACAAAGCTAGGTACACATCGATATCATTACTGTGTTGTTTTGGCCCTTGGATAAGTATCCACAAAGAAGATATACTTTCGCTTCATACACAACCAAGGAGGAAGGTTATAGATGCAGAGAGTCACGGGCCATGTGCTATGTCTCACGCTCATGCTATGAAAGGATTCATTCCATCCGTACTCACCCAAACCTTATATTCCTTGGTTCTGCACCGAACTCGCAAAACTCCTATCGATGTTTCTCCACTGCGCGGAATCAGTAAGGTGTCTTAGCATTCCATCCTTCTTGCACTCCTCCGAGTGCCAACGCAGCAGTTTTGACTCCTTTGGATTTGCAAAAAACCTTTTCAAACGGGGAATTATAGGAAAATACCATGCCACCTTAGCAGGAGGTCCTTTCTTCGCCTCTGTTCCCTCGCCGTCATCTGATTGATTGTTACGTTTGTATCGGGATGCGTTGCACACCGGACATACATGCATATTTGCATACTCTTTACGGTAGAGGATACAGTCATTCGAACATGCGTGTATTCTTTCTATTTCCATTCCCAATGGACAAAGAACCTTCTTGGCTTTATACGTGGTTTTAGGCAACTCATTTCCCTCCGGAAGCATGTCGGCTAAAAGACCTAGCAGTGCTGTGAAACTCTTATCGGACCAACCGTTGCTTGCCTTCAATTTCAATAGTTCAAGCACGGCCGACAACCGTGTGTACTTTGACCTGCAACACGTGAACAAAGGTTTCTCCGAGTCCTCCATTGTCAGACCCCAGATTATGCCATCCGGAATCTACTGTGTTTAGCTGCACTATTCCCTGGATCAGTAGATAGTGCTCACAGTTACAGAAATGAATATCAAAATACATATCATGCGGAAGCGTAAATATAATAGTAGACTTACTCATGGGCCGATTAGGCCGAAATCATGAAATTGCAGCAATGAAGAACGGCACGCAAGTGGGACCTTCAGACAAGCCCACAGCAGCCAATCGAGGTTCGCGACCTAGCCCTTGACATCGTCATCTTCTCGGCCAGCTTGTCCAATCTTGTTGCTGAGGTGAGGTAATTTGATTCCTGATTCTGAATTTTGTCGCAAAAGCGAGCATGAGCACTCCGACCCGTGTTCGCGAGCCAATACACGTAATGCAATTAAATAGTATGCATGGCTTATCAAAGGAAGGCTTGGGTTATTTTATTTTTGCAGAGAGTTCTTTTGAATACAATTACTTAAAAATCCCTAAGACCTAGCAATTTGAACCAAATCATAATGTACAAGGAAATGCATTATTAATATCGATTCAGATTCCATCCACCGCTACATGGCATCTGCACCATATAGCAATTTCTTCAGCGTTATAGCCGCTTAACTTACCACTGGGACGACACCGTGACAATTCCAAACCAGGCGGTCCTTCGCCTTCACTTTTCCATTCCCACCCACAAAACATTTTGTAAATGTAACTATATCCGGTTAAGTTCCCATGTCCGCCCATGACCGTGGGCACGGCTATTCGAATAGTTTTGACTCGCAGAGTTTGTACACTTTCACCACAAGAGACAATCAACTCGTTGCCCCACACGATTCCTTAGTCATGTGGTTGAGCAGACCATCACAGTAACTTTTCAAAGTACCTCGCCCCTTCCATCATTTCACCCTATGGGTCGCTCCCACTTGCGGTGGGTCCCATACGTTGTGCGGGATGTTCTCCTTCTGAACGTCTAGCAGCTGGCTCCCCACCCTTGCTAGCCTGCCACAGCAGAACTTCACCCTACCCGGGTGTCCCATTCAAGCCGTCACACGGACTGCCGCTTGCACTATCCCACACCTCCTCCTGGAAGGATGACTTTCAGGGTCCGGCAATTCTACTAAGCCAAGTTGTAATTTACAGACTTGTGGTTGTACTGTTTTACACGGGTTAACATGACAAGATTTAGTCCTTAGTGGTATCTGGGCGGTTCGACCACAAACCACACTCTCGTGCACCACTGCACCATATCCCCGAACCATCCGCCCAGATATTTAAGCATGTTGGGGTTTTGGAAACATAAAATAATCATATCCAACATTTATCATCATTACCACCATGATCGCCCAACCAATTTTTCTCAGATTGTGTGATGCTTGCGCGCTCGCGCCATGAGTATCTAAACAATACTACGCATGGCATATAATTACGGACTTATTTTTGAAAGGTTACTATTATAATTTGTGCTAGGGCGACAATGTTCACATGTTCAAACATTTCAAAGGAGGGGTAATATTAACCAAGTACATAATGGGATATAACTAGAATCTTAAATTAACATGTATTTGCAAATAACATAACAGCATGCAATTTGATAATTTAAAACAAAGTAATTTGCAGAAATGTATGTTCAACATGATCAAAGTATTGACTTGCCTGCGCGCGGTTTACCGCGGTCTTGAGTTCACTCAAAGCTTTCTCCTACGATGGTCTTGAGCTTCCGGTCCTTATCTTCACCTTGCTCTTGATCACACTCGATCCATTGATTCTTCCGGACTTCAATTTCTAATTACGTGCTAAGCAACTGAATTCAAATAAAAACAAATAACTCAAAGGACCCGAATAAATCCAAACACTTTAAATACCCGGTTTGATTTAAATTATACATTTAGTATGATTTGAGAATAGAAGGATGATTCAGGTTAGTGTGTTGTAAGCATAGCGGTAGCTGGATTTGAGCAGGAGGGTGAGTTGTCGGAATACTTTACCGTGAGGGAAAATTTTAGAAACACGAGGGATCGAAAGTGAAGATGCACCTACAGGAATTATCTGCTTTTGGGAAAAGAAGGTGGCCAAATATGGCCGATTGGGGAAAAGCGAGGCTTGACCTCTTGCTTGATGACTTTCTTTTAATTGATTTATATTTATCAAGGAAGTTCCATGAGCTAGGTTAGACCTATGAATAGGTGTTATTTTGTCAAGCATTACTTCACAGGGCATTTTGGCTTACCGAATTAATTTTAGAGTATATATATATCTGTGAGATTATTTTGTCACTTGATGACTGAGGCTATTATGCTAAAATATGTCACTGAGGTTTGTTTATTGATGGCATGATAACTATTGGGCATATATGCTTACAGGTTAATTAAGGGCCATCTTTATTAAATATATATACATTTATCCAAAGGTTGCTTCTCCTCAGTAATGCCCTAATATATAATTAGATTTACAATGTAAATATTAAAGTTACACTAATTATTTATCATGATATCTATTCCAAATTTAAATCATACATACACTCCCTAAAGCCTTACTTCAATTTTTCTAGCTTCCATAGACTATCCCTAACTTTTTCTAAGTCTTTACTGTAAATTAGGATTAGATTTAAAATGGATACTAAAGGCATACTAGTCAGCATAATAATAACCAATTCCTAATTAAACATGTATTAAGCTCATGCATATCCTAATAAATTTTGTACCTTCTATGGGTGTATTTTTAATTAGAATTCTTATTAATTTTGGACTATACACTAAACCACATTTTATTAATGCCTTTAATCGATAACTAAACCTCATCTAAATATCTAAACTATATCAGTGGTTCATATTGTAAATAATCACATATTAAAATGTTAAGTAACCTTAGTTTACATACTAATTAAATTTTATTAGCTTCTCGAAACTATTACCTAATTTTTTTTTTCATGATTTCCATTAAAAAGGGCCACCATAGTAGAGCAAAAATATGGAAAGAAAGTTGCCATCAGCTAGAATCGAACCCAACACCTCTCCACTGTGTAAGTGTTAACCGAGCGCTGCTAGCCAAATGGGCCTTCGGCCAGGACTGATGAAGTCTACGCAAGATATAGGAAGAGGTGAGGATGCCCAGGAACCAAAACAGGGGAGGCGGCCGGAGCTCGGTGATGCGCACGCCGGCGATAGGCGGCGCCCGGGGAGGCGGCGATGATCGGCAAAATGGGTTCCCGTGGGGTCTAGGAAGCCAGTGGAGGTGCTGGTGTGAGCCGGGGATCACCGAGGCAGGCCGGCGGCGAGACTCGGCGGCCGGAGGTGGGGGTTGAACGGGGCGTTGGCGGTCGGCAGAAAGAAGAAGGGAATTCGAGCGCGCCTGAGCATGTAGGAGGTAGAAGGATGCTTACCATGCCGTTGGTTGAGCCGGGGAGGAGCCGAGGTGAGCCGGCGGCGAGGGCCATGGGCGGCGCAGGGAGGTTCACGTCGCCGGCGAGGCACAGGCGATGGGAGGTCCAAGCGACAGTGCGGAAGGCGTTGCGGTGTCACGGGAGCTCTGCATCGGGAATCGACGAGGCGCTCGCCGAGGAGGGAGCGGCGCTGGCGGCGGCGGTTTCGGCTGGCGTTGGGGAAGACGGTTGTGCGGCGAGTGTCGGCGCGCGAGAACCCAATTAACTCGGAGCGAAGTCTGGTGGGGAGTGGAGGTACGCCGTGACGCGGTCGGAGTGGCGGGGCGTCGGCGGAGGGCCGGGAACGGCATGGAGGCGCTGCGGCCGGCGCACGGGCGGAGCAGTGAGGGAGTGTCGGATGTGAGGGAGGAAGACAAACCTTTTATAGCAACGAAGAGGGGAGGAAAACAGTGGGCGGTGCGGGAGAGAAACCGGGGGCGAGGGATGGTGCATGGCTGCCACGGGGCGGAAGGGAGTTGCGGCGCAGCAGAGCACGCGTGTGCTCACGGGGGAGGAAAGAGGAACGAGAGGGGGAGAAGGAGGCGCGGGGCGCCTGGGCCCACGAGCAGAGGGAGGAAGCGAGAGTGAGGGGCAGGACCCGTGCGGCAGAGGGACGAGGCGGAGGGAGCGGCTGGGCTGGAGGAGAGCGCGTGGGGAGCGGCTGGGTCGGCGCGCTCGCGGGAAGTGGCTGGGCCGGGGTGATGGCCGGTCCAGCTTTTTTTTTTCCTATTTCTTTTCTTTTTTTTTGTTTAGGCATTTGTATTTTTATACATGTATATAATTTCAATTTATCTGCTCCCTTTCTTGCTCCTATAAATTTCTGTACTTTCTATTTAACACAAATTTTATAGGTACCATATTTTATTAAATACACATGTACTTATTTATTTATGCATAAATCCACATTTGTTGATTTCCTTAAAGTATTTACTTCCTTGTTATTTATATCACCATTTACAGAATTAGGGTTTTATATTTTAGGCCAATTCTCTCCTCCCTTTCTCGGATCATCTTTTAGATTCTTATTTTAGATTTTAATCTTCTAGTATTCAAACATGTTTGTTTCTTCTTTAACTTTTTGGAACCTTCATCAAATTTTTTGGAAAATCCCATGAACTCCAAATCCAAATAAAATTCATTGCAAAATAATTCAAAAGCTTCACGATTTCAGATTTACATTTTTCAGGATGTTACATCCATCAAGCCCCGGAATTTAATATACTCTCTCTCATCATAGTTCTCTTCTACATCGCTAAGCATCCGATCCGATTGTCATCCCGCGACCTATCTGAATCGAACAACAATCGACATCATCCGCGGCATGTCATTCACTTCACCGCGATGTCATCCGCGGCATTTCATTCACTTCACCGCGATGTCATCGCGCAGATTTCATTCACTTCACCGGCGAATCATCCGGCGGCATATGATCGTTGACTTCGCCATGACTGGTCCAACACGTATAACCCTTTTTGAAACCCCTCCGAATCAAGTGCGCTTCAATTTGCCCTCGGTTCTTAAACATCTTTAAATTCTCGCAGTCAGTGCATGGACAGTACATATATTCCACCCCCTTATTCAACGTATCATCCTCGGCAGCTCTTATAAGAGCAGACACGCCATTAATGTACTCTTCACTCACACGGCCTGCGGCATACATCCAGCTTCGGTCCTACGTTATGTCGTATATATATAACAGCTTAGTATTAAAAATTAAATTAATTAATTATTACTACATATATACCGGCCACATACATAGAGGCTTAATTTGCTAGCTTAATTAATATTATAAACATAGCAGCTATTATATAACCAACAATTTTGCAAATTAACCATCTTCAATAACACTCATCACCAATTACTTAGACCTAAATTGTAATGCAATAAAGAAAAATAAATTTCATTACTAACCATATCTAGAGCAACCAGGAAAGTATGAATCTTCAAAGCTCAATCTCTGCCTCCTCCCACCAAATTAATTCACCTGAAATCGCCTAGCTTGTCTCCTGAGCGAAAGAGTGCAGCACCGAGCTAGATCTGGATCAAAATGAACAGATGCAGTTCTGAGCAGCGCAATAAATGCTTAGCGTGATTATCACGCATTTATTTTTATTAAAACCGCTCGTGATAATTTAGACGGTTTTAATTAAAAACCGTCGCGATAATGAGTTATCACAGACGGTTCTTCAGAAACCGCTCGTGATAATACCGATTATCACGACGGTTTTAATACAAACCGCTCGTGATACTAAAGTATCACGCACGGTTCATCGCACGCACCGCCTGTGATACTCGCTTTCTTCGATGCCACCAACACGCACGGTGTCCAAATTAAAACCGCTCGTGTTAGTGTAGATCACGACGGTTTGGCCGTCTACTATTGGCCTTTCGTAGTAGTGCTTGTCCCGACAAAGACACGCCGACGGCTCGATGCCGAGGACCGAGGCCAAGCGCGGTTGGTGCCTCGGTGATGGCCAGGTCCACCCTCGCGACATCGGGCGGAGCTGCAGAAACTGCCAAACAGGTTTGCAGTCCTAGGTTTAGGATTTAATTTTCTTTTTTTCTAAAAAAAATGCGTACTTAATTACTTATCGGTAGTTGAAATTATTTTCTTTCAAGCATCGACTAAAAAAGTCAGACAAGTAGTATTGTAAGTCTGTTAATCTCTTTTATGCCTATATTTTGAACTATCGCGTTTGAACTATTTATATTGTAATTTGTGCAAGTTTCCAACTTAATCTTTGAGTTTAGGACTAATCATGTTATTTAGTGCATGTATACCAAATTAAGTTGCAAAATTTACAATTGTTTGTTGAATGGGAAAATGGTTTTACCGAATTATATATGAAATTTTTTGTACGGTATACCCTTAGGTAAAATCCTAGATCCGCCACTATGGTTGGAAATGGCAAGATTGCAATGTTCTGGACCTCAGAGCTGGATCAACATTACCTCGGCAAAAAACATTGCTCCAACGATGTTCACTAAAGCCATTAGAAAAAAAATTAACAGTCAAGAAAGCCCTAGCACAAAACAAATGGGTGGACCACATCACCCCAATCCAGTTCCATATTGAGGTTCATGAATATGTTAACCTATGGGAGGCTATTTAGGGTGTTGCACGGTGCCCTGAGAGATGATGAGATCCGATAGAAGTGGACCTCAAATGATGAATATACCACCAAAACTGCGCACTAATCCAATTTGCGGGATTTTGCCGAATTGGAAGGCTAAGGCTGAAAGAAACTTTCGCTTATTTGCATGGACACTTCTACCCTGAAAATTCTAACAACCAATAATCTAAGCAAATGGAATTGGTCACATGATCCGATATGCAAACCTTGCAGCACTGACCCTGAAACTCCAGTTCACCTTTGCAAAGATTGTGTTTTCACTAAGGAGGTGTGGTCCATAATATAATTCGGGACGGGTTCAATTTATCCCAACTACAAAATATTCTCCAAGCTAGACAGCTCAATCTACAAATACTGGAAGAAATTGCTGCTGCTCCTATGAAGGCCATCAAGCAAACATCTCTAGCTTATAATTGGCTCCGTGGAAGTCCCGATTGAAGAGCCGATTGTCATTGAGAATCAGGCTCAATTAATCCACTAGACAAAAAGTGGAGCAAAGTGCTGCTGCTGCACATAAAGATGAAGTCGAGAGCAGCAACCAAGGTGGTGCCCTTGGGGCTTGACCAAAACGCAACGGCGTAAGCTTCAGCGCGCTCGTTGTAAGAAAATCAAGTAAGAAGAAGCCTAAGAGCTGCTTGAAAACGGCCGATATACACATGCATATCGCACGATATATTCCACCCCCTTATTCAACATATCCTCCTCGGCGGCTCTTATAAAAGCAGACACGCCATTAATGTACTCTTCACTCGCACGGCTCGCGGCATACATCCAGCTTCGGTCCTACGTTACGTACATATATAACAACTTAGTATTAAAATTTACATTAACTAATTATTACTACATATATACCGGCCACATTTATTATATTGAGACTTAATTTGCTAGCTCAATTCATATTATAAACACAACAGCTACTATATAACCAACAATTTTGCAAATTAACCATCTTCAATAACACTCATGGATTACTTAGACCTAAATTGTAATGCAATTGAAGAAAAAATAAATTTCATTACTAACCATATCTAGAGCAACCAGGAAAGTATGAATCTTCAAGGCTCAATCTCTGCCTCTTCCCACCAAATTAATCGCCCAAATCGCCTAGCTTCCTCCCGAGTGAAAAAGTGCGCAGCAATGGCTAAATCTGGATCAAAATGAAGACAGATACGGTCTGAGCAGCGCAATAAATGCCTTAGTGCCATTATCACGCATTTATTTTTAATTAAAACTGTCAGGAATTATCATGACGGTTTTAATTAATAATCGTCGTGATAATTCAGCTTAACACATGCACGGTTCTTAATATAGACCGACCGTCGTGATACTCCTTTTCCCACCACAAATACCACAGACGGCCTCCAAATTACAACCGTCTGTAATAGTGTTCATCCCAAAACCGTCTGTGATAAGGCGTCTACTATGAGGCTTTCTGTAGTAGTGATATATAGCTAATCAAAACCCTACTTGTGATTTGATTTGATTCGAGGAAAAAACAAAACCGTACGTGCCCGTGTCTCACGTGTCTGAACCTCTGTGGAGGGATGTATTATTGGTCGTGCAGGCAATGCAGTCCTGCCAGCCCAATCCTCCGGACAAACTGTCCCGGACAGAGAGTCACAGATAGGCCAAGAGGCTGATATCGAATTAATTTGCCTTGTGCATCCGGTCCGTACATGTCATATGTGATTTGTTTTATTTCCCATGCATGCACTTGTCGTAGGTGGCCTACATTGAGTTGTAGATACACGTAGAGACGACATAGCGCGTCAGTGTGATGGCCTACATTGAGCTGTACATGCATGTGCATGCATGCATGTTTCACGTACATATACATGTTTCACGTACGACAATTTCACGTACATGTCACATGTGATTTGTTTTATTTCCCATTCATCATTTGAGGTCTAAATTTATCCTAAAAAATATCAATGACAAAAAGAGATGATGGGCACATGAAGAATTAGGTCCCATTTCTCATAACCCATCCTCAAAAATGTAGAATGTTGTTTTAGGTGCGCTTGTTGGGATTTAGATTCTTGTAGAAATGTTTCGATTCACATCTCTTGGGAACATTTCCTATGATGAATCGAATAGACCGCTTGACTGGTAGGCTCGGTTCGATTAAAAATTATTTTTATTAAAAAAATCATATAAATGAAAATATGCTTAAAAATTTAGAACTTACCACTATACATCACTCATCATTCTATTTATTATCATGTTCACTAATACACACTACGGGCTCAAGAGCTTTGTTTAGTGTCGGTGGCACTCGCAAAGCACGAGAAACACTCGCAAAAGATTTGCCAAGTGCCACCCACGGCATAGCTCACACGGCATAGTTTCGACGGCAAAGAGCTCTTTGGCATATGGCATCTTAAGTGCACGAAGGAGTTTCTTTGACTCGTACATTCTCTTTGGCGTATCGTGACCCTCCGAAGCATGCTGCCAAAACCGCCAACATAGCATCGGCGCGCCTCGACTCAAGCTAAATTGGGACTTCAAGGCCATTACGCGCCCAATGCCATCCAGTTGAGAAACCTTCATCCGCCGTGAAGGGGTTTCGTGCGCGCAGACAACATGTCGAATACGCCTTTGCGTTGCCTCGCTCCTCCTCCCTACGCCCTTCAGCGAAGTGTGCTTCATGATAGTCATTTAACATGTCTCCTACCCCGCCATCAGCATCATAATCCTCGACGCGTGGTCTCACGACCTCCTCTCTCATACGATCGGATTCACCATGGTAGATCCACCGGTATAGTCCGCCAGAATCCAAACTTGCAAAGATGTTTACCCATGACCTCCTTTGTTTGTCGACGCGTGTTTGCACATCTGCTGTAGGGACACCAAGTGGCACGCGCTCCTTTAACCTTGGCAAATGCTAGTTCCAAGAAAGCATCGGTCTTCTCAATCCATTCATCGGACAACGAACCCTGACTTGAGCGGCCCGTGTACATCCACTCACGGTCATCCATCCTCTAACATATCAGGGAGTAATATAAGAATCAAATGCATCTACACGATCTTTCTCCTATCTAATAGGTGAAGATAGGTCCTAATCCCACCCGAGGATGCGTAGATGAGGTTAGTTTCCGGAGATTGTGTATCCGGAGAACAACAGGGAGATGCTGCCGAAACTCTGGCACGGATCGGAGTAGACCATGGAAACTAACCCCATCTACGCATCCTCGGGCTGTCCAAAAACGGACACTCAAACAGATACGGTTATAGATATGCAAAGATCTGCATATTTCCAACCGTATCTCTTTCGAACGGGAGACGCCTAACTAGGTTACGTAATCTATGAACATGAATAAATAGCTGAACTGTAAACCGAGCAAGGAAAAGGGTAACTCACAGCACGTAGATTGTCTACGTGGGAAGACAAGCTGTCGGAGCCGAGGGAGACGTCCACGGCTCCAACCCCATTATCTAACTAAATATGAAGCATGGATGTTAAGCTTGTCTCTACAATTTAGCATTACCTACTACAAGTTAAAACTACTTGGATTTTGAACAAATCACCATAATTCCATTGAATGGTAATTTCGTCAGTGCAAAAGCCCGCCACAATTGCGTTAATCAACTAGTGGCTTGTGCAAATGCATTGAATCTTCTCTATATAATTTCAGCTATGTAATGCAATAAATAATAACGTGAATAATCTTATCAATTGACAGATATTCCTATCTCGGAGATAATTAATTTCAACATGTCATTCATATACTCCATAGCATGCACAAGAAAATCACAAATCAACACTCAATCAAAGATCGATATATGGGCCCAATCATTACATATTTACAATCATTCAATAACATTCCACATTTCCCTTGTGCCAACTATATATGAAATCCAAGGTCGAAACAATTATATCCATCATGCAATTTACCAATGCGCATATGGGCCATCACATGTGGTTTGATTGTTCATTGCTACAAATGCGACAATTTGAAATTGTGAGGTAAACCTAGAGTAAAAATTTAAGTCCTAATTGCAAAACATATTGCCTAAACATGCTCCAATTCAGCTTCCCTGAAAGCCTGAACACAATAATCCAATGCTTGTACACCAATTCAGCACAAAGAGCAATCTATTACACTAATCCATTCTCATAGTAACAAACTAACAATAAGAAACCAATGAAACTATGAAACTAAGCATCGGATAGTTAGGCGAGTGATTAGTGAAGCATCGGTTAGTAACCTTAGTCCACGCCTCGTCGAACTCGGCCTCGCCTTCCCGCGCTGCAGGCGGAGGCGAGGAGCTCGGCGGAGGCGGAGGCGAGGCGGAGGAGCCGGCCCGAGGCGGAGGAGCTCGGCGAGGCAGAGGCGAGGAGCCGGCCCGAGGCGAGGTGGAGGCGGAGGCGAGGAGCCGAGGCGAGGGAGCAGCGGAGGCGAGGCGAGGGAGCGGGCGCGCGCGCGGCGCGGGCGCGCGGGGCGGGCGCGCGCGCGGGCGCGGCGGCGCGGGCGCGGCGGGGCGGGCGGCGCGGGCGAGCGGGCGTGTGTTTTGCGTGTGAGCGCGGCCGCGGGCCGGGAAATAACGTTTTGTTTCACGTGTTTGCCGAGTGCCCCCGATCGGGCACTCGGCAAAGCCCTCCTCCTTTGCCGAGTGCCCCCGATCTCGCACTCGGCAAACCTCCTCCTTTGCCGAGTGTCGCCCACATGGCACTCGGCAAAGATATTTTTTTTAATAAAACTTCCTTTCCTCTCTATCTTTTCCATAACGTGTTTTACAAATTTGTTCGAATGTACTTCGAAAATGCCTTGTCAAATTCACTCAACAATGCATATTCGATGCTTCTACGAATATTAGACCATTATTTCATGCAGTTATAGCTCAAATTCAATTTATATCAAGTAAAATTCTATAATTGCAGTTTAAAAATTAAAATTATCAAACGGATCCGAAAAATTACCAAAATTTCACATAAAACAATCTCTGTTGTCTATTGCCTGTACAAAAAGTTTTGTAGTCAAACCACAATTCGACCGCCACTTTGACTCCAAATCTTACCGGATCCGCCTCAACTCTACGCTTCTTCGTAAATGCTTCGCTTGTAAGCATCGACGTGACAACTTATGCGAAATCTTATCAATTTTTACCACAGCCTCCACGTATAATATCATGACATCTTGACAAATCTCATGATTTTCAGACTTCGTTTGCTTTTTTAAATTTAAAACCATTCGCCACACGCTCGTGGTCGTGTTTCTGAACAAGATGTTCAAATTCCTTTTCATTTCACGGTAAGGCCTCAAACCGGCTGAATAACATGAATATCATTTTTCTACTCATTTTTTCCTATTATTTGAATCACTTGCAGTTCAAATTTGACTTGATTCAAAAAATTGCTTGAAATGCAATTAATTAATTAAATATATCAAACAAATACAAAAATATACCAAATTTTAACATGGAGTACCATATGTTGTATGTGGAGAGTAGAAAAAGTTTGAAGGGTAGGAAAGGAAAAGGTTTTTATTTCTTTGCCGAGTGCCGCAAACAAAACACTCGGCAAAGAGCTCTTTGCCGAGTGTCAGCTCCAGACACTCGGCAAAGGTCTAACGGCGGCGGCTGACCTCTAACGGACGGCGGTTGGTGCCGAGTGTTTTCTTGTCAGCACTCGGCAAAGAGCTTCTTTTGCCGAGTGTCTAACCTTCAGCACTCGGCAAAGATATTTTGTGCCGAGTGTTTTATGTTCGCCGAGTGTCCCCATGGAGGCACTCGGCAAAGTGGTGATTTACCGAGTGTCCGATATATTGCACTCGGCAAAGATCCAGACACTCGGCATATAGCAGCTTTCCGGTAGTGACAGATTCAAATACAACACACTGTATATATGTTCTCCCAAAATAACAATATACCGTTTTCTACTATTAGATATATTACTATTTAGCTACACTCAAATAAAAAATACGCTACTCTAGGAAATATATATTATCTCTCTATATTAAACTCACTAAATTAAACAACAAAACAACACCAATTTAAATATATTGATACCCATTAACATTTTACACAAACCAGCTGTGTGGCGCCTCGCCACGCAAACGAGGCTAGTACAACATAAATAGGAACATAAACATAGATCCGAAACGAAACTAAGGAGAGCATACGAAATCGACGGTGTCGATCATATGCATTATTAATTGATAATAATATATAGATCATGCATGCATGAGAGGCAAGCCGGCTTGTGGTCAGATGAGGTTTATCTGCTCGAAATCCTTGAGCTCCCACTTGCCTTTGTCGTTCTTGACCATGCTCTTGTGCTCCGTCACCCACCAGCTCGCCGGCACCGCGATGTGGTCCTTGAGCCCGTCGATGCCCTTGTTCACCAGCGCGACGTCGCGGTATACCACCGGGCCGAACCCTCCGGCGCTTCCCTGCACTCCGGCGACGCCGTGCAGGTAGCACTCGAGCTCGTGGGCCGTGCTGTCCGGGTCCTTGAGGCACGGCGACTGTTTCGTGTCGATGGGCAGCGTCACGCCCGGGAGGGTATATGATCCAATCCCCCACAGGTCAGACGGCGGGAGCCCGGGCACCGGGTCTATACTGTTCTTCACGTGGAGGGCCTTGAGGTCGTTGAAAGAGTCGAAGGCATCCTTGAAGGACGTGTTGCCGACGCGCGGGCACGCGAACACGACGGCCGTCACTGGGCACGGAGGCCGGCCGCCGGAGGACTTGTTCACGCTGTTGCTGATGAGGTCGACGGCGTTCAGGATGGAGAGCGACGCGCCGAGGCTGTGGCCGACGACGGTGATGCTGGTCTCCTCGTCCTTGTAGAGCTCCACCAGCCTCCTCACCTCCTCGAGAACCTGGTCCCTGGCGCTGGTCTTGCCGAACTCGGAGTCGGAGCTGGCGTTGCTGGCCGTGGCCGTGTACACGGACAGGAAGCCCATGTGCACTTTGGCCGACGGGTACGCGGCGGCCGCGGAGCCCAGCACCGGCTCGGCGGGGACCGTCCCGAGCTCGAGGTCCTTGATCTTTTCGTTCCCCGTCAGCGTGCCGCGCCACGCCACGACGATGTCGCGCCTCCCGAGCTCGGCCACGCCCTCGTCCGTGGCCACCGCGACGTACCCCATCCAGGTGGTCTCCTTTAGGATGCCGAAGAACAGCTCCGCCGTGGCGTACACGAACTTGGTGACGCTGTAGTGGCTGGCGGCGGCCACTCCCGATTTGGTCAGCAGGTCGTCGTGGCCGTACATGCAGAAACCATAGTGCGGCGAGCGCTCCTCCTTGTTGAAGCCGTAGCCGGTGGCGGACACGAGCTCGCCGTAGGAGATGAGGGACTTGCGGAGGTCCAAGTCCAGCGGGTCCAGGAGGCCGTTCCACGAGTGCTCGCCCTGGAGCTCGCGCCACCTCTCGGCGATGCTTCCATTTCCAGTCCCAGCTCCAGACTCCATGGCTACTCACCCTCAGCTAACTTAATTTGTTGTGTCTTGGTATGGTAGTAGCACAAAGATCGATGCTTTGTTGTGTTTAATTTGGTTGTGGTTTCTTCGCTTCAGCTTGGTGCCTATTTATAGCACTTCCTGGCTGCACCTTGAAGCGATCCAGTGCATGCGACAAGATTTTCATTTGCATTTATTTATTGAGGTAACACATCAGCAAAAATTAATGATGACGTGGCATCAGAATTATGAAGAGAGAGGGGAGATGAGTTTCATCCACAGAAAAATGGAACCAGGCCCGCACGTATAGTTAGGCCAGTCTCAGTGGAGAAAATTGATACTATGCCACTCCTTTGGAGTGACTTCGATAAAATACCACTCTCTAGATGATAATTGTTAAAATGCCACCTAATACATGGTTAGCTCTATGATTTGCCCTTTTAGGGGTTTTAGCCATTTCTTTTTCGTTTTTTATTTTTTTTCCACCAAAATTATGTGAAAAATGATCAAAATACCCCTCCTCAAATCACATCTCTCCATTCTTTTTGTCTGTTCGTTGATTCCAGGAGAAGCCGAACGAGGAGAGGGCTTCTCCACCCCTCCTTCTCCGCCGCCGCCTGGAGGGCTTCTCCGTCGCCGCCGCCCGCCGCCGCCGCACGGCCGCCGCCGCCGCGCACGCGCGGGCCGCCGGCAAGGCCCGCCGCCACGGGTGCCGCCGCCGCCACGGGTGCCGCCGCCACGGAAGACCTGCCGCCGCCCGCCGCTGGGTTTGCCGCCGCCACGGGAACCTAAGTGGAGGCCAGAAGCAGAGGATTCAGCTTGCCAGGGCATTGTACAGTGATTCTGATGTTTACCTCTTGGATGATCCCTTCAGTGCTGTGGATGATCCCTTCTAGTGAGATTGTGGTCTAGTGAGAATTGTAGTGAGAACAATTTATCTCTTGCAGAACAATTTATCTCTTGCAGAATTCTGTCGGCTGTGACTAGTGAGAATTGTTCTGATATCAATTGAAAGGGCTTAAAAGATGTATGTGGAAAAGGCAAAGGCTTTTGATGATGTGCAATTTGTGCACAAAGATAGGGAATCGAATAGTGAGGCTCATAATTTGGCTAAGTTTGCTGGTACTATAGAACAAGGCCGGCATTTGTGGCTAGGAGTTCCGCCTGTGTTCTTAGATGTAAGCCTGAATATTTGGATTGAACAAAATCCCTACCTTCCTCTCAAAATAAAATAGATCGGTGTCAATTTCTAATTTGTAGAGGATGATGGACTGGCTCAGCTAAATAATATACTCCCTTTTGTGGACCTCCGTTAGATGATCATAAGCCATTCCAATACTTGGCACGACCCATGGAATGGAAGCCAATTGCAACTTTGCAAGGCCTTGCTTTCTACACTTCAGTGCCAGTTTCAGACATCCAGACCACTGCAGAAATCGCTGGCAAGCCTTTTTCCCTTTGGACAGTGCAGGGAAATGAAGTGCAGATACAATATGTATCATTCACTTGCATTCTTCAGTACTAGAATGATGCCATACACTGTGCTCACTGCCACAGCCGACAGAATCAACAGCATCTGAATACGGCCAGTAGTAGGATTGAGGTCCAAAAGTGGCACAAATTGGTCTATCAACAGCATCTGAATCAACGAACAGACAAAGAATGGAAAGATGTGATTTGAGGAGGGGTATTTTGGTCATTTTCCATATAATTTTGGTGGAAAAAATAAAAAACGAAAAAGAAATGGCTAAAACCCCTAAAAGGGCAAATCATAGAGCTAACCATGTATTAGATGGCATTTTAACAATTGTCATCTAGAGGATGACATTTTATCGAAGCCACTCCAAAGGAGTGGCATAATATCAATTTTCTCGTCTCAGTGAGGGTTTTATGGAGTTTCATGGGCATTAAGGGGGTGTTTGGGACTGCTCCACTCTATGTTTTTCAGCTCCGCTCTACGTTTTTTAGCCAAACAGGTTCAGCTCCACGCACTCTGTTCGAGGAAAAAAAGGTGGAGTTGTGAGAGCACCTAAAAGGGTACTCCACAAACTCCAGGTTTTTTGTGGAGCTACTCCACGGTAGAGTTTGTGGAGCAGAATTTGTGAAGCAGTCCCAAACACCCCCTAAATATGCTGATATGACACTGTATTGATGAAGAGAGAGATGATAAAAGTCTCATAGGAGTAGAGACTCTTCTGCACTGTTTCCAAAATATGGGTGTGTTGGAAACTGGGACATGAAACCTCCACTGAGACTGGCCTTAGTTACCAACACATTGGAAACACTGCTGGACTCTGTGGGTCGGGTCCAGCCAAAATTCCCAGCGGTACGAAATTACTATCATACCAATCCAATTAAAGATGTTGAATACTGTTAGTAAGTTGTTTCTTGTTCACGACAACGTAGGTTGAAGAAGAAAGTAACAATGCCGCGAAAGCTCGAATTGAACTCCTGAAGAAATTAAGGGGAGGATTTGACTGCTGCAAGAGATCGATGTCCTCAATAACACACACACACACACACAATTCTACCTTCTGTTTTTTCTATTACGCTTCTCAGTTTGATTGGATTCCTTGGACGTACGTTTTCTTACAGGTGAGGCAGTGGAACTCTGCATGCACTCGTGAACAACAATAACCCTTAATCTGTGTGATGACGATTCATTGGCGTCAAAGGACATGCATCTTTGTTAATTAGGAGTGTGCATGGTAGATGTTAGATTGGATGACATGTGAATATGTGATTCATGGATCAGCTGGGATGTTCTCTGATGATTAAGAGCATCTCCACCAGATTGAATAAATGCAATCCTCTTTCCCTATAACCAGTGGTAAAGGGGATTGAAGACAAAAAAACATACTCTAGCAGATCTCCTTTCTAATCTCCTTTCTAGCCGCCCACCCCATGCCGGCGTGCCCCCTCGGTAGCCAGAGGAGATCGAGGGAGAGAAAGGAGAGAGGAGAGAAGAGAGGAAGAGAGATTTCTTAAACACTGATACAAGGGGATGCTGTTTTCTCAATCTGCTGGAGCACCTATCTCCTATAGTCTGCAACTTAATTAGTTTTCTCAATCCGGCCCCTATACAAGATTTTAAAGGGAAAGGGAAAGGAGATCTGCTGAAGATGCTCTAAGAATTACTTGTCAATGTTATGTATCCTGCAATAACACAGTCGTCTGGACTTGGGATATAATTCTTAGATCCATGAAGTAATCTCGCAACCTTCCTGCAGTGTTTTATCTCCGACATGTTCCAGTATCACTTGGGTAACTTAACTACAATGTCATCTCGTGGCAACAGAAAAAGAAATGGGCGAGCGCACTGTGTCCCCACATGTCAGTGTCAGCCGCACAGTTTCCACACGACCAGAGAGAGGCCATGAGCACCACTCTTGCCTTAGCCACAGGCAGCATCTCCATCCATCCAAATGGCAGCCATCCCCTTCCTCCACCTCGATCGGCAGCTCCACACCTCCACCTGCTGCCATCCTCGCAGCTCCTCACCATGGCTGCCACGCTCTCCTCCGTGGCTGCCCCTTCCCTCCCCAAGCACGGCTCCGTTACCAGAGGTCAGCAGCAGGCACCTCCTTCCATTATCTCGGCATCAACTGTGAGTAGGAATCCGTCCGTTCTTGCTGTTTATTTGTGTGGTTTGTGTTAACCATATCTCCTATTATATCTCCTGTAATCCTAGCCGGTCTCCTAATCTCCTCCCGACCTAATGTTTCTATGAATCGGTTGAGGCAGATAAGCAAGGTACCGTGCTATATGTATCCACGTTCTCTTACATTTCGGGGGGCACCGAAAGCAACGAAATTTCGGTCAATTCACGAAATTTCGTCCGAAAGAAAGAACCTAACACGCCGCCTCTCCCGGTGTGTCTCTTCTTCGCCGCCGATCATCTTCTCCGGCCGGCCATGTCTACCTCCGCTGCCGCAGCCTCTTCTCCTGTAGGCGCCAGCACCATGGACGCTGTCGCCGACGCTGTCGCCGGCGCCGTTTGATCTGTACTTCAACCTGATGCATCGGCATCTGACGCCGACGCAGCTGCTGCCAACTCACTCGCCGAGTCCTTGGCCTCAACCGTCGCTGCCGCCGTCCACGCAGCCCTCGCGACGTCGCCCTCCTCGTCGAACTCTCCGACGTCTCCTGCGACATTGCCGGCTCCATCTGCCGGCGGTCTGCCGCCCATCGATCCAGTCGCCGACACCATCGCCTCCCTGCACTCTCAAGCCATTGGCGTTCTCAGCATCAAGGCATTGGTACCCGTCACCCTGGATTTGGCTGCCTCCAACTACACGAAGTGGCGCGGATTATTTCTCGTCACTCTCGGAAAGTATGCTCTCTCCGATCATGTTCTCTCCGACGATGTCCACCCGGATCGCGCCGATTGGGTCCGTATGGACTGTGTGGTCCTCGCCTGGATCTACGGTTCCATCTCCGCCGAGCTGTTGGAGATCGTCATGACGTCCGACGTGACGGCTTGCGTGGTGTGGCGCGGCCTTGAACATCAGTTCTTGGGCAACCGCGAACGCCGCGCCCTCAACCTCTCCGCCAAACTCCACGCGTTTGTCCAAGGCGACCTCCCTGTCACTGACTACTGTCGACGCCTCAAAGGCATGGCCGACAGCCTTGCCGACCTCGGCGAACCCGTCGCCGATCGCACCCTCGTCCTCGCCATGCTGCAAGGTTTGAACAGTAAGTTCGATCATCTACAGACCTTACTTCCTATGCAGAAACCGTTCCCGACATTGGTGGAGGCGCGTTCTCAACTGTTGCTTGAGGAGATCACCAAGCGTGGTCGTTCCTCCAGACCGTCCACTGTTCTACTCGCGTCTGGCAGTGGCGGCGGACAGAACTCCGGGGGCGTGTCCTCCAATCCTGCCCACGTCACTGGCTACGGCAACAACAACAACGGACACAACAACAACGGTGGCGGCCGCAACCGCCGTCGACGCGGCAATGGCGGACCTCTTGCTGCACAGTACACTAGCGGCAACCCTCAACCCAGAGGCGGTGGCGGCTCCTCCAACTGGCCATCTCCTCAAAATCCATGGGCTGGTACAATCCATATGTGGCCCGGCCCACTCGGGAGACCTTTTGCTCCTATGCCTGGCCTGCTCGGTCCAAGGCCTGCCCCTACCCAACCTTTTGCCGGTGCTGCATTGGCTGGTCTTCATGGCCCAGCAGCAGTCCACACTGGGTTGGTCCCTGCCGCACCAGGCCCAGGCGTGCCTGGCCAGTACGCTCCATCTACCCAGCTGCCGCATGCTTCACCGACACCAGCTCCTGGCGCACCGTCTACATGGAACTCCAGTGCCATGCCGCATTGGGATCAACAAGGCCTCATCAATGCCTTCAACACTGTGACACTTGCTCAGCCGCCGTCCCATGACTGGTATATGGATACTGGTGCCACTTCCCACATGACGTCCGATGCCGGTACCCTCTCTCTTACTCATTCGCCATCCACTTCCAGTCCATCTCATATTATTATCGGCAACGGCTCTCTTTTACCTATCACTGCTATAGGCTCCACGTCTCTCCCCCACCATACACATCCTTTTTCACTTCGTGGTGTCTTAGTTTCTCCCAGCATCATTAAAAACCTTATCTCTGTTCGTCGCTTTACTTTTGATAATAATTGTTCTGTCGAGTTTGACCCTTTTTGGTCTTTCCATGAAGGATCTTCAGTCCAAGACTGTGATCGCCAGGTGCAATAGCTCTGGTGATCTCTACCCTTTTTGCCCAGCCGATCTTCACTACACCCTCACCATGCGCGACTCCTCCACACTTTGGCATTGTCGTCTCGGCCACCTTGGACATGAAGCTCTCACCCGCCTAGCTCGCTCCTCCGTTATACCACCTTGCAGTGATGTCTCTGTTTGCCACGCTTGTCAGCTTGGGCGTCATTGTCATCTTCCTTTTACCACTTCTTTTACTAGGGCTACTGCCAATTTTGATCTAATTCACTGTGATTTGTGGACCTCTCCCATCGCTAGTGTTTCTGGCTATAAGTACTATCTTATTATCTTGGATGATTGTTCCCATTACCTTTGGACGTTTCCTCTTCGTTTCAAATCCGACACCTTTAGTACTTTTTCACATTTTTTCGTTTTTGTCAAAACCCAATTCTCCACCACTATACGTAGCATCCAATGTGATAATGGCCGAGAATTCGACAACTCCACCTCTCGCACTTTTTTCCTAACCCATGGCGTCACCCTTCGTCTGTCTTATCCATACACCTCCCCACAAAACGGCAAGGCCGAGCGCATGATTCGTTCGGTCAACAACATCATGCGATCACTTCTTTTCCAAGCCAGTCTTCCTCCTTCCTTCTGGGTCGAAGCCTTGCACACCGCTACTTACCTCATCAACCGCCACCCCACCAAAACACTTAACTTCCACACCCCCTACTTTGCTCTCCATGGCTCACATCCCTCCTATAATCATCTTCGTGTTTTTGGTTGCAAGTGCTATCCAAATATGTCCTCCACCACTCCACACAAACTCTCTCCTCGGTCTACCATGTGTGTCTTTCTTGGCTATCCATCCGAGCATAAAGGGTACCGGTGTTTTGATCCTGTTTCTAACAGGGTCATTATCTCTCGTCATGTGGTGTTTGATGAGCACTCGTTTCCATTTGCTGAGTCGTCCTCCAATACCGCAAGTAATACTAATCTTGATTTTTTGGAGACTTATGCTGCAGCTTCTCCAGCGCCGATTGCTCCTACCAGGCGTCCCCCCGTGTGTGCTCCTGTTGGCGCGTCTGTTCCTGCGGACGTGCATGCTCCTGCACATGCACCTGCTGCCGTGCCGGACTTGGGCGCTCTTCCTGCCTCGGTCGACGGGCCCCCATGCGACGGCACATCGGGCGCCCCTTCTGCCTCGGTTGACGGCACGCATGGCCTAGGCACAAGGCATGCAGGCGCCCTCCTGCCTCGGTCGACGGTACGCATGGCCCAGGCGCAGGCCATGCAGCGGTCCCTGCTGCCTCAGCCGACTATCTGCCGCTACGTGACCGTGAGGCGGGCGCTCCTGATCCCTGCCTCGGTGCGGCTCGGCTGCTGCCTCCGGTCACCGTGCCCACCTGAGCTCGCAGCGCTTGCATCGGTGGTGGCGCTCCACCAGCAGGTCTTGGTGTGTCGCCGGTAGTAAATGATCACCCTATGATCACGCGTAGCAAGGTTGGTATTCGACTTCCACAACACAGGATCAATCTTCATGCAACGGCCCTCTCTCCTATACCGCGGACTTACCGCGCTGCCTTGGCCGATCCACTTTGGCGGGCGGCTATGGAGGAAGAATTCTCAGCTTTGCAGTCTAATCACACTTGGGATTTGGTACCCAAGCCTCCTGGAGCAAATGTTGTCACTGGTAAATGGATATTTCGCCACAAGTTTCTTGCTGATGGCACTCTTGATCGCTACAAAGTCCGGTGGGTTCTTCGAGGCTTCACTCAACGTCCCGGGGTGGATTTTGATGAGACATTCAGTCCGGTTGTGTCAGACCCAGATTTTATAATCCAGAATCTACTGTGTTTAGCTGCACTATTCCCTGGATCAGTAGATAGTGCACACAGTTACAATAATGGATATCAAATTACATATCATGCGGAAGCATAATTAAAATAATAAACTTACTCATGGGCCGATTAGGCCGAATCCAAAAAGTTGCAGCAGCGGAAGAACGAAGCACACAGGTGGGACCTTCAGGACATGCCCACAAGCAGCCAACTGGAGGTTCGCGACCTAGCCCTGGACATTTTCATCTTCTCTGCCAGCTCGTCCAATCTTGTTGCTAAGGCGCGGTGAATTGATTCTTGATTCTGAATTTTTGTCGCAAAAGCGAGCGTGAGCACTCCGACCCCGTGGTCCGCGAGCCAACACACATAATGCAATATTTAACATGTATGGCTAATCAAAGAAAGGTTGGGGCTCATTTTATTTTTGCGTAGAGTGCTTTTGAATACAATTACCTAAAAATTCCTAAAACCTAGCATTTGAACAAAAGCATAATGTTCAAGAATATGCAATAATAATAGCGATCCAGATTCCATCCACCGTTACATGGCATCTGCACCATATAGCAATTCCTTCAGCGTTATAGCCTCTTAACTTACCACTGGGACGACACCCAGGACAATTCCAAACTAGGGCAGTCCTTCGCCCTTCAAGTCTTTTCATATCCAGTTTTCAATATTTTTAAAACAGAACTATATCCCGTTAAGTTCCCATGTCCGCCCTTGACTGTGGGCACGGCTATTTGAATAGTTTAGACTCTGCAGAGTTTGTACACTTTCACCACAAGAGACAATCAACTCGTTGCTCCACACGATTCCTTAGTCATGTGGTTGAGCAGACCATCACAGTGACTTTTCAAAGTACCTCGCCCCTTCCATCATTTCACCCTATGGGTCGCTCCCACTTGCGGTGGGTCCCATACGTTGTGCGGGATGTTCTCCTTCGAACGCGTCTAGCAGCTGGCACGCCCCTCGCTAGCCCGCCACAGCAGAACTTCACCCTCCGTGAGTGTCCCATTCAAGCCGTCACACAGACTGCCGCTTGCACTATCCCACACCTCCTCCTGGAAGGATGACTTTCAGGGTCCGGTAAATCTACTAAGCCAAGTCATACTTTACGAACTTGTGGTTGTACTGTTTTACACGGGTTGACATGACAAGATTCGGTCCTTAGGGGTATTTGGGCGGTCTACCACTAACCCACTTTATGCATCCACTGCACCACACTCACACCCTCAAACCAATCCGCCCAGATATTTAAGCAAGTTGGGAATTTTGGGAGCATAAAATAATCATATTAAAATATGCCAGTCATTCTCACTATGACTGCCCAAACCAACTTCTCATGATTAAAATGATGATGATGTTTGGGGTATTTCAGCGCCCCCCTGAGTATTTATGCAGCACTAAGCATATCACTAGGGACTTATTTTCGAAATGTTACTACTATATTTATTTTGCTAGGGCTACAAGGTTCACACATTCAAATATTCCAAAGGAGGGGTAATATTATTCAAGGTAACCAATGGGCGTATAACTAGAATATTAAATTAAGCATGTATTTGTATATAAAATAACAGCATGCAATTTTGTTAATTTAAAACAAAGTAATTTGCATGAAATGTAGGTTCAATATGATCAAAGTATTGACTCGCCTTGGTCACAGTGGTCGGGATCCGGATTCTCTGGTGCTTCTAGGGCTGCTGCCTCGATCTCCTCCTCTTGTGCCTCGTAAGCTATTTTAGCGTGCGCCAAAATTTGTATATAAAAAAAAGAAAAGCAGCAAATCAAACCAAATAACACCAGAAATTCAAATGAACTCCAAAAATTATGAGTTTAGTTCCATTGGACAGATCTTGATTTTAGATGAATTTAGAAATTTGTCTCACTCAATTTGGAGCTAAAATGAATAAGTTATGTCCATTTGAATATTTCAGTTCAGTTAAATCCCAAAATTACTAAATTTCTGACAGTGGGACCCACATGTCATTTTCTTATTATTTTAATTCTTTTCTTGCTGTGCCGCTGACAAGTGGGCCCAGCTACTGTTCAGTGGGGTCCACCTGTCAGTAGGGTCCTGTGTAGGGTGTCATCGACCGTGGGGCCCAATGGTCGATGGGCCTCTCGTTATCTTGGCCGGCTGTGTGGGGCCTGTGTCGTGGGAAATTTAAAAGAAATGCTCGACTGCAGGCATGGAGCCGGGGCTCGAACGCGCGCCGCGGGAGCGGGGGGGAAGAGACGCGCTGTGATAACCAAGTGAGCGGGGGAGGCTTTGCCTACCCCCATAAGGGTAGTTTACCCTTTTGAAGTAGCTCGCGGAGGGGGTTCGGCAGAGGAAGTCGGGGGCGACGGTGGCCAGCGGCGAGCGGTGGTCGGAGAGGTCTGGGGTTGCATGGAATATAATCCCCGCGCGATGGCGAAGCTGCTGGCAAGGTCGGTGGAGACGGAGGGCATGGTAGCGGGTCGGCGGCGTGTGACGGCGGCGATCCAAGTGGGAGCTCCGGTGACAGCGAGGTACAGGCTTCGGGAGGTACGAGGAAGACCGGGGTTAGCTTCGCCTTGCTTCCCTGATGCTCTGGGAGCAAAGGATTGCTCGGAGGCGGCCGGGATTGGTGGGGAGGGCGGCGCCGAAGCTCGGGAAGAAGGAGAGGGTCGGCGGGGAATTGAGGTTCTACGGTCCGATTGCGGCAGGGGAGGGAATGAGAGAGGGGTTGCAGCGCGTTTGCGATCTCCAGGTGAGGCTTTTATAGCCGGAAGGGGGCGCGCGGCGAGAGTGGCACCTGGCTCCGTCCTGTTCACGCCGGGAAGGGGAGAGGAACGAGATCTTCCCGGGATTTCGTAGGAGAGAGGTGGCGGGAGAGGTGAGTCCCCTCTCCTGTAGCTGGTTCTTTTAAATTGCCCGCGAGGTGAGAGAGGAAGCGGAGGATTTGCTGCGGCGGAGGAGCAACCGCGAGGGGAGCTGTGTCGCGTGCGCGTGGAGAAGAGAGGAGGAAGGAAGGCGCTTCGAGTCCACCGGCCAGAGGGTCATCGCGCGCGAGGGAGCGGGTCCACCGTCAGCGGGAGCGGGCGCGCGGGGGAGATGGGCTGCGGAGCGCGGGCGTTGGCGCGCTGGGCCGTGCGGCGTCTGGCTGGGCCGGGGTGATGGCCGGCCCGGTTTTCCTTTTCCTCTTTCTTTTCTTATTTCTTGTATTATTATTTTCTGCACTTTCATTTATATATATGCATATATACCTATATATATAATTCTAATTTTATTTGCTCTCTTAAATTTCTGTAGAGACCACTCTCATGTTATGCATAGTTGTATGCCTATATATATACACACATATATTTATATTTGTTACATTTTTATTTTGTTTACTCCTTTACTATTTATTCCATTATTTTTAGAGGTGAGATTTCATGGTTAAACCAAATATTCTCCCTTACCTTTATGGATCATCTTTTCAGATTCTTTATTTGATGCTCATGTTTTATTATTTTATGTGTTGATTTCTTCCCTCTTTTCATATTTGAAGTTCCTTCAGATTTACAAAAAGTTCATAAACTCCAAATTCAAATGGAAAACAAATAAAATAATCCAAAGACTTCATAATTTAATATTTAAATTTTTCAGGATGTTACAGATCTACCCCCCTTAAAAAGAATCTCGATTTTAGATTCACCTAGCTAGTGAACAAATCGGGGTAATCTTGACGCAGTTTATCTTCTCGTTCCCAGGTAGCTTCCTTCTTGGAGTGGTGACTCCACTGCACTCTACACATGCGAATGATTTGGGTTCTTGTCTTTTTCTCTACGGTGTCCAAAATTTTAATTGGACGCTCCTTGTAAGTCAGGTCTTCTTCAAGCTCAATGGCTTCAAGTGGAGTTTGATCTTCTGGTACTCGTAGACATTTCTTGAGTTGTGACACATGGAATACATTATGCACATCTGACAAATTTGGGGGTAGTTCTAACTGGTATGCCACTTCTCCTCTCTTGGCCATAATTGGAAATGGTCCCACATAACGAGGGGTAAGCTTGCCCTTGACTTTAGACCTCTTAACTCCTCGTAGAGGTGACACCTTCAGGTAGACATAATCTCCAACCTCAAACGTCAGCGGTCTTCTTCTTTTGTCTGCATAACTCTTTTGCCTGGACTGGGCTGCCTGTAATCGATCTCTGATTAGACAAACCTTCTCTTCAGCTTGTTTGAGAATGTCAGGTCCAAATATAATGTTCTCCCCTACTTCGGACCAATTTAGTGGGGTTCTACATTTCCTTCTGTTGTGGTTACAGACCAAACAGAGAGAGATGGTAGTGGAGAGGTGGGAGTGTTCTGCCTCATCCTCCCCCTCATCCTGATATATATATTCACATGGAGTATGCTTTTACAGTTATGCCCTTACATCCGTACCTCCCTATTAGGGGCACTTATGTCATTACACATGTTACTCTGGTTCTTATAACCTCCTAACAGCTCTTGGCTTAGGTGGGGCCACCCCACGACAGAGCCTCTCATGGTGAAGGGCTTCACAGGCCGGCCATGTCGCCGAGTCCTTTGGCCCCTCGCCCCTCGCGGCCGTGAATTTCTTCAAGCTTGTGGTTGGGGAGCCCGAGGTCCGGGATGGAAGGTGCCTTGTTGAAGCGGCACACGCGCGCCCGCCCCTACCCTTCAAACAGTGGCGCGAGGCCGGGCGCCAGGTCGGCCGAGGCACGCGCGCTCCGTCACCTACCCTTCGAACGGGTGGCGCGAGGCCGGGCGCCAGCCGGCGCAGACGCGCGCGCGCGCGCGCCGCGCCCCTACCCTTCGAACGGGTGGCGCCGAGGCCGGCGCCAGCCGGTAGACGCGCGCGCGCTCCGCCCCTACCCTTCGAATGGGTGGCGCGAGGGCGGGCGCCAGTCGGCGAGACGCGCGCACTCCGCCCCGCACTTTGAACGGTGCGGCGAGGCCGGGCGCCAGGTCGGCCGAGGCGCGCACGCCCGCCCCTACCCTTCAACGGTGGCGCGAGGCCGGGCGCCAGTCGGCGAGACGACGGATGCACGCACGCGCGCTCCATCCCTACCCTTCAACGGGTGGCGCGAGGCCGGGCGCCAGTCGGTAGATGCGCGCGCGCTCCGCCCCGCACTCCGCCGAACGGGTGGCGCGAGGCCGGGCGCCAGGTCGGCCGAGGCGCGCGACGCCCGCCCCTACCTTCGAACGGTGGCGCGAGGCCGACGCCAGTCGGTAGACGACGCGCTCCCGCCCCTACCCGCCGAACGGGTGGCGCGAGGCCGGCGCCAGCCGGTAGACGCGCGCGCTTCCGCCCCTACCCGCCGAACGGGTGGCGCGAGGCGGGCGCCAGTCGGCAGACGCGCGCGCGCCCGCCCCTACCCGCCGAGCAGTGGCGCGAGGCCGGCGCCAGGTCGGCCGAGGCGCCGCGCTCGCCCCTACCCGCCGAACGGGTGGCGCGAGGCCGGGCGCCAGGTCGGCCGGCGCGCGCGCCCGCCCCTACCTTCGAGCGGGTGGTAGCGAGGTGGCGCCAGGTCGGCCGAGGCGCGCGCGCCCGCCCCGCGCTAAAATTGGAGCTTGGCGCCGATATTGCTGCGCTTTGGAGCCGCGCTGACCTTGCACCGTAGTGCGCTTAATGGCGGCCGAATCACGCCGACGCCTAGCCCGGCGAAGTCGCCGCCGCGTCGCGCCGCCGCCATTCTCGCGGTGGGACACGCGTGACTCACGATCGTGCGTCGCGGGATGTGAGCGTTGCGCGATCGCGTCGCTCGCCTCTTCCCGGGGAAGTTGGACGCGTGTTGAAGGTGTGGAGCGCGCAGCGCCACTTGGTCACCTACCGTGCACGGCCCTCTAAGCCCCGCGTTCTTCCTTCCAAGTCGTGGGCAGCCGAATCGCTGCGGGTTTGATCTGTCTGCGCTTCGAGTCACATGAGAGGCGAGCGGCCTTTATAAGGTGCCAGTGTTGAGGTGGAGGCCCCCTTGCTTACTTTTTGTTTGTTTTTGATCTGCCGCTTTGCTTCCGCCCGTGCTAATTGTAACGCCAGTTGCTCCTTTCCCTGCTTCGTTCTCCCTGGTCACGAAGAGCGATGGCTAGCTAGGACGACGCCACCTACCATCCCCGCAGCGGTTCCTTGCCTAGCCAGGGCGAGGTGCCCCATCCTTCCAGGGAGTACGAGCTGGTGCCGCGGGGGAGCTCGCGCGCCAACAAGTGGTGGGATGCCATGGAGCACTTGGGAGGCAGCTGTTCCCGTGTGTTGGGGAAGAGCCTGTGACCAAAGGGACGCTGCAGTGACTCGTGGATGAGAGGAAGATCATGGATCGCGATGGGGCTCGCCTACCCCGTCGGGACGAGACAGAGCCGAAGCCCCGGGCAATGGAGGCGATTGTCTTTGTCGCGTTCTTCGATGCCGGCCTTTGAATGCCCTCCACATTGTTCGTGGGCGAAGTCATGCGGGCCTACAAGTTGGAGCTAGCCCAACTGACGCCCCACGCCATACTCCGCCTAGCTGTCTTCACGTGGGCGATGCGACAGAGGGGGCGCCCCAACACGAGCTTATTCGCCACATCGCACGACGCACACCGCCGACCCGAAAAGTTGACGGGCGGTGTCCAACCGGCGGTGTGGACTTCGTGCTCGGCGCGTCGGCGCGACATTGTTCTCGCGCCACCACCGAGGCAATGGGAGCCCGCCGACTCGGCAGCGGTTCTACTACACCGCGGATCGACAGGAGCGGAATGCAATGCCGAGGTGGGCCGATCTCGTTTAACAAGACGCCGAGTCCAAGGCGAGGCGATGACACGCGAAAGCTACAGAGTCTTGTCGGTGTCGCCGCCGAATGAGCTCGCGCGACCTAGCCGAGGAGTTCACAATGTATGGGGCGGCGCCACTCGCCCCGGGAAGTATGTTGACAGAACGCCCCGCGAGGACGGGTTCAGCCCATCCGATCTCGCTCGCTTCCGCCTCCGCGCCTTGTAAGTCGCCCAAAGACGTTTACACGCGCCATTGTATCCGCTTGGTCTCCGCCGACTAACGTGATCTCCGCGCAGATGGCTCGCTAGAAGATGCGGCGCGCGTTGCGCGCTCCTCGGTCAGACACGCTAAGGAGCACCGGGCTCGCGAGGCCGCATCAAGGCGGCTAAGCAAGGGCGGTAAACCGCATATGCGAGGCTCGGGCATTCGCGTTCGAGCGCCGGTGTCGAGGAGCTTCCGCCGACTCGGGCATTCAGACGGTGATAGCCTGCGGGGTGTTATCTCGCGACGCCGCCCGCTCTCGCTCGCCGATGCGACCCGCAGCTCCTCGGCGACTAGCACACCGATACGGGTGTGCGATCGGCGGTGGGCCCAGCCACACCGCCGGAGGGGCGCGCCTCGAATCCCCGGCACTCTCGCCGACGCCAACGAACCCGCGCTCGCGCCATCGTTGAGCCGAAGTCGCCACTGGGGAGCACCGCTCGGCGAAAACCACGGCTGATGGTGCGCTATCAGCCGAAGCGGCCGGCGAGGGCGCCACGAGGAAACCGTGGCGCCGACGGAACCGCACTGGTGTTGCCCGGAAGAATCGCAGCCGCCGCAGCGAACGCTCAGACGCAGCCCCGCCGCCCGAGGGGTCGATACGCCGTTGCGGGGCCTTGTCGCGGGATTACGGCGTCGGCGCGCCGAAGACCTCTCGCCACCACCGAGGCGCCGCCCCCACTTGGCCGCCGAACGGCGCCACTTCCTACCGCGACGAGAGGCGCGGGAGGTAGGCGTGAGTCCTTTCTTCTCATGACTTCGCGAGACCGTCTCCGACCGCTTGCTCATTCTCGCCAACATCAGCGAGACGAGGTCTCCCGCACATGGCGAAGGATCGAGCAACGGCGTATGCGCGAAGTCCAAAGCCTTGTGCAGGTGCCCCGCAGTGTGCATTGTTGCTGACGTGGCCGGCCTCGGTAAATCTGGCGCGTTGGGGCGGGGCTCGCCGCCGACTTCCTCCTCGCCGAGATATTTCGTGTCTCACCGCAGCCGCAGAGCGTGCCAACAACGGCCTTGACCGAGAGATGTTGTCGTCATGCGAGGGGGATCTCCTAGCGCTCACGCTGCAGGCCTCTGAGATGAGGGTAATCATGTGCGCTTCAGCTTCAGCTTGCCCTTAGCTGGTCCTTTGACGAGGCCCGTGTCCGGGAGCGGAGGGCTCTGGAAGCCAGCCTTCGTGAAGCACACAATGTGCTCGCAGCGAAGGATGAAGAACTTCGCGCGCTGGAGAGCGCCATGGCGGCTACACAACTCGAGGCCACGGAAGCCAAGTGCGCCGCGGCTGAGGAGCGCATGGCCCTCCTGCAGCAGATCGCCGTCCTAGAAGGGGAGAACACCCAGCTGGCGGAGTCTGCTGCAGGGAATAGTCTCGTCTTGGAAAATGCGTCCCTGTCGGCGTGGCGGGCCATGGAGTCTCGAATCAGCCCTCCGAGATCTGTGCGCTGAGTGCCGGACACTACGCACAAAGCCGGAGGCCCCGCCGAGACGCCGTTGATCGAGGAGGGGGGGGTTGCTCTTCGTGGCGCCGTAACGCTTGGCGAGCATCGCGTTATCTTGGTGCATGCTTCGCCGCCTCGCTTCACACTCGTGGGTGCAGACATACCCATGAGCCGGCGACCAATCGATCCGCCCGGCCACTGCAGGTTATGTCGGACGCCATTCGCTCCATCGCCTAGCTCGCAGTAACTTCCATCAACGGATGCAGGGCTGCCGGGAAGATGCGCGAGGTCGCCGGCAGCAGACGCTGCATGGGAGGGGACTCCTCCATCGCTCAAGGAGTCCTTCAGATCACGGCGACGACGGCACGGGTTCATCCGCACCACGCCAAGGCTGAACGGTTGGTCGTAGGGCGGGGATGATGTATCGTTCGTATGCATGTAACCGTAACCCTTTGCTTTTATAATGAAACCGTAGTACCTTTCTTGGTGTTACGCGCGAACGCGAAGGGAAAACCTCCGCATCTTGTTTATACTCCGCAGAGTATGCACAGGGACGGGGTCCCTGGCATGCGTGGAGTTCGCGTCTTGTTTAGACTCCGTAGACTGGCGCGCGCGGAGGCGAACCTCGACGCTACAATTTTCTTTATAGTCCAAAGACTCGCGCGTGCTGAGGCGGACCTCGACGCTACATCTTATTTAGAGTCCGTGGACTGGCGCGTGCGGAGGCGAACCTCGACGCTATGACGTTCTTTATAGTCCGGAGACTCGCGCGTGCGAGGCGGACTCGACGCCACGCCTTATTTATAGTCCGTAGATCTGGTGCGCGCGAGGCGACTCGACGCTACGACTTTCTTTATAGTCCGAGACTCGCGCGGCGAGGCGACTCGACGCCACGCCTTATTTAGAGTCCAGATCGTGCGCGCGAGGGCGTCCCCGCTGCGCCTTGTTTAGAGTCCGTAGATCGGTGCGTGCGAGGCGACTCGACGCCACGCCTTATTTAGAGTCCGTAGATCGGTGCGTGCGGAGGCGGACTCGACGCCACGCCTTATTTAGAGTCCGTAGATCGGGTGCGTGTGGAGGCGGACTCGACGCCACGACCTCCTTTATAGTCCGAGACTCGCGCGCGAGGCGCACTCGACGCCACGCCTTATTTAGAGTCCGTGGATCGCGCGCGCGGAGGCGAACCTCGACGCTATGACTTTCTTTATAGTCCGAGACTCGCGCGCGAGGCGCACTCGACGCCACGCCTTATTTAGAGTCCGAGATCGGTGCGTGCGAGGCGACTCGACGCCACGACTTCCTTTATAGTCCGAGACCGACGCGCGCGGGCGCACTCGACGCCACGCCTTATTTAGAGTCCGTGGACTCGCGCGCGCGAGGCGACCTCGACGCCACGACTTCCTTTATAGTCCGAGACTCGCGCGCGCGGAGGCGCACTCGACGCCACGCCTTATTTAGAGTCCGTGGACTTTGTCCTCGCCGCCGGGACAGAGAATGCTCGGGAACAGAATCTTTATTGAACTCCCGCTTGCGCGAGCGAGCATCGATAACAAAGGGTCGGGCGGCTCACGCTTGTTGTCTTACTTCTAGGCGTAGTATCGCCGCAACTCGTCCGCATTCCACGCGGTGCCGAGGGCTTGTCCTTCGAGCGTGGCGAGGCAAGACGCCTCTTCGGCAATGCCTCCGCCACAATGTACGGGCCTTCCCACTTGACTCCAGCTTGCCGCCGTCTCCGCCGAGCGCCACTCGAGAACGAGATCCCTGTGCTTGAATCCTCGCGGAATATAGAGCGGTCCCGAGTACGCATTGTTCGCCGCGCATACTTCTCGACATGGTGGGTCAGATTCGCCCGCAGCCCGCCGAGGAGGTCCAGGACACACGACGCTCCTCTTCGGTGCTTGAAAAGGACCCTCCGCGAGCCATCCTGATTTCTCGGCGCCACCGCGTCGCGAAAAGGAGCTTGAACGGCGTGAATCCGTCGCCGCGCTACCGCAGCGGCGACCAAAGAACGCCGTGAAGCTCGCTGGCCACTTGCCCTTCGCAACCCGACCAGCGCTTTTTGATGGCAGCGAGATGACACCATTCGCCGCTCGATCGCCCGTTGGATCGGGATGCCCTACCGAGGCGAATCGGGTGATGCCCATGCTGTCACAATAGTCTTTGAATAGGGTGGCATCGAATCGCAGCCATTGTCAACCGTGAGCTCCCGGCACGCCAAGCGACATATGATGTTTTGCCGAGGAAGCGCCGATGGCCGCAGGTTACTTTAGCTGTGGCGACCGCTTCGCATCCGAGAAATACTCAGCCGCGACCACCACGAACCGGAGGTCCTCGAGCTCGGCAAGCGGTCCTACTATGTCACGCCCAGCGTGCGGTGGCCACACCGAGGAATAGGGTTGAGGCTCGCCGGGGCTCGCGGATGATGCGCGCCATCCATCGGCACCCTTGGCACCAACGGACGAGGTCTGGGGTCGGTGGTGGCGGTTGGCCAGAGAAGCCTTGCTCAACGCCTTGCCAACTAATGACCTCGGTGCTGTGGGATCCGACGCGCGCCGCGTGGATCTCCGCAAGGAGCTCCTTTCCCTTCGATCGAGGCAGCGCAGAGCGCGGCGTAAACCCTCTCTTGTAGAGTATCCTTCGAACACTGAAGGACCTTGCGCGGTCTTTGCAAGCGCCGGCTCAGCGGTCCTCTGCTCGCGATGCCTTGCAAGAAATTGAAGATGGGCTCGCCAATCACCGCCGGCCAATGTGGTGGACGAGTGCGCGGCCCTCGTTGTCTCCGCGCGATGGCCGCCGCACTAATATTCGTGAAATGCCCCATCGTGGGGATTGTTGGTGGCCGCTTTAGCGAGGGCATCGGCCGCTCGTTCTCCGCTGGGATGGCCTTGACGGTGATGCCCAAAGTGCCTTTCCCTCGCCTCACACGGCGCAGGTACTTGGCCAACTCGTGGTCCTTGGCTTGATATGACTTGTCCACATGACCAGCCACCAAGCGCGAGTCGGTGCGACTAGCACCGTCTCGCGCCGATCGCCTTGAGCTTCGCCAGCAAAGAGCAGCGCCTCGTATTCACCGTGTTGTTGGTGGCGGGAAGGCAAGGCGCGCGAGTATAGCAAACGCTGTCCTTAGGGTGTGACGATCACCGCACCTACGCCGCGCTCGCGACGCCGTAAGTCCGGCAATGGTGAGCGCCCGAGACGGGTCGTCGTGCGTCCCGACGGATTGGGCGGCGGGGTCCATTCGGAGAAAATCCGCCAGACTTGGGATTTGATTGCCGACGTGAAGCATACGCCAAGGAGAAGGGGGCGAGCTCGGCAGCCCATTTGCCGATGCGCCCTGTGGACTCCTTGTTGTGTAACATCTCTGCCATGGGGAATGAGGAAGGCACTATGATTGGGTGGGCCAGAAAGTAATGCCGGTTTCGCAGCCATGACCAGCAGCAGAGGCGAGCTTCTCAAGCTCCGTGTATCTTGTCTTGGCGCCTTGGAGGGCCTCAGAGACAAAGTATACGGGCCACTGCATGGCGCCTTCCTCTAAGACGAGGATGGCGCTGACCGCGATGGCTGACGCGGCCAGATAGAGCAAGCGGGGAGCCTCTGGTGCTGGGGCGACCAGAGTGGGAAGGCTTGCCAGGTGCTCCTTGAGCTCGTTGAAGGCCTTCGCGCAATCTCCGCCCCAACGAAATCCATCGCACCGCGAGTGTCTTGAAAATGGCAGCCCCGCCCGCCGCTCGGATAGGAAGCGCTTAGTGCTGCCATCGCCCGCCACCGACCTCCTCGTTGTCTTGGGCGCTCCATACCCGTGATGGCGCCTACTTTGTCGGGTTCGCCGATGCCCCGTCCGACACGAGGAAGCCTAGGAGTTTGCCCGCCGCACTCAAGACACATTTGTCGGGTTGAGCTTGATGCCCGCCTTCGAGGTTGTCGGGTTTCTCGAGGTCCCGCCATGCGAGCAAGCTGCCGGTTTTGACCACAACGCCATCGATGTAAGCTTCAACGCTCCTCCCGAGTGGGCGGCGTGGCAATAGCGACGAGACGTAAAGGTAGCGCCGCATTCTTCAAGCCAAAGGGCATTCGATGAAGCGTAACGCCCCAAGTGGTGTGATGAAACTAGTCTTCTCCTCGCCATCTTCGCCATGTACACCGTGGTAGCCGAATAGGCGCCCAGAAACTCATGAGTTCGCACTTCGCGGTGGCGCCGACCACCGATCGATGCGCGCAAGGGTAATTGTCCTTGGGCACGCCTTGTTGAGTGCCGTGAAGTCGATGCACATACGCCAGCCCCGCCGCCTTTTGACTAGCACCGGTTAGCGAGCCACTCGATGGTGGACTCGCGATGACCCCGCGCCAAGAAGCTTCGCCACCTCTGTCTTGGCCGCCGCCGATCCATCGACATACGCGAAGCCTTTGCTTGACCGGCTTGGCGTCGGGCGACCACCAAGCGATGCTCGACATCGCCGGCCTACGCCTTGATGTCCTCCGGAACCATGCGAAATGTCAATGTTGTTCAAGCACTCGAGCAGATCCCGCTCGACCCCGGTGGGAGCCCTCGCCGATGGACACAATCGCCCTACGCTCGAGCGGCACCTTCTGACTCCGCCCGCCGAGGCTTGGGCGCCCACCCAGGGGCAGAGGGCCCATCCTCGAAGGCACGGGAGAGGGCGTGCACCGATGATGCGAACACGGCTGCCGACCTCGCACGCCCGCCGTGTCCCGACGCCAAGACGGTGATAACACCTCTGGGCCCGGAGCTTCACACAAAACGCTGAGTGCGTGATCGCCGAAAGAATTGATAGCGTGTCGACCCAGTATGGCGTTGTAGGGATGTGGGATATCTACGACGCCGAAGATGACATGCTCGGTGCGGATGTTACCCTTGTTGCCCTCCCGATGGAACGCGGACCGGAGGGACACGTGCCCCAAGGCTCGCAGCGTTGACCCCGGCCTTGAAGTGGAGCTCCGGCCGCTCTAGCCGGCCGGGAATCCCCATACGATCGAGGGCTTCGCGAACAAGATATTCGCGAGCTTCCCCGCCGACAAGGACGCGCCGACGCCACGTGCTATGTGGGCTCGATGACTAGAGGGTCTTGGTGAGGGTACTCCACACCACTGGCGCCGCTCACATCGAAGGTGATGTTGCGGGTGGCATCCACATTACGGCCGCTCCTCAGGCCCTTGAGGAGGAGCCTCCGATGATGACGTTAACGGTGCGATGCTGCGCGCCTCCGCTGCGGCGGCTCGAGGGCTACCCCTTGGGTGCCCCGCGTGGGCTCCGGCGGGGCCGAGGAGGCAGAGCTCGAGACCGGCCACACCTCCGCAGCTCCATAATCGCGTGCATGCCCTGTGTAATGATCATCAGAGCCGTGTACTCGCACCACTTGCCATAGTGTAGGAGCTCTTGTTCTGCGTGGGGTTGGCCGCCGCAATCAAGTCCGCTTTTCGATCCCGGCCCCTCCATGAGGCGGGTCGGGTCCTGGCGGCGCTCGGTGTCGAGGACATGATGGGCCGCTCAGGACTCGTGGCCGGCGGCGCCAAGGTTTATGCTCGCCTTGAAGAGCCTTCCGCACCCGGTGTCGCCGCCGGGAGGGCCTCCCGGGCTCTCGGCCGCGCCCCGCTCGAGGAGGGACCACCCGCCCCACTCGCGCGGGGCGCCTCATGGGCGAGGTCGAGGCGGTAATGTCCGCTTCGCACATCCTCCTCCGCCCGCGCATACTCGCCCATTTTGTCGAAGAGCTTGGCGATCGCCTTGATTGGCCTCGCGCGCTGTACTCGCCATCGGGCCCGGACGAAGGCCATGTATGGCTGCATTAACGACGGTGGTTTCATTAACATTTGTTACTTGGCATCGAATCTTGGCGGCGCTTGAAGTAGTCCCGAGCGCCTCCGAGGGTCTTTGCTTCACAATAAGAGTTGGTCGCGCCGACTCGCCAACATAGTTTCCTTGGAAGTTGTTGTGAAGGCGGTCGCGAGCTGCTCCCACGCCGTAGATGGAGCCCGCTCTATGGTAAAGAACCAAGAGAGCGCCACTCCTTGCAGCGAGGGGGAGTCCTTCGCTTCGTGGTGTCGCTCCACCCGCGCCTCGATCGCGTTTCAGACACGCCGCACGAACTCGCGGGGTCCGTGTCGCTTTGTACGGTCGATGACGCTAGGAAACTTGAAGTCTTCGGCCATGCCGCCGCCGCAGCCCGCCAAAGCGGCGACCGATCACGCGCGCCGCGGGCACACGGCTAGACGGGGCTTCGCGAGGGTCGAGCGCGTTATCGGGCGCGCTCGCCGGCCCGAGCCTCTTGCATATCTCTGACAGCTCGTGAAGGTCCCCTAGTTCCCGTTGGAACGCGCCGAGGGCTACTAGTAGGGCGCCCACCGCAGTGCCGCCGGGCCGAACACCCGGCGGACGGGTTGGTGCAGGACCATCGCTCAAGATCTCCGATCCGCCGGATGCTTCATTGCGGCTATCCCCGCCGCCCGATCTGCGCTGCCGGCGAGGGTGGCGGGGCTGCCGCGCTGATGCGCGCGACGGGTTGATGTCGTTGTAGCGACGCCGGCAAGGTCGGTCGTTGTAGTGCGAGCGCCGACGCCGCGACTTACGCCACGCCGCCGCCGCCTTCCTTCGACGGCCGATGCCGGCCCTCGTATTCACGCGCCGCCCGACCCAACCGCTTTCTTTCCTTCGCCGCCACGATGAAGCTTTTTCGTGCCATCCTTCTTCGGTCTTCAGCTTGTCCTCGCCCTCCCCACGGACGGCGCCAATCGCTGTGGTTACTGCATCAAACAGAGAGATGGTAGTGGAGAGGTGGGAGTGTTCTCGCCTCATCCTCCCCTCATCCCGATATATATATTCACATGGAGTATGCTTTTACAGTTATGCCCTTACATCCGTACCTCCCTATTAGGGGCACTTATGTCATTACACATGTTACTCTGGTTCTTATAACCTCTTACCAGGCCTGCTGGGCTTAGGTGGGGGCCACCCCTACGACACCTTCCATATAAGGCCTCGAAGGGTGACATCTGAAGACTGGTCTGATAGCTATTGTTGTAGGCAAATTCAGCATAGGGCAAGCATTTATCCCAGTCTTTAGAGAAATCCAATGCACAAGCTCTGAGCATATCTTCTAGTATTTGGTTCACCCTCTCTGTTTGGCCATCCATCTGAGGGTGATCAGCGGTGCTGAAATCCAGGTGAGTGCCAAGAGCCTCATGCAGGCTAGCCCAGAAATGCGAGGTAAATTGAGAACCTCGATCTGAGACTATCCTTTTCGGCACATCGTGCAAGCACACAATGCGGGACATATACAGTTCCGCTAACTTGTCTCCCATGTAAGTCATCTTGACAGGAATAAAATGGGCGATCTTGGTCAACCTATCAATTATAACCCATACAGAGTCATATCCTGACTTGGTCCGTGGGAATCCAGTGATGAAATCCATTCCGACTTCTTCCCACTTCCACTGGGGTACTTGTAAGGGTTGTAGCAACCCTGCTGGTCTCTGATGTTCAGCTTTTACTCTCTGACATATATCACAACATGCCACGTGTTCTGCGATGTCTCTTTTCATACGAGGCCATCAACAGAACTGCTTCATGTCATGGTACATCTTGGTACTTCCCGGGTGAGGAGAGTACGGAGAATTATGAGCTTCCCTCAGTATTAGGTTCTTAAGATCCTTTTGATGGGGCACAACGATTCGTTCCCCGTGCCGTAGAGTACCTTCCTCATCAATTGTCATCTTGGGGGCCTTCCCTGCTTCCATTAATTTCTTCATTCTCAAGACGGTTGGATCCCCTTGCTGAGCTTCCATAATTCGCTCCTCTATACTGGACTGAATCTCCATGATTGCCAGAGTGCCTGGACCCACTATTTCCAAATTCAAAGCTTTTAATTCCTTGTATAGCTCAGGTTGCTGTTCTCGTACCATAAGATTATTGCAGTAAGCCTTACGACTCAATGCATCTACTACCACATTGGCCTTCCCAGGGTGGTAGTGTACACTCAGATCATAATCCTTGATCAGTTCTAAGTCCAGGTTGTTGCAATTCCAAGGATATACATCGTAGTAGTTTCTTGACATTTCTGTCTCATGGGGCTACCCCCCTTAAATAAATGACAATGGTCATTATCCGTCTATTGTATTCTTAGCTGTCTTGATCAACAACAGATTTGAGGAGCAATTCATGGGGCGAGGATCTTGCCCTTCGTAGAAACAGGTGACCTTGCTCTGTGGGCCCTCTCCTGGCAGGTGGTTCTCTTCATAGTGATGTTGGTTTCCTTAAATACTGGGAGGTTAAAAAGTCTTCGCTTTTTGTTGATTGCCCAAGTTTTGGGTTACTTGTTATTTCGTTCCTTTGGATCCGATGGGGTTTTTAGCAAGAGGTGAGAGGGAACAGCAGGAGGTAAGGATAGAATCGTGGGGATACAGTAATTTAAACCCATCCTAATTTTAAAAGAGTACACCCCGAAAGCTGGAGTGACACTGAGCCACACAAATTTTTTTTTGATCAACAAAATCTTGCGACAATACAACGTCTACTCGGAAAGCACACATAGGGGGCATAGGGTTCATCTGCATAGTCCATTTAAGACGAGACCACCTTATCTTCATGAGCATCTCCGACGTTCCAAATCTTAAATTTTTGGAGTAGGGGTACGAGAAGAGGGTCAAAATTTTCCTTTTGAATTTAATAGACAGGGGAGGTAAGTATTTGGGGGTAATTTGATTGAATCAGCACTCCCTCCTGTGTTATTGTTTTGAATTCGTGGTAAGAGAGCTTTAGAAGTAAAAATGGTTAAGGAAGCATATAGATGAGGGGAAATCATCAAAGAGAGATGAGGATAAGCGGTACCACTTATATTTTTGGAATTAGGATTTTGAAGAAATAATTCTAGTCAGGAAACTAACGGCCAGGCTAACTAGGTCACGACCTGCAGTCGATATGCTCTGATACCATGCCTGTCAGACCCAGATTTTATAATCCGAAATCTACTATGTTTAGCTGCACTATTCCCTTGATCAGTAGATAGTGCACACAGTTACAGTAATGGATATCAAATTACATATCATGCGGAAGCATAATTAAAATAATAAACTTACTCATGGGCCGATTAGGCCGAATCCAAAAAGTTGCAGCAGCAGAAGAACGAAGCACACAGGTGGGACCTTCAGGACATGCCCACAGGCAGCCAACTGGAGGTTCGCGACCTAGCCCTTGACATTTTCATCTTCTCTGCCAGCTCATCCAATCTTGTTGCTAAGGCGCGGTGAATTGATTCTTGATTCTGAATTTTTGTCGCAAAAGCGAGCGTGAGCACTCCGACCCCGTGGTCCGCGAGCCAACACACAGAATGCAATATTTAACATGTATGGCTAATCAAAGAAAGGTTGGGGCTCATTTTATTTTTGCGTAGAGTGCTTTTGAATACAATTACCTAAAAATTCCTAAAACCTAGCATTTGAACAAAAGCATAATGTTCAAGAATATGCATAATAATAGCGATCCGATTCCATCCACCGCTACATGGCATCTGCACCATATAGCAATTCCTTCAGCGTTATAGCCGCTTAACTTACCACTGGGACGACACCCAGGACAATTCCAAACTAGGGCAGTCCTTCGCCCTTCAAGTCTTTTCATATCCAGTTTTCAATATTTTTAAAACAGAACTATATCCCGTTAAGTTCCCATGTCCGCCCTTGACTGTGGGCACGGCTATTCGAATAGTTTAGACTCTGCAGAGTTTGTACACTTTCACCACAAGAGACAATCAACTCGTTGCTCCACACGATTCCTTAGTCATGTGGTTGAGCGCACCATCACGTTGACTTTTCAAAGTACTCGCCCTTCCATCATTTCACCCTATGGGTCGCTCCCACTTGCGGTGGGTCCCATACGTGCGGATGTTCTCCTTCTCAACATCTAGTAGCTGGCCACGCCCTCGCTAGCCCGCCACGCAGAACTTCACCTCCGTGAGTGTCCCATTCAAGCCGTCACACGCATCGCCGCTGCACTATCCCACACCTCCTCCCTGGAAGGATGACTTTCGTGGTCCAGTAAATCTACTAAGCCAAGTCATACTTACGAACTTGTGGTTGTACTGTTTTACACGGGTTGACATGACAAGATTCGGTCCTTAGGGTATTTGGGCGGTCTACCACTAACCCACTTTATGCATCCACCGCACCACACTCACACCTCAAACCAATCCGCCAGATATTTAAGCAAGTTGGGAATTTTGGGAGCATAAAATAATCATATTAAAATATGCCAGTCATTCTCATTATGACTGCCCAAACCAACTTCTCATGATTAAAATGATGATGATGTTTGGGGTATTTCAGCGCCCCCCTGAGTATTTATGCAGCACTAAGCATATCACTAGGGACTTATTTTCGAAATGTTACTACTATATTTATTTTGCTAGGGCTACAAGGTTCACACATTCAAATATTCCAAAGGAGGGGTAATATTATTCAAGGTAACCAATGGGTGTATAACTAGAATATTAAATTAAGCATGTATTTGTATATAAAATAACAGCATGCAATTTTGTTAATTTAAAACAAAGTAATTTGCATGAAATGTAGGTTCAATATGATCAAAGTATTGACTCGCCTTGGTCACAGTGGTCGGGATCCGGATTCTCTGGTGCTTCTAGGGCTGCTGCCTCGATCTCCTCCTCTTGTGCCTCGTAAGCTATTTTAGCGTGCGCCAAAATTTGTATATAAAAAAAAGAAAAGCAGCAAATCAAACCAAATAACACCAGAAATTCAAATGAACTCCAAAAATTATGAGTTTAGTTCCATTGGACAGATCTTGATTTTAGATGAATTTAGAAATTTGTCTCACTCAATTTGGAGCTAAAATGAATAAGTTATGTCCATTTGAATATTCCAGTTCAGTTAAATCCCAAAATTACTAAATTACTAAGCGGAGGATTTGCTGCGGCGGAGGAGCAAGCGCGAGGGGAGCTGTGTCGCGTGCGCGTGGAGAAGAGAGGAGGAAGGAAGGCGCTGGCGCTTCGGGTCCACCGGCCAGAGGGTCATCGCGCGAGAGGGAGCGGGAGCGGGCGCGCGCGGGAGATGGGTCATGAGCGCGGGCGCATAGCTGGGCCTGGGCGTCTGGCGTCTGGGGGCGGGGTGATGGCCGGCCCAGTTTTCCTTTTCCTCTTTCTTTTCTTATTTCTTGTATTATTATTTTCTGCACTTTCATTTATATATATGCATATATACCTATATATATAATTCTAATTTTATTTGCTCTCTTAAATTTCTGTAGAGACCACTCTCATGTTATGCAAAGTTGTATGCCTATATATATACACATATATTTATATTTGTTACATTTTTATTTTGTTTACTCCTTTACTATTTATTCCATTATTTTTAGAGGTGAGATTTCATGGTTAAACCAAATATTCTCCCTTACCTTTATGGATCATCTTTTCAGATTCTTTATTTGATGTTCATGTTTTATTATTTTATGTGTTGATTTCTTCCCTCTTTTCATATTTGAAGTTCCTTCAGATTTACAAAAAAGTTCATAAACTCCAAATTCAAATGGAAAACAAATAAAATAATCCAAAGACTTCATAATTTAATATTTAAATTTTTCAGGATGTTACAGGTTGTCAAGCCGGCTACGGTCCGCACAGTACTCAGTATTGCTGTCTCCAGAGATTGGCCGCTTCACCAACTTGATGTCAAGAATGCCTTTCTTCATGGTACTCTCCAGGAAACTGTGTATTGTGTGCAGCCTGCTGGTTTTATTGACCCATCTCGGCCGGACATGGTGTGTCGCCTCAACAAGTCACTATACAGACTCAAGCAGGCGCCTCGTGCATGGTACAACCGCTTTGCCTCCTTCTTACTCTCCATCGGGTTTACTGAGGCGAAGTCCGACACTTCTCTGTCTATTTGCTCCTCTATGTGGATGACATCGTCCTCACCGCTTCGTCCCCTGCCTTGCTTACTTGGACTATCTCTGCTCTTCAGTCGGAGTTCTCCATGAAGGATCTGGGTACTTTACATCACTTTCTCAGCACGCGTCACCGCCACCGATGGCCTTTTTGTCTCAATGACATGATGCACGTAGATCTCGAGCGCGCACGATGTTCGATCGTAAGTCGTGGCAAAGACGCTCGCCGATACCTATGCCAAACTTTCCTCCACAGTTGGCTCTCCTGTCTCCGATGCGACGGACTATCGCAGCTTGGCTGGTGCCCTCCAGTATCTTACTTTCACTAGGCCCGATATTGCCTATGCGGTACAGCAAATCTGTCTCCACATGCATGATCCTCGGGAACCACATTTGGCTGCACTGAAGCGGATCCTTCGCTACCTCCGTGGTACTCTTGATCACAGTCTTCTTCTTCGGCGCACATCTGGCTCTCATTTGATCGCTTATTCTGATGCCGATTGGGCGGGTTGTCCTGACACGCGGAAGTCCACGTCTGGCTATGCTGTCTTTGTGGGAGACAATTTGATTTCCTGGTCGTCCAAGCGGTAGAACACTGTCTCCCGTTCCAGTGCTGAAGTGGAGTATCGCGCCGTGGCAAATGCTGTGGCTGAGTCTTGTTGGCTCAGGCAGCTTCTTCATGAACTCCATTCTCCTCCTGACCATGCTACAGTGGTGTATTGCACAACGCCAAGATCGCCTACCTCTCCACCAATCCCGTCCAGCACCAACGCACCAAACATGTTGAAATCGATCTTCATTTTGTTTGGGATCAGGTTGCCATGGGTGCTGTTCGCGTGTTGCATGTGCCGACGACCTCGCAATTCGCGGACATTTTCACCAAGGGCTTGGCGGGTTCTGTGTTTGCTGAATTTCGGTCCAGCCTCACCGTCCGGCAAGCCGACGCTGCGTCTGCGGGGGCGTGTTAACCATATCTCCTATTATATCTCCTAGAATCCTAGCCGGTCTCCTAATCTCCTCCCGACCTAATGTTTCTATGAATCGGTTGAGGCAGATAAGCAAGGTACCGTGCTATATGTATCCATGTTCTGTTGTCAATGAATAGATGTGTGAGTTACAAAGCCAACAGTTTGCTTCTTGTGATCGCTGATGTTCGTATGGTGCAGAAGACTGCCTTCCATGGGGTGTCACTGGTGGACAGGAGGTGGGCGGTCGGGCACCGGAGAGGCGGCGGGCGGCGGAGGCTGCTGCAGGTGAATGCGAGGACCGTCGCCAAGAACATCGAGGTGGAGGTCGACAAGCAGCTTGGGCTAGCCTTGGGCCAAAAGCCCAGCGGTGGCGTCGTCATCACTGTTAGTCCTCTTCTCTTGCGTTTTCATTGCTTCCTGTCCTTGTCTCCTGGCATGATCCTGGAATGCAGATTTCAGCCCCGAACTGATGTTTCAAAAATATGGATAAGAGTCACCATGCTTCATTAAATTCAAAATTCTCGCACTAGTCTCAAATTCTAGAGATGATTTGAAGCTGAAGATCCAATTGCTAATTGCTTCACGTAAACAACATGTTCACTTCAGTATGATTCTCTGAAACTGGAGGCAAGTATTGCAAACAGTAACTATGATTTGTTTCTTCGACATGGGATTATTAGTCTGTGGAGTCTGGAGGGAATGCAGCAAGAGTGAAAGAGCCCCAAAAATTCAAAATAATTTTCCCTGATTTTTCCTAAAATTTTGAGTGAATTTTGAAATTTTCCTTTTCTGGAAAGTTTCGGCGGAATACGCTTTCCTTTTCGAGTTTTCTGCCTTCCCCTTCGGCTGGCGCCCCTCCCCTTTTCCGCTTTCTTCTTTCCCCGGCGCCTCCCCCTTTCTTTTTCCACTGGCGCCTTCGCCCCTCCCAGCCTTTCCCCTCGTGCACGTGCTGCGCGCTGCGTGCCTACGCCCCTGGTTTTCCCCTTGCCCGTGTCGCACCGGCGTCACTCAGTCTGAAGCCGGCACCGCCTCCCCGCACCACGCGTTGCCGTCTCCTCCCCTGGTCCCCACCTGTCAGCCCCCGCCTGTCATCTCCACCCCACGAGAGCCCACGCTCGCCCATGCCGCTTCGGCAACCTGCTCCCCGCAACGCCATTCGCTGCTTTTACTGTCGCTCAGAGCCGGACAAAGCCCATTGCGCGGAGGAGACACCCCACCAGCTGCCCCGTCCTTCTGTTGACCCCGGCGCCCGCCCGTTCCTTCTCCCCCACGGCACCCTCTCCCCTCCGCCGAGGGTTAAACCCCCTTGCCTCCCTCGTTCTCTCTTGCACTCCAAGCTTCCCTAACCTCTCCATTCTCTCCCCACCACTCCCAGAGACCCCCAAAAGCAGCCGATTGGAGTTTCATCACCTCCCTCGCCGTCGCTGCTCTCCCCTGCGCCGGTGACCCCCATGAGCCGATCTCCCTTCCCCTTCCTCCTTTTCTCGATTCCTTTCACCAAGAGCACCACCTCTAACTCCTGTTTGTGCTGGTACACTCCCCTGGTCAGGAGGATCCCCGAGGAACCCTGGTGTGGAAGCTCCCCACCGACCACAACCCCCTCTCCGTGGCCAGCTCTCTAGAAGGTTCCCCCGCCGAGTCCGCCGCAGCATTTGTGAGCCCCAAGCTCCCCTAATGGTGAATTTGTGCTCCAATTAGATGGATCACCACCAGAGAGCTCCTGTGCTGCCGTGGAGCCAAAACATTCCCTTCTGCCGCCAGTCGCCGTCGGCGATCCCCTTGCCACCCAAACCCCAAAATGGATTCCCCTCTTTGCCACCTATCTCCTGGTGCCCGCCATTGCCGCCGGAGGCCCTCACCGTCGCCGGAGAGCAGAGGCGTCGTCGTCTCTTCCTCTCTGCTGCACGCGCCCAGCGAGATGAAGATGAAGACGACGCGGCCCCTCCTCCTCCGTCCATCTCTTCTGTGCCATCTAACTTGGGTCGTCGGATGGTCGCCTTTCTCAATCGTCCGATGCCACTAAACCCATCCTCCTCTCGCCGTCCGATCCCACCTCTTCGCTCCACCCGCCTTCCTCGCCGCTACCGTCCGATCTTTTCCCGCCTGATCCAATCGCCGTTTCCATCCCATCGGGCCATCCACCCGAGCCGGCCGCTATCAAGCCGCGCAGGCGCGTGGGAGTGGGCCGAATCGCCCTCGGCCTGCTTCGCAGCCGCGCGAGCGCGAATGGGTCCGTCGGCCGCCGCCGCCACAAATACGGGCTGCATCAGAGCCCGGCCGCCCAATCACTGTTCATCCCAAATTTCCAGGCTTTATCAATTTCCAAAAATCCAGAAAATCAAAATAAACCCTAGAAAATCACAGAAAATCTCAAACATTCCCAAATTTGACCACTTTGCTCCATTTAATGTCATGAACCCATTTTTGACCTCCATTTCTCCAAATTCTTTCCAGAAAATTTCAAAAAAATTTCATTTAAGCATTTTTGCATTTTACTCCTTTTTCATAGATTATTTTTCCTTGCTTGGTTAGGCTCAAGCCGGACTTATGTTATTTTATGTGTTTACGCTAGTTTTGGAGATCCCGGAGGTTGCAGTATAGGGCCAGGACCCCGGAGTGTCTACGTTCGAGATCATCGAGATCATCCAGATTCACGGCAAGTCGCAACACCTTTGATCATATTGTATCCCATGTTGTTTAAATTATGTTAATATGCTATTTACATTATACTAGTTGTGAAATGCTAGTTTAAAGTAAAATAAATTGTTTAGAATGACATGCTACGTACTTAGAACCCACCACCGATAAATGCCATGTTAAACTTGTAGCCCCGCCTTGAAACCCTAGTATTATTTTATGCACATCATAAGCACCCGTAGGCTATTCATATCACATGCAAATGTTTCACACTACTAAGGTTGTGGCCGTGGGCTGGTAGATTTCAAAACCTAGAGTTAGGGTAAGGTGGTATGGGACACCGAACCCTGGAAGGTGGTGCCGGCGTGCACAGGTTAGGGTAAAGGGTGTTATGGGAAACCGCGAGATAGTCTACGCCCACCGCTTTGCCCTAAGGTTGAGGTTGCGGACCTCGTGAAAATATAAGGACCAAAACCCTTGTGCTGAGCAAATAACATTGTAACTGCTCAACCACAGGTGTTGACTTGTCAACCCTGGTTTAGTATTTGCTCAACTTAAGTGAAGCCCTGCATTGGGAGTCAGTCTGGGTTGCGGACTCAGACTAAGACAACGGTAGGCCCCCACAACTCGGGCCCGGTGTTCCGTGGTGGCCAACGGATACCCGAGGGTGTACGGATTTCGGACCTATCGGGTAGAGTGTATACCAAGGGTTGAGCAGCGAAAAGACCCGGTTCCTTAACTCAGTCATGAGGGTTGAGGATGCGTGTGGGTAAAGTTGAGCAAACTCTGCAGAGTCAATCTAATGGTATTCGAATACGCCGTGCTCCCGGTTAACGGAGCTGTATCACTTGGGTGATTCCAACTGCGAAGCTTAAGTAATTTTTGGAAGTTTTAACTGGATTAGTTGGTTAATTATCTTTTCATGAAAACCCCATAATCTTAATGAGTAGTTTTGGTTCTGGTTTGCCAAAACAGTTTGCGAAATAAAACTGCATCCACTCAAAGTTAATAAACCAAGTATACTCCCTTCCTTTGTTGATTCGTGCAAAGTAGCTAAGATAGGTTTTCCGTTGTGATTTGCTGAGCTGGTTAGCTCACGGCTTGCTAAACCCCTTCAGAGGATCAAGACGCAAGCGAAGGTCTTCCCGTGGAGGAAGTCCCGGAGGAGCCATTCTTCGATGAAGACCCGTGGTTTTAGGTCTCCGCCGTGCTCAAAGCTTTCCTGCAAGTCTTTTGTGATGTAATATAAACTTTGGGCTTGCATGCCCCGTTGCAGTAAAACCGAGTTGCTAAACTCTATCTTGTAATAAAGTTGGACTTTTGCTGTTGGCATGCGATGATATACTCTTGCGTGACATTCAACAACTGTTTATGCATGAATAGTTGCGAAATCCTGTGTCCGCAGGCACTCCCGAAAACGGGGGCGTCACAAGAAGTGGTATTAGAGTAGGCTCCTTGACCGTAGGTTGAGACCTAAGGCAAACTAGGAAGTGATTTTCATCGCAAAATATAAGTATTATTGCTGTCTTGTCCCTCTCTTGTTGCTATCTTACCCGTCTTAGTTTATTTCTGCTTAAGTTTTACTTTTGCAAATGTTTATTGCTTTACTTGTCTAACTTCAAAATTTCGTTTCCGGCAGATGGTTCACTTCGTGCACTCGCGTCCAGATCGCATGGAGGGTTGGCCCTTTAAGCTCTGGGAGATGCAGCGGTAGAAGACGGGTACCACAGCCTGGTTTTCCACGCTGTCGGCCGCTTCTGTGGAGAGCGGCACTACGAGTGAAAGGCATGGGTGACTCTGACACCCCTGCTTGTCCGCCCTGACCTCGAGAGGAGGTTCATCGCCCGGAGGATCGACCAGGACAACGCCATGCAGGATGCAGCCCAGAAGGCTGTGATCTACCTCAGAGGCTACTACGACCTTGAGCTGGCAGAGTCACCTTTCGACCTGATTCCAAGGTCGCTCCGTGGAGGCTTTGCAATTCCCCAATTCTGCGAGGAGGACGATCCCCGTTTGGCGGGCACCGTCACCCTTGTGGCCCAGCAGACTTTCCGCTACGAGCGAGCAGTCACGGAGTCCCATTCCCTATAGAGTCAATTGTGGGAGGCCCGCCAGGAGGTGCAGCAGCTTTGGTCCGCTTCGAGGCAGTCGAGGTGGGCGAGGCTTCAGCGTGCGGAGAGTCCCCCAGTGTCTCCTCTTCGTGCGCGTCCATGCAGTCCCAGCCTAGGTGTAGGCTGACCGCGGGACAGTACCGTGCCCGGTTCCGTCCTGTGGCCCCTCTTGCCTTGCCAGCTCCAGAGCCCGCAGAAGAGTTGCTGGAGTATGCTAGTTTAGTCTGACCTTTTGTAGTAGCAGTGCTTTTGTAATGTAATGCAAGTGTATCATGAACCCTAAGTGGTCTGTGTACCACTTGCATATTGTAAATTTATGTTAATTATCTCTTTTAATTTGTTTGCTTAATTATCAGTATTCTCTCTGTGTTCAAAGCTTTCTCCTATCCCTTTCGCTCTCGATCTTATCTTTTTCGTCCTATACTTGCCTTGAAAAATTCAATATTTTACTTATCTACTCTTGTTTGTTCAAAACCGCTGCAAAGCTAATCACAAGATTCCAATTGGCAGACTTTCAACATGGATCCAGCACAGCAGAGTGGTCAGACCAGCGGGCAGGGTGCACCTGCCACAGATCAAGCAACACTTGCCAGCGTGATAGCCATGATGGAACAGAACCGATATCAAGGAGAACAGAATATTTTGAGGATGTTAGACCAGCATGCAAGGCTTCTAGAACAGATAGCTGCCAGGTCTCCAAGTACTCAGGGTAGAGGCAACGTTAATCGGGATGGTACCCCAATTACCACCAGATGGGCATATTTCCAAAAGACGCGTCCACCGACCTTATCTACATCTGCTGATCCGATAGTGGCTGAAGATTGGCTCTTGGACGTGGAAAGAAAACTTCAAACTGTACAGTGTGATGACAAGGAGAAAGTGTTGTATGCTTCTCACCAGTTGCAAGGCGCTGCCGCAACTTGGTGGATCAATTATCAACGCATGCAGCAGAATAGAGAAATCAACTGGGAAGAATTCACAAAGGCCTTCCGTAAAGCCCACATACCAGAAGGTGTCATGGAGGGTAAGCGCCGGGAATTTTTGGCGCTTAAACAAGGTGGGAGTACGGTGATGGAATATCTCCACCAATTCAATCACCTCTCCAGATTTGCCCCCGAAGATGTTGATAAAGAAGAGAAGAAGATGAGCAGATTCCGTGCAGGTTTACAGAAGTCCTTGAAGTTCCACATTTCTGCCATGAAATTCAAGGATCTGCATGAGATGGTGGACAGCCTGATTAATTCAGAAGAAGCAAGAGGCGAGATGGAGGATTTCAGGAAACGCAAAGCAGTGCACAAGTCACAGTCGTCATCGCATAGTGCCCAGCGAGGTAGGAAAACAGGATCGTCCTCTTTCCGATCCCAATCCCCTCGCCAGTTTGTGATGCTGCCGAAGGCCCAGTCCAGCCCGTCACAGCAGCACACTACCCCCATACCACTTGCGATCAAGTGCCCCACCTGTGGGGGCAATCACCTTACTAGCAGTTGCCCTCACAGGTCAAATGCCTATTTTCATTGTGGAGAGATTGGGCATTACAGGGATCAGTGTCCCCAGAAGAGTTTGCCTTTAGATGCAGCAAAGCTACAAGTCCAAAACCAGCAGCAGGAAGCTAAGCCTCAGGCAGGTTCTAGCACACCTAAGGGAGGTTTTCTACAAATAAAAGCAGCAGGACCTCAGTCCCCAGCAGAAAATTACACATCTATGGGCCAAGGCAGAGGCCGCACAAGACCCACCTTCCTAGCCAGGGTGAACCATGTGTCCGCAGAGGACGCCACAGGAGCTAGTGATGCCATTGTAGGTATGTTCCCAATCAACTCCATACCTGCATTGATTTTGTTTGATCCTAGTACAATGCATTCTTTCATTTCAAAGAGTTTTGCTTCAAGAAATCAGTTGCCTTTTGTTTCTTTGCCAAGACCCTATGTGGTTGAAACCCCTGGGATTAGGATGGAGTCCCATCGTGGGTGTGGTGGACTTAACCTAAAAATTCAAGGGGTAGACTTTAGAGCAGATTTACTGCAACTAGACATGGTAGGAATAGATTTATTCTGGGTATGAATTGGCTAGCCAAGAATAAAGGCAAAGTGGACTGTGAAATCAATACAGTATCATTGATCAACCCCGAAGGACAGAAAGTGAAAGTAAAAACAGACCGAGAATTATTAAGAAGTACAAAGAATCGAATGCTCAATGCAGTGGCAGTCACACTTGGTTAGGTACCAGTAGTCCAAGAATATCCTGATGTGTTTCCAAAAAAATTGCCAGGAAGACTCCCTGACAGACAAGTTGAGCTTTCCATAGAGTTGGTTCCAGGCACAAAGCCAATTGCCAAGCATCAGTACAGAATGTTAGCCAGTGAATTGAAAGAGCTCAAGAGACAGCTAGATGAACTACAAGAAAAGGAATTCATTTGACCAAGTGTATCACCTTGGTCGGCACCAGTTCTGTTTGTGAAAAAGAAAAGTGGAGAATTGTGAAATTGTGTTGATTACAGAGGATTAAATGCTGTCACAATCAAGAACAAGTATCCTCTTCCAAGAATTGATGACTTATATGATCAACTCAAGGGTGCCAAAGTATTTTCCAATATCGATCTGCGCTCGGGTTACCATCAGCTCGAGATCCGAGAGCAAGATCGAGAAAAGACAGCTTTCATCACCAGATATGGATGTATGAGTTCACGATCGTGCCTTTTGGTTTAACCAATGCAAAAACGTATTTCATGAATCTTATGAATTTGGTGCACATGGACCAATTGGACCGATTCGTGATAGTCTTCATTGATGATATCTTGATATACTCCAAGAGTGAGGAAGAGCACAAGGAGCATTTGCAGATGGCATTGACCAGATTAAGAGAGCATCAGTTGTATGCCAAGTTTGATAAATGCAGTTTTTGGCTGAAGGAAGTTGCTTTCTTGGGTCACATCATATCAGAGGATGGAGTCACGGTTGATCCAAAAACGATCGCCGCAGTCATGGAGTGGAAGCAGCCCCAGACCATGACCAACGTGAGAAGCTTTTTTGGATTGGCGGGCTATTATCGCCAATTCATAGAAGTATTCTCCCGGATATCTCGCCCCTCACTCAGCTATTGAAGAAAGATAAACCATTCACCTGGACGGACGCATGTGAAGAGAGTTTTTAGATGTTGAAGACCAAATTGACAACAACGCCCGTTTTGATTCTGCCCATTCCAGAGAAGGAATTTCAAATTTATTGTGATGCATCAAAGCAAGGCTTGGGATGTGTGCTCACGCAGGACCGAAAAGTGGTTGCCTATGCCTCAAGGCAGTTGAAACCGCATGAGGAGAACTACCCAACGCATGATTTAGAGCTAGCTGCTGTGGTGTATGCACTCAAAATTTGGAGGCACTACCTGCTAGGGAATCGATGCGAGATATTCTCTGACCACAAGAGTTTGAAATATCTGTTTACCCAGCCAGAATTGAACATGAGACAACGAAGATGGTTGGAACTAATCAAAGACTATGATGTTGATCTTCAATATCATCCAGGCAAGGCCAATGTGGTTGCTAACGCACTTAGCCGAAAAGCTCGACAAAGCAAATCCAACACAACAGAATATCCGCTAGAATTGCAGAAAGACATACAGTGGCTAAACTTGGTAATCGCAGAACAAGGCAGTCTGGCCGCATTAGAGATTCAACCTTTACTGACAAATCAGATTAAGGCAGCACAAAATGAAGATGAAGAGATTCAAAAACTGAAAAAGAAGATTCAAGAGGAAGGATCAACAGAGTATGCGATAGATGAATATGGGATCCTCACTTTCTGTGATCGCTATTGTATACCCAACAAGAAGGAGTTGAGAGACCTAATCCTATCCGAGGCTCACTCCTCTCAATTCTCAATTCATCCAGGAGGTACCAAGATGTACCAGGACATGAGGAAGAAATATTGGTGGAATTTGATGAAGAAAGAAGTGGCAGAATACATAGCCAAATGTGATGTCTGCCAGCAAATCAAAATAGATCACCAAAAACCATCGGGATTGTTGTAGCCCTTGCCAATTCCCGAATAGAAATGGGACAGCATTGGAACGGATTTCATCACAAGACTCCCCAAGACTCGTGAAGGATATGACGCTATCTGGGTCATTGTTGATAGACTGACCAATGTGACTCATTTCCTCCCAATCAAACAAACCTATGGAAAAGACAAGCTTGCAGAGTTGTATTTGACAAGGATCGTGACACTCCATGGAGTCCGAAGAAGATTGTTTCGGATAGAGGAGCGCAGTTCACATCCAAATTCTAGGACAAACTACATGAAGCTATGGGCACTGACCTGAATTTTAGCTCAGCATACCATCCGCAGACAGATGGGCAAACTGAAAGAACAAACCAGATATTAGAGGATATGCTGAGAGCCTGTGCTATAGTGTATGGAGCAGCTTGGAACACTTGCCTTCCATTCGCTCATTTCTCCTACAACAACAGCTATCAAGCCAGCATCAAGATGGCCCCGTTTGAAGCATTGTATGGTAGAAAATGCAGGACACCACTCAACTGGTCAAAAGCTGGAGAACGACAACTTATTGGCCCTCAAATTGCCCAAGACGCGGAAGCGTATGTCAAGATTATCAGAGACAGACTCAAGATTGCACAAGATTGACAGAAGAGCTATGCAGACAACCGCAGGAAGGATTTGAGCTTCGAAGTTGGAGATTTTGTGTATATCAAAGTCACCCCATTCAAGATTGTCAAGAGGTTCCAAGTCAAGGGTAAACTAGCTCCGAGATATGTGGGACCGTTCCAAATAATTGGAAGAGTTGGAGAGGTAGCTTATCAGGTGCAGCTCCCACCCAACTTGTCAAGAATACATAACGTGTTCCATGTATCGCAGCTTCGGAAGTGTCTGCGACAGCCTACCGATGAGGTGCCACTGTCGGATATTGAAATACAAGACGATTGGACATATCCTGAAGAGCCATTGCAGATACTTCAGACATCAGAGAGAGCTCCGAAACAAGAATGTCAGATTTTGCGAGTTCAGTGGAGAAATTACACAACCGAAGAGTCCACTTGGGAAAGAGAGTCAGATTTGCAGCGAGATTTCCCCAACTTGCTCCCTGGACCAAGTTAATCTCAAGGTCGAGATTCTTTTAAGGGGGGTAGGTTGAAAGAGCCCCAAAAATGCAAAATAATTTTCCCTGATTTTTCCTGAATTTTTGAGTGAATTTTTTAAAATTTCCTTTTCTGGAAAGTTTCGGCGGAATACGCTTTCCTTTTCGGGTTTTCCGCCTTCCCCTTCGGCTGGCGCCCCTCCCCTTTTCTGCTTTCTTCTTTTCCTTGCGCCTCCCCCTTTCTTATTTCGCTGGCGCCTTCGCCCCTCCCCGCCTTTCCCCTCGCGCACGCGCTGCGCGCTGTGCACCCGCGCCCCTAGTTTTCCCCTCGCCCGCGTCGCGCTGACATCAATCGGTCCGAAGCCGGCACCACCTCCCATGCCACACATCACCATCTCCTCCCCTAGTCCCCACCTGCCAGCCCCCGCTTGTCATCTCCACCATGCGAGAGCCCACGCTCGCCCATGCCGCTCCGGCCACCTGCTCTCTGCACCGCCATTCGCCGCTTTTACTGCCGCTCAGAGCCAGACGAAGCCCATTGCGCGGAGGAGACACCCCACCAGCTCGCTCCGTCCTTCTGTTGACCCCAGCGCCCGCCCGTTCCTTCTCCCCCACGGCTCCCTCTCCCCTCCGTCGAGGTTTAAAACCCCCTACCTCCCTCATTCTCTCTTGCACTCCAAGCTTCCCTAACCTCTCCATTCTCTCCCCACCACTCCCAGAGACCCCCAAAAGCAACCGATTGGAGTTTCATCGCCTCCCTCACTGTCGCTACTCTCCCCTGCGCCGGCGACCCCCGTGAGCCGAGCTCCATTTCCCTTCCTCCTTTTCTCGATTCCTTTCACCAAGAGCACCACCTCTAACTCCTGTTTGTGCTGGTACACTCCCCTGGTCAGGAGGATCCCCGAGGAACCCCGGTGTCGAAGCTCCCCACCGGCCACAACCCCCTCTCCATGGCCAGCTCTCTAGAAGGTTCCCCCGTCGAGTCCGCCGCAGCATTTGTGAGCCCCGAGCTCCCCTGATGGTGAATTTGTGCTTCAATTAGATGGATCACCACCGGAGAGCTCCTGCGCCGCCGTGGAGCCAAAACCTTCCCTTCTGCCGCCAGTCGCCGTCGGCGATCCCCTTGCCACCCAAACCCCCAAAATGGATTCCCCTCTTTGCCACCTATCTCCTGGTGCCCGCCATTGCCGCCGGAGGCCCTCACCGTCGCCGGAGAGCAGAGGCGTCATCGTCTCTACCTCTCTGCTGCGCGCGCCCAGCGAGAGGAAGATGAAGACGACGCGGCCCCTCCTCCTCCGTCCATCTCTTCTGTGCCATCTAACTTGGGTCGTCGGATGGTCGCCTTTCTCAATCGTCCGATGCCACTAAACCCATCCCTCCTCTGTCGTCCGATCCCACCTCTTCGCTCCACCCGCCTTCCCCTCGTCACTACCGTCCGATCTTTTCCCCGCTCTGATCCAATCGCCTGTTTCCATCCCATCTGGGCCATCCACCCGAGCCGCGCGTCGGCTATCCAAGTCGCGCAGGCGCGTGGGAGTGGGCCGAATCCCCATCACCGCCGCGCGCGCATCGAATGGTTCACCGGCCGCAGAACGCGCAGATGTCGGGCTGCATCAGAGCCGGGCCGCCCAATCACTGTTCATTCCGAATTTCCAGGCTTTATCATTTTCCAAAAATCCATAAAATCAAAATAAACCCTAGAAAATCATAGGAAAATCCCAAAAATTCTCAAATTTCACCACTTTGCTCCATTTAATGTCCTAAACCCATTTTTGACCTCCATTTCCCCAAATTCTTTCCAGAAAATTTCAAAAATATTTCATTTAAGCATTTTTGCATTTTACTCCTTTTTCATAGATTATTTTTCCTCGCTTGATTAGGCTCAAGCCGGACTTATGTTATTTTATGTGTTTACACTAGTTTCGGAGATCTCGGAGGTTGCAGTACAGGGCCAGGACCCCGGAGTTTCTACGTTCGAGATCGCCGAGATCATCCAGATTCAAGGCAAATCGCAACACCTTTGATCATATTGTATCCCATGTTGTTTAAATTATGTTAATATGCTATTTACATTATGCTAGTTGTGAAATGCTAGTTTAAAGTAAAATAAAATGTTTAGAATGACATGCTACGTAGTTAGAACCCACCACCGATAAATGCCATGTTAAACTTATAGCCCCACCTTGAAACCCTAGTATTATTTTATGTACATCATAAGCACCCGTAGGCTATTCATATCACATGCACATGTTTCACACTACTAAGGTTGTGGCCGTGGGCCGGTAGATTTCAAAACCAGGAGTTAGGGTAAGGTACCGAACCCTGGAAGGTGGTGCCGGCGTGCACAGGTTAGGGTAAAGGGTGTTGTGGGAAACCGCGAGACGGTCTACGTCCACCGCTTTGCCCTAAGGTTGAGGTTGCGGACCTCGTGAAAATATAAGGACCAAAACCCTTGTGCTGAGCAAATAACATAGTAACCGCTCAACCGCAGGTGTTGACTTGTCAACCCTGGTTTAGTATCTGCTCAACTTAAGTGAAGCCCTCCATTGGGAGTCAATCTGGGTTGCGGACTCAGACTAAGACAACGGTAGGCCCCCACAACTTGGGCCCGGTGTTCTGTGGTGGCCAACGGATACCCGAGGGTGTGCGGATTTCGGACCTATCGGGTAGAGTGTATACCAAGGGTTGAGCAGCGAAAAGACCCGGTTCCTTAACTCAGTCATGAGGGTTGAGGATGCGTGTGGGTAAAGTTGAGCAAACTCTGCAGAGTCAATCTAATGGTATTCGAATACGCCGTGCTCCCGGTTAACGGAGCTGTGTCACTTGGGTGATTCCAACTGCGAAGCTTAAGTAATTTTTGGAAGTTTTAACTGGATTAGTTGGTTAATTATCTTTTCATGAAAACCCCATAATCTTAATGAGTAGTTTTGGTTCTGTTTGCCAAAACAGTTTGCGAAATAAAACTGCATCCACTCAAAGTTAATAAACCAAGTATACTCCCTTCCTTTGTTGATTCGTGCAAAGTAGCTAAGATAGGTTTTCCGTTGTGATTTGCTGAGCTGGTTAGCTCATGGCTTGCTAAACCCCTTCAGAGGATCAAGACGTAAGCGAAGGTCTTCCCATGGAGGAAGTCCCGGAGGGGTTTTAGGTCTCCGCCGTGCTCAAAGCTTTCCTGCAAGTCTTTTGTGATGTAATATAAACTTTGGGCTTGCATGCCCCGTTGCAGTAAAACCGAGTTGCTAAACTCTATCTTGTAATAAAGTTGGACTTTTGCTGTTAACATGCGATGATATACTCTTGCGTGACGTTCAACAACTGTTTATACGTGAATAGTTGCGAAACGGGGGTGTCACAATGAGCTGGTCTGAAAGTCGGCGACCAGGTCTTGTACACAAGTAGCTTCTTCGGAGATGAGCTGTGGCCTGCAGATAAGCTTGGGTCCACCAAAACAGCCATCCAAGCAATACCAGACTCCGTCTACTTTGTGGTGAGCAGGTACGCACTTGTTCCCTTGGATTATCCTGGCTACATGGTTAGGGCTTATGATTTGATATTGCTAAATTTAGTGAAATGATTATTGTCCTTGAGTGAACTTTGAACTCTTCATGTAGTATGTATATGTTCCCCCAAATCTCATCTGAGTGATCTCAGGGGTGTCGAAATTGATGTGAAGCGCCTACCTAAGAGGCCGGCACCGCCCCGGTTTGGACGGAAGTTGACTGAGTCACAAAAGGCAAGATCAGCATAACCATGGCTACTTTTTTTTTTCTCCAACTTGAAGCCTCTGCATGTATTTTATAAACTGCAAATATCCCCTTTTTCAGGAGAGAGCAACACACATCTGCCTTGATTGTGGATACATATACTTGCTACCCAAGCCTTTTGAAGAACAGGTAAGCAATGCATAGCTCTCTCTAAATCAATTACAGAATTAGTGTTTACCTTTTCTGTTTATATCTAATTAAGTATTGTATTTTAGTTTTCGTCTGAAGAATTTTAACCATTTTCTGTATGGTTGCAGCCTGATGACTATGGTTGCCCACAATGCAATGCACCAAAGAAGCGATTTGCAAGGTACGATGCTGCCACTGGGAAGGCCATCGATGGTGCGCTGCCGCCTATTGCGGTGATCATAAGTTTGGTAATCGGCATCGTCGGAGTAGGGGCTCTGCTTGTGTATGGCCTGCAATAGGCTGTTCATTCTTCAGAACCAATTTTTGCTGTGCACAAGAAGCTCAGCTGACTGCTGCTGTACTCCATCTCACAAAACATTCTGAGTGATATACATGAAAGGGAAAGGAAATATACAATATTTGAGGATAATGGCTTGTCTAATTTTCATGCACTGTTGGTTATACAGTTGCTCAATTTTATTACCGAAAGGCAGCACGCTTTTCAGAAATGCTTCCATTGTCAATGCTGCTCTCATCAGCATAGAGATTTTGTCGCAAAAAGTTTCTACCACTCAGGTTCCAATCCAAACTTCAAAGATATAGGAATCATGTCATGCACAGATTCTAGAATCATACAGAAGCATCTTTTTTTTGCTATAATTCACTGAACTTTGTGGTCAATCTGAACAAATTTAATTTTTGCTCGTGACCGGTAACATAAGCTTTGTCACTACCTTATCTTTTATCTATTACAATAAGAGAGATTGTACTGAGACCCATAACTACTCCCACTATGGGTTGACAGTTTTTGTGGTTGAAGTGATCCATGGTCCAGCTCATGATATCAGCCATCATTTTCAGCTTACTCAACCGGCTTTTAAGTCTTAATGGAGTTGATAAAAAGAATATTTTCTTCATTAAACCCTAGTTTAATTAGTTTGTGATTGTGACTTAAGCATGAGAATGACCTGACCTGCACACCTGCAAGTCCTTGTCTTCAGTGTCATCTTTCCCTGGGATCAGCTCATCTACCAGATCAAAGTGGGCTCCTGCCCTAACCACACTCCAGACAGATATACATCAGCATTACACATACAAAAGCAAAAGCAGGTGGTTAAAATTAGTTGGAACAAGATGAGCATGAATCCATATATAAACCAGGAACTTGTTAGGCCTGCATTGCCATTTGCAACAAGCAGTCTGCTGTTACTTAGAACAGCAAAAAAAGAAAATTATCTTCAGATATATATCTCAGTAGAACTGTAGAGGTGATCATGAGTTACTGGGGAAGCCCAGGCGGACCGCCGCCGTGGGCCGTCGCCGGTGGTGCCGCTCCTCATCGTGGTAGCGCTGGGATGGGTCATCTGCCAAGAGACCCTGATGGGGTGGTACGAGCAGGTGAAAGAGGTGCAGGAGACCGTGACGGACAACGCCGTGCTCCTGGTCCTCGGCGCCGGGCTGCTACTGCTCGCCTTGGCCGTGGCCGGCAACCGGAGCGAGGTGGTGCTGGTGCCGGTGGCGCTGATGGTGGTCATGTTCCTCATCCAGAACATCGTGCTCACCGCTCTCCTGCTGCTGGTGGTGTCCTACTTCGCCGGCATATACTACTACCGGCCGGACAGAGGGTACGGGTACGGGTACGGCGGTGGTTTCGGCGGCGAGGGCACCGGGCTGGGATTCTACATCAATCCAAAGGCAGAAAGGTGAGGTTGATTTGAGATGATAGATGTCGAATGACATGGCTGATTGGTTGCCAAGATGATAAGTCGCATGCATTTATATACGTTGGTTCTGAGATTTTGATCCAGTCAACAATGGCCAGTTCCACTGAAGCAAGGATTAGAGCACTGGAGCAGAGCAGGTGATGGGGATTGGACACTCATCAGGTTCTTGGGGCACTGGATTTTATTTTGCACCGTCATGGACGGTGGAGTAGCGTCAGATAAGCTCTGCTCTCATGCTATGTTCATCTGCTGCAGGACCTCTATTCAATCCTGACATATCTTTGATGCTGTCTATTTGCTCGACAGTGTCATGAAGAGGAAGTTTGCTTTCCGGGATGTGAAGGCTTTCAGATTTTGCAGCCGAGTGCAGCTTCATATATACCAAACAATTAATGCATATGCGATGATCATGCTTAACACCCAGGGTGTTACATATAGGCTAGCCAAAGGCATTTAATTCTTTCATGATGTTGAGAGCAAAACCATCCAACTAAACTTTAGGTGATTAAATTTTAGTTTAAACTAATAACTAGTCCTAGTCAATCCATGTCCGGCCCGAATCGTGAAGCACAGGAGCCAACAACCACGTGCCTTCTATCTGACAGGAAGAATAGTTCAATTCGGCCTCCATTGCTCAATTCGCCAGCATGTACCTACTGGCTCGATGTGCACTTAAGATTTTTCTAGTGTGCTCTAACTTACCCTTTGCGAGGACCCCGCCCCGGTCATCCGGCTGGCTCCACGTGTCGTCCTCTCGACCGATGTGGACGTGGTGTCTGTTGAAAACATAAGCATATGTCGGTTCAATTTATTCCATAAATAAATTATGACATCAAGCACGCAAAGTAACAGAACCATCACAGGCATAAAAGATCTAGACATGTAAACCAGGCAACTATACATGAACAGATCTAATAGGGAGAATATGGCTGTTACGTACCGACGGTTCTGTTCTGATCGGTTTGCCGGTGTTGGCGCTATAGGCACGGTGTGGATGACACGAGGTCGATGACGCCGCGCCGAAGCCGAACGACGACGGAGACGAGCCAGAGCTACAGCAAGCAGTCGCGCAGAGCGCTTCCCAAAAACCTTATTCGCCCTCTCCCAGTGCAGGACTTCGAAGGCGACGGTTCCGGAGACCTGTTCTCCCGAACGACGGTGCACGCCGGCGGACGGGATGGAGTAGACTACGTGGGACGGCGCGGCACAATGAAGGAGGCAAAACCCTAGATTGATTCTCGCACGTACTGTATGGAGGCGGCGACTCCGTATTTATAGAGAAATCAGGACGCGTGATCAAGACGCCTGCACGTTCTCCATAACTCATAACCGAACCGGATTAGTCGCACGTAACCGATCCGGATTTACCGCCACTCAAAACAGCAAAAATAAAAATGCAAAAGGAAGCCGCGTCTACGCAAGCACCTGGAGCCGAATTTGGCGGACCATTCACGCAGGTGCCGTGCGCCCGCGCCCTTCGCCCCGCACAGCCCGGCCCGGCAAGGCGAGCGCGCGCGCGCATGTTTCTCTAGTTCTCTCCCACACATGCCTCAAGTGGCTAGGAGTGCACCATCTCTTTTAAGGTGGTCTTCCTCTCCTAGAACTAGCAATATGGTACTAAAGTTCATATGCATGCCTCCTTTGCATGAGTGGGCCTTTGAGATTTTATTTAGGAATTATTCTTCTTATATGGGTTTGGCCCACATAATTCAACAATCCCCCACCAAATCTCAAAGTCCCACAGAGATTTGCCTGAATTCCAATGTACTGTTTATATATCAGTGTTTCGATGGAGACCGATTAAGGTTGAACATCCACCTAGAACTCCAAGCTACACTTACTCACAACTTGAACAATGGACTACGTCTTGAATTGCAAGTTTGGTGCAAGCAAGCTTCACTTAGAGACTTAACTAATACTAGGCTGCCAGTAGGCTACCCCTCGGTTGGAGCGTATAAGTCATACTTCTTGGTCTCTTCATGAGCTTAGTAGGAGATTTACCCAAGATCTCCATAGACTGTGACTAACAGTTGGGCTCATATAGGTGTGTTCTTTCAAGAACGCTCTGCAGGATAGCGTCTTCGCTTCTAAAAGCCAATGGAACACATTAAGGCCTTAGCCAACCTGCCTTGCAGTTTCTGAGAGTGTTGCATCTTAACATAGAGAGGGTTGAAATTACTCTCCTCCAGTTAACTATGGTTTGTTTTTCCCAGATCCTAATTCACGGGATCTCCGATCACATAGGTTGGGTTACTAGCATAGATAACTCACATGGGTCTCATACCCATCTCCTTCGATGCACTATCTATCACATTCCGTGATAGTCCCTTTGTAAAGGGATATGCCAGGTTTCTATCTGTTTGGATGTAATCCAAGGTTATAACTCCAGAGTTTCTCAATTTCCTGACAGACTTCAATCGTCTCTTGACATGCGTAGACGATTTCATATTATCCTTGGAACTGTTCACCTTAGCGATAACAGTTTGATTATCACAGTTCATAAGGATAGCTGGCACTGGCTTTTCCACCGTAGGCAGATCCATCAATAGATCCCGTATCCATTCTGCCTCAACAGTAGCAGTGTCTAGTGCCGCAAGCTCTGCTTCCATGGTTGACCTCGTCAAAATGGTCTGTTTGCAAGACCTCCATGAAACAGCACCACCACCAATTGTGAAAATATATCCACTAGTGGCTTTGATCTCATCGCATCGAGATCGATTGGAATCACTATAACCCTCCGATGCAGCGAACGGTACTCGGTATAGTGAAGTCCAAAGTTCGAGGTACCTTTCGAGATAGCGCAACACTCGCTCAAGCGTCTTCGGTGATCATCTCCTGGGTTAGATGTAAACCGGCTCAACTTGTTCACAGCAAAGGAGATGTCGGCCTTGTTGCACTAGCTAGGTACATAAGTGAGCCAATTATCTGGGAGTATTCCAGTTGATTCCTAGCAATTTTCTTATTCTTACGAAGTAACACGCTAGGATCATAAGGTGTTGGAGAAGGCTTGCTGTCAGAATAGCCAAAACGGCTCAAGACCTTTTCCACATAATGAGATTGCAATAGTGTAATCCCATCCTCACCTCTAACCAATTTAATGTTTAGAATAACATCAGCCACTCCCAGATCTTTCATATCAAAGTTTTGAGACAAGAATGATTTGACCTCATTTATCACATTGATGTTTGTCCCAAAAATCAAGATGTCATCCACATACAAGCATATAATAACTCCCTCACCCCCACCATAGCGATAGTATACACATTTATCTGCCTCATTGATAGCAAAGCCTGCAGATGTCAGTGTTCTATCGAACTTCTCATACCACTGCTTAGGGGCTTGTTTTAGACTATACGAAGATTTCAACAGTTTTAACACCTTGCCCTCTTGACCTTCTACTACAAATCCATCAGGCTGTTCCATGTAGATTTCCTCATCCAGCTCTCCGTTAAGAAAAGCTGTCTTAACGTCCATTTGATGAACGAGAAGACCATCTGAGGCAGCCAAAGCGAGTAGTACTCGAATTGTGGTCAGTCTAGCAACAGGTGAGTAAGTGTCAAAGAAATCTTCGCCTTCTTTCTGAGTATAGCCCTTGGCAACAAGCCGAGCCTTGTACTTTTCAATAGTATCATCAGGCCTAAGCTTCTTTTTGAACACCCACTTGCACCCTACAGGTTTGCACCCATAAGGTCTATCTGTCAGCTCCCAAGTTCCATTAGCGATAATGGAATCTATTTCACTACGAACAGCCTCCTTCCAGTAGTCTGCATCAGTAGATGCATACACTTCAGAAATAGACTTGGGAGTGTCGTCCACAAGGTACACAGTGAAATCATCACCAAAGGATTTGGTTATCCTTTGTCTCTTGCTCCTTCTAGGAGCTTCACTGTCATCCTCCTCATTTACAAGTTCATGTGTATGTTCAGAAGGTTCAGGTGGTGTGATTGAACTGGGAATTATTTCAGAAGGTTGACTAGTAGTGTTATGTGTATCTTTCATTGGAAAGATATTCTCAAAGAACATTGCATCTCGAGACTCCATAACTGTACCAACGTGCATGTCAGGTACCTTAGTTTTAACTATCAAAAATCTATAGGCAATGCTATGATTAGCATATCCCAGAAAAACACAGTCCACAGTTTTAGGTCCAAGCTTGCGTTTCTTAGTTATTGGCACATTAACTTTTGCCAAGCACCCCCATGTACGCAAATAAGAAAGTGATGGTTTTCTCCCAATCCATACCTCGTATGGTGTTTTGTCCTTATTTCTGTTAGGAACTCTATTTAATACATGATTAGAAGTTAGCAAAGCCTTCCCCTACCATGCCTTAGGTAAGCCCGCAGTGTCTAACATGGTATTCACCAAGTCAGTCAACGTGCGGTTTTTCCTTTCAGCAATCCCATTTGACTCGGGAAAATAAGGAGGCGTCCTCTCATGTATAATGACATGTTCCTCACAAAATAAGTCAAATTCGTTTAAGAAATACTCTCCACCACGATCTGACCTAAGTCTTTTTATCTTTCTGTTTAATTGGTTTTCAACTTCTGCCTTATAGATTTTAAAATAGTCTAAAGCCTCATCTTTCGTTTTCAATAAATACACATAATAGAACCTAGTTGCATCATCAATCAATGTCATGAAATATCATTTTCCACCCTTCGTCAACACACCATTCATCTCAGAAAGATCTGAATGCAGGAGTTCTAGTGGTTTACGAGGTTGCTTTGATTGCACACAACTATGGCATTTAGAACCTTTAGTGATGGAAACGTTTGGAATTAAATTCATACTGGAAAGCCGAGTCATCAAACCAAAATTAATATGACATAGACGTGAGTGCCAAACATTAGCCTCATCATCCACACTGCCACAAATATGGTTCACAGACTTTTTGCAGAAATCTGAAAGGGAAAGCGGAACAAGCCTCCGCACTCATAGCCTTTACCAATAAAATATCCATGTTTAGACACGACTACTTTATTAGACTCAAATACCAAGTTAAACCCGTCTCTACATAAACGGGAGCCACTAACGAGATTCTTGTCTATAGAAGGGACATGCTGCACGTTCTTCAGCTGCACGATCTTTCCCGAAGTAAACTTCAGATCTACCATGCCAACACCATGAACAGTATCATGTGACCCATTCCCCATTAGGACGGAGGAATCCCGGGCGACCTGATAAGAAGAAAACAATGAAATATCAGCACACACATGTACATTAGCTCCTGTATCAATCCACCAATTGGTAGATTGACTAACTAAAAGAACAGTAGGTAAATTACCGTACCCAGTCCCATCTCTAGTCTTGCCAATGGTCACATTGACAGACTTAGAAGTCTGTCCTACAGGTGACTTCTTTCCTTTGCGTTGTGGGCACTTCTTGGCTATGTGACCAACCTCACCGCACACAAAGCAAGCTCTATCATCCTGATTGTTGTTCTTCTTCTTCTTCTTGAAGTTGGTTGTCTGTTGGGCTTTGACAAATTTTCCTTTGTTCTTGCTTGAGGGCTTCTGTACCACATTGGCACTAGACTGCCCTCCATCACCCTTAGATGCGACATCCTTTTCCCGAGCTTTCTCCTCAATTTCAAGAGACCCAATCAGACTCTCAACAGAGTACTCTTGTCTCTTGTGTTTGAGTGCTGTTCCGAAATTCCTCCATGAAGAAGGTAATTTCACAATAATACATCCAGCCACAAACTTGTCGGGTAAGGCACACTTCAAGAGTTCAAATTCCTTGGCAATGGCATGTATCTCATGAGCCTGATCTACTACAGAACAGTTATCAACCTTCTTGTAGTCATGAAATTGCTCCATGACATACATGTCATTGCTGGCATCAGTAGCACCGTATTTGGAATTCAGTGCATCCCATAACTCCTTCACGTCTGTCATGTGCATATACACCTCGCACAGACGGTCAGCAAGAAGGCTAAGAATGCATCCAATAAAGAGAGTAGTGGCATTCTCGAATTCTTTCTGCTTTTCAGCATCAAGAACACCTTCAGGCTTGCCATTACTAACCCAGAGTACATTCATAGCAGTAAGCCACAGAGTGACCTTGATCTGCCATCTCTTAAAGTGCACACCGAAGAATTTATCCGGCCTTAGTGCATCGGCAAATCCAGCCATAGTAAAACCACAGTGCCTACAATAAGGTTTTTGGATTGTTGAAAACATAAGCACATGTAGGTTCAATTTATTCCATAAATAAATCATGACATCAAGCGCGCAAAGTAACAGAACCATCACAGGCATAAAAGATCTAGACATGTAAACCAGGCAACTATACATGAACAGATCTAATAGGGAGAACATGGCTGTTACGTACCGACGGTTCTGTTCTGATCGGTTTGCCGGTGTTGGCGCTGCAGGCACAGTGTGGATGACATGAGGTCGATGACGACGCGCCGAAGCCGAACGACGACGGAGACGAGCCAGAGCTACAGCAAGCAGTCGCGCAGAGCGCTTCCCAAAAACCTTATTCGCCCTCTCCCGGTGCAAGACTTCGAAGGCGACGGTTCCGAAGACCTGCTCTCCCGAACGATGGTGAACGCCAGCGGACGGGATGAAGTAGACTACGTGGGACGGCGCAGCACAATGGAGGAGGCAAAACCCTAGATTGATTCTCGCACGTACTGTATGGAGGCGGCGACTCCGTATTTATAGAGAAATCAGGATGCGTGATCAAGACACCTGCACGTTCTCCATAACTCGTAACCGAACCGGATTAGTCGCGCGTAACCGATCCGGATTTACCGCTACTCAAAACAGCAAAAATAAAAATGCAAAAGGAAGCCGCGTCTACGCAAGCACCTGGAGCCGAATTTGGTGGACCATTCACGCAGGTGCCGTGCGCCCGCGCCCTTCGCCCCGCCCGGCCCGGCGAGGCGAGCAAGCGCGCGCGCGTGTTTCTCTAGTTCTCTCCCACACATGCCTCAAGTGGCTAGGAGTGCACTATCCCTTTTAAGGTGGTCTTGCTCTCCTAAAACTAGCAATCTGGTACTAAAGTTCACATGCATGCCTCCTTTGCATGAGTAGATCTTTGAGATTTTATTTAGGAATTATTTTTCTTATATGGATTTGGCCCACATAATTCAACAGTGTCAACCCGACAACACGTAGGAGAGGATCCCTGGAGTCGCCATCCGCGACCTCTACTAGCGCAAATTAAACCATGTACAGGATCGGATCGAATTGCAAGAGTACGCACGCACTAGCTAGGTGACTAAATATCAAGAACCATCTCGTACCCGAACATTATATATACTTAAACAAGTGAATCAAACTTTGAATTTAAGAGATAAACTATTGTTTACAACTGCATGTGTGAAGGTCTTCTAGCCATCTACAGTACTTGCTACTCTCCCGACACGCGTGCACTAAATTAAAGTTTCACTCGCGCATGCAATTTTCGCTCCATCAGATCAGAGTTAAACGCGCGCAGCATCGGAGGGCGCCACCTCGATCGATAACCGCTATGCCTCCGACTTCACTCGACAACGGCTCGAGTCTTCGGCAAACCTGAAACAGCTTAACGGCAGTACCGTGAGTACAATTAATTGTACGTACTCAGAGGCCAGGCTTATTCCAACATATATAATTATTTGGTAGATGCAACAGGTACGTACGTACTTAATAGGAGATCGAGTTTGTAAAGTTTGCATAAAGGCATGCATGGCGTGAGTTAAACAAGATATATGCTATATATGCTCCAGTTACTAATTATTAGGTGAAACAATTTAGTAACCAAGTGAAGGTTGAACAGCTCAAGTAAATATATCAAGTTGCTCTCACTACTCTGATACTAGCTAGAAGCAAGAACAACCAAAGATTCGTCCGTAGACGTTCATGCGTTCGAAGAAAACTCTGCAGAGGTGTACAGTATAATTGTACCCACACGGCCGGGATACCAGGACGAACCTCCGATCCATACACGGGATACCTTAGTTTTAATTGATTAAGAGACCCGGTGTGCCGCGCGAACATGCATGAGTCCCCGCTCATATTCGACTTCTACCGGTTCTAGCTAGCATATATAATTAATCGTTCGATCCAAAACCCATATGGTGTTTAACTAAGGCTATTAGTCTAAGGTGGGAGTTGCACTAACATTAGTATGAGATGGCAGGTGAAGTTGTTAATCATCATCCTTAGCATGCATGAGATGCATCTAAATATATAGTAAATGTATGAACACATGAGTATCCAAAATAAGGGTTCGGTAAGTAGTGGTGCCTGCCTGTCATGACGACCGGGTGGTCTTGGGCCGTCATGTTTAATTGTATACGTGCCTCGATCGCACTAAGCTAGCCTGCAGGAGAGAGATAATGAGAGTTGGTTGAGAGGAGGAGTTCATGAGAATTGAGGAGTTAGAAAGAACGAGATGATCAAGCTAGACATGTGGGGTTGAGAGGGTCCGATCAGCAAGCAAGGCCTCTTGAGGGTTCCTTAGATTGTTACTAGGGTAGGGTAGGTCTAGGGTGGATGCATGGGGTAGGCTCCTAGATCAAAGGATGGCCGGCTAAGTGTGGTTTTTCTGGGATCCATCGGACAGTCCTATGAGTGAGTTCGGACAGTCCGATAAATTGTTCCCAAGAGGGGATATGTTTCTGTGTGGCCTCTGGAGGGCTCATCGGACAGTCCGACGTGACTTTTTTTTAGATTAAGGAATACGCAATATTCCGATCTCCAGCATTCACACTCGAATGAGTATAGCCGTTCAACAAACACCCTTATAGCACTTAGACCACATCTCACTACATGGTGATACAAAAGTTCAAAATACTACTCAACGAAGAGACTCAAACTTCTATCCTATTTCTATTTCCCCAACCAAACTTGCTGAAGAGGTCCATCACCGTGATCTCCATCAAACGACATCCCTCCTTTAATGGCTCTCTCTCTCTCTCTCTCTTTAGATAGCTGCGACCATTGCTTGATCCAGTAAGTCCCCCTGAAAATGACCTGCAAGAATGAGTGAGATGTAGACCTTTTGAAAACAACGTCATTTCTACTCGACCAAATAGCCCAACAAAGTGCTGCAATCCCAATTAAAATCAGCCGTGCCGTGCCGTGCAGTGCGTGTGCGTGCGCGTGCGCGCAGGCGTGTCGGGTGCGAGTGCGTTTTTCTTTATCTATTCGAAAATCAAAACGCACTGGCTCGCAGTAAATAGTATTAACGAATGGTTGGCAGTAACGGTGCAGTTACTAGTGGCTGCGGTTACTTTCGAGTAATGGCTGCAGTTACTCTGGCCTCTTCGTTTTTGCTGTTACAAAAGAACAGAGCATGTAAAGGCTCTCCTCTCCATACAAAAAAGTGGGACAAGGCTATTCTCTGTTGCTGCGCTACTTTCATCATCTCCGGTCCAGAGCCTTGCGCGCACAAGTTTCTGGGCGAGTAGGCCTCCGGAACTTCGTCCGTTTGTGTACCTGCACGGGTAGGCGGGCGATCAAGTTTTTGGGGAGCGCATCGGCGCGACTACTCAATCTGCGACGTCTACTTCCTGGTGGTGAATCGTTCGCGGGACTGCACTGCGAACATCTTCCTGCATCAAGCTTCGTCCTGCATCACGCCTCGATCGACTACATCGAATAGGCCATCATGTCGACTGATGGTAACGGCGCCTCCGGTGTCTCCGGCACTGGCCCCGCCCGAGGGTATAAATTGAAAACTTTTCTGGTGTATTTGTTTCTGTGCGCTATGAATATGTTAATAGATATTTCTGTTAGCTTGTTCGTTAGCGAATATGAATACATCGTTGATAGATCACTCATGCATGTTTATGTCATATTTTATTTGCTGAATTTCTGGATTAAAATATGCCAAAAATTGACTAGATTTACAACAGATTTGGCTGTCGCTCCACAACCGCCATACGACCCATTGTATATGATCTATGGGACACAATCTCGATGATCCAGCGTCGCAAGAGAGAGCGCGGTATTCCGTGCCTTGTGGCACATACATATACTGCGTTTGGTTACTCTATATGGGACATTAATTATTTAGATTATCTCAGGGAATTTCGTGCCCCAGTCTTAAGGCATGTTTGGTTCCATGGGACTAAACTTTAGTCCCTCACTTTTGGCCCATTTTAGTCCCTAAAGTTCCAAACAGAGGGACTAAAAGGTGACTAAAGGGAATTAGTCCCTTGGGGCAGGGGCGGATCCAGCGGTGGGGCGGGGGGCGCGAGCCCTCCACCACTACCGGACCCTTGGAGTCTCTCTGGAGCCCCCCTAAACTTTTAGCCATAGATGTATAATGTAGAAAGAGCTCCAAAAAAAATTTTCTGGATCCGCCACTGCCTTGGGGTGACTAAAGGGGGACTAAACTTTAGTCCAGGGACTAAAGGAACCAAACAGGCCCTTATAATTAGTGTATGTGTGATCCGTTGTCTCCTCCTCGATCAGGGAATTTGTATTATTACGTCTGTCATAATTGTACTTTATGAAACTCGGTTTGTAATAATTGTAATATTTGTCTGTTGCCCTACAAATATGCATGGCCTACAAATATTTGTCTGTTGGCCTACAAACTCGGTTATTGTAGCGACAAGTGCTCCCTTGAGCGTGAAATGTCTTTTTTCGTGCTGGTCCCAAACACCCACACCCTCTTGCCACATCTTTAGTAGATCATCAACCAAAGGTTTCAGATGCACATCGATGTCATTGCCAGGTTGTTTAGGCCCTTATATCAGTACTGGCATTTGGATATACGACCGCTTCATACACAGCCAAGGTGGAAGGTTGTATATACAAAGCGTCACTGGCCAGGTGCTATGGTTGGTTTTAACCATGTCGAAAGGATTCATCCCATCTGTGCTCAAACCAAACCAAAGGTGCCTCACATCTCCACCGATGTTGTTATAGAACATAGTATTGACTGTCCGCCACTGGGACGCATCAGCCGGGTGCCTTAACATTCTATCTTTCTTACGCTCTTCGCCATGCCACCGCAATAGCTTGGCTGACTTTGCATTTGCAAACAACCTCTGAACGCATGGAAATATAGGAAAATACCAGGCGACCTTTACGGGCCCTCCTCTGGTCTTGCTACCCTCGTTTGACGGGCCTTGCTTGTACCGTGGAGCTTTACACTGTGGGCACGCATCCAAGTCTTTGTATTTATCTCCACGGTACAATATGCAATCATTGGAACACGCATGAATTTTTTCAACCTCGAGGCCAAGGTAAAATTTTTGCTTTTTAGTCCAAAATTTGAAAGTTTTTTACATATGGACCCCTGGAGAAAAGATTTGCAAAAATGGACCCTTAGCACAGCGCCAAAGCATATGGCGCCTACTATACATGTCACGGCGCCATATGCTTTGGCGCCGTGCATTGACACGTCGGAGCCAGGGTGGCACAGCACGGCGCCATGGTCTGTGGCACCGTGATATGTACCCTAGGCGCTAACTGTGATGGCGCGTGCCGGGACTTAAGCCCAGCGCCCCCCGCCCCAGCCCCTCACTCTGCTATGTTCAAACAGTAAACCGCCGCAGCCTCCCCTCTATTCCCCCTCCAAATCCTCTCAAATCCACCGATTTTTCTCACGGTTTTGCTTCCAAATCGAACAAGTAAGGTGAACTCTCTCCCCTCCCTTGATTTTTTGCAATAGATATGGATTATTTGAGCTACATTTCGTGGGGGAATATTTGAAACCCTAGATGAAATTAGTTCAATTTGGATCGGTTTTAAGTTAGATTTGCAATAGAAATGCGTAATGTAAGAGTAGTATTGTGTATAGAATCGTTTTTAGGGTTTGATTTGAGTGAGATTGATGAATATTTAGAAATTTGAGTAAGATTGATGTCGGAGAATAGATGCATTTATCGTTTATTGGTGAGACTTATATCATTTTGTTGCCCTCATTATCAATAAGCTACCAGTGAAAACCATTCATGAATCGGAGCTGCCAATCAAAAGTTATGGGTAAAACAAGAAAAGAAACATTTTAGTATTAATAAGGAACTCATATTTGTTTGTTGGCTTCGTATCACTAGTTGGTATGGTCCCCGTATGAAGTGGATGCACATGAGGTGGGTTGGGTATACTCGTTTGGCCGACGTGTAGAATTTACACTCAAGAATATAATAGCACTATCATGTGTGAGTCTATATATATATGTATACACACACACACACACACACACACACACACACACACACACACACACACACACACACACACACACACACACACACATATATATATATATATATATATATATATATATATATATTGTATGTATGTATGTATATACAAACAACATACATATATATAGGAAGCCTCAGAAGCCTCTTTTCTACTCCCGAGAGCAGTTACTCTCTATATTGTATCTCATAACGTAAGGAGTATCTCGCGCAACAGAGAGTATGTACGTGCAGTATATGAGCATATAAGACCATCTAGGTGGTATGTATATTTTTTGGCCATACTCCTTTTTATAAGCGTATATAAAGGTATTCACAAAATACGTAAAAAACTATAGATTCCCTTTCAATTTTTTGTTTGGTTCATATTGACATATATCTTATAATTAGTTATGAGTATATCCAAAGTGATCAAAGAGTATATCAAGTTCATTTAGATGGTATATCAGATTTGAGCATAACTACATCGGGAGTATAAGGTATTTTTCATATATACATATACATATACATATATATATATACAAATATACATACATATATATACATATATATACATATATACATATATATACATATATATACATATATATATACACACATATATATACATACACACACACACACACACACACACACATATATATATATATATATATATATATATATATATATATATATATATATATATATATATATATATATATATATATATATATATATATATATATATATATATATATATATATATATATATATATATATATATATATATATATATATATATATATATATATATATATATATATATATATATATATATATATATATATATATAGACACACACATATACAAGCTCACCGGATATAGACACTAATATGAGCATCACATTGGGGAGAAATGGCTGTAAACAAAACCTATATCAACTTTGTAAATGGGACACCGGGGATAGAGAAACGGGAATAGAGGACGGGGATGGAGGGTAAATCATATACAAGCTGACATGTATTTAACCAAGGGTAAATCTCTAATACTTTCATTTTGATTCCAATTTCATAATTCAATTTGATTCTTATTTTTATTTATAAATATGTTTTATAAATTTCTTATTTGAATATTTCTTAAACATTGAATTCTAAAATTTATCACAGGATGGCGAGATACCGGCTGCTAGACGAGTTCTACGAGAGGGAGCACCGCGGCAGGCTCACGGAGGACGGCCAGGTATGTGTGTGGTCGAAATGTACATATGTTCAACTTGATGGTCACGCAGCTAACTTTTATAGCAATTTTCAGGACATACCCATACTTCGTCCTCGAACCCAAGATGGGTTCCAGTTGATGAGCTACGACAACCGCTATACCCCACTGCTGCGCCGTGCTGGGCTTCACACGATTGCTAATCTATTACGGCGGGGCATGTCGGTTTTCAACCCCGCAGCTTTGACCGCACTTGTCGATAGGTGCATTTTCTCTATCAGGTCTATTTGTTTTCGCTTCTATATTCTTACGTACGTAACTAATTCTTTTCTCCTTGTACTATTAACAGGTGGAGGCCAGAGACACACACGTTCCACCTTCCCTGTGGGGAGATGACCGTCACGCTGCAGGACGTGGCGATGATACTTGGACTTCCCATCAGGGGACAGCCAGTGGTCAGCCCGGCGGTATCTGCGGGCTGGAGGGCACGTGTGGAGGCCTTCCTGGGCACGCCATTGCCTCCTGTCCCAGATAATGCCAGGCGAGGCCACGTCTCGGGGGTCCACCTTAGATGGTTGCGGGCTACCTTTGGTGAATGCCCTGATGCCGCGGACGACGCCACGGTGACCTTCCACTGCCGCGCCTGGGTCCTGCACATGTTCGGGGCAGTGCTGTTCCCGGACGCCATGGGGGATGCCGCTTCGTGGATGTACATCCACTGCCACCAGGACTGGGGACCTCGCTTCGTGGACCGATGTCGACTACGCGGACCTCGCTTCGTCCGAGGACGAGGACACCGTGTATGACAAGCGTGCGAGGGAGGGCACAGTGGTCGAGGCCACTTCGATTCTTGATCGAGTGGTACGGAATGCATGATATTTACACTTACTTTGGTTCAATACGTTTATCTCGCACTTACTTATGTTTCCTTATTTCTTTAGGGGATTTCTCTCCAAACCTCGGTGCGGGACATTGATGAGGCTCTCAGCCACCCAGTTGGTGACCTGGACAACGAGAGCCGCCGCCTGAGGGACCTCCTGCAGGTACGAAGATAGTTTGTTAAGTTAGATCCATTCAGCATGTATACAATTGTGACATATCATTACTTGCAGAGACTTCGACGTCGCCTCAGTCGGGCGGCAGGTCGGTGTGGTTGCCGCGCACGCTCAGACGTGATCGTACCGCTGGCCTCCCAGCGCTCGGGTGCCTCAGCCGCTGCAGCGTCGTCATCACACGTCGGCAGGCGCCAGTCCACGAGGAGCTCGTCACGCACTCCGACTTTTAGTCAGGGCGATGACGACGATGAGGAGGCGGAGCAGGGTGACGACGTCGAGGAGGAGCACGAGGACGAGGAGGCATCTACCCACGACGAGATTGGGATGTCGCAGATGTCTGACGCACCGTCTACTCAGGCTTCGCAGCGGCCTCGTCGTTCAGCTCATCCCCCGAGCATGTATACTCCAGGGAGTGATGCTCTAGCCAAGGGCAAGGGGAAGGCCAAGAGGCAGTGATGTTTTGAGACTCTTTTATAGACATATGTGATATTTTCAGACTTATGTGATATTTTGAGACTTTTGTATAGTTATGTGGTATTTTGAGACTTATTGATAGTTATACGATGTCGTTATTTTGGTTTTAAGATGTTTCATGTGTGAATGTATGTGTATGTCTGTATGTGCATATGTTTTACAGTTTGCTGTTTTGCTGTTTTTTGTGAGGTGTAGCTAGCACGGCGCCAATATTTTTGGCGCCGAGATGTGTATATACGGCGCCAGGATTTTTGGCACCGAGTGTTTGGTGCCGTGGTACTGGGCCAAGTGCCGAAACACGGCGCCATCACAGTTAGCGCCTAGGGTACATATCATGGCGCCACAGTCCATGGCGCCGTGCTGTGCCACCCTGGCTCCGACGTGTCAATGCACGGCGCCAAAGCATATGACGCCGTGACATGTATAGTAGGCGCCATATGCTTTGGCGCCATGCTAAGGGTCCATTTTTGCAAATCTTTTCTCCAGGGGTCTATATGTAAAAAACTTTCAAATTTTGGACTAAAAAGCAAAAATTTTACGAGGCAAGTGGGCAGATCATTTGCTTGGCCAAGTATGTCTTTTCTGCCAACTCGTTAGGGACTGGGAGCAGTTTCCTCACTACACATAACAAGTCATCGAAGCCTTTATCGCTCCATCCATGCGTAGATTTCAACTCTAATAGCATGATGTCGGCTTCCAATTTGCTCACTGCACAACCCGGCCGGATACAATTGTGTCTTTGCGTTCTTTCTCATTACTAGTAGTGTGCCCGTGCCCGTGCTAACGCTATAATAAAATACAAAACAAGATAAAAATTCGGATAAAAATCAGCAAAGCAATCAAAACATTGGTTAGATTTTGATTTTAGAAAAATTTAGAAATTTGTTTCATTCAATTCAGAGTTAAAATGAATTAGTTATGGTCGGTTGAAATCCTCTGTTGGAATAAATTCGGAAAAAGATGAAAGTCTAACAGGCGGGACCCTCAGCCGAAGGCAAGACGACAGCGTGGTCGTGGAGATTACGTGGTCGAAAATCGACCGCATGGCTGTGAGTTCAACCGCCGTCAGAACGATTACGTGGTCGGAGGACTTACGACCACGGCAAATATCGGCGGCGTGGTCGAAGGCGTTCGACCACGGCAAAATCCCAGCGGCGGATCGAGGCGCCACGACCACGGCAGAGGAACGGTGATTTTACGACCACGTGGTAAAATCACCGACGCGTCGAAAGGCGATCGATTGCGGCAAAATCGATTGATCGTGAGGTCGGAAGCAATACGACCGATTGGTGAGAAGTCGAAGGTGATCTGCGGTGAACGTGGTCGACGGCCGGAGAGTGCCGACCACACGCAGCGGGGTGAACGTGGTCATAAGGCGCCACGACCACGTTGGGAATGGTCAATGAGGCTTCAACGCGAGGCGAGCGGTCGCAAAGGGTTACGACCACTTGTAAACGATATGAGAGTGGTCGAAAAGTGCTTCGACCGTGGCATAAGTGGGCGGTGGGTGTTTCTGAGTGGTCGTAAGGGTTACGACCACGCTGTAAGAGTGTGAGTGTAGTCGATAGACTTTCTGTGTGGTCGTAGGGGAGCTTCGACCACAAGGAATGAACTCAGCCGCGCAACGGACCACATGGTCATAAATGGCACAGAGCAGTCGTAAAGGGTTCTGAGCGGTCGTAAATGGCACAGAGTGGTCGTAGATGGTTCTAGGTGGTCGTAAATGCTTTTGAGTGGTCGTAAACGACTACGAGTACAGCCACGTACTCGCAGACGTAGTCGTAAGGGGTTACAACCATGTTGTGAGTAACTGAATGTGGTCGAAAGATGCTACGACCACGTGTGAGTGGTCGGTGGGGGCTTCGACCACGGTATAAGTGGTCGGAGGGTGTTTCTGAGTGGTCGTACAGGGTCACGACTACGTTGTGAGAGAGTGAGCATGGTCGATAGACTTCTGGTGTGGTCACCACGTGATCGTGAAGGGTGACGTGGTCGTAAGGAGGCTACGACCACGTTGTAAGAGGTCGTAATACGTGAATATGGACAGCACCTTCAGCATATATTGATCTATTTGATAATAAGAGAAACCACACTAACCTTGTGGATATTCATGTATTGGCAATACAATATATGCAAGCAAATATATAAATTAGTACATAATAATCTCACGCATCAGTTTATCTGGAGACAAAGAGTACCAATTGCCTAGGATACATACATCTCAAATCCATGATACCAACCTCATGGCATGTCACATCACAGTTTGACCAAATAACAACAGTATATTCTACAAAAGGTCTATAGTGTTTGGTACTGAATACACCAATCATGAATTAATCAAGAAACTTTACAGCTGAGTCAGCCAAAAATGCATAACATTTGTGCAATATACCAACTTCTAAATAATGGAGGAAATTACTCAAATTCATAGTTTGTAATACTCAGACTACCCAAACACTTACTGTGCAAACAATGACCCATAAGTCCAAAAAGCCCGATAATCTACATCACAAGATTGGTCAATCAAAGCACACGCTAAGCATTAAAAAAAAAATAGTGAATGGCCTCATCTCTTCCCTTAATGGTACTGCGATTTTGGACTCTAAAATTTGCAGTTCTACACACCAGATCGCAATCGTGCCCATAACTTCAACTGCAAACTTATGAGGCATGAATTGCTACAATGATATAAACTATTGGGCAAACGGTAAATTTCTAAAGACGTCTTATTTATATGGATTACGCGCCACAAATTCAGATGAACTCAATTCTACGCATGTTGAGCTAACAATGTCGACGGCATCACTTTCATAATAAATAAATCATGTGATCTACTCGACGGCAGCAATTTTGCAACAGAAACTCTCATCTTATCCATGGACTAACTACGATCGTAAAATCTACCAACCGCATAACTGTGCGTAATAACGGTCGTGAATTCCAGCACAAAGATCGCAAAAACACACATCACACGTCAATCAATGCGGTGGCGATCCTCCAACCAACACGGAATCGCCATACCTTGAGGCTCGACGACCGGGCACGACTGCGTGCTCGAGCCCCGAGTACTCGCCTCGAATTCTCCTTGATGACGACGATGTCGACGCCCGGTGCTTGGTGGGCAGCCCGGGAGGTTGGAGCGATTGACCACGGACATTGCATTGCATTGATGGTTTAGGGGCACATGACAGAATTAGAACAGTCCCAAAGCTGGTCCTCGGTACATAAATCCTTGGTATGTGTTACGTTACAATAAGGTTGACCCAAGTTTAGATGCAACACTAAACTTGGGGATGTTGTAAATTGCAACACACCACCATTTCATAGCTAATCCTAATGATGGCCCTTGCCACGGGATCTATGAACCCACGAAATATTCATAGATATTGTACAATAAAATTATTTCATTTATACGCACAAAGAGAGAATGCATTACCATCATGCATTTTTCAGCGATTCAGTGAGTCTACTACAAATGGAAAACTTTTTCCTAAGAAACTAATTATAAGATAAAGGAGCTCACCGAAGCCTTTTCCACTCTGGACTGCATCAACACCAACATATGTCTCAAGGTCCCGCAGGAATTACAAGTCGAATGTAATCACTCTCGCGAGCATCCCGACAAACAAAAGGTTAACATTAAACATCGAATAAATGTGATAAGAGCACTACTAAGTTCCATAAGCAACCATGACATGTTTGAGAAAGACATAACATCTCTTATAAGTTGTAATTATGCACATCGGTTACTCGACAAATGTTAACCAATTACAAGTCATATTATTAGCAATTTTCCATCAAATTGTACCCAGCAATCGAGAGCGATCATAGGAATGAGTATCAAAACAACTCGCTGCAAATTAAGAAACGATGCGTGCTAAAAGTACGATGAATGGTACATCAAATCAAATAGTCCGAGAGTTACCTTGTAGAAATCGGTTGGCCCAATGCGAGAGGAATTGGCCTCGGTACATAAACCATCGAAGAGTAGTCATACGGCACATCGCACATGGAACCGATTCGCCTAGCGCATTGAGGACTGGGCCGATTGAATGATCACATCACTTCAAGTTCTCACCACCAATAAACATTGGTAATATCTCGTCCGTAATTGCCAAAATTTAAGCTTATCTACTTATGCGTTACGCAGAATTAATCAAGGACCGCCCGAGCTCACCGAGGCGAGGGATTACCGGGGCCTCTGGATTGGAAGCGGAGAACAAGGACGGCCCAGTCGGTTGAAGCCTTTGATGTCGAACGAGTGCGCTGCGCCTCCCGGACGGTCATGGCTCGAGCACCAAAGACGCGTCTGGCTGTACCTAGCGAGGCGGTGCAACACAGCCCGCCGATCCCGCTGCTGATGACGACGACGCCCGCCTCCGCCTTCGGCCACCCCGACGACCAGAAAACAAAAGGCAACGACGGTGGAACGAACCGCGCCTCGTTTGAATGGTGAAGAGCTGGTGCGGTGGCGCGGTGCGGCACGTACATACCCGAGAGCGCGGTCCTCACCTCGGGAAGGAGGGGTCGATGGAGAGCTCGTCGGCCGCCACCACCAGCAGCGATCGACGCGGCGATCGCGGCCGCACCTCGGCGCGCCTTAGAGCGGTGGTGGTCGCTGGATGCGCGCGTGGCGGGGGGACGGGAGGGTAGTGGCGGCGCGGAGGCCGCAGCGCGCTGGAGGCTAATGCGGCGGAAGCCATCGCGGTCTCGGAGACGGAGAAGTGGAGGGAAGAGGAGGTGGCGACAACGCGAGGTGGGGAGGAGTAGGCGAGGGCGGAGCGGCGGATGAGGGAGGGGAGAAGGCGAGGGCGGAGGAGGGAGGGAAGGAGGCGGCGCAGAGAACGGGGGAGGAGCGGAGGCGCGGATGGAGGAGGGAGGGGAGGAGGCGGCGTAGAGAACGGGGGAGGAGCGGAGATCGTAGGGAGATGGGGTAGAAGGTAGGAGGAGGAGGAGGCTCACACGTAGCGCGGGGTGGGTTCAATAATGCATGATCCAAATGATTTTGACCTTAGGATCTTCAATGAGTAAGAGAAGAAGGTTTGAGAAGAGATCCAGGCCATTCATTTGTATGAAGTTGGATTACTTGGTACACAAATCTGTGTGGACTTAGATTAGGCATGACTGTGGGGGTGGTTGAGGGGGTGGATTTAGCAAAGAAAATTTTGGTGTATTATAGAGTAGGGTAAAATCTCTAGCCTTTTCAACTGTCTAGCACTAAGGAATCCGCCCTCTACATCACGTAGCATCGATCTGAGAAAGGCCGTCATCCTCCACGGTATCGTCAGCTAACGTATTCCTAAACACGTCGTCATTAGTAGCTAGCCTCTTCCCTGTTCACACTGGTTTCCTAGCTAGGGGAGGTCTATGTCAGGCATGCATATATGCTTACTCCATATCGTGTAGCCTAGCTTCCACGAACCCCCTGCCCCTGGTAATCATCTTAATTATCTGCTCCACGTTGCCAAACTGCCTCAGATTTTTGCAATCTCTGCATGGGCAATACACGTAGCCTTGATCCCCTGGATTACGTGCAGCATATATAAGCTTTAGTAGCCGTGATGAAGGTGTTGATGCCCATCAAGAACTGCATATCCAAACACGTGAGACCGTACATCCATCCTCGATCCATCTGTGCACAAAAAAAAGGTGTCACATGTGAGCGATCATCAAAATTAAAAACAAGAGCCGCCCAGTCATGAAAAAACATCTATCCTGGCTACAAATTTAATGGGTTGATACGTCTCACATCGATGTGTTAACGTTCATCAAAATTAAAATGGTTAGTCCTCTTGAAGAAGAATTATTATACTTCATGCAACATAAAAATAAGGAGACTAATTATAGATTTAAAAAATAGAGCCATCGAAAACAATCATCGTAGATAAAAATTTAATGGGTGCCTAGCGGTCACATGGATGTGTTGATCAAAATAAAAAATGGCGAGGTCGGGTCCAAACAATTATTATAATTCATGCCACATAAAAATAGGGAGACTAATTATAGGAAAATGAAAATTGGAGCCTTCATGAACAACAATTGTAACTAAAAACATTGGGTTCCTAGGTGTCACATGGATGTGTTCATCAAAATTAAAATTTGTAGCCCTATTCCACCAAAATTTACTCCAAGGAAGAAATAAAACATCACATACTAACAATCATCAAAACCACCATCTAATTTGCTCCAAATTCAATGGGTTCATGGACACCAACCTTTTGGGAGACGGATTCACCACAATTTTGAATGCCTTCCTCAAGATCTAATTGAAAAGTGCTCTCTAAAATGGAGAACCAAATACCATGAGAATCAAGCAATCTAGCCATCATAACAATTGAAGAACCTACAAATTCAAAGGAGTTGATGGTTGTTACTAACCTTAAAGCAAGAATATCAAGTCCATCCTTCAAAATCCATGACCTTCTATGACGATTTTGGTGAAAAATGGCCGCAACAATGGAGGGAGAGGTGGGGAAACGCGTCTTCTTGGATGAGTGAGCTCGGGATGGCAGGGAGGAGGGAGGAGGAAGGAGGGCTTTTGTACTGTACACCTATCACTGCCGGCTCAATCGACAAGCCGGCAGTGATAGTCTCCATATCACTCCCGGCTCAAGCCACAAGCCGGCAATGGCATATCACTGCCGGCTTGTGGCTTGAGCCGGCAGTGGTATGTCACTGCCGGGTCGTGGCTTGACCCGGCAGTGACATGGACCTTCACTGCCGGGTGATTAGGACCCCACATCATTTTTGAATTTTAACCTAATGACCCGGCAGTAAAGACTTACCGCTGCTGGCTCATAAAAATCCGGCAGTGAATGTCAGTTCTGTAGTAGTGTCTGGGATCCAGATTCACTTTTTTCAGTAGAGCTCTGCCAAACAGGCCCTTAGTCAGACTGAGTGGTTACGTGAATATTTGAACTAGCCTACACATACAAGTGAACGTGTGACAAGAGTAGTACAAGATAGTACGGCAGTACGCCTATACTGCATGTGGAAATATTGCATACAGACTACGGTTAATAAGGCCCCGTTTGGATGGGCTTTTTCTGGCTCTGGCTCCGGCTCCTGCGGAGGAGCCCTATAAAACGGTTTAGTAGAAGGAACCATTTGGAGTCGTTTTTCTGTGGAAAAAGGAGGAGCCAGAGCCGTTTTGGAGAAGCCACTTTTTTTGGCTCCTCAAAAATGGCTCCGGCTCCTCCGGAAGAGCCGTTTTGGAGGAGCCGTGCCAAAGGGGGCTAAATCTCTATACAATTACGAGAATCCAACAAACACACCAACTGCCATGACACTTCACTGATATATCATGAAATTGTAAGATAATTCAAAGGAACGATGAGTTACCACACAATTAGACATTTAGCTTTTATAAACATAGTAACTATATTTATTATTTACTACAATGACGATAATACTTTGAATATTGTGAGACGATATTATTCAAGAAGGAGGGTCACCTGAATTTATTAAAATAGTCACGAGAATTTAAGCTGTTTGAGATGATAATTAGGATACAGTTAATATAATTTTGTATCAAGATGTTCTGATGAACTACTTATGCCCCATTTGATAGAGCTCCAACTAGCTCTAGCTTTAGTTCCTCGATTCACTATATATAGTTGTACAGCAGCGGAGTCATTTTTATCTCTTTTCAAAATGAACTAGGATTCTTTTGTTTCATCTGCTCCGCCTCCTCTGTGTACTGTAGCAAGGAATCGGGGCCGGACAATACCGTTCCAAACACACTCTTACTATGATGATGATGATGATGATGATGATGATGGGACCTCCGGGCTGATTTGGATGGGGAGTTACCACAATGCAACGAAGCGATAATTGGATGGGGCAGCTACCACACGATTTGACGAGAATATGGTCTGAGGACACAGTTAGTTTTTTTAGTAACTCGAGACGATAATTAGGAGGGCTAGTTACCACAATTTGTTGTCAAGATGGTACGATGAACGGTTTAATTAGTATAATGTCATCAGCAATTAGAATAATGCCATATTTACTACAATCAGCCACATAATACTTACGATAATTCGAATGGCTTACGTCGGAGTTACCACAATTTGTTGTCACATATACGATGTAAAACTTTATACAATATGGTGATCAGATAGCCATGGAATAATTACCATAATTGAAATGGCTAAAGACGATAATTAGAAAGGGAAATTACGACAATTTTACCATCTTGACTTCCTTACGAACAACTTACTATAATGTCGGAACCCATGTATCATTAAATAATTACAATAAACTATATTATGGCCTTCACCATAATTCAAATGGAACTCCATCCATTTCAAATTGTCGGTCATTTTAGCTTTGTCGTAAGTTAAACTTCTATAATTTTGAGCATATTTATAGAAAAAATATATTAACACCTACAATATCAATAAATATGCCATCAAAATATATTTCGGTATCTAGGATGGGAGTTACTACAATTTGGCTTGGAGTGATTCCAAAGAACCAGGTACTATAATTAGGAGACCAACTTAGTTACCATGAAATACTTATGATATTTCAAATGGCTCGAGATGATAACTAGGATAATAAGTTACCACTATTCAGCATCAAGATTTTAGTAGAATCATTTACTGTAATGACGAGACAATTTACCTAAAAATATTTACGATAATGCAACTCGAGATGAAAACATAGAATTTTTACTGGAATCCGAATCACAATGATGTTACTACATTTGCAGTCACAATAAAGCACATTGTGTGAGGCATTCTTCCCAAATTATAATATACCAGAATAAATTCAGAAACCCACAGTAAGAATATTGGTATGCAGACAGAACAAAGCACTGATTAATCACACTGCTCAAATCATTTAAAATACATTAAACTATTGTGATCTCCATTGGGAAAACTATAGAACGGTATCATGCGGATTTCTCCTTGCCCTTATTGACGATGACAACAACCTCCTTTGCACAAAGATCTGCGAGTACAAATTAATTTCAATCTGCGAGAAGGGTGAAAAACAGAATCTATCACTCTGATAAAGCTAGGACTCACCAAAGAAATAAGTAGCACATTGGGATACAGGTCCATGCGCTCGTATGTTCCCAGGTGGCCGAATGTGGTGCAATTTTGATCTAATCTCCTAGGAGGAGAGAACTCACCAGCTCTCTTGCAAGAAACTATTTTATGGCGTTTATTCAGGATCACACATGCTCCTCTGCCCTTCAAACGCAGCTTACACGAAAACTTTTTTTTAAATCTGCAGTAGGGTGCAATGGAATTATTTGCGTAAGGGGAATAGAAATTGGATAAGAAACTAATTTTTACAACTGCTGTAACATAGATGGAAGAAAAGTTAGATGCCATTCCTTTTGCATACGTGCACATTGGTCACTCCCGCCTGCCTGTAAAAGCATCAGATCAGTAAGGAATCACCACAAGATCGAATGATTAGTCATGGAGATTTGCACCTGCTCTCCTCTTGATCCTATCTCCAGTTGCTCCGATGGGGATGCGCCAAGAACGACGGCGGACGCAACGCCGCTGCCCACCTATCGACAGTTGGACACAGCTGCGCATCTCTTGAACCAAGGACGTCGCTGGTGCCTGCCTGGTGGTCTGGTGGACGACTGGAGGGTCTCCAGCCGCCAAAAAGGAGCGGGCTGAACGACACTCGGGGCGGTGGGGAATCTTGCTCGCTCAATCTGACATGGGTCGAGGGCGGAGGATGAAGCCGACCTAGTACCGCGGTGATTTAGCGAGCGGAAAAGGAAACAGCGGGGAGCGCTGGCAGGAGAGCAAAGCCGGGGGAGGAGCCGTCTTGAAGCCGAGCCGTGGATGGATGGATCACGTAGACGTAGTCTGGGTCGGTGTGCTCGTTTGATCCGGCTACAAAATTAGTTATTCTATAGCTATAGCTACAGATAAATAAGTATATATATATATACACACACACACACACATATGTGATGACCTAGCCATATATATATATATATATAAAGGTTTATTTATATATATGTAGGTATATATATTTCTAAATAAATATATGGTTGGATATACATATATATGTATTGATACATTTTGGGCATATGACTATTTCATCTAGTGGAGAGCATGGGTCCTTATGCCTTTATGTGTTCATGTATATACTTTTATATATATATATATATATATATACCACTTCATCATATATATGTATATATATACATATATATATGGACACATAATTTATTTTGGCAATTATGCTAAAATGGAGTGGGAGCAGGAAATTTTTGAGTCACGCTGTTGTGGATTCAAAACCCTACAAAAATCCTTTTAGAATTGCTTTTAAATCTTGGAAAAGGGAGGTAGAAAAGGAAATGGAGAAGAGAGAGAGAGTATTGTGCTTGCTGCACAGTATGGGCCGAAATCCGGCCCAGTCCACACTGACGCCGTCCACACCCCGCCGCGCCGACGCGCGACGCCACCTGCGCGCGCACGCCGCCCGCCCGAGCCCGCCATCGCCGCTGGCTGCTGCTGCTGCCACCGGCCCGCGCCCGTCGGTCCCGTGCCGTGCCATCGACGTCGTCTTCCCGCGCACTGGTCCGGGCCCCGTCAAACGCCTTGGCCGCTGCGCGCCACTGTTGGTATTTCTTATGCTCTTATATTTCTGCAAGCGCACAGAAGTACGTTGTAGCACTTCACCAAGGAGTATTCCAGGGTATCGTATTTATATCCACAGGGAAAGCTTGTGGCTAAGATATTGATAAATATGTATACTTAGAATATATCACAACTAATATACCATCAACTCAAAGCAGGGGTAAATCGATAGGTAAAAAGGGATAGTGTGACACACAAGATAGAAGAACTAAGATAAATGTAGATAGCTAGCTAGTGGGGAGGACAACGAGCAAGAACAATCCAAAGATCTTCACTTAACCAAGAACCTATCCTAACTCAACAAGATATATGCCCTATATGTAACAAAGATGCTAGTGATCACACAGCGCAAGCACGTGGGGGCGCACTCCCTTGGCAACAGAAAGGGATGAGAAGGGTGCCAAAAAATATACACTTAGCAGACCTATGATTTAAGAACTTACCCAACACGTGGTGGATTACAAGGATAGACAGGGCTGTCACCACCTGCTATCTACCACAAATCATCCGTGGAGTAAGCCGCATACACGGGTACTCAAAAGCCCAAACACCACGTTGGCACTCCAAAATACTAACTCTAACTCTGTACACAAGATAAGCTAGAGCACTCAATACGAGCAGTGTACCACAATGCAAGGGTGTGACCCAATTAGTGACTATAAAAGCCTTAATGCAAGTCTAAGATACAATATGCATATAACTTAATAAAGCTAGAAAGATTCTCAGAATAAGATAAAAGATACTTTATTGATAACTCAGAGTCTTACAACTAAGGAAAGATACAAGAGAGAGCTTATTAGAGCTCAAGACTCCTTGGACTACTTCTTACTCTAACTCCCACACTAAACTAAACTACTAAAGTAAAGAGAGTGGAGCTTCTTCTTCTTCTTGGTTGTGTGTTGAATGAGTAGAGCACCCCTCTATTTATAGCTTGAGGTAGAGTAGGGGTTACTCTAAAGTGGGCCCATGGATCCAAGTGATCACCATTCTCCTCCCTTGGATCAAACCATCATCAAACCAGCGGTTGGATGTGTCCCAAATGTGCTTGTCTGCATGTCGGTAAAAGATGAGCCGGTTTGGCATCCGAGGGGGTCGGGCGACCAAGGGGGGGTCGGCCGACCCCCTCTGACAGGTGGGGCCTCCCTCCTTCCTCTGGTGCCTTAGTCCACTTGTAAGTGACTTGTCCATGTGCTGGTTCTGTTGATTTGTTGCAGTTGGTTACTTGGTGGGCCATCCAATCCATGTGACATCCAATTAGAGCCCTTGATGGATGAACCAACTTGAATCAACGCATGGGATTGTTTCAAAGTGTGTTTCCTCACTTGTCACCAGGATTTAGCCCCTGTGGCACCCCAGGGGTTTGGCCGACCCTAGGTGGGGTCGGGCGACCTGCCCTGTGGGCCCAGGTGGCTCTCCTTTGCTCACTTTTCACCCACATTCAAATATACTCCAACAAAACTATGGAAACATGTTATTCATATAAAATGTGTTCATGATATGTCAATTTCCTCCAAATCTGAGGATGTTGACGGCATTTTGGATGTTATATTTATGCTCATAACAGCCGTCAACAAGTTCCCCCAAGCTTAACATTTGCTCGTCCCGAGCAAAGACTAAAACTTAGCCTCGGTGGATCAGGAGTTGCTTCAATGTTTACATTCCAAAGGTTCCATGTGTGTAACAAAACATATTCTTCCTTATAAAGAGTAATTGGACAACATAAGAAACTTTACCCATATTACCTTAGTCCCATGGGGCTTATGGTTGAAAGATAGAACAGCTCGATATAGCACAAATATTTCCCTTTCCTTGTGTAACTTTCAATTCTGGAGGTTTTTGTAACATTTTGCAAAGTAAAACCAAGTTCCTTGGATGGTACTCTCGGATCGCTCGAATGGTGTATGATTCCTCACCAAGGCATAAGATAAATTTGCCTTCTTTTCCTATATCTACAAGCTTATGTGGAGCTTGGGTAGGGATATCAAAGATAGCATACTTGGATTGCATATATTGTAAAGTCAAATTTCGGATCCAAAGAGAAAGACTCTTAGATCAATATGTGCAAGTGTGTGGAATATGAAACTTTATTTAGCTCCTTTGTGATATGGTCATCTCTCTCCACTTTATTTTATTTGAGAGCATGGGCTATCTTTCTTTCTTTTTCTTTTCATTTTTCTCTTTTCTCATCATCATTTTTTTCAAGAGCATACTACTCTTTTTCTTTTCTTTCTTTTCTTTTGCATAGCCCATGCTTCTCTTTTGTAACTTTGGAGAGAGAGATGACTCATATGATTCATTGCATAACATGGAGCATATGTATATGATGGAAAAATGAAAGGCATGTTTTTGCTAACTTCCAGTGTAGAAGTTAAGCATATTTGGGTGGCGTGTACGTGATCTTGATCTTGAGAGCATGATAAATTTCTCATAAGGGTCACATAAACTTGACAAAACTCAATACAACACAAGTAGCTTATGTAGAAAGCTTTTTGTCATGAGATAACATATATGGCTTTTGTAGGAATTTCTCACCATCGAGGAACTTTCATATTTTTGTTTTCAAAAATAAAGACTCCAGAAAATCTTGCCACGTTTTGGAAGGGATCATAGTAACTCATATCATGCTATATCATATCTCACAACAACTTAGACTTAGTATGAGACTTGCATCCCACAAAGATTCAGGTTCAAGGCAAATTCAAATGGGCCAAAATACTCAGAACTTAGAAGAATATCAAGCTACATACTAGGAACTTCGGGAACATGAAACAGAGTAACTATTAATCATTTCCAAAATGAGGGATTTAACAACATGAAGCACATAGGAAAGGAAATCTTTTTGGCCTTTTCAAATTTTATGTTATTATATTCAAGCTACTAAACTAATTTATTGAAAGCAGTAAGATACATGGGACTTACCTTCGCGGGGACTCCTCCCCCAAGCTTGTCTTTCTCACGGGTAGTGCTGACGGTTGACGTAGGCCATGTAGTCGGCCCAGCGACGGGCGTTCTCCTCTTGTGTGGCACGGATAGCGGCGAAGTTGACGTCGGCTTGGTGATGCCAGGCTAGCTGTGTCTCAATCTGTTGGCTGATAGCGGTTCAAATTTCTCCAGTCTCGATTTGAAGATCACCAACTCTTTGAGAGATGTCCTCCACAGTATGGCTCAAGTTGCGGAAGTCCCATCCTTGTGCAGAGAAGGATTGGGATCGCGGCTCTTCTACAAAAGAGGGGTTAATTTCCAGAAAAAAATCTTCATCCCTACCTCTGAAAGATTGGCGCGGTGCAATCCATGGGTTTTGGGCCCAAAGGGAGCTACTTCAACTTGACCATTGTGGATTTCCAGCTTGAGGTTGTTCCTAGCCAGGCTGTGATGGACCTGCTTGGCTCCAACCTGCATATTCAGCGTACATCTCTTCAAACGTCTGTTGGTGCGGCTGCTGTGGTGCCTCCTGTTGTGCGGCTTGTTGTTCAGCTTGAGCTTGTGCTCGACTCCTGCTCCTTGTCATCCTGCCAGAGACACTTCTACGGGGTGCTTGCTCCAATTTAAGGGTTAGTTGTCGCGTGTTACGCAACCAAAGTCTCGCTTCGGGAAGCGGGATTTCAGTTGTGTAAGAGCGGTAGGTCATAATCAAAGTTTGATTTGGACCATGCTTAAGCATATGAGCTTGCACGAAATATTCAGTGGTGATAACAATGCGCGGAGTAGGAATATATAAAATGAAAGTATGTTGATTGAGCAAATTAAGCTTATCAGCAATGCGAGTAACAAGAGAAGTGCATTCAATAGGGCCAACCCTATCGAACACTCCAAGCCATTGTTCAAACATGACAACAACAGGGGAAACTTTGATCTTATTAACTATAGCAAACATGAGCCCTATCTCATCAATTCTAATAGTTCTAGGATCAGCTCTTGGAAACAAAGTAAAAGCAAGCCAACGATGTATGAAACGCAAGGTGGGATTATGGATATCATTAGCACGGGGATGTTCACAAGTAGGCAAACCAGTTATACGCTTCCAAAATAGAGTTCTATCAAAATCAGATGTAGCATATCTTCTAAATCAAGCTTGATTCCTTTTCTAAAACCAAGGATTACACTTAGAATTCCCCACGAAAGAGAGAACTCTTCGCGGAAAAGTCTAAATGTAATACCTTTAGAATTAGCTTTCAAGGAACATAAGAACTCTATGGTAAGCAACCTACAACCATGCTCAGGAATAAACCAGAAACTATCCTAGCCTATGCCTTCAAAAAGATAAGTGAATTCATCGTTCATACCTATTTTTGTGAGGAGATCCTCATCGAACTCGCGGGTGTGCTCGAACGGCCGATCCTTGATGGAAAGGAATCGTCGTCGTTCTTCATCATCACATAGCTCAATTTGAGCTTCAGAGTCGAGGATGCGGATGGTCGGAACAGGCGGTGGAGTTTGTTCATCTCCTCCTCTAGCAGTGGCAGCTTGCCCAGACCCATCACCCCCCAAGATATTAGTGGCTCCAGAGCCAAGGATCTCAGTATCTTGGGATGATTCAGATCCACAGGATTGTGCCATCTCGATCGCTTGACGATGGGCATGTCCTGATGAAGATGATGGACCAGCTCCAGTGGCCTTGCGGAATGATCTTGTGATGTTCCTTGTAAACCTCCTCATTCCTGCAACTCAAAGACAAAGGCAACAACTCGAAGACAAGATTAAGATTAGTGTTAGCGGTTAGTCAACGAGTTAGCTGTCCAGAAGTCAGTCATCCTTATGGAGCTAAAGATGGCCACCACAAAATCGTTCTTGCGGGTTATAACAACACCACAATACGTTCTCGTGGGATGAAAATGATCTCCACAAACCGTTCTTCCAGCAACTTAAGATCACAAGCTTGTAGGGAAGCAAAGACAAAAAAAAATATTTTTTTGGTTTTTTCCAACTTGAGAACAATTTCACAAGAATTCGAGCAAAAGAGGAAGAGAACTCAGAAGCAAACTTGCTAGCTGAGATGGTGCAAGGAAATGAGCAACCATGGGGGAGGTATTTATAGAATGGAGAGGATAGGGGGTCGGGCGACCATGGAATAGGGTCGGCCGACCCTATCACTCCTCCATATTCTCCCATCCTGGTGCACATGCCACTTGATTCCAAATGAAAGATGATGGAGCAAAGAAAACACGAAATGGGCACCAAGTGTCTCATTTCGAACGAGATCGACGGTGCCCTTGACGAACGAGATCGACGGTGAGCACCGGAATTCGAATTTTCGCCGCCGCGGTCACCATGGCCGTCGAGCTCCCCCTCGTTCAATTGAGCTCTCCTTTCCCTTCCTTGTTGTCCATGTCTCGGCATTTCTCATCCGCCTCGTCTTCCTCCACCTGGTGCTCTCGTAGGTGTGGCTGGAGCACGACCGAGACGCCAGGAATAATGCAGGTCACCGCCGCCGCGCTCTGATCTTCCGCCCCCGCACGTCGTCGACACCCATCGCCGAGCACCTCCCAACCCAATTCGGGCCTCGGGCTAACTTCGCGGTGAGCCGTTGGTCATTTCCGTCCCTTCCTCTCTCTTGTCTTGGCCTCGAGCTCGTCGGCGTAACCACGCCACCATCGTGCGTCCGCCTGTGCCGCCGTCGGGCATGCCGCCGTGCATCCCCGCCCTTGGTTTCGCCTGCTAGGAATGCGCGCACGCGTAGTCGAGGCAGGAGGCTAGTCCTTGGCTGTCGGGGACCTCACCGTCGGCGGGAATCTACGGGAGGCCACGACAATCGCTGCTCTGGCACTGTGCAGTGTCGGGGACCTTGTTCACATGAATAGGACATAGTGCAAGGGGTTATTTGTAAATGCTAAGACTCATGTAAATAGTGTAAAAGTTGGTTCCCGGATTTGTTGAAAACCCAAGGGTTTTTCTGCAAAATGGCGCTACCGCGCGGTGCACCCGCGCGCTGGGCCGCGCTCGCGGGCCGGCCTGGCTTAGATGGGCCGTGCTGGGCCGAATGCCGTTTTTCTTTTTTTTTCCCCGGAAGTTATGAAATGCCTTTTCATTTCCAAATAAGCCTCATTTTGTCTTTTTCATATCTATTAATTGGTAGCTCCAAAAATCATGAGATTTATTATGTGGGCTACTCATGGTATGAACTATAAAGGAAAAATGTGGGACTTGGTGAAATGACCTTTGTGCCCTCTGTATTAAATGGAGAAGTATATTTAGGGTTTGTTTATTCTAGGAGTTCCCTTCACCCAAAATCCTGAAAACTTCACAAGATGTTGGTGACTTTGAGTTGGGACTACTGTAAAAATAGCAACCCTAGCATGTTTATGGAACAGTGGAAAAATAAGCTTTAATGTTTTCTATAAAATAATTTGTAGGGAGTTCTGTGCACTGTTTTGATCTAAAATTTTTACCACATGCTTGTTACATCTATTCTAATGTCTTGTAAAAGTTTGGGAAATTTAGGAGCTTCTTAACAATGTGAACCTGCAATCTCTAGCTTTACTTGTAGTGTTTTTCTTGGGTTATATATATATATCCTCTTGGGCTAGTTTTTGGCTAAGAGCTTGCGCATGAATAGGGTAGCTGGTAATAAAAGTTTCATGGTTTATAAGCTTATTAGTTATGATTTATGGTCCTTACAAGAATCATCTTTTGTAGTTTAATCAAAAAGTATATTTGTTTTATGCTTTAGTATCATTTCATGTATGCTTTTATTGATAATCTTGCTGTAGGGTTAATTTCTGTTTCTCTTATGCATCGCACGGCTTGTTTTATGAAAGCCTTTAGGGTTATGTTTCAGTTAACAAATGTTCGGTGATGTTGTTTTAATCTAAGTAATTCAACTAGGTTCCTTGTATTCCTTACTGTATCCGCATTCATTCTTGCATGCATGCCCCATCATACATGTCATACATATCGGATGCATCGCATATGAGCCTTATTGCATGTATTGCACCCATGCATGTAGATCCCGAACCTGTCGTGCCCATTCCCGAGGAAGGTCAGGACTACGACGAGGTGATCGAGAAGTACCTCGAGGAGATCCCGGCCGAAGCTGCACCTGAAGACCTCACTGACCTAGGCACTAACTTCGAGCTAAACCAGGGCAAGCCCTGGTGCATAACCCTTATATTCTAAATTATGCTATATGGTTTCTATGTTCATTAGGTTACATGAGTTGCTTGAAACCCACTTGCATAAAATCTTGACCTAAGAGTCTTACTAGTATGATAGGATCGAGCAGTGGCGGAGGACGGGAAAAAAATGAGGTGGGGCGGATCTATACCTGCGCGCCGGTCGCCAGTGGCTGCCGCCCGCCCACCGCCGGTTACGCCCAGGCTGGTGGATGCGCCTTCCTCTTCCTGCCGGTTGGGTCGGCGAAGTTGAGGGCGGCGGCGACGGGTGGAGCGGAGGCGGCGAGGGGGAGGCGGCGGGTGGAGCGAAGCTGCGGAGGCGAGGGGGTATATAGGGGTTGCTGTGAAAAATCAACCTATCGAGCGCTCCACCGCTGGGATCGAGTAGCATGCTATGCTATAGGGATCACGGTAGAAGCCGAGTGATGGATGGTCACTCGCGAGATGTAGGGTTGCTCTACCGGCTTTTGTTGGATCGAACTTGAAATGATGGTTAATGAGAGAAGCCGAGTGTCGGTTAATTAAGGACTACCGTTCTCGTCGATGGTGTTTTGGACCAAACAAATATCGGAGTAATATAATGGACCGAGAAACCTACGTACCTAGCTTTCTTATCCACTGGTGTCCCTTGCGGTTTACTGAAATGCATGCTAGCCCCTCGGGTGGTACGTAGTCGAAGGCGGAGATCGAATGTCCATGGATCAAACTTATGGGTGGCTCGTAGGGTTTAGGGTTCTCCGGGGCAATTGATTTGGGTGTCCATGGATCACAGTAACAGGCGTGTGATTTGGGTTTGCCCAGCTGGATGTATAATCGATTGCAATTGCCGCGATTTTCGGATATGGATACCACTTGCCCAGCTTCTTAATTGTCATCACGTAGTAACAACTTGAACATGATGGATATGTTGGAAGAGGATGAAGATGGATATTCTGATTGCTTACCATAGGTAATGAACTTGACATGACTGCAAAAATTTGAATATAAGGATGCACAATTAGTAAGCTTACCACAAGACAATAAAACAGCAAACCAAATAGCCGGCCCCAGCATCCCCTTGAGAGTCGGGTAAGTCTAGCTGATCGAGTACAATGAGTACTCAGGGGTTACTCCCTATGTTGTTTCAGATGATCCAGCTGACGCTTGAAGAGGTTAATTAATTAGCATCACGGGCCGTGTGCTCCAGCTCCAGGGTCGCTCAGTGCTTCGCACGTACGTTGTGGTGCGTGGATCCTTCCTGTCGGGCGCAGCCAGGATCCTGATCGCGGTGACCTTCGTCATAGATTTTCTTGTTTTGGCTTAATTAGCTAGAGGTGGTTGTTGGAGACATATGGTCTTTGTTGTCTCATCCTCTCTTAATAGTTATCGAACTTGGTTTATTTCCACTGCACTCTGAACAATGGTTTGTAATAACTATTTGGATCATCTGATGTACTACGTATGAATATGTGTTAACTGTGATGTAAGCTTTCTCTTTCACTTGTGGATCCTGTATCAAACGTGGAAGTTTTTGAGTTCTCCCTCCGGGTGTGCTCGACGGACGACCTGGTTTAGGTTAATGATCAGTATACTTAGTGTCTAATGGTGGACAAGTGTACGGGTAATTATCTTAAATTGGTAGGTTCTACGACAACGGCCGAGCGAGCAAATGGGGACTTAGCCGTGTTGGTTCATTGCGCAAGTGTAACTGTCAGTTTAGGGCAGGGATACAATGTGAACCAACAGTGATGGGCCGACAGTGATCTTTTCTGTAGTAGTGATATGAACTAATTTGGGTTCCAAAAAACAAATTATGCAAACGAAAATATCTCTGTTAAGTACACATGGTATTTGAGACTAAGCTTGGTTAACTGAGGGAATTCAAATCATTTTATGCTTGTAGATCAGAAGTGACGCAATATATATATATATATATACATATATATATATATATATATATATTCTCGATCCACACAACCTAGAGGACTGTAGTCTAGGCAGCTCAAAATTTATAAATGCTCTACACATACTACTTAAATTTATATAGTTACGGTCTTATTTCAAATTAAAATTTTTGAACAACATAAGAAATAGAAATAAATTAACTCCATGAAATTATTGATATTTATAGTAGCTACCACTATACCACAGCCCCACTATAGCGTCGGACGTGGGTCGGTAAAAGTGCAAAAATACCGATGCACTATCAGTCGGTAAACATTTCTTACAAACTATCAGCCGAAGCCTCCCGGCGGCGCTGCCTCGTCGACGCTACGCCAAGGTAAGCTTCCCCAGCTGCGTCCCCCACCTTCCTGGCCGCCTGCTCCTCCCAATCTTGCCAGCCGCCCGCTCCTCTCCCCAATCTTTCCGGCCGCCGGCTCGTCCCCCACCTTGCCGGCTGCCGGCCCCTTCCACCTTGCCGGCCGCCGGCTCGTCCCCCACCTTGCTGGCCGCCCGCCCGCCTCTCCCCCACATTGCTGGCCGCCTCCTCCCACACCATGATGGTCGCCGGCCCCTTCCTCCTTGCCGGCCGCCGGCCTCTCTCCCACACCTTGCCGGCCGACCGTCCCTTCCCCATCTTGACGGTCGTTGCCCCTCCCAGCGTGACGGCCGCCCCCACCTTGACGGCATAATCTTCACAGGTGCCTCCTCCCCTGACCTTGCGGCCATCTCCCTCTCCAGCTCCTGCGGCCCACGGCCCTGCTTGTCCAGTGTGTCGCCTCCTCCTCTGCGTGCCTTGTTCGTCGGTGTGAGTCGGTTTGCTTCAAGGTGCTGAGTTTCTGGCGTGAAGAATCTGGATGCATCAATAAATTTGGGGTTTTAGCACCCTAATGGACAGACATTGAATCGTGCGATGTCCCTATAGTATCTCTTGTGTTTGGAGATTTAATAATTCACTATTTACCTGCAATTTTCTATAGTAACTTTAGGTTTGGCACAATTTTCTTGGTTGTCTACTTTGAGAAGCCGGTTCTGTAGCAGTACAAGTAGCTAGCAGAGTTAGTGTTATATTTGGTTTTCACAGAACTATGTTTGTACTAGTTCCAGCTTGAATTTAGCTCATTGATGACACCATTGGTCAGCAGTAATTGTTTGATGTAATCACCACTAGCAATCTGCTTAATTAATGCAGGGGGCGACCTAAAGCTTCTTTCCTATTGCACATATCTGTATGCCTCCTGGTTTTCTGATCTACTACTATGTCCTGATTCTATTCTCACCTTGCAGTACTGAAACAAGACTTCACACTTGCAAAGTGCAGAGCAATATCATTAATCTTGAATTCACGAGTGACAGAAGAATACTTGTGTCATACAGGTAATATAAATGGTCCTTTTGTCCTTTACCATCCATCGGGGACACCAGGATAGACAAAGCTAAATGAAAATTTCAGATTCTTTCCTCTCCAAATCATGTCCGTCTGCTGTGTTTTTATGCCAAACTTTGGCTTCGTAGAGATAGTGAGTCACTCTATGGAATTAACTCATCATCTCATATTATGTCTGAACATAGCTGATAATTTACTGCACGCAAATCTGAACATACTAAAGAGATATATCTTAGCATTTATATATGCACTGATCTGACCTTATGCATATTATTGTTGCAGCTGCTCCACCGGTAGTTGCACAGGTTCTTGTACTTTGGTCCGGAACCCACTTGCGTACCTTGGAGACTATCAAAGGTTATCCTAGCAGCAGCTTTGCGTTGTCTGTATCGGTATGGTTCCCTTTCTCTAATTGTGCACCTATTTCATATTGTCAAAGTATGCAGCTATGCATCTATTTTAATGATTATGGTCTATTGTTTAGTTGATATTGAAAGCTACTTGATCTCTTGCATAAAGGCTGATGGATAAAACATGGATTGATGATGATGCTAGGTAAAAATAATAACTTAACAAATAAGTTCTATATATAGGCTGAAATGGGATTTAACCTAAAAATTTCATGTAGGCATGAGAAGGCATATTTGAAAGGGGTCAACAGTTTCTTAGCTTTTGCATTTAGAAATTCAGCAGTAGGCAGCAAGATATTATGCCCATGTAGAAAGTGTGTGAACTCTTTTTGGAAAGAGGCAAGCGAAGTACGTGAGGACTTGATATGTGATGGGTTTCTAAAAGGGTATAGAACATGGAACTTACATGGAGAATCTAGCTCTTCTCTGAATCATGGCAACTATGATGGTGTTGAGGTTATAGAGGACCCAGATGAAGATGATGACATCTGATTTGCTTAGAGACTTGGCCGCTGGTTTAGATGATCAAGGAGATTTTGAAGACAATAATTCTACATTAGAGCCTTGTGATGAGTTAGTAGCCCTTCAAAAGTTGGTAGCAGACAATAGCCAACCATTGTACCCTAATTGCAAGAAATATACAAAGCTGCGGTTCCTAATAAGGTTACTCCACATCAAACTCCTTAGAGGATGGAGTGATAGATCTTTTAAGCTGCTACTAGATCTACTTAATAATGCACTACCTAAGGGTTCAGCACTACCTAAAAACTTTCGTGAAGCTAAGAAATTGGTGAAAACCATAGGAATTGGGTACAAAAGTATTCATGCTTGTGAAAATGATTGCATGCTCTATTGGAAGGGGAATGCAGATTTGGATTCATGTACAAAATGTAAGGTTTCACAGTGGAAATCAGTAAGGAAGAGTATAGATGGGAAACATGTCTATAAGGTTCCTAAGAAGGTTCTCCGCTACTTTCCTATAAAGAAAATGCTCCAAAGGTTATTTCTGACCTCTAAAACAGCAAGACTAACAAAATGGCATGATGAAGACCGAAAAAAGGATGATTTGCTAAGGCATCCTGCGGATTCACCACTATGGAAGGACTTTGATGAAAAAAATCCAGAATTTGCTGTAGATAGTCGAAATATCCGTCTCGCATTTGCAACTGATGGTTTTAATCCATTTAGAACCATGAATGTTAGCTATAGTGTTAGGCCTGGTATTTGTATTCCATACAATTTTCCACCTTCAATGTGCATGAAGCAATCAAATTTTATCCTTTCCTTGCCGATTCCTGGTAGAAATGGTCCAGGTAGTGACATGGATGTCTATTTTCAGCCACTTGTTTATGATTTGTTAGATATGTTTGTTGGTGGAGTTAGAACATATGATGCATCGAGGGGTGAGTACTTCAAGTTGAGGGCAGCAATATTGTGGACTATTACTGATTTCCCAGGTCTAGGGTATGCATCAGGGTCTACCACATCTGGTGAAGCAGCATGTCCTGATTGCCACTTATATACATGTTCACTTAGACTTGGTAATGGCAGTAAGACTTGTTATATGGGTCATCGTAGATTCTTGCATGAAAACCACCCTTTTAGGTTTGATGCTGTTAAATTTGGTGGAACTGAGTTGAGGCAGCACCTACTCCACTTTCTGGAGAGGAAATTTTGGAGTACACTAAGGATCTTAGAACAAGTTTTGGCAAGGATCCATTTGGGAAGAAGCCAGTAAGCAAGAAACGCAAGGAAGGGGAGCCCTTAGTCATTTTTAAAAGGAGACCAATTTGGTTCGAACTTCCATATTGGAAAGATTTGATCTTGCGACATAATTTTGACTTCATGCATATAGGGAAAAATGTGAGTGAAAGCTTAGTTAATACATTCATGGGCACCGATGGGAAAACCAAGGATAATTTGAATTCTCGCTTGGACCTTCTAGCTCTTGCTATTAGAAGTGATCTTCACCCTGTTGAAGTTGAAGACCAATTTTATTTACCACTGCACCATACTCAATGAGTCCTGATGAGAAGAAATTATTTTGTCAAGTGCTAAAAGGGGTGAAGTTTCCTGATGGTTATGCATCTGATATACGACCTAATATTCATGTTAATGAGAAAAAGATATTTGGGCTTAAGAGTCATGAGAACCACATCATTCTACAACACTTGCTGCCTCTTGCTGTGAGAAAATTTTTACCAGAAATAGTTTGTGCCGCAGTGATTCGTATAAGTAATTTTTTCAAGAAACTTGGCTCACCTGTCATTCGAATAAGTGATATGGAAAGTCTAGAGGCTGATATAGCTGAAACTTTGAGCCTTCTTGAGACTATATTCCTTCCTTCTTTTTTTGATATTATGGTACACTTGATGGTACATCTTCCTGCCCAAGCAAGAATAGCTGGTCCAGTACATTTTCGTAGCATGTGGCCTATAGAGAGGTAATTTCCTTAGGCATATTTTAGCATAGTCAACAAAACCAGGTACCATATGTTTTTTTAACAATATCAACATGCCTTTTCTGTGTATAGGTTTTTAATGAGATTAAAAGGTTCTGTTCATACAAAAAGTCACCCTGAGGGATCAATTATGGAGTGGTCTATGTTGATAGATAAGTCTTTGTGTTGTCTGCACATGGTGTACATGGTGCTTTTTGTTTTTGCTTTAGCATCTAGGACTTGCTTTTGCTTTAGCATCTAGGACTTGCTTTTTGCTTTAGCAGCTTTTTGCTTTAGCATCTTAGACTAGCTTTAGGACAGCATCTTGGACTAGTCTAGGATAGCATCTTGGCATATGCTTGGTGACTAGCGATCTATAAATATGTATCTCCAACCCTCAAAGTTGGTATGGCATTGTGTGAGCAATAAACAAGAAAACTTGCCCCATCTCCTAGTGTCATCCTCTCCATGAGAGTAAGGATCTTGCTATCACCAAGAGCAAGAGTCCAGCGACTAACAAGTGGTATCGAGCCTTAGTATCCTCGTAGCCCGAGCATCTCTCGCTCATCTCCTTCTCCGCCTCACAGCAGCCCACCCGTAGCAGCAGCAGCCCATTGTCCCCGCCACTCCTCTCCGAGACGGGCATCGGCTCGTCGGCGCCTCTCTCCACGCGCAGCCCCAGAGCGCGCCATGTCCGCAGGCGATCTTAGCGCTTCGGCCGCCTCGAGCACGAGGCGTCGCAGACGGCCGAAGCTTCGCGCGCGAGCAGCAGCAGCAGCGAGCAGCGGCGCAGACGCGCGCGCGCGAAAGGGCGTCAAGGCCGCGGCGGCGGAGCCGGCAGCAGCGAGCGAGGTGGAAGCGGCGGCGGCGGTAGATGCGGCGCGGCGGTAGCAAAGCAGAGGTCAAAGCTCTGCAAAGCAGCAGCAGACTCGGCTCGTTGATGATGGCGACGACGCGACCTCGAGCGCTCGGCTCTGTTGATGACAGCGCCGACGCGGACCCTCAGCTGCTGGAGAGTGAGAGACCATGTGGTCGTGATCCCATGAGAGTGATGAGTAATTGACAAGGGTTTAGGTTAGTCGAGTTTGGTTTGGGTGGTTCGGACCTTGACGTTGCGTAGCGCAATCGGGCTCGGTCGGACTTTTGGTCAAACTTGGTCTTTTGGGCTTAGGATGCATATTCTAATGTTTTGACAGGTTTGGACTTCATATGTGGTAAGTGTGATGGTATTTACGCTTTTATGTATCGAGCGGTGCTATTTGACGTGTTTCTTGTCTGTGTGACTGCAGGACGTCGAGTTGAAGTCGTGGTGAGACACGGTGGACCGGACTAGGTGCAGGTGGCGCTGAGGTCAGAACGGTCGGGATGTGTCGAAGACGACGTGGACTCGAGGTGGTTGCGAGGCGTGCGAGGCAAGGAGCGCGAAGCTTCCGGAAGGTGCGGAGAGGCGAATCGGAAATTCGCAAGGTCGCACAAGCGGAGCAGTTCGTTGGACGTAGCGGGCGTAACGGGCGAGACCCGTTAGCCAAGCGCTATAAAAGGAGAGGAGGGCTGCATGCCCGCTGAACACTTGAGGAGAATTAGGGTTTGCTAGAGTCAAAAGAGGCTTTAGAGTTTGTTTTGGCTTTAGGCTTTAGTGGTTGGTGGAGGCGAGTTGTGTTCCTCCGTGTCCCCTTCGATGTCTTCTAGGTGGAGAGTCTCGAGTGTTCATCCCATCCAAGCATTCATGGTTGAGGATTGAGAGATTGGAGAGGGTTTGAGAGTCATGTAATCCTTCATCTTGTTCTAATGTACATGCGTATCGGGACTCCTCTGTATTTCTTTTGTTTTGGAATGAGAATCAAGTTTTCTTTCTGCTCGTGTCTCTCTGCTTCTTCGTTGCTCCATTTGGTTGATTTCGAGCTTTTTGTTTTTGAGTTCTTGCTTGTTGGGAAGGCCCAAAATGGGTTGCTCTATGATGGGTTAGTGCCACAAGATCATTTGATCGATTTTCCAAGAGCAAACTTGGTTTAATTCTCGATTTCAGTTTTGGCCTTCCTCTGCTCATGAACTCGGTTTCTAGGGTTTGGAGCTGCTCTTGATTCCCTTGTTGAGATGGCTTGAAATTTGGTATGGAGAGTCCAGAGGCTATTAATTAGCTACCCTCAAAATTTCATAGCCAAAGGATCAACGGTTGGGGAGTAGTTTGATTTTTGGCTCGGGTTGTGCAAAAATTCAGATTTTTACCCATAATCTGAAATTCTTGCTTCTTGGTTTGACTCTCTTGTTTCCCAAGGTCCCCTTACTATTTAGTTTGTTGTAGTAAGGCCTTGGATCAAAAGATTGAGAGCAAACCTTCTTTTTAGCCAAAAATCCAAGTCTCAAAGTTCCACTGAAAATCCTGTTTGCTGATTTTCTCGAGAGGTACTACCGCTCCTCGAGAGGTACTACCGCTCAGAGGTAGTACCGCTCGCCCTAGCGGTACTACGGTTATGTTCGGACCATCGATCGGCGCGAAGAAACGTTCGGACAAGTCGATCGTCGTCGCGGTACTACCGCTCCTCGAGAGGTACTACCGCTCTGAAGAGGTACTACCGCTCGGAGGTACTATCCGCTCGTCTCGCGGTACTACCGCTTGCGATCGACTTTCTCGATTTTATTTTTCTTGACCGCTTCATTTGGATCTGGTTTTTCCTTGTCTCTGTGATTTCCAGTGAGGGCTTTTTTTCTATCTTCATAGCTCCCATAGCTATTGGAGAAGAAGCTTAAGTAAGGATACTTGTTGGGGGCGATTTTTAAATATCGACATTCACCCCCCCTCTGTCGCCATTTCGGTCCTACAATTGGTATCAGAGCCGGTTAGCTCTTTTCAATAGATCTTAACCGGTCTCAAGAGCCATGGCGACGGACAAGTACTCGACCCAAGCCTCCGTCTTTGATGGCCCGGATTACCCTTTTCCGAAGAGCCGAATGGAAACATACATCCGTGCTCGGGGTATGCCATTTGGCGGAAGGTGAAGGTCGATTTGTTGTTCCCGCCGATGAGAACATTAATGCTGGAAATATGCATGATGTTGAGGCAAACGCTAAGGCAAGGAACATCATAATCCGTGGCTTGAGTCGTAGCGAGTTTGACCGCATATCTCATCTTTCATCCGCTTCGATATTTGGGAGACCTCGATGCTTACCATGAGGGCATCACCGGATAAAGACGGTGCGACAGGACGATTCAAGCGAGATTACAACAAGTTTGAAATGCTCGCTGGCGAGTCCCTTGATGAGTGTTTTGCGCGTTTTCACAAGATTCTGAGCAACCTCCGAGCCGTCGGTCTCACATACTCCGACTCGGATAATGCTCGACAGATGCTCGCTGCACTCGATGTTCGTGTTTGGGAGATGAAGGTGACTACCATCAAGGACACCACGGATCTCTCGACTTTGACTCTTGATGCGCTGTACTCGCGCCTCAAGACTCATGAGATTGACATTGTCTCTCGCAAGTCGAAGTCACAGTCGATGGCTCTGGTCACCGATCCCAGTTCGGCTTCTGGTCCTTCTTCTGAGTCTTCTTGCGGTTTCTCCCTTGCGCTCTCGTGACATAAGCGATGATCGATTAGAGCAGCTGCGGATGAGCGGTGGCCCTCCTTGCTCAAGATTCTCCCATGCTTACAAGGAGGAGGGACGAAAGAGAGGAGGACCCGTGATTTGCTTCGAGTGTGGTGGCCCCAACCACATTCGGCAACCGCCCCAAGCCGGAGAAGGGCAAGAACGACACGGCGGTTCGGGCAAGATCGACTACACCGACAAGAACCGCAACAAGAACGCGGAAAGAAGAAGTTCCGCAACTTCGGAAGGCCAAGAAGCTCTTCCACCGCGTCCTCACCGCTTTCGACGACCTCGACCTCGGCGAGGTGGAGGGATGGAGCGACGACGACGGACGGGTGACCAAGAGCCCAAGGATGGCGGCGACGACTTCTCGGCATGTGCTTCATGGCCTCGAGGGCGAACTTCGGACAATGAGCGTACATCCGACTCGGACGAGGTATGCCCCACCTACGACCAGCTCAATCAAGCATTTCTTAAGCTAGGAGGTTTTCATGCTAGAGCTAGGGCTAGGTGTACCGAGTTAGAGAAGGAAGTAGACAGATCATCACGAGCTTACTTCACTTACATTGCTCCCTCCCGTGACGATTGTGATACATGCTGTGCTTTGTTGGGTGATTTGGAGAAACTAAGGACCTCGCATGATAGTGTGTCCTCCGAACTTGATGTTGTTAAGGTGGAGAATGTTAGTCTGCTTGCTGAGTTAGAGTTGAGTAGGATGGTGTTACCCTACTTACTACCGATGAGACTACTTCTCCCACCTCATGTGAGATTAAGGACATTCTTTGCTAGAGGACCTTATGCCATGCTTCTTGATCCGCCCGAGTCCTGTGAAAATTGCAATAACTTGAAGATGAACTTAAAGCGGGCAGATCATAAAATTGCTGAACTACAAGTTTCTTTACTTGAGCCGATTGATTCATGCTTGAACTGTCCTAAGTTAATCGCTGAACTTGAAGTCGTCTCCAAACAGTTTCAAGATATGATTGATCATGATAGGAAGTTGGCTCGGTTTGCGACTAAGAACCTTGTTAGCTCACCATGCATTAGTTGTGACAAACTAAAACTTGAACTCGTTGCTTTGAATGATAAATGTGTGAAGCTAACTAAGGATCTACTAGAGAAGCCATCAACAGATTGTGATGTGATTCTCGCGGATGGGGAGAAGCCCTGTGGTAAGGTAGAGACGCCTAGTGACGCGAACCAACCGCTAGCAGCAGAAGATTGTCCATTCTCGAGTCGATCGTGCGCGCACAAGCCATTCGTTCCTATGCTGTTGGTTCTTCATCTGCTCCCTTACCTTCTGCTATTCCCTCTTCCCCCTGCTCTTCTTGCACCTCTCTTTCGGGAGTGTCAGTATCTTATGAACACTCTCGAGAGATTTGTAGGCGGCAAGAAGAAGCTTAATCTTATTCTAGATCAGTCTAAAATTTGTAGATTTAATCAAGGTCTAGGATACGATTTTTATGAGGACATGAGGAAGCATCCACCTGCTATTCTTAGACCCATAGTAGGTGGTGCGATCGAGGTCGAGCCCAGATCCGATGAGGTCAAATTCAAATCAGCGGGCTTTGTCCGGGATTTCGACGCAAGGTGATTTCACCTGCCGCCGCCTCTCGAAGGCGAAGCCTCTTGGTGCTACTTCCACCTCTCAGAAGGTGAAGTACCACTGCACCTTCTGTCAGAAGGATGGGCACTCGGTCGAGAAATGCTTCAGGCGCGACAGGATTGCGCGTAGAGACCGTGCTGAGGCACTTAGGCATATTCGTGGTCAGCCCGCACCTTGGGTGCACCGAGACCAAGACGAGATCTAGGATCGCTTTTCTTGATGGGTTTGGGCAGCATCGAGGACTTGGTTTTTCTGAGTCTTCCGGTTTTCGTCCTCATGCTGCTCCTGGTCGTGACTTCCGCCGTCCTGAGGGTAGATCTCGTTTCCCCCGTCGAGATAGCTACCCGCGGCGCGATCAGCATGTTGCCGGTGTGCCGACTCGCTTTCCGAGCGATCGGACCCAAAGAAGCGCCCGGTCTACACGTAGACCTTCTGGCTTGGTGAGTGGCAGAGAGCGTAGGGTAGATAGAGGTCAGTCGTGCTTGACTACTTCATCTGCTCGACGTGTTGTTCAGTATTGGGTGCCAAAATCACTCTTGATTTACCCAAGATCGAGACTTTACTCTGCTTGACTCGGGCTCGCCGGCGTGGAAGGGAGAGGTTTGGCTCGAGACTCCGGGTGCTCACGGCACATGACCGGAGACTCTCGTTGGTTCTCTTCCCTAGCCCGTGCTCCAGGTGATGAGACGATCACCTTCGGAGATGCTTCATCTGGGCGTGTCATCGCCAAAGGTATAGTACGTGTTAATGATTCATTTCTTTTGAGGGATGTTGCCTTGGTTAGTAAGCTGCGGTATAATTTGCTTTCGGTTTCTCACTTACCGATGACGGTTATGAGGTGAGCTTCAAGAAAACAATTGCAAAATTCTTGACTCTTGGGTAGTCCGTTTATGGATTTCGTTATGGGAGGATCTTTCGTGCTGATTTTTCCGAGTCTTCCGTGATCCTCTCCGGTGTTTGGTTGCTTTGAGTCCCGCGATCGACTTTCTCGCATAGGAGACTTGGTCACATCGGATTTGACCGATTGACGAGTTAGCGGTCACGACCTCATTCGTGGTCCGCCAAACTCAAGATGGTCAAAGATCTAGTTTGCGCTCCATGCCGCACGGCAAGATGGTTGCCGCTTCTCATCCTCCGGTCACGCGCACGATGACCGATGCACCGACAGTTGCTCCACATGGACACCGTTGGGCGGCTCGAGTGCGATCGGCAGGAGGAAGTGGTGTGTTCTTGTCGTGGTCGATGACTATTCGAGGTTCTCTTGGGTGTTTTTCTTAGCCTCGAAGGATGAGACGTTTACCCATTTCCGAGGTCTTTTAGTAGGCTTTCGTCGAGCTCCCGTGTGCCTTACGAGCGATCCGCATGACAATGGCACGGAGTTCAAGAATTCCTACCGAGTTTATGTGGTGAGACAGGTGTAGAGCACCAGTTCTCTACTCCGCACGTCCCACAACAAAATGGCGTTGTGGAGAGGAAGAACCGTACCTTGGTCGAGATGGCCAGGACGATGCTTGTTGAGTACTCTACACCGCGGAAGTTTTGGGCTGAGGCTATAGCTACCGCGTGCCATGTCTCAAATCGAGTATTTCTTTGGGCACACTTGCACCGCACTTCTTATGAGTTGAGATACGGGCGAAAGTCCAGCGTCTCTCATTTTCGTGTGTTTGGTTGCAAGTGCTTTATTTTGAAGTCAGGGAACCTAGACAAGTTCGAGTCACGTTCTTGTGATGGTATCTTTCTAGGTTACTCGCCTTCTTCGCGGGCTTATAGGGTTTGGAACTGCGAGTCTAGTAAAATGGTAGAGACCTGTGAGGTGACCTTCGATGAGGCCAGTCTGGGGACCAGGCCCGATATCTCAGGTTCTTTAGAGCAGTCCGAGCCCATCTTCGTGGATGATGAGGATGATGGAGATGAGGGTTGTCTACCCGATTCAGTCCCTCATCCACCCCTTGAGATGCCGTCTTCCACTGCACCCCGAGGCGATCAGCCCTTGCCTTCTGCGTCTTCTGGAGCTAGTGGCTCTGTTCCTACCTCTTCTGCTCATGAGGTAGAGGCCACTTCTTCATCTCATCCAGGACCTCCTAGACATATTCAGAAAGCTCATCCTTCCGAGCAGATTATTGGAGACCTTTTCGAGCGTGTGACTCGCTCAAAATCTAGCTTATCTCAATTCTGTCTCCATTCTGCTTTCATTGCCTCCTTTGAGCCCAAAGATGTTTCTCATGCTTTATCTGATGAGTCTTGGGTCAATGCCATGCATGAGGAACTAGAAAATTTTGAGAGGAATAAGGTCTGGTCGCTTGTCGAGCCCCCGCAAGGTCACAATATTATTGGGACTAAGTGGGTGTTCAAGAACAAGCAGAGCGAGGATGGAGTGGTTATTCGGAACAAGGCTAAACTGGTAGCTCAGGGGTTCTCCCAAGTTGAGGGTCCGGATTTGAGGAGACCTTTGCCCTCGTAGCTCGACTTGAGGCCATTAGAATCTCGCTTGCCTTTGCAGCTTCTAAGGGCTTCAAGCTTTACAGATGGACGTCAAGAGTGTCTTTCTCAATGGCTTTATTGAGGAAGAGGTCTACGTCCGACTGACCTCTGGTTTGAAAACCCCAAATACCCAAACCATGTCTTCAAGCTTTCCAAAGCTTTGTATGGACTTAAGCAAGCCCCTCGAGCTTGGTATGAGAGGCTTAAGTCCTACTTGCTAAGTCATGGGTTTGAAATGGGTAAAGTAGACAAGACCTTGTTCATCCGCCGGCATGGCTCTGATCTTCTGCTCGTCCAGATCTATGTCGATGACATTATCTTTGGCGGCTCTTCCCATGCTCTGGTTTCACAGTTCTCGGATGCATGAGCACCGAGTTTGAGATGAGTATGATGGGGGAGTTGACCTTCTTCCTTGGCTTCCAAATCAAGCAGACTCGGGAGGGTACATTTCTGCATCAGGGCAAGTACACTCGAGACCTCCTGAAGCGCTTCGATATGAGTGATGGTAAGCCGGTGTCCACTCCAATAGCTACCTCGGCTTCACTCGACCCAGATGAGGACGGCGAGCCTGTTGATCAGAAGGAGTATAGGAGTATGATCGGCTCCTCTTATACCTCATCGCCTCGAGACCGGACATACACTTCACTGTGTGTCTTTGTGCCGGTTTGAGCTTCTCTCGCGTATCTCACCGCCAAAGCGGTGAAGCGCATTCTTCGATACCTCCGAGCTACCATTGACTATGGTATCGGTACTCTTCCTCATCTGTCTTTCCTTGAGAGCCTTCTCTGACGCAGACTTTGTTGGTCAGAGGATAGATAGGAAGAGCACTTCTGGCACTTGCCAATTCATTGGCACTTCTCTCGTTTCCTGGTCTTCGAGGAAGCAGTCCGGTGTTGCACAGTCCACCGTAGAGGCCGAGTATGTTGCTGCAGCCAGTTGCTGTAGCCAAGTGCTTTGGATGGCCTCGACCCTGCGGGACTTTGGGTTGATCATAGGTAGTGTTCCACTCTTTTGTGATAACACTTCTGCGATTAATATTGCTAAGAACCCAGTGCAGCATTCCCGGACCAAGCATATCGATATTTGTTTCCACTTCCTTAGAGACCATGTAGAGAAGGGTGACATCGTGCTCCATTTTGTGGAGAGTGACCACCAGTTGGCTGACATCTTCACCAAGCCTTTGGATAGTTCGAGGTTTCAGCTCTGCGGGGAGAGCTTGGGGTGGTTTGTCCTTATGGACTGTTGTGGGGGGGAGCTTTGGGCTTTATTGCTTTACTATATTGATTATGCTTCTGTCTCATTTCTGTTGCATTGCACTCGGGGTGCTTTTGGGTTTAGTTCTTCCAGCATAGGTTAGAGTGGTTTTCTTGCCAAGTTGCTTAGACTTCTTACTCTTATCTTGTGCTTCCAGGATGCTGCATATTAGCTGTTTCTTATCTCACTAGGTTGAGCTCACTCACTTCTTGTAGGTTCTAGCGAGGGTTGGGCCACCCTGGGGTAGACAGGGTACGTGTTTGCTCTCTAGTGTGTGATTTACTGTCAGCTGATTGTCCTGGAGTCATATGGGGTAGATGAGAGTCAGTTTGAGCCATAGTTGTCTCTACATCTTATCTATGCTTTAAGGACTGTCTGTTTGCTGTTTTCTTTCCCAGCTTCTCAATTTATTGCTTTGGTTCAGGGGGAGTTCATTTGGGAGCTTCTGGAGCTTAATATTGTCTTAACTCAACTTGAACTAAAAGTTGCATCTAATGTTGAGGGGGAGCTGGACTTTCTTGCATTTTCAGCATTCTAGCATTATAATCAATCTGCATTGAGCCTTGATTATTATCCTGTTATGACATGCTTCAATGCTTTACACCTTGCCATGACTTGTGCTTAGCTTGCTAAATTCATCATGACTTCATATGTATAGACTAACTTATGCCATGCTAAGTTTAATTAAACTTGCTCAACTTAAATTAAAACTTGTCATGCTAGCATTTGAGTTTAGTCTTTTTGGAGCTATCCCTTTATGATCCATGCCATGTCAAATAGGCTGAGTAGAGCGTTGAATCTATATTAAGTCTTAGTTTGAGCTATATTAGTTCTTGATGATGCATAAGTTAGTACAACAAGTTAAAATGCAAAAAGATCTCTTTTGTGCGAAAAAACTGACTTCACCAATTCTCTCTTATGAGACGGCCTGCCATTGCACTTGGCATGAACTTAGGGAGAGTTTTGGATGACCTAGACTACCTTCTTAAGCTTCTCGCTTGAAGTAGTCGCATAAGGCTTGAGGTCTAGCACATGATAAAACAAAAATCTGGTTGGCAACAATCATGAATTTCAAAGAAAATATATCATGTGTGCTCGAATTTGCTTAAGCTATCAAAAAGAATCAAATACTTACCCAATGTTTCAATCTCGAGCTTATAGCGCTCTATTTGGACTCAATATTAGCTTTCTTGTTGCGCTTAGCTTATTGACATGGCCTGCATCATCCTTAGATATCTCTAGTTAGACTTTGCTCTTTGATGACTTGACTTGCTCACAAAATTGCATTACAATTCAGTTTGTCATCTATGTGCTCTAGCTAGCTTATATATATGTTGTCATGATCTAGATAGCGCCTTATTGAGTTATGGCTTTGATGTGACCACGCCACAAACACATACGACAATCGCGGCCAATATCAAGATTGAACTAAAGGTGAATTCGTTTCTTCAGCCTTCATATGTTACTGAGAATAGACCGCTACCTAATACAAGTGATTTAATTGTGCTTAGGAATTTGGAAAAGGATGAAGGAAAGGGACATGGAGTCCTGGACATGCATGGAAGGAATAACGGAGGTCACCACGTCACTTTGAGACCAAGTCAAGCACGAATTCGAGTTGGACACGTTTTGGAATCAGACTCGGACTGCTGCAATGGTGCAAGTTTAAACGGACGTAACTTTCTCATACGGACTCCGTTTGAGACGTTCTTGGACTTGATGGAAAGCTTATCAAGTCTACTTTCTAAAGGATTCAACCCCATCTCCAAATTCTATCCGAGACAGCCGCAATCATCAAAAGAGTCCGTGTTGGTCACGTACTGGAATCAGATTCGGACTGCTGCAATGGTGCAAGTTGAAACGAACGTAACTTTCTCATACGGACTCCGTTTGGGACGTTCTTGTACTTCATGGAAAGCTTATGAAGTCTACTTTCCAACGGATCCAACCTCATCTTCAAATTCCATCCGAGCCGGCTGCAATCATCAAAACAATCCATGTTGGTTTTTGAGTCCGAGTCAAAAGGGTGCTGCGCCACCACCAATTGGGCCCATGGGCCTTGTAACCCTAGAGCATGCACTTTGGACGCCCTCCTGGTTGTTCTCCTATAAAGGAGCCGCCGCCTCCGTTGCTAGGACTTGGATTTTGTTGAGTTTAGGTTTAGCTATTATGCAAACTTGTTCTTGATTGTGTCGGACGACCACTGTCAAGACAGCCTTCGAATCCCACCTTTTGATCTTCATATCAATATTTGCAATTTCAGATTGCTTGTTATCTTGTTCTTGCGTGTTCTTCGGTTGCATGCAGGAATAGACCTTCGTGGTCAGGTCAACCGCGTTCTTGGCACGGTTGATAACAACTTGGAGTGTGGTTCAGCGATTGCTAAGGCGCAAGCGACGTCGTTCGGTTGTAGTCGGATCGCAAGGGTCGCCTCCGCCAAAATCGATAGTTATCATCCTATCGGAAGATCGGGACCCCATCGCCTCATCAGGCTTGGTGTATTATATTTTGGTCATTATGGATAATTCTCATGGCTCAACATGCTTAATAAACAAACTTCAGCCATATTCATCCATTGAAATGTCATTTTCTCTCTTTTGCGTTCTTGATGCGTTTATTGCCAAAAGGGGGAGAATAGAGAAGAAAAAGTCTGCTGGGAACAGTTTAGAGCTTTGGAGATCAATTTGCTCTTTCTTGTTGCTCTAGTGTTCCTTCTGTCGACATGGTCATTAGCTTCATTTCATTCTTTGGACCATGTTGGATTCCTCAAATCAAACTCTTCTTAAAATGCTTTTTCTGAGTTTGTCAATATACTCATCAAGGGGGAGATTGAGAGACCATGTGGTCGTGATCCCATGAGAGTGATGAGTAATTGACAAGGGTTTAGGTTAGTCGAGTTTGGTTTGGGTGGTTCGGACCTTGACGTTGCGTAGCGCAATCGGGCTCGGTCGGACTTTTGGTCAAACTTGGTCTTTTGGGCTTAGGATGCATATTCTAATGTTTTGACAGGTTTGGACTTCATATGTGGTAAGTGTGATGGTATTTACGCTTTTATGTATCGGCGGTGCTATTTGACGTGTTTCTTGTGCGTGATCGCGGGACGTCGAGTTGAAGTCGTGGTGAGACACGGTGGACCGGACTAGGTGCAGGTGGCGCTGAGGTCAGAACGGTCGGGATGTGTCGAAGACGACGTGGACTCGAGGTGGTTGCGAGGCGTGCGAGGCAAGGAGCGCGGAAGCTTCCGGAAGGTGCGGAGAGGCGAATCGGAAATTCGCAAGGCTGCACAAGCGGAGCAGCTTCGTTGGACGTAGCGGGCGTAACGGGCGGAGACCCGCAGCCAAGCGCTATAAAAGGAGAGGAGGGCTGCATGCCCGCTGAACACTTGAGGAGAATTAGGGTTTGCTAGAGTCAAAAGAGGCTTTAGAGTTTGTTTTGGCTTTAGGCTTTAGTGGTTGGTGGAGGCGAGTTGTGTTCCTCTGTGTCCCCTTCGATGTCTTCTAGGTGGAGAGTCTGAGTGTTCATCCCATCCAAGCATTCATGGTTGAGGATTGAGAGATTGGAGAGGGTTTGAGAGTCATGTAATCCTTCATCTTGTTCTAATGTACATGCGTATCGGGACTCCTCTGTATTTCTTTTGTTTTGGAATGAGAATCAAGTTTTCTTCATTCGTGCTCTCTCTGTTCTTCGTTGCTCCATTTGGTTGATTTCTGAGCTTTTTGTTTTTTGAGTTCTTGCTTGTTGGGAAGGCCCAAAATGGGTTGCTCTATGATGGGTTAGTGCCACAAGATCATTTGATCGATTTTCCGAAGAGCAAACTTGGTTTAATTCTCAGATTTCAGTTTTGGCCTTCCTCTGTTCATGAACTCAGTTTCTAGGGTTTGGAGCTGCTCTTGATTCCCTTGTTGAGATGGCTTGAAATTTGGTATGGAGAGTCCAGAGGCTATTAATTAGCTACCCTCAAAATTTCATAGCCAAAGGATCAACGGTTGGGGAGTAGTTTGATTTTTGGCTCGGGTTGTGCAAAAATTCAGATTTTTACCCATAATCTGAAATTCTTGCTTCTTGGTTTGACTCTCTTGTTTCCCAAGGTCCCCTTACTATTTAGTTTGTTGTAGTAAGGCCTTGGATCAAAAAGATTGAGAGCAAACCTTCTTTTTAGCCAACAATCCGAAGTCTCAAAGTTCCAGCCTGAAAATCCTGTTTGCTGATTTTCTCGAGAGGTACTACCGCTCCTCGAGAGGTACTACCGCTCAGAGGTACTACCGCTCGTCCTAGCGGTACTACCGGTTATGTTCGGACCAATCTGATCGGCAGCGAAGAAACGTTCGGACAAGTCCGATCGTCGTGCGGTACTACCGCTCCTCGAGAGGTACTACCGCTCAGAGGTACTACCGCTCCTGAAGAGGTACTACCGCTCGTCTCAGCGGTACTACCGCTTGCAGTCAGACTTTCTCTGATTTTATTTTTCTTGACTGCTTCTGTTTAGATTTGGTTTTTCCTTGTCTCTGTGATTTCCAGTGAGGGCTTTTTTTTCTATCTTCATAGCTCCCATAGCTATTGGAGAAGAAGCTTAAGTAAGGATACTTGTTGGGGGCGATTTTTAAAGATCGACATTCACAACTGCGGCAAGCTTGGTCATTGGGCCAAGAATTGTCGACAGCCACGACGTGGCCAGGCCCACGTCGCGCAAGCGGAGGAGGAGGAGCAGCCGATCCTGTTCATTGCTCATGCGAGCATCGAACTACCCCAGCCGCACCGCCGCATGGCTCTCCTCCACCTTGACGAGCCAAAGCACACCCTCCTCGGCGACGATTCCGCAATGACAAGACCGGCGGTGGTGCTCGATACGGCGCCACCCACCACATGACCGGCGGCGGAGTTCTTCTCCGAGCTCGACTCAGCGCTCGAGGCACCGTAAAGTTCGCGATGCCTCGCCGTGGAGATCAAGGGCGTCGCTCTGCCGTCTTCGCCGCCAAGACTCGCAAGCACAGCTGCTCACCGGCGTCTACTACATCCCCGATCTGCGGAACTCCATCATCAGCTTGGGACAGCTGGATGAGAACGGCTCGCGTGTCGAGATCGAGCACGGGGTGCTGCGGATTTGGGATCTTCGACGCCGCCTTCTTGCCAAGGTAACCAGAGGCGCAAATCGACTCTACACTCTTCACGTGCAGGTGGCACAACCCCTCTGTCTCGCTACTCGTCGGGACGACGAGGCGTGGCAGTGGCACGAGCGCTTTGGGCACCTTCACTTCGAGGCCCTGAAGCGGCTCAGTGCCACGGAAATAGTGCGAGGCCTGTTAGTCGCTGGACTCTTGCTCTGGTGATAGCAAGATCCTTACTCTCATGGAGAGGATGACACTAGGAGATGGGGCAAGTTTTCTTGTTTATTGCTCACACAATGCCATGCCAACCTGAGGGGTTGGAGATACATATTTATAGGCTGCTAGTCAGCCAAACATATGCCAAGATGCTATCCTAGACTAGTCCAAGATGCTGTCCTAAAGCTAGTCTAAGATGCTAAAGCAAAAAGCTGCTAAAGCAAAAAGCTAGTCCTAGATGCTAAAGCAAAAGCAAGTCCTAGATGCTAAAGCAAAAGCAAGTCCTAGATGCTAAAGCAAAAACAAAAAGCATCATGTACACCATGTGCAGACAACACAAAGACTTATCTATCATTCTCCCCCTAAGTCTTGTGCGTCGTCTTGTGGGAGAGTTGAACCATCCTGATCTTGGAGCAGAGCTCAAGGAACTTGATCCTTCCAAGAGGTTTGATGAGCAGATCCGCAAGCTGACCCGTGGTGTTGATGTAGCTTGCCTTGATGCTTCCTTCATCCAAGCAGCCTCGGATGAAATGGTACTTCACCCGGATGTGTTTGCTCCGTTCATGGAAAACGGGGTTCTTTGCCAGGGCTAGAGCGGACTTGCTGTCCACCCTGAGCTCCACTGCTTCAGTGTCCCTGCCGAGGAGATCACCAAGCAGTCGAGCGAGCCAGAGTGTCTGAGTCGAAGCGGTGGAAGCCGCTATGTACTCCGTGCGACTCCCAATTTTGATAGGGAGCCTGTCAACATTTGTCCTCCGGAGCCCCAGATATCTCAAAAGACATAAACTTCCAATGTTCTCCAGATGGTCATTCTTCAAGGCTTCACAGCCCTCTAGATCTAACACCCGAAGAACCTGCAGGCCAGAAAGAGCGGGCATCCAGCTAACTCGTGTCGTTACTGGACGCTCCGCTGCACAGTGCGCAACGTACGCACCATGCACGGTCTGAACCGCTGAAATAGCCTTTGCCAGAAAGCTCATGAAGGGATACAGCAGCCACTTTGGATCATGAACGGTTTGCTCGGAGCTAGCGTCGCTTTGGATCATGAAGGGATACAGCAGCCACTCCGTACGAGAAAGACGTGTCGAAATGAATCAACCTCGGAACATAAATGTTTCACCCCGGGCGATGATTCTTTCACCAGATAACAAAAAAAAGTTGGAAGAACGAGTTGCGTCGCTCGCTAGCTTCTACACGCAGGTTTAACTGGTGAAGGGAAAAATATTACTTGTGTACGTCAAAGTCGATACTGACACTAGAAAAATGCTAAATCCATCACAAATACACAGTAGGAGCCGGACCCACGGCCACATGGGATATATCCGAAACGGCTGCCGCGTGTCATCTCGAAATAGCGACTGCAAGGCAGACAAAAACACACTCGACAAGACTAAGAGTGGCAACGGGCAGAGGCTCGTTATAGTGTTATCTTTGTGAGAGCTAATGTAGAGGAGGCCGGAAGGGTGAAGGATGTGCTAGGTGTGTATGAGAGAGTATCGGGGCAGATGGTGAGTTTTGAGAAGACCAAGGTGTCATTTAGTAAAGGGGTTGGAGTAGCTAGGAGAGCACATATAGCGGTGGTTTTGGGAGTGCAGATTATGGATATCCATGATAGATATATTGGCTTACCCACGGTAGTGGGAAGATCCAAGAAAGTGATTACGAAAGGTGTTCGGGAGATGCTTTGGAGGAAGCTGCATGGGTGGAAGGGAATGATTTTGTCTAAGACCGGTAGCTAGGGAGGTCCTGATTAAGGCTGTTTCCCAATCTATCCCTACCTACGGGATGAGTGTGTTCAAATTCCCTAATGCTTTCTGCGATGAAATCCGGTCTTTGGTGTCACAATTTTGGTGGGGGCAAAAGAATGGGGAGAGGAAGATTCGTTGGTTGGCTTGGAGTAAGTTGTGTGGGAGGAAGGCGATTGGTGGACTAGGTTTTCGGGATTGTAAGATGTTTAGCTGGGCTCTGGTAAACAGTCTTGGAGAGGGTTCACACATCTGGGATCTCTTATTGCTAGCTCGGTCATATGCTGCTAAGTACTTCCCTAACTCTTCTTATCTTGATTCGGAGTTAGGAAGTAACTCGAGCTACACTTGGAGGGCTATATGGGAGGCCAGGTAGGTTGTTATGGGGGGTTGAGGTGGAGGGTGGGGGATGGGAGTCATATTAGAGTATGGAAGGACCTGTGGATCCCAGGGACTCAGACTAGAAGGGTCTTATCACCTAGGGGAGATATGGAGGAGGAGATGAGGGTGGTTGACTTATTCGGGGATGGGCGTAATTGGGACGTGCAAAGGGTTACAGAGGTTTTCTTGCCTTTTGAGGTGCCGAGGGTTATGAGTATCCCGTTGAGCAGGGGAGAGGATTGATGAGGTGTGTTGGGATTTGGACAAGAAAGGGGAGTATATAGTTCGATCAGCGTATTGGGCTATTATGGGGGAGAGTGGGAGGGTGCGTCTGGTAGGGACAGTTCGGACGTTTGGGCCTCCATTTGGGGGTCGGGGATTTCTCCTAGGGTGAAGTTTTTTTTTTGAGATTTTTCCATGAGGCGCTACCTACAAGGGTGGGATTACACAAAAGGGTTACCAATATCTAAAACTTCAAACAAGTAGTGCACTAAACGAAAGGATTAAGTACCCTACCAAATCACCGCCGTGCATGAGCCCAATCTCATACACGGTGACCGTGCGGCAGAGGCAACATATCCCCCCTCCCTAGGGGCTGCGGATGGTAGAAATGCCATTTTTATTATTTTAGCACGACTATGGTCATTTTTATAAATACAACTTTAAATTATGTCAAAAGTGCCAAAAAGTCTTGTTTCCGAGCTTTGGCGAGAGGTACCTTTGGTCCGTCCTCTTTCAATCCATAAGGGAAGAATGTGAGAAGATGCAGCCTGAGCCATGAGCCAGCCTTCAGTGTTCGTTTTCGAGAATAAGCCTTCAGTGTTCATTCAGGGCATGGATCAGAATTGTTTCTGAGATACTTGATAGCTGTTCGTTCAATAAATAAGGCAGTTGGCCCGTCATTACTCTTTTGCGGCTACGAATGAAATCTCTGAATGCCTTAATCAACATGGAACGCTTCATAATTTTTGGGCAGCGCCACGTTAAGCTTGCTGAGCGAATGAAATCAACATGCTAACGGGCCTGGTGCCTGTCCTTGTTGATGCGTGATGAACAGCTCGTATGACATATAGAGGCAAATTTGGTTATGTGCCACTTGAAAACCTGGCGATTAATTAGCGAAATGCCACTCAGGAGTACAAGGTATGTAACTTAGGCGAGCGAGCGATACGATACACATAACTTAGGCGAGCGAGGGAGCGAGCGGATGATACTCTGCTCCTCTTGGCTCCAAATTACGAACAACATACACAGCAAAGCCATGATGATCTCACTCAAAACAAACTGGATCAGAATCCATGGACGGACGGACGGACGATGCATGGGTGGAATCGATGATTGATCGATCGTTCAGGCGAGAGCTGCTGCTGCAGGCAATGGGAATGGCCGGAGGCGCTGGGTGGGGATGAGCACGAGCGGCTGCTTCCTCGCGGAGACGAGCCCCTCCGCCTCCTCCATGTCCAGCGGCGTCCCCTGCGGGAGCGGCACCGCCCAGTCGAAGCACTGCACCAGCGCCGCGAGGAACGCCGGCACGGCCTCCATGGCGAGGCCCATGGAGTAATTTATCCTAGTTTTTATTATGTGTGTGTCTAGTACATTTCCAATAAGTTCAGTGAAGTGAGGGATCTTCCGTTTTTTTTAGAGGGAAAATTCATCCGGATGTTTTCTTTCTATCAATCATCCAGATTTAGGACCGTTGGATTAGAGATCCAATAGCCCCTTTTTCTGGAGGGGGAAGGTTTTTTTAGAGGAAGGGGAGATTTTTTTGGAGATAGGGGGAAGAATTCATGACCGTTGGATCTCTAATCCAATGGCCACAAGAAAACATCCAGATGATGTTTATCAACACCCTTTTATTATATCAAGAGACCACAAAAACTCTAGCTTCCCAATTTTGACATGGAGCCTGCAACATTTGTCCTCTGGAGCCCCAGATATCTCAAAAGACGTAAACTTTCAATGTGCTAGCCTGAGGCACGACATTATTAGCCCGGCCCAGCCATGGCATGACCCATCACCTAAATGGGCCATGCTGGCTATGCCTAGTCAGCGGTCATGGCCCATTTAGGCTTGGCTGGGCATGGCCCATTTACCATATTAGACAATTTTTAAGTCTATTTTTAGTCTTTTGGAAGAATATTAGAGAAGAGGAGAACAAGTTTGACGAGTGAAATGGTAAAATACTTCTAAGTGTCAACAATGGGGACAAATTGACGTACGAGACCAACACTCCAAAGAAAATACACAATTGGCAAACTTGTTCAATAATCTTTATCTAGACAATGACATTTAGAATAGTAATGTATGCAGATATATAGGCTACTCCATTTTTTCTTTGCCAAAGTTTTCTTAAGATGAATTTTTACTTAGCAAAGTTTTTAACAAAGCAGCCATCTAAATATTAATAAAGCTATTTATTACATTTTCAATATATTTATCTCTTTTTCTATGTAGAATCTTTTTTGTAAAATTTAATTTGCAATTTTGAATTCTATACATTATTTTGGATTTTTTTTGCAACATTTCTAAATTTTTGGATCGAGATGGGCTAAAGGGCCTATTCCGAACCTGCATTCCAAACGAGTGAACTGTGCCCAAAACCATAGCAATTGGTATTTTCCACTGTTCCCCAAGGACCCTTTGATTAGTCAATGATTGAAGATTTTAACCTTGGGATGATTGGGAAGCAGCATGACTTCTTCATTGATAGCAAACTTGGCAGCCTTCATCTTCCGTTTGTCAATCCCAACAATGATATGATTGAGAGAGGAGAGGTGCCGGATGCCAAAACCAAAACCACCGTAAGCAGACCGTGCCATTTTTGCGCGGAACTGAAGGTCAAGCTTTTGGAGCCTCGGCATAGCACCTCCTTCAAATGCCAAACCAGGTCCATGTCTATCATAAAAGTGGAAATATGTTAAACAACGGAATCCATTGCCGTTGATCCGGAGTCCATCTTTGGGAAATCTCTTTACGGACAAGAAGGGCAGGCAAGTCTCCAAGCATTTGCACGTCTTCCTTTTCCATTCGTTTAACACGGAACTCCAAGTGAGTGAGGTCACAAAGCAGAGAGGGGTTAATCCACTGCGGAAACCTTGGGAGCCAGCGAGGAGTACCTTGCATCACAAACTTTTGGAGACGGCGTGGAGGAGGGCACCATGAATCCGCAAAGCAATCTACACCGCCATCGTTGTTGACAATATGCAGAGATCGAAGGTTGTGTTCCCCCAGCTTACAGAGGGACGAGAGCAAAGCCTTCTTTTGTAGATCACTGCAGGGTGAATGACTGAAAGCTACTCCAAGCACCCTCAGCTGTCTCAAATTTTGTAGATCTTCCCCAAAGTTTATAGAGCTATTGCTGCCATCAAGCTGCCATAGCTCCTGAAGAGATTCCATCTTACCGAACCCATCCGGCAGCATGAGGTGATAACCTACAAGATGCACCAATCGTTTGAGCTTAACAATAGCTTCCGGTAACTCTTTTATCCTGGTTTCTCTTATATCGAGAGACTGCAAAAACTCTAGCTTCCCAATTTTGATAGGGAGCCTGTCAACATTTGTCCTCCGGAGCCCCAGATATCTCAAAAGACATAAACTTCCAATGTTCTCCAGATGATCATTCTTCAAGGCTTCACAGCCCTCTAGATCTAATACCCGAAGAACCTGCAGGCCAGAAAGAGAGGGCATCCAGCTAACTACACCTAAGAGATAAAGTGAGCGGACAGAAGACAAATTCATAGTTTCCTGTGATACTGCTCCGGCATGTTCTTGCTTGTCCCGGAAAGAGAGCCTTCGAATCTTGCCATGTCGAGATGAAAGATCATGACCATCCAATATAGATACAAAATTTTCTTCGATTGACTCGGAGACAATGAAGCTGAGTACTATATCATGGACTCGACATGCACTTGCTTTAGCGCCATATTCCATGAATAATGGTTGGATCAAACTCCTATTTATGAGCTCATTGAAGTATGCCTCTCCTACTTCCTCCAAAGTATATCCTTTTTTTCCACTGATAAACCCTTCGGCGATCCATTTCCGTACCAGGCAATCTTTGTGAATCGTGCAATCTTCTGGAAGCACACTTAGGTACAATAAGCAAGTCTTTATATTACAAGGTAGATCACGGTAACTGAGAGACAATATCCTATCTATTACTTCCAGCTCTCTGTCTTTTTCATGTGTAGAACTGATAGAATTTCGCACTCTCTCCCATTCATCTTTTCTTCTTGGTTTGCTAGCTAACAAGCTAGCGATAGTATTTATGGCCAATGGCAAACCATCGCATTTATGCAATATCTCATTCATAATCACCTCCAGCTGATTAGGCATTTATCGGCAGCGTCGAATGTCCTTTTCAGAAATAAATTTTCCGAGTCACTTTTGCTGAGAGGTTTCATTTGATAGACAAAGTCCTCATCCGAAGTGCAACAAAATTGAGCTACACTTTTGATGCGTGTTGTCGTGATTATTCTACTTGCATGGGCACTTTGGGAAGAGCACATTGTATGGTTTCCATGCCGAATTACTCCAAATGTCATCAATCACAATAAGGTACCTATTATGCAGAAGCATGTATCAGCAAAGCATTAAAAATGCTAAGAGTATGCAATAAAATTCATATTGGAATAAACGCAAACATGCCACAGGTATTTCACAGCTAGAAAACGCAATAAAATTCGTATTTGCATAAATGTAAACATGCCACAAGTATTTTACAAAACCTTTACTCTCCCAAATAAAGGTGACTATTCAGTGTAATTTAATTCTGTGAGACTATGTGGAAGTCACCCTATGGTTATAATAAGTAATTGACCTTTGGATTAGATTTTGAGTAGAGATTGAGTTTGGTTTTTGAGGTTTGGCTCTCTGTCTATGAGGGCTTTACGACTTTGTGCTCTACGACCTCTGTTGTATGCTCTACGACTTCTGCTCGTTCGACTTGGTGGTCGGCAGTGGTGGTCAGTAGTGGTGGTCGGCAGAGACCTTACGACTGTGTGGTCATAGGTGATATTTCGTCTAGGTAGTCGGCTGAAGCCTTTCGACTTGGCGGTCGGCAGAGGTGGTCGGCAGTTAGCCTTACGACCATGTGGTCATAGTCGGTGTTACGACTTGATGGTCGTAGGCAGTTCTACGACTTCTGGCTTTACTACTTGGTGGTCGCAGTCTGGCTTTATGACTTGGCAGTCGAGAAGCTTTTACGACTTACTGGTTGGTAGTCGTGTTACGACTTGGGGGTCGACTGGGGTCTTACGACTTGGTTGTCGGCAGAGGCCCGTACGACTAGGTGGCTTTCACGACTTGGTGGTCGGCAGAGGGTTTTACGACTTTGTGGTCGACAAGTGCTCCTACGACTTGGTACTCGTAGCCTGCAGTCGATGGTCGTAGCTCTGCCTGGTTTGTAATCGATAGTCATAAGTTGTAGCGACCAGCTGCTGTGAGTGGTAGTTGTTGTGCACAATGGTCGTAGCACTCTGCCTGTGTAAGTGATAGTCGTAGACTGGCGATTGATGGTCGTAGCCAAGGTGCTCGATAGTCATAGCCTTTGCTATGTGGAAGTCGTAGGTCGTAGCGACCTGGTTGGGTAAGTCGTAGCCGAGGTGAGCGATAGCCATAGCGCTCTGATCGATAGTCGTAGCTTATGTCTCGATGGTCGTAGCAAGCTGTTTGATGGTCGTAGCGGTCTTATGTGCGGTCATAGGCTTTTGGAAGGTTCTTGTGGGCTCGAGTACTTCTCTGTCTTGTGCAATAGAGTAGTCGTAGGTTGTTTAGCCCAGTTGGTTGGCTGTGCTTATTCACTGGAATACTTTTTGAGTGTGCTAATGGATGATCTGATGTATTGTGCGATGCTATGTGATGGTTTGCTTGTTTGTGTTGGTTGCAAGACTTCGGAGCTAGGTCATGGTGAGGTGTAGGAGGACCAGGACTAGGCACAGGGAGGTGTTGAGGTCCAGAACAGTTAGGGAGACGCCGAAGGTGATCGAGGTTGGTGAGGTGGTTGCAAGTCGGAACGACGAGGAACCGGAGCAGGAGCTACCGAGGTGGACATGATGGGCAACGGTGAGGTGGACCAGGACTAGGCTCAGGGAGGAGTCGAGGTCCAGATGGTTAGGATGCCGGGTGCCATCATGTGCAAGGATTGGACGGCAAGAAAACAGGAAGCTTTCAGGAAGGTGGTAGAGGGGCATTTTGGTAAAATGCTCAAGACTTGAAAAGGAGGCTTTCTGTTGAAGCGTTCTTGTCCTGTTGTCTTAACGGGTGCGTGCGTAAAACCCGGTGTTAGTTGGGGTTAATGGGTCATCCCCTGTTCGGACTACGGTTGGATCCAATTAGGTTTAGGGTCCATTTGTGAGACTATAAAAGGGAGAGGGGAGGCAAGAGTTAGGGTTGAGCAGGTTGGCTAAGCCTTGGTGGCTAGCGCCTCTCCCTCCCATGGGAGTTAGGTTAGAGAGTGGGTGTGGCTCTAGGGTTAGAGTTTTGTCTTCCCGAGAGGAGTGGCTGTTTGAGAGTGGATGTGGCACTAGGCTTAGAGTTTGGTCCTCCCGAGGGGAGTGACTGTGAAATCATTCTTCTAAGCAATACATCAATCTTTGGTCTTCATTTGTGTATCTCTTTTTTGTTTGAGTTTGCTCTGTTATGAGTTTTTGGTTTGGTTTGTCCTTTGTGTTCCTCATTCCGTTCCTCTCTCTTCTTGATCTGAAGGTGTTCTTGGCGTGTTCTTAATGTTGTTCTGAATCGCAGTAACATGTGGGATTGTACTCCAAGCCATCTTGGCTCTCTTTGATCCACGAGTGGTTCTAATCAACTACTTCGGTTCATGAACTCGGTTCTTGTGCGCTCTTGATCAAATCGCAAAAAGATCTCAATTTGGTTGATAAGTTTTCAATTCAAGATTAGAGTAGCCTCTTGAGACCTTAAGCAATTTGTGTATAAAGTTTCATGGCCTTTAGACCTTTGAATCAAAAGTTCTGTGGATTTTGGATCTGGCGGTCGTGCGCTCTCTGCTTTCCTCTGTTCTTCCGTGAAAGTTACGACCGCTGCCAGTCTTTCGACCACGGTCAAGACTCAGATCATTTCGTGTTTGTTTTTCAGTCGCACTGGTTTCCGATTGCTTGATGGTCGTAGATCTCGTGGTCATGTGCCCCCACTACCTTACGAGTTGTTTACGGCCACAGTCGGTTATGAGTGCTCGACAGTCTTCGACCACGTTGATCATTCAACCAAGCTGTACTTCGGTCGAGTAGTGAAATTTATGACCACTGTGCAAGCTATCGACCACGTTGTCGGACTTACGACCACGTTATAAGTTTCAATCACGTTGTCATTCTTGATTTGATTTCTTCGATGCTGCTGCTTGTTGTGACATGTGGGATAGTGTTCAAAGTCATTTTTGCAACTCTCTTCCCACGAGCAAACATCTGCGCGTCATTCTTGTTTTCAAATCTGGTGGTCGTGCGCCTCCTTTGGTACTTCTAGTTGTTTACGACCGCACTTGCTTTCTATCGCTCAATGGTCCTAAGTCGTGTGGTCATTCGACTTCTTTGCAATCTCTAGTCATTTTCAACCGTACATGGTTTCGATCGCTCAATGGTCGTAGATCTCTCAGTCACAATCTGATCGGTTACGACCATGTACTGGTTTTCGTCTGCACATATTTTCTATCTGTACTTTGGTCATCGACTGCGGTGGTGTTGACCACACATTAGTCGTCGACCACGTAGTTTGCGATCACATCAGTCTTCGACAGCGATGGTTTTCGACCACTCATTGGTCCTGAATTACGTTGGTCTTTAGACCGCACATTGGACATCGACAACATTGGTATCACCACGTCGGTCTTCGACAATATTGGTATCGACCACGTCGGTCTTCGACAACATTGGAGTTCGACCACGTTGGTTACGACCACGCTGGTTTCGACCACGTTGGTTACGACCACGCTGGTTTCAACCACGTTGGTTACGACCACGCTGGTTTCAACCACGTTGGTTACGACCACGCTGGTTATGACCACGTTGGTTACGACCACGTTGGTTTCGACCACGTTGGCTACGACCGTGTTGGTTTCAATCACGTTGGTTACGACCACGTTGGTTTCGACCATGTTAGTTTCAACCACGTTGGTTACGACCATGTTGGTTATGTTAGTTTCGACCACGGTGGTTACGGCCACATTGGTTTCGATCACGTTGGTTACGACCACGTTAGTTTCGACCAAATTGGTTATGACCACGTTGGTTTCAACCACGGTGGTTACGACCACGTTAGTTTCGACTACGTTGGTTACGACCATGTTGCTTTCAACTACATTGGTTTTGACCACGTTGTCTGCCCTTTGACCACGTTGTCTTCATAGCTTTGTAGCTATTGAAGAAAGAGGGATCTATGAGTATTTTGAGGAAAAATTTCTAAACACTATTGACTCTCTCTCTGTTGCCTGTTCGGTCCTACATATTTAGTGAAATTATTTTTCCCCAGTTCCAGTACTTGCAAACCCAAAACCATCTTGATAAGATGACAACAATTTTGGACTGACTCTGGAGGAAGTCAAAAGACAATTATTGCAGTAACATGTATTTCCTGTGCCAGGAGGCACCGATAGCATCCATGAATCTAACTGGAGATTCTTTTTTCCTTGGTCCAGATTGCACACCCAGGTCCGCAGTTTCCTACATCTGTAAAAAAGCAGCTACTCTGGCCTACTTTCGTGGATTATATTTTTGGTACATACACTAGACGGTTCAGAATAATATCACAGTAGGACAAAACGAATGCTATGGTTGTTATGGAAACACATCATAGAAAAGAGTGTTGAGTAAACGTACGTATTGTTTTCAAGATGTGCTCTTAGTCTGTCGATGAGTTGTTGTTCACTATTTGGTCTCTCTGGTTGATCTCTATCCAATCTTCCACCAACGCGCTCAATTTCCGACAGCAACTCCCTCAGTAGGTTATTCATGTTAGGCTTTTGTGATACAGACACAAAAGCTTTATAGAAGAATTGATCTTTGATTTTCCGGTACACCTGATTAGCAAGGGTAGTTTTGCCTAAACCTCCAGATCCAACAATGGAGGCAACTCTATGGTGCTTCATTGGCCCAGCCTCCTCGCCAACCAACTGATTGATAATTTCCTCGCTTGGTCCCTCAATGCCCACAAGTTTTTCTGCATCCACATATAGCGCTGGCAATCGAGGATCGATCTCCGTATGCATGGTGCTAGAAGTGCTCTCATCAAGCTTGTACCTTATTTGCCGCTCATACACTTCTTTGACAACGACCCGAAGTTCCTGGACTTCCTTGCCAAATTTACGGCGATGGGGCAGTTTCTTCAATTTGCGAGCGATGTTGCGGAAGATATTGTCAGCTGGTTCATGATCGACATGACAAGTGAATCTGTCTATGCGATCCTCAATGTCGTAGGCCAGCTCACGCACCTCCTTCATCCAGGTCTTCACTTGCACGTCTGGCTTCTCCATAGCTGCATACTTGTCCAACACAACGTTGATGGCGATCAACTCCTTGGTGAGAGACTCAAGCTTCTCCCTCACGCCTTTGAAATTAGCATACTCCTTCTCTATGAGCTTGGTAAGCTTGCCAATAAGAGGGCTCATCACCCCAGTCAAGGCGCTCACCATGATCTTTTCCCCAATTCCCCCCATCTCCCTCGCAATCAACCCTCTCTTCGATCAGAATCGAATCTATGAGTCAATTTTTATGTGGTAGCAGCAGGAATTTTGCAATCGTGAGAGGCTTCCAGCTGCCTTCTTTTGTCAGCTGCCACTTTCCCCTCCTCCACCCCTTTTCTTGGTGATGCAACACGCCCACTGAACTTTGTCCTTAAGAATCGACCCACACCAACCAGATTTAGGACATAGACAGACAGACGGGCCCGAGAAACTAGCTGGAAATTAAAGTCCCCCTGTCAGTCAGATTTATGTATGAAATTAGCGAACTCTTTCTGAAAAATAATAAAGGCATGATATACTTTCCTGACCACTTCCAGTGTTGCCATACTTTGTTGTTGAAAGAAGCGTTGGCCTTCAGTCAGAATGTGCTTTGCTTTTCTTAAAGTGCTTTCAGGGTTGCTTTTCTTGGAGTTGCTCTGATTCAGCTGGTTTTGTTGTTCTGCTTTGTTGTTCTGGCCTGGAACTGGCTGTCAGCTAGTTCGGTTCTGTTCCCAGCATTTGGTTGCTATCTATGCAATACTGGCCCCCCAACTTGTTTATAAGCTGAGGGTCTATCACCTTAATCTAAAAGAACTTTCGTGACCACTTCGGTGCTAATTGCGTCCCAAAGTGAAGTGTCTAAAGAAAGCCGATCAAGATTCTATCCGTGATTCTTTGCTTCTTCCTTTAAGTATTGGGTCTTTGTGTTAGTCGTGGTAGGAGTAATAACTGTCGGTCTCTACTATTTAAAAAGATGAGTTAATGGTGGTATATTCTTTTCCCTCTCTCCCCCTCCTAAAAAAACGTCTCCTCCAACTCTCTTTCCCCACCTCCACAAGCATTTTGCTAGGCTTCGCCCTTCGCCCCCTCCTCCCACCACATCTCCTCCTCTGCGCCATGGTAGGGAGGTTGGGATGTGATGGCGCCATGGATGGGATGGGTGAACCAACCCCATCCTCCAAGTCCCCTACCTCGCCCTTCTCTAGTGACAGCGGGGCTGTCTGCCTGAACCGCATCGAGCTTATGCTTTGAGAGCATGATCACCGCCACCTCTTCTTGATGGCTGCGTCCCCCAACACTATGGACACCAACGCCATGGAGCCTGCCTCCGATGCAACCTATGGCATCTAGTTGCCTGGGGCTGCAACTGCCAACATGGATGACACCGGCGGCGCATTCGTGAGCGACGTTGCCTTGGTCTCCATGGCATGAAGCAGTGCCTTATTGTCATCAACCACTTCCCCATCTCCACCAACCAGCACGGCGAGGTTCAGTGGTCCCTGGAGATTAGCGTCAGTGGCCTCATCAATGCTCTCCTCGGTAATCTTGATTTTGATCGAGATTGGTTTCCTTTTTGTTAAACTGTTCCTCATTTCTTGATCTTGTTGAAATGTTCCCCATCTCTTGTTGTTTCATTTGCTTAGGGTTCCTAATCTGTTTGTTCCCCATTTGATTTACGAGGCTTTCTTTGGATTTGGATTCGGCTCCCCCCATTTGAATGGTACAGAAGAAGAAATCCGGGCAGCGACTCAAGATCAAGCAAGAAAGCCCATGCCAGCAAAAGGTATTCTAGACTAAAAGGTATTTTGTACTCCATTGCAATGCATGAGTACCTTACTAGTTCAGTTGATTTATTAGTCCACAATGATACAAGAGTTGATCAGCGATGTACTTATATTGAGCCCAGAAGTTTAAGATTTCCAGCCATTACATGCCATAAGGCAAGTGTATGCTATCTTAAGGATCAAAAGAATGAATCAGAACTAATTTGTTACAATTTTTATATGAATAACAAGTAGAAATTACAAATTTGACAATATATAACTTGCAAGGATGAAGCATGAAAAGATAGGGCTATATTTCCTTCTTAGGGCTTGTCCGGGAGGCCCATTCCCGATTGAGATCCATGTGGATAGACCGAGATTTTAGTTCAAAATTCCAACCCATCCACATGGACCCCAGTCAGGAATGGGTCTCCCAAACAAGGCCTCATTGAGGCCTATTTTTTGCTAGTAAGATCGATCCGTCAACCACTCTAAGGACAAGTAGATAAGCAAAACCTAAACCTAGATCCATACTACTGCTACTACTGATGTCAAGAATACTTAGTGATGATGGTGAGCGAGGAGGGATCAGGTGGCGGCACCACGGAGAAGGGCCTTGTGCTCAAACTCGATCTCATTGAGTTGCATCTCATGGCCCATGATGAAGATGACGAAGAGGAGCGGCACAACAAGCTCCAGGCAGGATGTCCCGACGATCCACATTGCCTTCATTAGCACCTCCTGGCCCTATACCGCCACGGCTGACCACGAGATTGAATCCAGGATCGCCATGGTGGCTACCTGCGCCTTCCCATTTTGATCTAGTTGATATTGGACTTGGGTATAGGGTTTTGGAGGCCTCCTTTTTCCTCATGTTATGCCACACAAGGCCCCCAACAGAGGTGGCAAAACAGGCGGCCACGCACAGCCCAACAGGACCATCTAGGCATGGCCCGTTACTTAGCTATTTAGATCGAATTATTTGGATCAAAACCTTCCGTATATTTTTGTACTAGTAATAGATCAACGTTAGTGTACATAGTTGAATAGTAATGATTACATAACCAAATAGAGATTTATCATAATAATAGAGAGTACTGGCCTTAAGGCCACTTATTACAATTGAGATTACAATACCTCAAAGTCTTACAATAACACAACAGTAGCAAAAAAAATATTAAATATGGCATTCGCCACATGCAATTGATTAGAGAAGCATAACCTAGTACTCCGGATTACCTTCATCAAAGCCACACGTGAAGTAGTCGTACTCTCCTTTTGCGTCTTCATAGTCCACTAAGATTGTTTTGTAGATTGCAAGGTGAGTACATAGAGCACTCCATAAGTCTTTGGAAAATGCAGTTATTTAGATGCATGGCTCACAAGTTGGTTTCACACATAGTGTACGTAGGATCCTTAGATCTGAGATCATCATAGTTTCCTACATGTGTAATAGTTTACTTAGGGGTTGTGAAATACTACTCTATAACTTGATAGTCATAAAGGTAGCTTTCGAGTTTACTATGAAACATACGAAGGAATATGAGCGATCAAGACAAAATTTACCCCTCCTATATAACGGGAGTGAAGGACCACGTGAGAAGGTTCACGATTTTATTGTGATAAACCATTGGTATTTTGGAGGAGTGAAAATTTGAAATTTGCATTTTTTTTGTATAGTTTATAGAAATGGATGATTTTAGAAACTTTGAGTCATGATATGATTTGGTTTATCCTAGATCAGTGCATATAAGTTGCATTGTCGAGACCCGAATAAACAAATCCGGACTCTCCTGTGTATTCTGCACTGGTCCAGGATCACGCTAGTGCACACAATGTAAACAAAGATAAATATCATCCACATCACGATATTCTAAGGAAAAACCAAATTATATTGATAATTATCAGAGTACGACCTTATGGCCAAGCTTACAATTATTAGCCTGAAGGGCTTAAAGAATCTAGCAGCGGAAAACCAAAATTTAACGTAGTAGCCATTCGACATGCCCACAGGCAATCGACTGGGGAGTGAAGTCCTAATCCGTGAAGTCTTCAAAGTATCCTCCTTCTAGTAGCTCCTGCTGATCTGGTCCTTCTTCCTCAACTGAGCAAATATGGATGAAGCCGTGAGTACATAGAGTACTCAGCAAGTCGTTTGTAACAAAGAATGCAATATAGTATGCAAGGCTTACCAATGGATGGCTGAAAGGTTAATTTTGCATAAAGCAACAATTTAAAGTAAATACAATAAATAGATTGAAAAGCAAACTTTGGAAAAGATAATAAATAAGTAATCAAAGGAATTGAGTACAACCATGAGTGAACTAACCATCCACCCAATGGATTCACCAGTGAACTACCCATTCACTTATCCCAACCAACATTTTAGGCAAATCCTACCCCTCGTGTGAAATCACTGAGCATTGTCCATGACCGAGGACACGGCTATTCGAATAGTTTTACACTCTGCAGAGGTTGTACAACTTTACCCACAAGACATGATCATCCCGGATTGCCACGCGAGTTACACACTTCCTTAGGTGTGCGGCGAGGAGATCATGACAAGGCCTTTACAATGTTCAATTTCAACCCAGTTCCACCTCGCTAAGGTTTCGCCTCACACCCCCTCTTGCGCCAATGTGGATCCAAGGCCACGGCCAAACCACATTCATCCCAATGACGGAACCGAAATTGAAACATCACAAATTAATCAGCCAGGTCCATCCCATACTGGACATGTGGTTGCACAATAAGGCTCAGATCAATGGCGCACAAAGTTAAGTCCTTAAATATTACCCAGGCGAAACATCCACATCCCAATATGCAACCTGCACCCCCTTTACTGCACGATCATTCGCCTGAGTGAAAACCAATTTGTATAACCAATACCTATGACACTACCCATGTCATGGCAACCAATTTTACAACTGTGGTTAACCACCACGTTCAAGTATGTCATTAAGTCAAGATTAATTAACACATGTGATGATAGACCCAACGTTCTAAACATAAGCCTGGCTAAGCAAACTAGATGTATACCCATGTGACAACTAGTATTGCATCACTAGATAATTACCCATCCTATGGTGACAATGGAATCATGCAATCAAATTATCAAGGAGGGATTGATCAATTTGGACAATAACTACCAATACAAGGGTTTGATAATAAAATAGCGATGCATGATAATTTAAAACAAAGTAATACATAATAGATTTGAACACTAGGTTCAACATGATCAAAGGACACGACTTGCCTTGGCCTTGCTCAGTTGACGGCTCTTGATCTTCAAATCCGGCGTCAACTCCCTCGAACGCGTGATCTAACGAAAGAGAAAACAAATCGAAAAGACAAAATAAATTCAAATAAAATTCAAATGAACTCCAAAAACTTTCAAACCTAAACCAAAAGGTAGAGCTCAAATTTAGATGAATTTAGGAAAATGAATCGGGTCCATCGGAGCTAGGACGAGGGAGAACGGCCTCTTGGAAAATCTAATTTGGGGAAAAAGGCTGAAAAATCGGAAGTTGCACTGTGCTGTAGACCCGGTGCATGGAATGTCAGGTCTACGGTGAACCCGGTGCACGGAACAGTGCGGCTGACTAGGCGGCTGGCGCGGTAGCTAGGGCTGATGTGGCGTGACACGGCGGCCTAGGGCTGACGTGGCGTGGCTTGCGTGGCTGGCTGATGCGGCTCGGTCTACGGCTCACGGTTGACAAGCGGGCCCACAAGGCAGCGACTCGGCACACGGCGGACCAGGTGCACGGGAAGGTGAAGCGGCGGGCTCGGCTGGCGTCAGCGCTGACGCGCGCGGGATACGGAACGCGAAGCGGCGCGGGCGCGGGCCAAGGTGAGCGGCGGCGGGGTATGGCCGACGGATGACCGGCGGCGGAGCTCACCGACGACGGCAATGGCGACGACGGCGAGCTCACCGCGACGGCGGCGACGGCGAGGGCGAGGGCGGCGCGTCACGGCGGCGGCTCGGCGAGACGACCGGCGACCGCCGGCGGCGCCTGCGCGGCGGTGGCTAGCGGCGGCTGCGATGACGAGGAGGACCCTGGGGGGTCGGCCCCTTTTATACCCGGGCGGCGAGGTGTCCGGGGCGAACACGGCGGTGGCGGATAAGGAAAGCGGCCGCGGATAAGGAAGGCGGCGGCGTCTCCCGGTCGGAGACGGGGAAGGAGTCCGGTCGAGACGACGCCGCATGACGGGCCCCACCCGCCGGCGCACGGCCGAGCGGATCGCCAGATCGGCCGTGGCGAGGAGGCGCTTGGATGGGCGACGCGTGTCGGCCATCCAGCGGAGGAAGGCGGGCGCGGCGCTGGCGCAGATGCATGCCGCGTGGCAAGGGGGCGGGGCAGGCCGGCTGCGGGCGGCTGGGAGGAGAGCGGCTGGACCGGGCCGGCTTGATGGGTTTCGGCCCACCTGCCGGTTTAGGATTTTTAGGATTTTCCTTTTTCATAAATTCAAATAAAGGCTTTTGAGCTCTAGAAAATATCAAATAAATCCAGAAAAATACAGAAAAGCCCTTGAGGCTCAAGAAACTCAAATAAAATATTTTTGGCATATGTTAAGGTTTAACTTAATCATATTAAATCCTTTTAATTACTAAAATTCCAATTAAGCTTTAATTAATTTCAGAAGAATTCAAATGGTGAATTTTATTTTTAAAAACTTCAAAAAGGCTCTGAAAATCAGGATGTTACATGCATGATACGTGTTAGAGTTATCATGGGTCAAGTTGCGAAGAACTTGTGCCCGAAAATAATTTATTTGTCCTTGGCTATGCTGTGTCACTTGGAGTTAACAATGATTAGAGGAGCCGATACCTAGAATGATCAAGAATGCCGGGTGAGATGGATGAGCTCAAGCTGGTACAAGGTAGGAAATATTGAAAGGAAGTTTGAGCGATAGGTTGCACCATATGACTTAGTTGATCCAAGTGAGGTGTGGTCTAGTGGAACTAGAATGGGAGAAACTAATCGAGATGGAGATGAACCCTAGAAATTAACCCCCCATCCATTTAGGCATCTGGTTGGCAAGTTCTTGAAGTTGCCCGGTTTTTGCTCTTTTTGGCCTCGCCAAGTAATTTCTTAATCTAGTTGTTTTTGTCTCAATTCCTTGGGTGTTCTAGCTTTTTGTGATATATGGTAATACATCTAAAGCCATATTAGCCATACATTCACCCACGAGCAAGTCATATTCACCATTTTTAGTTTTTAGCCGGTTTTCATGCAATGTTTGTTCAAATAGAAAATGGTCAGAACTTTGGCAACAATTTTCTTGATCACAGATTGGAATAGGTTCCCAACATCATAGACAAGGTGCATACCAAATTTTAGATAATTGGGAGTTTTGATTTGAGGGTTAACTCAAGTTTAGATTTTGGCCCGATTTTGGTGTAGTAGAGCTTCACAAACCAAAATATCCTAATTCCCTTACATTCTTTTAAGATTTTTGGTTGATATAGGTTTATAAGGTCATTATCTATCCATGGTTGAAGTTTCAAGTCTTTTGGATCTATGGATCAAAAGTTTTAAGCATTGTGGATTTGAAATAGTGTTGTTTTCACTATTATCAGGCTAAAATTATTGTAGCACCGAGATTTTTTTGAAATTTTGGATTCTTGATCTTCATAACTTGTCATAGCTATTAGAGTGAAGAATTGGTGAATACTTGGAGAAAAATTTGAAAGCACCATTCATCCGCCCCTCGATGTGGTTGGATTAAGAAAGTGCATAGCCATGCTGAATGTGATTGAGGAGTTAATCACAAAATAAATAATTCACTATAGATTAGAGTAAAAGATAGAGTTATCATAGGATGGCACGCCTCTTGCCCATAGCCGATATGATTTTATGTATATTTGGAAGCCTTATATCCTACTAGGGACCATTATTGACTTACTAGAAAGGAGTTTTCAGCCTATGGTTGAATATACACAAACCTATAGGTTTACATACTTAACAGGTTAGAACAATAAGGGTCCAGGTGATAGACTTCGAGTGGAATACGATCTCTCCTCATATTGAATCTGATCAGAGGCTCTCCGAGTGGGATACGATCACTACTCGTATTGGATAAAGATCTAGTGAGAGACTTTTCGAGTTGGATACGGTATCTAATCGTATTGGATAAGGATCCAATTGGGGCTATATATTAAGAGAGATGCGATGCTGAGGGAGGTATCCCAAGACACATCCATAGGAACCTTAGCCGCCACCTCTCAAAGCCCCTACCGTGTGTGCTAGTGCTAGCTCATCAATGCATGCCATTCCATCCCTAGATGTGTAGACTTTGGTAGAGACACTGCTGCGACTATGGCACTGATCGAGATGATCGTGAGGAGATGGTTGCCAAAGGGTGATCGACTACTTTCACTATACCGACACGCGCTACGTTGAACTAGCTTCTTCAACTCTACTTTTGCTGCACTACGCGTATAGTGGTAATGGTCTATGATCTCTTATTTGTATGACTTTTTTGTTTATGTGATAGAAAATTTTAATCTACGCTAGTGTATCCTACCCATATGCCAGCTATTTTAGTTCTGTTCATAGCCTTTGGTTGTTATCTATGTAATACTAACCCCCAACTTGTTTATAAGCTCTCGGTCTATCACATTAGTCTAAAAGAACTTTCCTGACCACTTAGGTGCTAATTGCATCCCAAAGTGAAGTGTCTAAAGAAAGGCGAACAAGATTATATCCATGATTCTTTTCTTCTTCCGTTAAGTATAGGGTCTTTGTGTTAGTTGTGGTAAGAGTAATAATGTCAAAACCCTAGCCGCCCCTTGTTGCTCCTATTTTTGCTTGGTTGCAGCTTTGTCCTTCATTGAGCCACCAAAATGCAATTGTTGTTTTTGGCTCTAATGTGCGCCCACCACCATGCTCCATCGTGGCCCATTCCCATTTTGGTAAGCCTCTACTTCAACGCTCGCATCAAAGTGCACCTTTCTGCCCCCTCTTTAAAACCCGTCAACCAATTTTATGTCTCGTGCAGTGCAGCACCAAGTCCACACCTTCTTCTTCTCTAGCCGCCGTTGTCGCTGACGTGCAACTTTTTCATTGGTGAGGCTTCAAGCACGCCATGGTCACTTTCACCATCGTCTCACCATCTTGAATCCATCTCTGTGCTCCCTTGCAGCTCTCGTCTTCTGTACTTGGCCGTCATTGTGGACCTCGTCACCACTGTTGTTTCCATTGAAGGTCTCTTCCCTCCGTTGAGTCCCCGACCTCAACAAGGCCATTTTCACCATCCCCGTGCCGCCCTAAGCCTATTTCTATGATCCATTGTGGCCTATATTGATGTAGTGTGCTGCCACCACAAAGTTTGTCTACAATATCCCGAATGGTAGTCGAGGGATTTGATGAATTAAAATAATAATATTATTATTGAAATAAAAACAAAAAAATAATAGAATTAAAGAAATAATTTTTTGAGGTTTGCAAAAGATAAGAAAATTCAGTCTTTTGATGAGTTTTAGGCTATGGAGTATTATTTCGAATGGCGTTCAAAGATTTCGGTGATTAAAATCGAGAAACGAATGAGGGTTAAAGAAGTAATTTCTAGGGTGATCAATGGATAATTAAATTCTAAATGTTTGATGATCAAAAAGGGGCTAAAATTCTGAAATTTTAGAGGTGTGTGGGGGCATGGGCCTTCGGCCCAAGGTTTTAGCCCATTAAGGGGGCAGCTGCCCCTTTAACCCCCCAAACCCTAGGGTGCCTCCCCCCTCCCCCCTTGGCCACCCCTCCCTACCTCTCCACCTCCCCCATGTCCCCTCCTCCCTGCAATCCCTCCTCCAATCTACAGCACCTCCACCACCTTGGCAACCGAGCAAAAGAGAAGAAGGAGGAGAGGAAGAAGAGGAAGAAGGAGAAGAAGAGGAGTACGGTGGATTGTGCTGGTGTTCAGAGTTTCTTTTTGTGGTCTCCAAGGGTAACAAACAATTTCCTACCCTTTTGTTCTTAGCAATTTCTCGATCGGGTTAGTTTTCGGTTATTCATTTGATCTACGTAGTCTGCTGTGTTCTGCAAAGTAGGAGACATTGGGTGTGAAATCTGGGTATTTCCTTCCTAGATATTTAAAGAGGACTTCATTATGTTTCTGTAGAGTGCTCATTCACATCATTCCGATGAACGGTTTAGAAGTCATGTGTGTTACCATGTTGCTGTGCAGTCTGATCAATCAAGTTTAGGTAGTCAGTCGGAATTAAAAGATTAAAAATAGAATATAAACTAATCTAGGAATAAGGTCACAATTAATGCTGTAGGGGATTTCATAAGGTTTCTAGAGAGTCTAAGAACACAAATGTTTTATGGATGGATTAGGACTTGTGCAATTTCTAACACTGTTGTCCAGCATTGGATGCTGCTGGACCAGTCGGAGTAGAAGTAATATTTTGATTTAGAAAACTCCAGAATTAAAATTTAGTGACAACTAGAAAATTGTGGGATATTTCCTACAGATTTCATAAATGTCAATGTTTGCTATATTTTCTATTGTAGATTAAAAGATACATAATTTACAAATCTATTGTCCAGAGAATGGTCAAATCTGTTTTCCCTGTTAATTTTGGGGCCTTAAATGAATTAATATGAGGATTGTGCCAACTAATAAATTGTGAAAATTTTTGTCTAGTTTCTTAAAATGGTATTTTTTTGATCTGTTTTGATGAGGGAATTGAGAGTTGTGTTATTTTTCGTACCAGGATAGCAAGGGGACAGACCAGTATTTATTGAAAAAGCTAGGGTTTTCAAAGAACGTGTAGGATCGTTATTGTTTACTTGTGTTTTGTATTGTGTTGGCATATTTTGAGAGTGGATAATCTCTGTAGGAGGTGAGACTTCAAGTGTGATACCATCTTCACATCCTTCTGGTCAGTGTATCTAAAGTGAAAGGCAATTGCATTGTATAGTAGTATTCGGGTGCTTAAAAATCGTGTTGAATCATTCCTTGATTTAATTATTTCTTATGTCAACATTGAATTTATGTTGTTCTTCTCTTATCATATGATGATGAAAGTGAGATTTGAGGAAAGATGATGAATACTTTTAATTGTTTAATATGATGGAAGGAAATGACAACATCACATTGCATGATGAGCATTCATGATTCACATTGATGCACTGAGACCCTATATGAAAAATGACAGGGCAACCCTATATGAAAAAGGACAAGGTCAGGCAGGAGATAAAGATTTGGATTGTGACCCTATATGAAAAAGGACAGAGCAAAGGTGTGTCATTGATGGGTGAAAACCTAGCTATACTGGTATATGTAAAAGAAAGTGTTGAGTTTGAGCATTGCATTCATGAGAAGAGAATCAGAAAGAAATGGCGTGTGCATGTAACTGAATGGAAAGGAGAATTTGAAAGTGAGATAATGATGGTTGAGATGAAATGTTAAAATATTGCTACCTTGCATATTATTTTGCTTTGTACTGCTGAGTCATGGACTTACCCTTGCCTCTGTTGTTTTTATGTGAGCGATGATGACGACATGCATGGGAAGGGAGTAGCACATGGATTCCTGCATTATTTAGCCTTCACTTCACTTTGCACTTAGTCAAGTTTAGATAAGAACAATTTAGTTCCAACTATTTTAGTAATTGGTTAACTTGTGGTTACCTGCAATATCTTCGGTTCACCACATTGCTAGATGTTGCAATGCTTAGTTATCCTTATTATTGATAGCCATTGTGTTCGTTTGGTCCATGTTATGTTTTAAAATTATGTTGTTTGATGCATCTAAAACTTATGTTTAAATTATTATGGTATACCGTTCTTGTTATATTGTGACATATTGATTTGCTTATTGTTTAAAATTGGTAGTGGTAGAGGTGGTGAGTGACATCTTAGGCTTTTGTTAAGCCAAGGTGTTATATTGTCATTGCCGCCCCTGTTCACCGCCACTACGCACCATCTCGACCTCTCTGATGCACTCTTGGTCTCTCTATGGTCATTTTTGGCTTTTCCTTGCACTCCTGAGTTTCCTTGTACTCCTTTTCAACTATGTTGTCCGCGCTTGGCTGCCACCGTGAGCACCATCGCTACCATTGTTGACCTTCGGCCCCTAACCACCACCGACCTCCTTCGCCATCACCGACCACACAATCGAGATTGTGGTGAGTTCTTGCACCTTGTACACCGCTGCCCTGTTATGTGCCATCATGTTTCGTCGCTATTGGCCCATCTCTCGTTGCCTTAGGTCACCGCACCCAACCCTTACGGACTGCAAAGCCCCCTGTTCTATCCCAGCGCCCAGATCCCTGCCTTCCTTACCGCCCGTGCCAGGCCCGAGGTGCTCCACCACTCAACATCGTTGTGTTGTTGCCTCTATGCACCTCTCTGGCTGCCATCACATTCTAGAGGTTCACCGTTACCTCCCTGTCTCATTCCTGAACTCGCATGTGCCCCTCCGCCACTACCTCGTCGTCGGGAAGCTCGAAAACGTCTCAGCTGAGGATGGCCTCACCATCCTTGTCATCTGTGTATGACAGGTGGCCTAGGTACATAGTGTTAAATTATGTCATTTAAGATTAGATTAGTGTAATTAATATCATTTTAAATTAATGTGCCTATGACATGTGGGACCTAGTGGATTAATTAACTAGATTTATAGCATAAACTGGTTTTAGGTTCTATGTCATTGACAGTTGGACCCTACCCATCAGTCTTTTGCAAAAAAAAATGATGAGTAGGCCCCACCTGTCAGCCTCACATACTAGAAAACATGGTTTTCGAATAGAAAGAAAAATGGAAATTAAAAAACAAACGACGCATTCAGTTTTAAGAAAACATGCTTTCTCCAAAGGTAGCTAATTCATCAAATTATGCCTTCGACGTCACCCTCTTAGCATAGTAACTTCCTAATCTTTTTCTAGGATTTTCTCTCCTAGCAAAACTTTGAAGCCCATAACTTTTGCGTCTAAAGACCAAATTGAGTGAATCCTATTTATAAATTTTTATAAAATCTTGCTAAAAATAATTGAGTTTTGCCACTATTTGAATTGATTTAGTGTTTATTCACTTTATTTGGCTTTATGTGATTGATTCCGACGTAACAGAAATGGTTCAAGATTGATCTAGAGCAAGAGACAAGTGTTCAACATCAAGTTGAAGGACCACATGAGAAGGTTCATAGTTTCGTTGTGTTGAACCATTATCATTTTAGAGGAGTGAAAATGTGAAATTTGCAAATTTCCAGATTTTTCTTGACAAGTTGCAGAAATGGATGATTTTGGGAATTTTAGTCATAGGATAATTTGATGTCCTAGGTCATTGGTTATAGGTGCATGAGACATGTTATTACTAATGTGGGTCAAGTTGTGAAGAACTTGTGTCCAAAAATAATTTCTTTGTCTTTGAATGTGCAGAGTCGCTTGGAGTGCATGGTCAACGGCGAGGATTGAGGCTACGCTTATGGAGGAGCCGAGACCTAGAATGATCAAGGATGCTGGGATAAACAGTGACCTCAAGCATAACCTGAGATGGGTAGAAAATGTTGAAGGTGAGCTCGAACGGTGGGTTTGCACCATATGGTTTGATCGATCCAAGTGAGGAATGGTCCGATGGAACCAGAATGGAAGAGAATTGCTGATGTGTGGCAAGGCGGTGGTACACATACATGTGGCGAGCATGGCAATCGCTTGTAATAGAAGGAGATGACCGAGTCAAGGAAGGATATTTTGGTAGTTTGGCCAAAATACTGAAAACAGATTTGGAAGAAAACCACGGCACATGAGTGGCACTTAGGAAGGCAGTTTAGGTCATGAAGAAGCTGGTATAATCAAGATAGATCAAGGCTTAGGACTTAGCAGAATCGAGTTTATATGCTTCAGAAAGCGTGCATAAGTGAGCATGTGAGAGTAAAACCCATGTACGTGGGGTTATCAGGTTTTCTCTATTATACTAAGTGGATAGTATCGACTGAGAGTTAGATGTGGTTGGTTAGCCCATCTATTTAAAAGGGTTGGGATAGAGACCCATGGTTAACCATTCAACCTACTGCTCTTGTGTGCTCTCTTATTTTAGGGTTAGGGTTTGAGAGAAGTTAAGTGCTTGTGGTGTGCTCTCTGTCCTCCAAGGTGGAGTGGCTATAAAACTTACCTCCTTAAGTGCAATACATCAATCTTTGATCATCTCAATGGCTATTTCTTCTTTTGATTGATTTGCTTTTGATTTGATTGGTTTTGATCTCTTCTCTTTTCTCTTCTTGATCTTGCTATGCCAACAATGTGTAAGAGATGGAGATAATCTCAGAAAATCAATCTCCACCCATCTAGGCATCTTGATAGCAAGTTCATCAAGAAACTCGGGTTTGGCATGTTTTTGATCTTTCATGTGATTTCTTGATCTAAGAGTTTTGACTCGATTTCTTTGGTGTCCTAACTTTATATGACATGTGGAAATATATCTAGAGCTATCTTGGCATCTACCCACGAGCAATTCATATTCACCGTTTTAGGTTTTTAACCCATTTTTGGTGCAATATCCCTTCAAACAGAAAAAAGTCAGAACTTTGGCAACAATTTTTCTAACTTTCTAGAGAAGGTGTATACCAAATTTCAAGTGATTTGGAGTTTTGGTTTGAAAGTTAGCTCAATTTTAGGTTTTGAGCCGGTTTTGGTGCACTAGAGCTTCACGAATCAAAATATCCCAAATATCTCATGTTCTTTCAAGTTTTTTGATTGGGATAGGTTCCTATTGTCATGAACTAGTTTTGATTCAAGTTTCATGTCTTTTAAATCGACAGATCAAAAGTTACATGATTTTTTGATGTGAAATAGTGCTAAAATTACTATTCGTAGGCTGAAAATTTTAATAGCTTTGAGAATTTTAGTATTTTTGGCTTCTTGATCTTCATAGCTTCTCATAGCTATTAGAGTAAAGATTAAGAAAATACTTGGAGAAAATTTGAACGTACCATTCGCCCCCCTCTGTTGCCATATCGGTACTACAAGTGGTATCAGAGCCTTGTTAGCTCTTCTTGTAGATTTTAGCTGGTCTTAGGAGCCATGGTAGCAGACAAGTATTCAACCAAGCGACCTGTATTCAATAGAGTGGATTTCTCATATTGGAAGTCTAGCATGCATCCTTACATTGAGGCCCATGGGCACGCAATTTGGCTTAAGGTCAAAAACCCTTACGTCGTGCTAGTCGATGATAATATAATTTCTCCAGTTGTGGAGGCAAACAACAAGGCACACAACTTCCTGATTCAAGGGCTTAGTCGATCGGATTTTAAGCAAGTCGCTCACTTGAGATCTACTCATGAGATCTGAAAGACCTTCTTTGACTACCATGAGGGCTTAACTGCGATCGAGGAAGTGAGATAGAATTTACTCAAGAAGGAATACTCTTAGATTGAGCAAAAGCCTGGCGAGTCTTTGGGTGAGTTGTAGGGAAGGTTCAACAAAATTCTGTATGACCTTCATGCTATTGGCTTGACTTTCTCAAATTCTGAGAATACATGCCAAATCTTGGGTGCTCTTGATGTGAAGGTTTGGGGGGATGAAAACCACCCCCATTAATAACAACACTATCATGAGTGAGTTTACGATGGATAAGCTCTACTCAAGGTTAAAGACACTTGAGATTGACCTCATCTTATGCCTTTCCAAGACTGAGTTGATGGCTCTTGTGATGGACCCTTCTCGGAACAGTTCTTCAGATTGTTTAGATATTGAGATTTCTTTGTCCACCTTGCACTTAGTGAGTGATGAGCAACTTGAGAGGCTACTTAAGGAGGATTTAGCCCTCCTGTCCACCAAATTCACTAGAGTGTACAACAAGGCGAGAAACAAGAGGAGAGGTGGTCCTGTGACGTGCTTTGAGTGTGGTGAGCCAAAACACATTCAGGCCAAGTGCCCTAAGCTGAATGGCAAGGAGGAGAAGGAACTTCGGAGGCACAAAGATGTGGACTCAGTGATGGAGGATGATGAGGACGACACCCACGGTAAGAAGAATGCATAGGATTTCACCGGCATGTGTTTCATGGCCAAGGGCAGCCACGACGTCGACTCCTTTGACTCCGACAAGCCCTACAATGACCCCGACAAGGTACACTCCTCGAAATCAATCAAACATGCTCTTATTGAAACTAAACAAAAACTAAAGAAGCAAGCTAAAATGATTAGTAATTAGGACATCATGTTTGATAATTTGAACATAGAGATTGTTAGGCTCAAATCAATTAATTCTAATGATTGTGAATCTTGCTTGTGCTTACATGATGAGTTGTCAACTCTGAAATATGCTCATTCCTCTATTGTTGATCAACTTAAAAATGCTTTGGATGAACTAAATTCACCCAAATCAAGTCATTATCAAATTGTGCTTTGCTTGAGATAAAATTGGATAGTGCCCGTAAGGAATTGCAAAAGTTTAATCCTGATCATACTTGTGGGGACGTCGGGCGTGGAGACACTCGTAGTCATCGTATGTGTTCTGTATTACTCCCATGATCAGTAGTTAGTACACACATTCACATCATTGAGCTCACATACATACACATCGCACATAAATAGTTTACAACAAAAGGGTGATATATATATATATATAAATGATGCATAGAAGAGTTTGTGCACATAAGGCCGATCGGACAAATAAACATTAGAGTCTAGAACAAAATGTAGTAGAAGTGTAATAATTAGGCAAAAGTATCCAATGGTTTGCCATCATAACCCGCATGCAACTGACTGTAGTTAGGCCCTAGAATGACCCCTTGTCAAATTCCCTGGTGCTGGGGGCAAAATACGCACTGTCGGGCGTGTAGTCTTCATTCTCTGATCAATAATAATTTAAGCAAGATTGAGTGCATTGTACACTCAGCAAAACTTGTAGTATATTATAAAATTATACATATATGCAAGGCTATCAAAGCATGAGGCTCTGTTCTAAGTTATTTTTAGCACGACGCAAATTTTATTTGTAATATCAATAAGTAGTAATTTGCAATGAAATTTGTAAAGAGCATTTGACATGTAATGAAATAACATTTATATAATTTCCATAACAGTATATCAAATCCATTCACAGCCCTCCTCGGTTAAGAACATCGAACAATTCCCACCCATCAGTCCTTAATTGACCCAGGCGAGAATCTCCCCCTATCTATATGCAAGATTCCTCCTCTGGTCTAACAATTAATCATATAACTTGCCCATGTCCAAAACCAAGATTTTTTCATTTTATTTTATACCAAACTAATAGAGGTTCCTCCTCTGGTCTAACATTGTGAAACCATCAAGCCCACATGTAAACATGTTTGAAAGTTCAAACTTAGCAGAAACTAGTGCTCGGCTAAGCATCTAGAACATGTAATCAAGGTAATATTCCCAAATTTTGACATTAACTATGTCTAACCATGTCCTAAGGGTTACAACAATGAGTTGCAAGGAGGTGTAATGCACACAAGCGGTCGTAACTACATTTACCCATAGTATAGCAAATTTTAACAGAACATACACGCATGCATAATAGATTTTGCAAACAATGTACAATAATTGAAATACTAAGATCAACATGGTCAAAGGGGGTACTTACCTTGCTCTTGTTACTCATAGAATGATTCGGATGCGTTCTCAGAGTTGTCCGGTGCGGGGTCATCTATTCGATAAAATCTAAATAAATGCAAATAAGAGTCAAATAAATAAAGACAAGACTTAAAATTTTGTACAATCAAGAAGATCATTATTTTAGAAGAATTTAGAAACAAAGATCACTAAATTCGGAGTTCGTATGCAAAAGTTATAAGTGTTTGAGTTTTGGCTCAGTTTGAATTATGTCTTCTCAGTTTGTATAGTACTACTAACGTTCTTCGATCGCTACGGTACTCAGATGATCTGACTACCAAATACCGACTACCAACCACAGCACTTCGACTACATAAGTCTTTGACCTACTGTAACTCTGGTCGTACCACTGTGACTATCGACTACATTCTATAGGTTTCGACTACCAACTTGGATCTATAGCTTATGACTACTGACTACCGACTAGGGTCCATAGCTTACGACTACAGCTAGTGGTCAAAGATTACGAGTCTAGCTACGGTCTAAGATTTCAACAACAACATCGGTCAAAGGTTTCGATATGGCAGTAGACGAAGGTCGACACGACAGTGGTCAGAGGTCTTGACTCTGGTAGCTGTTGAAGGTCTTCATTTCGACAGCCATCGAAGGTCTCGACATGACAACGGTCGAAGGTTTCAACAACGATAGTGGTCGAAGATCTCAACTCCGGCTACGGTTGAAGGATTCAACATGGCAGCAGTCGAAGATCTTAACTCTAGTTGCGGTCAAAGATTTTGACAACCGTGCCAGATTTTGACTTTGACTTCTACAATTCTCTTCTCAACTTTAAATACAATGGTTTCCTTTTTTGAGTTCAATTACTTTACTTCTCTTTTATTCAATTCGACTATTTTATCTCTCTTTCTTGACTTCACGTATTCTACGAGGGAGGAGGAGCTCACTGAAGATGATAAACGGCTCTTGAGAAGGAGCAGCAGAAGCTGGCATCGGAAACCTTGTTGGCGACGAAGGGGTCCGCGGCAACAATGATTTTTTTGGTAGCAATGAAGCTACAAAAGTGTGCACATGAGCTTTCTTGCATGCATGTGGAGGTACGGGTGAATTGAATTGAGGTATGACTCACTAGAGAGAAAAAGTTGTACGGTGGCATTTTGGTCGGAGATGAAGAAGAAAGCCTAGCTTGAGTAGTCCACTGCATGAAAGGTCAATCAAATGAGTAAGGTGCTTAAGGGAGTGGTAAGCACATTGTGGCAGAGTTGGGGAGGAGAGAAGCTCACTATAGTAGCTAGTACATGGTGGCATGCTCACCGGTGTCGCGTATGACTTCAGTTTCTCGACGTTCCAGAGAGCAAAATATTCAAGGATTGTGCCCAAGAGACCGAGAAGGCGAGCTAAAGAGCAATGCACGATCAAGAGGGCTTTATAGGTACATAAAGGCTAAGGACAGCGCATGAGTTCACACGAGCATAACCCAGCAGCACAGTCGAATACTCGCCATGGAACGCGAGGCGTGGAAGGGGACAAAAGGGAAGATATGCGTCATGTTTTAGGCGACGAATAGACAGGGTTGGCAGTAGCAGAAGAAAAATAGTGGGCGCGGCTCCTAAAATTGGGGACAGCTTGAGCCAAGACCATGGCGGAGCTGGCGCAGGTGCGTGAGGTAGAAGACGATCTCTGCAATCGGGCCTCACATGGCAAGGAGAAGGGGAGAAGTGAGGTGAGCTGAGAGGTTTTGGGCATCTATTAGACTTATCATATGTACTCGAAAGATTATGAAAATCTCTATGAGTGCTCCTAACATAGAGTTGGTGATTACGTAAAATTTCGGAGTTTTATCTTCTCTTGATCTTTCTGGAAAAAAATCGGAGAAGACGTCTTGTTGAATTTAAATATACTTATTTGATTTAGATAACTAGCTTCAACATTCATTTTTAGCGCCAAGATTATACTCGTGGGGTTTTAGGATGGTTTCCACTATACTTTCTCTCATGCCACATTTAACTATATCTTCTATCATTTTATTTGGATTCAATTTTATTTATACTTTATGCATTTTTGATTTTCTTGAAAGTCAATTTTTCCCAAAGAAACTCCAATAAAAACCAAGGGAGAGCAAATGCATGAAAAATTTTTGCCCTCATTTTTATATCATTTAGAATTTTAGGATGTTACAATACTTACTCTCATTGTGAGGATAACTGTAGGACCGAAATGGCAACAGAGGGGGTGAATGGTGCCTTCAAACAGCCCCAAGTATTCGCACAATTTTCTCCTCCGATAGCTATAGAAGCTATGAAGCGAGAGGAAGAAAGCTCACTGAAAATGAGGTACAGAACAGAAACATAAAGGAAAATCGACAAGAAAACTGAAGTAGTTCAGAAAATAAGCATGCCTTGAGACCGTTCTGACCAGATGTGAGAAATCGGTCTGACTGCCCAACCACCACCGGTCTGACTACCAAGCCGCCGCCGGTCTGACCGTAAGTGAATGAGCGGTCTGACCACCGAAACCCTAGCGGTCTGATTGCCAAAGAGGAGGCGGTCTGATCGAGAACATAGCAGTTTCAATTTCGGTTCTGAATCTTAGTTCAGTAGACCGGCAAACAGATGCCACAGAGATAATACAGAACTGAGCAGGCGACAGAAAGCAGCACAAAAGCAGCTTACCAAAAACTAAATAGGTTAGGAACTACAGACCAGGAACAGCAAATAAAAGAGTAAGGCAAAACCAAGAAGGAAAAGCAGTTAGAAGTCCTGAAGAACACAAAAAGAGACTGACAGACAATTCTTGGCATAGTAAATACTGAAGGAGAACATAAAACAGTGAAATGATCGAAAGCTTGCTGCTCTTCTCAGGTCAATTGTACAGGTCTCCATCCTAAACAACAAATCGACCTCAAGGAGAAGAAAATGTAGACAAAGAGCAATTGAAAACAGTGAATACTGAATTTGCCGAAAAGAAAACAGCAAGAGAGACAAAATCAGAAAGATTGTAATTCTCGAATCCTTTGATGAAGAGACTTTGAACCCAACAGAGGGAAGTCCTCAGATCGGAAAACACAATACTTCAATACCTTTTGGCCGAGAAACTAAGAACACAAGATTCCTCTGTTCATGAGAATAGTGAACCCTAGAAAACAGAGGAAGTTTGTAGGTGAAATTGCTCATAATCAACAAGTCTGATTTCTACAAAACTTGAGATTCTTACATCTTTTGGACAAGGGACTTGGAAACTCAACTAGAACTCAACCTCTGAAACAAGCAAGAACAAGAACAATGAGACTTCTCTGATGAACCGAAAACCCTAGAAAAGGCGTAAACAGAGGAAGTCTTGCAGCTAGCAATCTTTCAGAAAGAATATTGCTAAAGAAATCTTTGCTCTCGGGAATATATTAGCTAAGGGGTTTTGAGGCAATTCCCAGTTGAAAGCAGAATCAAAACTCAACCAAATCAGAAGAACTAAAGAAACAAAAACCTAATGCCGATGGGAGAACCAGCGGAAATGAGATAAACCAGAGAAAATGCGATCACCCAATCAAAGAGAGAACAGCTCAAAGATAAAGGAACAGACATGAATGATTGCATTAACAAAGAGTTCTACAGCCAACCCATACATGATTTCACATTTTGGGTAGTGCTCACACAGAGACAACAAGAACTAGAACAACTCCAACCAAACACACTCACGCAGCCATGAAGACAAAAGCAAAACCAACTCTGCCCAACAACTCCTCACATAGACCATGGACAAAAGCAAAACTAACTGCTCTACTAGTGCACCACCCTCCTAATTATAGCTTCTAATTACCGGGTTTACAACTCGTTTTACCCGCTAACTCAAACCGAATCCGCTTCCTCTTTGCAGCCTTGTGCATTTTACCAAAATGCCACTCCTGCACCTTCTTGGAAGCTTTCCAAGCCCTGCAACCACTTTGAACCCTCGCGGTCTTCAGCATCTCCCGACCCCTTCGACCTTAGCACCGCCTGTGCATAGTCCGGCCATCCGATGCTTCGCCACGACTTAGCTTCAAAGTCCTACGTCCATCACAGACAAGAAAACATCACATAGCACCGCTCGAAACAATATAATTATACATTAGCATCAGTAGAAAGTACTCAAGCACGAAATAACCCAACAACTGGTTGAAAAGAACAAGCACCCCAAGCATGTCTGACCGTAGCCGACTGCACTACACTCCAACTTGGCTCAAAACACACAAATCAAACTCAAACTTTCTAAAACAAGTGTCAATTAGTCATCACACACATGGGGTCACCACCACATGGTCTCTCAATCTCCCCCTTGATGAGTATATTGACAAACACAGAAAAAGCATAAAGTTGAGTTTGTTTGAGAGTCACACATGGTCTAAAGAAAAACAAAGAGACTCAAGACCATGTTGACAGAAGGGAACACTGTAGCAGAAACAGAAAGAGCAAATTTTTCTCCAAAGCTCCAGAAAGTTCCCTTGAAATGTCCTTTTCTCCACTATTATCCCCCTTTTGGCAATAAAATCATCAAGATGCAAGGAAGAAAATGGAGCATGACTGAACCTTATTCATTTTGAGCATGAGCCATGAAGATTATCCAAAATGATCTTTTGAGTATTACACCAATCCACAATAGAATGCTATCTAGATCATGACTATGCATGTATAGACAAGCTAAACCAAATAAGTCATAATCTGAAAATTAGTTGAATTTCTTAGCATGTCAAGTTATCCAAGAGTATAGTCTAGCTAAAGGTATCCAAGGATGATGCAAGCCATGTCAATATTCTAAGTGGAACCAAGAGGCTAGTATTGAGTCAATTTAGAGTGCTACAAGTTCAAGAATGAATCATTTGTTCAAGTACTTTTCATTTCTGTAATTAAGCAAATTTAGCACAATCGACATGTTTCCTTTTAGAAGCTTATGGTTGTTTCCAACCAAAATTTTTGTTTCGCCATGTGCTAGATCTCAAGCCTTATGCGACCACTCCAAGCTAGAAGCTTAAGAAAATGATCTTGGACAACCAAAACTCCCCCAAAATTCATGCCAAGTGCAATGACAAGCAGTCTCACGAGAAAGAATTGGTGAGATCAGTTTTTTCGCATAAAAGAGAACTTTTGCGTTTGCTGAATTTAGTTCAAGAACAAGGAGCTAATAATAACTCATGCTTCATAAAGGAATTCGCATAGCTCAATCTAAGACTCAATAAAAATTCAAAACTCAACTCAGCCTATTTGACATGGCATGAATCATAAAAGGATAACTAAAGACATACTAGTCTCAAGAGCTAATCATGACATGATTTAATTCAAGTTGTGCATTTTTAATCAACTTATCATGGCAAAGACTAGACTACACATATAATGTCATGATAAATCTAGCAAGTTAGCACAGATTATGGCAAGATGTAAAGCAGTTGTTTTATATCATAAAAGAATAATAATCAAGACTTCATGTAGTTATATTACAATGCAGAATGTTGAAATGAAATGCAAGAAAATCCAGCTCCCCCTCAACATGTGATGCACTTTTAGTTCAAGTTGAGTTATGACAACATTAAGATCCAGAAAATCTCAAATGAGCTCCCCCTGAACCAAAGCAATAAAAACGAGAAGTTGGGGAAAAAAATCAGAAAAGACAGTCCTTAAAGCATAGATAAGATAGAGAGAATACTATGGCTCAGACTGACTCTCATCTACCCCATATGACGCTACGACTATTAGCTAGTCTTCTAACACGCTAGGGAGTAAACATGTTCCCTGTCTACCCAAGGGTGGCCCAACCCTTGCTAGACCTATAAGAAGTGAGTAAACTCAACCTAGTGGGAAGAGAGACAGCTATAAGCAGCATCCTAGAATCACAAGATGAGAGGAAGAAGTCTAAGCAACTAAGCGAGAGAACCACTCTAATCTATGCTAGAAGGACTAACCCGAATGCACCCTTATGCAGCAAAATGAAACAGGAGCACATAAACAGGATAAAACATGAAGCACAAAGCTCCCCCTCACAACAATCCATAAGGACAGACCACCTCAAGCTCTCCCCGCAAGGCTAAAGACCTAGAGCTATCCAATGGCTTGGTAAAGATATCGGCCAACTGGTGGTCACTCTTCACAAACTCGAGCACTATGTCACCCTTCTTCACATGGTCTCTAAGGAAGTGATATCTGATATCAATGTGCTTGATCCGAGAGTGCTGCACTGAGTTCTTGGCAATGTTGATGGCAGAAGTGTTATCACAACAGAGTGGAACACTATCTACAACTAACCCAAAATCTCGCAGGGTCGAATCCATCCAAAGTACCTAGCTGTAGCAACTAGCGGAAGCAACATACTCGGCCTCTGCGGTGGACTGTGCAACCCCGGACTGCTTCCTAGAAGACCAAGAAACAAGAGAAGTGCCAATGAATTGGCAGATGCCAGAAGTGCTCTTCCTATCTATCCTACAACCAGCAAAGTCTGCACGGAGTAGGCTTTGAGGGAAAGACAGGACGATGAAGAGTACCAGATACCATAGTCTATGGTAGCTCGAAGGTACCGAAAGATGCGCTTCACCGCCTGGTAGTGAGATATGCGAGGAGAGGCCTGGAATCGAGCACATGGACACACAGAGAAGTATATGTCCGGTCTCGATGCCATGAGGTATAAGAGAGAGCCAATCATGCTTCTGTACTCTTTTTGATCAACTGGCTCACCATCCTCATCTGGATCAAGTGTAGCTGATGATGCCATCAGAGTTGACACCGGCTTATCATCACTCATATCAAAGCGTCTCAGGAGGTCTTGTGTGTACTTGCCCTGATGCAAGAAAGTACCTTCCCGAGTCTGCTTGATCTGGAATCTAAGGAAGAAGGTCAACTCACCCATCATGCTTATCTCAAACTCTGTGCTCATGATATCAGAGAACTGGGAAACAAGAGCATGAGATGAGCTGCCAAAGATGATGTCATCCACATAAATCTGGACGAGTAGAAGGTCATTGTCATGCCTATGAATGAATAAGGTCTTGTCTACCTTACCTATCCCAAACCTATGACTCAACAGATAGGAGCCTCTCATACCAAGCTCTAGGGGCTTTCTTAAGTCCATATAGGGCTTTGAAAAACTTGTAGACATGGTTTGGGTATTTAGGGTTCTCGAAACCTGAAGGCTGCCTAACATAGACTTCTTCCTCAATATACCCATTGAGGAAGGCACTCTTGACATCCATCTGGTAAAGCTTTAAGCCCTTAGACGCTGCGAATGCAAGCAAGAGCAAAAGAAAAAGCAAGAGCAAAAGATGCACCCAACACCTCTGGCCAGAACAATGCAAATTTCATATAAAAAAAGACTGCTGCAAAGAAGTACAAATCCAACAAACCAAACAAAACAACGAATTTTAAGAAGAAGAAAACTAAGAAAAAGGATTTGAGAGGCATTACCTAATTTGTGTGTGGAAAAGACGGCCATAGGGGAAGGATTGTCGCTTCCACAAGAGCAGAGATGGTGAACAGCCAAAGAAGAAGGTTATCAATGCGATCATAGGCGAGGCCACGACATCAAGAGGGTATGGTAATTCACCTGTTGTCTTTTCAGCATGTCAATCCACTAATTGGTGGGTTGATACTGGTGCTAGTGTTCAGTATGTTCTGATATTTTCTTCTTACCAAGCAACAGGGGCTTCCTCCATCCTAATGGCAAATAGGTCGAATGCTTCTGTTCTTGGTGTTGGCACAGTGGATCTAAAGCTTACTTTAGCGAAGATTGTCCACTTGAAGAATGTGCAGCATGCTCCTACAACAAACAAGAACCTTATTTGTGGTTCTCTTCTCGGTAGGGATGATTATAAGCTAGTCTTTGAGTGCAAGCAAAGCAGTCTCGAAAACCCTTTAAAGGATTAGAGGACGAAAAGAACTTGGCACAATTATATCTTGTTCATTTAGATTTATGTGAAATGAATGGATTATTGACAAAAGGAGGCAAAATATATTTTCTAACTTTTATTGATGATGCAGCACGCTACTACTATATGTATTTGCTAAAAATAAAGGATGAAGCTTTAAACTACTTTAAGACTTATAAGGCCAAGGTTGAGAACCAACTAGAGAAGAAAATAAAAAGATTGAGGTCTGATCGTGGAGGAGAGTATGTCTCCCATGAACTCCCAATTCTGTTCTGAGCATGGAATAGTCTATGAATGAATTTACAACAGCATATCCACCCCAATCAAACTGGGTAGCTGAGAAGAAAAACCTGACACTAATAGACTTGGTTAATGCCATCTTAGAGAGTGCCGGTATGCCTAAGGCATGGTGGGGGAAGCTATATTGTCAGCAATTTTCATAGTAAACAGGGTAATCACTAAAAGAAGTGAGATTACTCCATATGGTATGTTGACTTTTGCCCAACACCCCCAAGTTTATAGAAAATTGACATTAGGTTTTCTCCCCTTCCATCCCCAAAGAAGAAGGCTATAAAAGTGATCATAAGCGAGGCCTCGACTTCAGGAAGGTATGGTAATTACCTGTTGTCTTTTTAACATATCAACCTACTAATTGGTGGGTTGATACTAGTGCTAATGTTCATGCATGTTCTAATATTTTCTTGTTTTCTTCTTACTAGGCAGCAGAGGCTTCCTCCGTCTTAATGAAAAATAGGTCACATGCTTTTGTTCTTGTTATTGGCATGGTGGATCTGAAGCTTACTTCAAGGAAGATTGTCTACTTAAAGAACGTGCAACATGCTCCTACAATAAGCAAGAACCTCATTAGTCATTTTCTTCTCTGTAGGGATGATTATAAGCTAGTCTTTGGGTCAGATAAAATTATAGTGTGCAAGTTTGTCAACTTTGTTGGTAAAGACTATGAGAGTGGAGGTTTGTTCCGCCAAAGAACTTTAGAGTCTTGTTATAATATGAATGTTGTAACTGGTTTAAATAAATGTGAGATAAATATTTGGCATTATTGTTTCTATCATATTGGTTTTGATAGTATTGCTAGAATGTCCAGATTAGATTTAATTCCAAAATATGAAATTGTCAAAGGATCAAAGTTTCAGTCATGCATGTTTGCAAGTAAAGTAGCCTCGAAAACTCTTTAAAGGATTAGAGGGCGAAAAGCACTTGGCACCATTAGATCTTGTTCATTCAGATTTGTGTGAAATGAATAGATTGTTGACAAAAGGAGGCAGAAGATATTTTCTAACTTTTATTGATAATGTAACAATCTACTGTTATGTGTATTTGCTAAAAACTAATGATGAAGCTTTAAACTACTTTAAGACTTATAAGGCTGAGGTTGAGAACCAATTAAAGACGAAAATAAAAAGATTGATGTATGATCATGGAGGAGAGTACTTCTCCTATGAATTCTCCCAATTCTGTTCTAAGCATGGAATAGCCCATGAATTTACACCAGCATATTCATCCCGATCAAACGGGGTAGCTAGAAGAAAAACCGAACACTAACAGACTTGGTTAATGCCATGTTAGAGAGTGCTGGTATGCCTAAGGCATGGTGGGGAAGCTATATTGTCAGCAACTTTTATGCTAAACAGAGTAATCACTAAAAAGAGTGTGATTACTCCATATGAGGGATGGAAGGAGAGAAAACCTAATGTCAATTTTCTACAAGCATGGGGTTGTTTGGCAAAAGTCAATATACTATCACAGAAAAAGAGAAAGTTGGACAAAAAAAATAGTCGATAGTATTTTTCTAGGATATGCTCAAAATAGCACAGCCTATAGATTTTTAGTAGTTAAATTAGAAACTCTTGATATTATTGCTAACATAATAATGTAAACTTGAGATGCTTCACTTTTTAAGAATATCTTTCCAATGAGAATAGCAGGCAGTACTACATGAACTGAGAATGTTCAAACTGATAATATTGAAAGTGAGAATAATCAAACTTCTGAACTTTCCACTATTTCTGAATCATTATATGATATCCCTAAGGAGGATAACAATCTAGTCACGGAAGCTCCTCGTAGGAGCAAGAGACAAAGGGTTGAGAAAACCTTTGGTGACGACTTTATTGTATATTTCATGGATAATGTGGGAAAGTCTCTTTCAGAGGTTTATGCATCTTCTGATGCTAAGTATTGGAAAGAGACAGTCTGTAGCGAGATATATTCTATCATAGCTAATGGGAGTTGAGAGATCACTGATCGTCCTATCGGGTGCAAACCTGTGGAATGTAAGTGGTCCTTTAAAAAGAAACTAAGACCTAATGGTACTATTGAGAAGTATAAGGCAAGACTTGTGGCTAAGGGTTACACCCAGAAAGAAGGAGAAGATTTCTTTGATACTTATTCTCCTGTTGCTAAATTAACCACCATCAGAGAGCTCTTTCCATAAACATCTTCCTATGGTCTACATGTCCATCAAATGGACGTGAAGACAATTTTCCTTAATAGAGAGTTGGAGGAAGAAATTTATATGAATCAACCAGTTGGTTTTATGATTTTTGGATAGGAAAATAAGGTATACAGATTATTGAAATCCTTGTATAGCCTAAAATAAGCACCTAAACAATGGCACAAAAAAGTTTCATAAAACTTTGGCATTCGCTGGCTTCATTGTTAATGAAGCTGATAAATGTGTATATTACCGTCATGGTGGGCGGTCAAGGAGTGATCTTATGTATGTATGTTGATGATATACTTATATTTGGAACAAACACTACCGTAATTGATGAGGTCAAATCTTTGTTATCTCGGTGTTTTGATATGAAAGACTTGGGAGAGGCAGATGTAATTTTGAATATTAAATTGATCAAAAGCAACGATAGGATCACTTTGAATCAATTTCATTATGCTAAGAAAATATTGAGCCAGTTCGGCTTTGAAAAATGTAAAGTTTCTCCAACGTCCTATGATGCGAGCATTAAGCTTTGAAAGAACCAGGAGTTAGGAAAGATCAATTGTGATATTTGCAAATTATTGGGTCACTCATGTATTTAGCTGGTGTCATAAGACCTGACACCTAGGAGATGATCGCTGGGAGGCACTTAAAAGAGTGTTACGCTATTTGAGGGGCACAACATCTTTTGACATTCATTATACTAGATATACTTGTGTTTACTTTAGCTGGTGGTGCAGTTTTATGGAGGTCTTACAAATAGACTATATTGATGAGATCAACCATGGAAGCAAAACTTGTTGCACTTGACACAACCACTATTGAGGATGAATGGCTAAGAGAGCTTCTGTTGAACTTGCCATTGGTTGAGAAACCAATACCGGCAATCGTGATGTACTGTGATAATCAAACAGTGTTGGCCAAAGTCACAAGTACAAAGGATAATACGAAGTCCTCTAGACATGTCAAGCGTAGGCTAAAATCTATCGAAAAACTGAGAAACTTCGGACTAATTGCTATGAACTATATTCACATCGAGAAAAAGCTAGCAAACCCTTTTACAAAGGGGTTAGCACGAAAAGCAATATCTATTGCATCTATGAACATGGGAATGAGGCCCATTTGAGTTATGTCATAGTGGTAACCCATACCTTCTTGACCGGAGATCCCATAACTTAGGTAATGAGAAAAACAAGTTGATGTTGTAACAAGAGAGTATATATTCATTGTACCCATGTCCTAATAAACAAAGTACTCTCAACTATATGGAAGGTTGGCATAAAGCCTTAATGTATTCTATTATCTAAATGATGAAAATGTATTAGCCTGCAGGATACCTAGGAAGAATACACCTACTTAAGCCTAACTGTGTGGTCGCAGTTCATGAGAACGGGGCATTCTCTAGAAAGCTCATGAGAAGATAAGCGTGCGTGACCATATAACACTCCGTTTAGGCGTGGTTCATTAGCAGCCTAGTACCAGTTGTGATTTCAAGTGAAATCTAATCACGAGAAGCTGTAAATTCAAGTAGTCCATTCATCAGCTACGAAAATATGAATTTTATCATTCTATGTGCATGTTCAACCCGTACGGGACTTACACTAAAAGATTGGTAATAGTACTTCAACACAATATCTTTTATATCTTTTTACTTCTTGCTTTGGAATTTGTAGGGATTGTAAAAAATAAGCCCAATTAGTGAGGCTCATTTTCTATAATTCCAAAGTATGTATGGTTTAATACCATATTGCTAAGGCAAGGTGGAGGAGACTAATTAATAAGGTAGAGCCCTTGCCATTCTTTAAATCGTATGACACATAGATAGGGATGGCACGAGAAGGGCATTGACTAATCACACACATATGTGCGTACGTATTTGCGCATTTTCACGTGAAAATCACGTGACTTGTGACTTGCGACACATGACCGCGCCGTGACGTGGCGCGCCACTTGGCAGACCAAGTCCACCTTATTTTTTGCTAAACCATATATCATCTCTCTCTCCATTTAACTAGTCATGAGACTGCCTAATTATCATTATTTGGTTTGAATGTTATCAGTTAGCAGTGAATAATTGAGCAATTACCAGTGAATTATTTCAGTTCAATGGGGTAGTTACTGAAGAGTAATTTGCACATCTATAAGAGACCTGAAGACGTCCAGAATTGGATAACTGATCTCTTTCATTTTCTTCTCGCATTGTCTTCTTCCTCTCTAGTGATATTGTGCTACTTTGCTGTGCGACCGAATCTCGCCGGCCTTTCTTCTCAGCGTGCACCTAGAAGGAGGGTGAGCAGCTATCTCCAGACCATTGCCACAGAGAGTACCTACACGGGATGGTAATAAGGTTTCTATGCAGTGCATTTGCGCGATCGCTCCTGCACTACATCATCTGCGTCCTGCATTGCATCGAGCTTGCGCTGCTTCCTGTTCTTCGTCAAGCCCAACAGTAAGTCATTCGCGCGTTCGATTGACTATGATACTGCATTTTCTTTGTGTATTTTCTGAAGTACAATGAGTAGCCTGCTATTAGTTAAGTGTTTTGCATCACTAGTTTTTTACTGTATTTGTCTCCTTGTAAAATTTGAAATTAAAATATTACCTACATTTTCATCAATTGCAGCTAGGTTTCCTGATCCTTGTCTTCTTCGATCAGTGCATCACCCTGTATCACCGCCCAAACACCAAGAGAGCGCAGGATGATCTTCATCTTTACGGCCCACGGGCCATAGTTGGTGTCGTTCAACATCGGGTACTGGATTGGTACTCCTCTCACCAGTGTTTTGCTGGATGGTGTCGCTTCCTCTCCAGACACAGGTGCCTTCAGTGGTGACTTCTTTTCCGGCGACTTGTCACCCATCGCCGCATCAGCCGCAGCTCTAATGTTGGCCCAGATATTAGTGGAACACACACGAGCACACTTGGATACACTGGAGAAGAAAGCAAGCAGAGAGAGGTCTCAATTTTGGTGCTGAACCTTACGCACCGTTTTCTGCTTTTTCCTTTGTTAATGCCTTTTCAGATGATCTACAGTACACTGAACTTTTCGGGTCTGTTCTGAACTTCAGAACTACATCCCTTCAGAACTTCTTATTTGAGTTCAGACAAAAGAAAAACACTAAAGACTGATTGACACAAGCAAGGAAACAAGATTAACATTATCAATTTGATCATTACTTTTCAAATTATATCTTATGTATGGGTATAATGACATAATCGTTAATGCAGTAGCAGTAGCACAACCGAACAAGAAGCTTCAATTCTGAGATGCTGCTGACCCAAAGACGATGACCGAGGATGGGTCGCTCTCCTGCGCTGCCGCTGCTGCTGGTGGAGACGGCAACCATTCCCACGTGCTACTAATAACCAGCTTCTTCTTCGTCGTCGGCTCGTTATTCTTCTTCTCACCAACCCCGTCCTCATGGTTGTCCCCTTGCAGTACTTGCAGCTCGTACATCGCGGCTCCCTTGTTCGGCTCCGATGCGTTGTACACGTAGCCGCCGCAATGATGTCCCCCCGAGCTTGACCTTGCACTTGCAGCGGCAACCGCCCCAATGTTAATACTTGCAGCAGTAGTGGTGCCTCCGCCGAACAGCTTCTCCGACATCTCCGCCGGCATCTCCACCGTTCCTAGCTCGTCCAGCGCTAGAAATGTCTCCCCGTCCACGCTCCAAAGCACAACGTGCAGACCCTCTCTGCTGCTGCTTCCTGCTGCTAAGACGAGAAGGCGCTCGTCGCCGCGGCTCACCCCGCAGGCCGCCCATGACACGATGCCTGTATCGACGACGACATCACTAGCGGTGTCGGTGTCGGTGTCGGGCTGCTGGAGCCGCCGTCTCGGGCCCCACTGACGTGCCGACGGGTCGAACCAGCTCGCCCAACCCGTTCGCCTCTCCACCACGTACACCCGCCGCTCCGAGGCAGCGGCCGACAGCCACCTGCCCGAAGGCGCGCACGTTAACGGCGCCGGCATTGGCGCGCATGACGCCCACTCAGCATGCTCATAGTCAACAACTTCCACCACGCCAAAGCTCGCCATTGCCCCGCATGCGCCGCCGAGCACCACCACGCGGGCACCCACCGAGGCCACCACCGGGTCAACGCGCCACACGCGCGGCGGCGGCAGCTCGCGCCAAGCGGTGCCGAGCGCGTCCAAGGAGATGGTCATGGACGCAAGGGAGAGCGTGTAGACGCGATCACCGCCCGCGCAGGCGCAGCGCCGCACGGGGAGGACCTGCAAGTGCGCCGGCGCCTTGTCGTCCGAGGCCCATGTCCGGCTGCGCGGGTCGTAAACGTGCGTCGAGCGGCCGACGGAGGCGCCTTGGATGTGGGCCACGAGGGAGACGACCGCCCCGCGGCGGCGCTGGCGCTGGCGCTGGTGGACAGCGCGTGCGGCACGGCGCCACTCCGACGACACGAGCGCGGCCCGTGCGGTGAGCTCGTCGGGAGGCACACGCAGCAGCACGCACTCCAGCACGTCGCCGTGCAGCAGCTGCTGCACGGAGTCGTCAGCATGATCGGTGGCCTGCACCTCCATCCCCCAACGGCGCGGCCTCTGTTAACTAGCTAGTACAGATACTACGCACGCTGTTGTTTTATAACATACACCATGCGACCGATCAATTGACTATATGCAAGTAAGGTGTGCGCCGGTGACCAAACTATAGGGGTAGGTAGCACAAGTTGCTGCTTATCTTCTTTCGAAGAACATCTTCGTTAATTTGTTCGTTGATGATGGTGCCATCTACCTAACAATACCATATATCGATATCGATGCATACAATATGCAGAGTATGACGTGACGTGAGGCCTGTCATGTCCGGGGTTGGTGAAACAAGACGTCGTGCTGACGAAAGTGTGATGCCAAGAAAGCCTAGGAAAATAAAAAGAAAATTACAGTTAGGGTTCCTTCTCTCCGCATTCCTTTTTAACACCGCATGAGTATGACTCAATATCCAACTCCCACACTAGGGCTGTAAACGAGCCGAGCTCGAGCGAGCTTGGCCTTCCAGGCTCGAGCTCGGTAGAAGCTCGAGTCGAGCTCGAGCCGAGCTTGAGTTGGGGTCCGAGCTTGGATCTGGGCTCGAGCTCGGCTCGGCCTAAGCTCGAGTAGGCTCGAGCTCGGCTCGTTGAAGCTCGTTACAATTAAAATAATTTATTATGCACTATTTTTCAATAATAAGAAAAGCTCGAGCTCGAATTCGGTTCGAGTAAGCTCGCTAACGGTTAAAATAATTCAAATATACACTAATTTTCAATAATAAGAAAAGCTCGAGCTCGAATTCGGCTCGAGTAAGCTCGGTAAGAATTAATATATATTACTATTTAAGCTCGAGTTGGGGCTCGCGAACTATTCGAGCTCGGCTCGGTAAAGCTCGCGAGCTCGAGATCAAGCTCGAGTTCGGCTCGTTTAAAGTTCGAACCGAGCTCGAATCGAGCCTGGAACGAGCCGAACTCGAGTAGCTCGCGAGCTTCGAGCTTTTTTTGCAGCCCTATCCCACACACGATTCGTTCTAGGAAACAGACTCCTCCCTAAAAATCAAAGTATCTCATTTTCACGTATCCCCTGCCCACTAATTACAAACATGTCCTCAAGAGAGTTATTTCCAAAGTATTACGTTCTACCTCACTAAACATGATTCGATCCCGAATTCTATGCCTTGTGTCTCTACACAAAATCTAATCAGGACTACAATCAAACTTTAACATGTACCTGTTGTGAACTACACCAGATACTCATCACTCACATAATACTCCAACTCCCAAATCATTTCCCGCCCTGATTGATACGACCAAAGAACTTTGGCATTCATCAATGGCTTATGTCTCCCCAATCTCTGCATTGGATAGAACCCAAAAGTGAAACCTCACTTGATAATCAATGGCTCTATAGATATCTCATGCTACAGATTTTCAACAAATACTTCCTCGACACTAGACGTCAAACACATTATGCACAACACGCATGGACTTAAGAAGGTCCAATGTGCCTCAGGCAAAGCTTCTCCTTGGCACCGAACCGCACAATGTCTTTGGTGGAAGATACCCTCAGGAGTACCTGGGCACCCACCGCCAACTCCAATCCTCACTTCTAATCTCATCAAAACACTCCTAAGTGCCTAATCTCTCTTTTTCCCTGATTAAACACAGTTGTCTACTCTTCACATATCCGCGAAGCCTCGTCCCAAACTTTGAACTGGGCAGCATTAATTTAGTATTAATACTTACCAAAGACAAAAAAAATCTACCATATTTTTTAGTATAACCTTCACAAACAATTAGAATAATCTACTGGGACCAAATAACCTAATTCACCCAATATAGTTTGGAGAATTCTTAACATTCCATATATAGAACTGATTCAATCATACTCCACGCTTTCCTATGACCGTAACAATTTAAGTTATCATAGGCATACTCCTACCCACTATTTATTATGAAATTATTGTACGACAATATCACAAATAAGGCAGCGATCAACATGGCTACAGCTACAGTGCTGCGGGCTTATTTGTCACTATTCATAAGTTTCGTCTTTTTCTGAATTTTTGGCTTTTTGTTGAGTTTTTTTGCCGGTTCTTTTTTTTCCCGTATTTGTTTGTATTATACGTAATGGGCTAACATATTTTTTATATTTTTAAAATTTTTAAAATTTAATTATGCTAAATAAGCCTCTATCAGCTACAGTGCTTTTTTCAGCCAGCTACAGTGTTTTCAGCCATAAGCCATGAGCTTTTCAGCCGAACCGATCACCCCCTAAATCAGTTTCACTCACAAAGATGTTATTTAAAATCATTTATACACTACTTCCCCCAACTTGACATTCCATGCATTACCAATATTTTTTTCTACCCCTCTCATTCAAACTAAAGAAATTATCACAACAAGTGCTTTATGATTTTTTATTCACAAAACCGGGCATTAAACTTCAACACACAAGTTATTCCAAAAACACATGAGGTTAAAACTTTCACATAAACATCAATTTCATCTTACACATATATAGTAAAACATATATGTACAAGCATGTTCACATTTAACCGTGGACGTTGTTTCCTCGGTAACGATTATATTCCAGATGTCCCAGAAGAGACAAAAGCAATGCCAGATGTTGAGAAGAAACAAAAACTATAGCGGGATAGTAATTCAAGCTGTAGAAATACAATGTTCCAAATTGAAAAAACTACAGTCTGAACTGAAGCAATAATCCAAACTAATGAATCAATCAATAACGCAAGAGGCCAACATTGTACTGATTTGGTGATGAATTAAACCTTTGTGGTAAAAAAAACATTCAAGAAAATGTGCACAACACTTATTGGGGACATCTAAATTCTGAACCAAGATTGCATGTGATAACTGATACTACTTACCATATGCCAGAAAACCAAATACTACAAGCAAAGCTTAATAGATGAAATGAGCAACATTGATTTCTGGCATGATAATTGGATAAATGGAGCACCTTTAAATACTCAATTCCCTAGATTGTATAGCCCTACTTTCACCAACGTAATTTCTGTTGCACCCAAGTTTTTGATAGAGGTTGGCGGGGTACCTTGATGCCAAAGGTGTTCTCTGTGCATTCCTTTTATATCACTCTTAAGACTCATGCTGCAACGTGCCCCTATAGGTTTATATGCAATGTTAAGCTTCCTATGACAATAAAAGTTTTTGTTTGGCTCTACTTAAAAAAAAGATGCTGGAGAGGATCCAAAAAAAGTATTTAGTTGCTGCTACAATATAAAATAAGCTAGATACAGTAAAAAAAATATTAAAAGCCACAAAAAGCCCAATTGAGCACAACTGACTCTTCTTTATATCCGAAGAGAGAGGAGAAAGATTTAGGCTGGTTTTTTGTTTTATGCTTATGGTTTTTGGTTTTTGTTACAGTAACTAGATTTTAAATGGTGTGTCTTTTTAAGACATGATCTACAAGTAATTGTAGTAGACACTATACCAATTTTAGGTATAACGACTAAAATTATATGCAACTATATCTCTCTTTTTAGGGCTTGTTTTTTCTGGATGTGGCTTTTGACTTTTGGTTTAAATTTTTGAATTTTGGCTATTCGCGACAGATATTACTGAAAGAGAGATACTCATACGTGATTTTGGTTGGTACAAGTGATGGGCTTTTAACGTATGCTACAATTAACTTGTAAATCTCGTCTTGAAAAATTACTCTATTTATTAATTAAATACTATAGAAAAAAAACCAAAAATCACCTGTAAAAAAACAGACACACACTCTCTCTCAGACAACATAATTCAATACCCACAAGCAACAATTCAATCCCGAATTCTATGCCTCCTGTTATTCTGTGCACGGTAACAATTATATTCCAGATGTCCCAAAAGAGACAAAAGCAATGTCAGATATTGAGAAGGAACAAAAACTATAGTTGGATAGTAACTCAAGCTGTAGAAATACAAAGTTCCAAATCGAAAAAACTACAGTCCGAACTGAAACAATAATCCAAACTAATGGATCAATCAATAACGCAAGAGGCCAACATTTTACTGATTCGGTGATGAATTAAACCTTTGTGGTAAAAAAAATTCAAGAAAATGTGCACAACACTTATTGGGGATATCTAAATTCTAAACCGAGATTGCATGTGATAACTAATACTACTTACCACATGCCAGAAAACCAAATACTACGAGCAAGGCTTAATAGATGAAATGAGCAACATTGATTTCTGGCATGATAATTGGATAAATGGAGCACCTTTAAATACTCAATTCCCTAGATTGTATAGCCCTACTTTCACCAACGTAATTTCGGTTGCACCCAAGTTTTTGATAGAGGTTGGCGGGGTACCTTGATGCCAAAGGCGTTCTCTGTGCATTCCTTTTATATCGCTCTTAAGACTCATGCTGCAACGTGCCCCTATAGGTTTATATGCAATGTTAAGCTTCTCATGACAATAAAAGCTAGATACAGTAAAAAATATCAAAAGCCACAAAAAAGCCCAAAAAGCCCAATTGAGCACAACTGACTCTTCTTTATATCCGAAGAGAGAGGAGAAAGATTTAGGCTTTATGCTTATGGTTTTTGGTTTTTGTTATAGTAATTAGATTTTAAATGGTGTGTCTTTTTAAAATAGGATCTACAAGTAATTGTAGTAGACACTATACCAATTTTAGGTATAATGACTAAAATTATATGCAACTATATCTCTCTTTTTAGGGCTTGTTTTTTCTGGATGTGGTTTTTGACTTTTGGCTGAAATTTTTGAATTTTGGCTGTTCGTGGCAGATATTACTGAAAGAGAGATACTCACACGTGATTTTAACTGGTACAAGTGATGAGCTTTTAATGTATGCTACAATTAACTTATAAATCTCGTCTAGAAAAAAATACTCTACTTAATAAATAAATACTATAGAAAAAACCAAAATCACCAATAAAAACAACAGAACCATACTCTCTCTCTCTCTCAGACAACATAATTCAATACCCACAAGCAACACGGGAAAACAACCGACCCTTAATGGGAAATTTAACTATTTGCCACCCTTAAGAATGCCACCTATTCAAATGACATCTTCTTCATTGCATTTAACAATTTGTTACTCTTAAGATGTGATTGACTAATTTTTTGCCACTTTCGAGCCCACGAAGCGCCATGTCAGCACCTCCGCCCGCTCGCGGCGGCGCGCAGCAAGCATGCGCGCGCGCGCGCCTCCCGCTTCGCCGACGCCGCCTCCGCCTCGCCTCCGCGCCTCTCGCTCGCCGGCGCCGCCTCCCACTCCGTCCCACTCGTGCTCTCCGACGCCGCGGGACGGAGGCGGAGGCGGCGCCGGCGAGCGGGGCGGGGAGGCGCTGACATGGCGGGCCAGCGGGGCGGGGAGGCGCTGATATGGCGTTTCGTGGGCTCGAAAGTGGCAAAAAATTAGTCAATCACATCTTAAGAGTGGCAAATTGTTAAATGCAATGAAGAAAATGATATTTGGATAGGTGGCATTCTTAAGGGTGGTAAATAGTTAAATTTCCCACCCTTAACCGTTCGTCCCTTACTCCGCCTCGCGAGCTCTGTTTAGTTTCCCCTTCCCCATTTCCTCCCTCCACTTGCCGGCGGCGATGGGCGGGAGCTCTAACACCACCAACACGAGCGGCGGCGGTAAGGACAAGGACAAGCACGCGGACTCGCCGGCGGCCTTCATGGAGGGCGACAGGGTGCTCGCCTACCACGGCCCCCTCCTCTACGAGGCCAAGGTTCCCTTCGTCCTCACATGCTTTCAATTCCATTCCATTCCAATCCAATCCAATCCAATCCAGGGTTATTACATTGGTATTCCCCTCCGGATGGCCATGTCGATTCTTCCTAGCTTTTGGTTCCTGGTTGCTTTTCTGTATTTGCCAATTGCGGTTAGGGTTTACAACACATGGTTTAGGGAATTCGAATCGAGAGGGGTCAAACAAGTCAACACAATGTCTTGCATGGCCGCACCGCACTGATAGAGATTACAGAGTCCCCTTCGTAGTAGGAGGAGGTACTAGCAGTAGTTTGCTCCTAAGCCGCGCATACATGATCTTCTGTTTGGTTTTTAGGTCCTTCAACTGTCAGGCTTTAGGGTTTATTACTTCATTACATCCTCTGTATCAGGAAGTTTCAAATTTCCTCTGCTGTTTTTCTATTATTTCTACAGCTTGAGATAGAGAGAGAGGGAGGGACTCAATTTAACTCTATGTAGTATTGTTGTTGGCCACAGCGTACATAGCACTTTTGATTCTTGCTATTGGCTATTGCACCCCAAACCTGTGGCATCCTTTTATTCTTGCTTTGGCTAGATATGATTAGGTAGTCCTCCGCCAATTTTGAGCTCAAATAGGCTGTCATCAATTGCTTTGGCAAGTTGTTATAGCTTGGCACTGATAGCAGATAGCAACTAGGAAGTGGTGTGCCATCATGCAGCCAATCTGACAGCTCTTTGCCAAAAGTTCCTAAAGGAAACACACCCTTTTTAGGAGAGAGCAATGTATTTGCCGTTAGTGGAGTGAGACAGGGAAGATGGTGCACTAGAACCACCGTGTTCTGCTACCTGTTTATTTTTGTGAAGGAGCTTCATCATCAAGTGATTTTGTGTTGAGCCAGTATGAATGAGAGCCCAAGACATTCTGCTTGGTAATCTGAGGCCATGTAGATGACGTTAACATTACATTTGGATGAAACAACAGTGCGGAGAAGATTATTGTTCATTTAGCATGGCTCAGTAGAATGTGTGGAAAACTTAGCTTCCCCAGCCCAAAATGAAACTGTAGGACCAAAGATGGCAACACGCCCACCGGGGGGGGGGGGGGATGGTGCCTTAAAAAATTTTCCCCCAAATATTCACTAATCCTTTGCTCCGATAGGTACAAAGTTATGAAGATTCGGATAGGAATCCTACTCAAAATCTGCAGAGTTGTACCACTGTTGAAAAGCAGTAGGTGCGGTACTACCGCTGTTAGTACTGCGGTACTATCGCAACTGGTCGAAAGACAAAGTGATCGGATACGATTTGAATGATTGTTGACCAGTGAGTGGTCAAAATCAATGTGGTCGTCGTCGTAAACCAACGTGATCGAAAGTCGACGTGGTCTGAATTCGACTTTGAGTGGTCAATGACCAGAGAGTGGTCGAAAACCAACGTAGTCGATGACAAGAGAGCAGTCGAAATACCAGCGTAGTCGAGGAGCATTGAGTGATCGAAACCTACGTGGTCGATCACCAGTGAGCTGCCAAAAAACCAACGTGGTCGAAAGTCGACGTGGTCTGAATTCGACTTTGAGTGGTCAATGACCAGAGAGTGGTCGAAAACCAACGCAGTCGATGACAAGAGAGCAATCAAAATACCAGCATAGTCGAGGAGCATTGAGTGGTCGAAACCTACGTGGTCGATCACCAGTGAGCTGCCAAAAAACCAACGTGGTCAAGTACCAATGAGTGGTCGAACAGTGGTGAAAACCCTACGTGGTCAAACACCAGTGAACTGTGAGCGGTCGAAAGACCAGCGTGGTCAAGGACCAATGAGTGGTCGAAAACCTACGCTGTCTAAGATCTGAGTACAAACCCGAGTGTTTTAGGTAGGTTGAAATCTGACTGGTGAGAACAACCTCCAGTGAATGGTCGACCTGTAGACTATCAAAACCAAAGTGGTTGAACAAGTCGAAACACTACCAGTGAATGGTCAAAAACCAGAGTAGTCGAAGACCAGGGACTACGGTACTACCGCTACAAGGCTTGTGGTACTACCGTTTCCAATAAAAGAACAGGGTTTTCAGCCAACCGTAAGAACCAAAATTGACAGAACTTTCGATCGACCAAACCAAAAGCCGTGAAACATTGTATGCATATTTCTTATGGTCTTAGGAAGCTATTCCATTCCTGGATCGAAAAATCCATGACAAATTTGAGACCTTTTTGCAATTTAAAGCAGCGCATTCCAACCAAGAACTGTAAACCAAATCGATGATTAGATCTTGCTCGTGGGTAGAAAATAGCCAAGATAGCTTTGAGCACATTCCCACATATCACAGCAAATAAGATCACTGAAGGAATAACCTAAAAACTCTTAGATCAAGAAATCACCTGATTAGGCCAAGAGCGAGCAAGAACAGGGTTTCTTGAAAATCTTGCTATTGAAGTGCCTAGATGATTGGAGGTCAATCTCAAGAGATTATCTCCATCTCGTTCATGTCCTTGGCATAGCAAGATCAAGAGAGGGACAGAAGAGAGATCAAACCAACCGAAACGTAAGCAACTCAATCAACAGGAAGAGACCAAGAAAGGATTGAGAAAAGAGAGAAAAAAACTAACTCAAACCAGAGCAAACTTAATTAGACAAAAAGATACACAAAAGGTAGATTAAAGATTGATGTATTACTCACTTGAGATTATTCGTTTTACAGTCGCTCCACTCAGGAGGATAGAGCTCTACAGCTAGAGTACACACACACTCTAACCTATCTCCTATGGGAGGGAGGAGGAGCTAGCCACCAAAAGGCTTAGCCAACCTTCTCAAGCTTTAGCTCTTGCCTCCCCTCTCCTTATATAGGCTCACAACCTGAACCAAAACCTAGTGGATCCACTCATTAGGCCAAACCGAGGATAACCCGTTAACCCCACCGAACACCGGGTTTTACTCACGCACGCTTCTCGGTATTGAGCAATTTTACCAAAATGCTCCTCTACTGCTTTCGACGAAACTTCCCGCTTCCTTTTCCATGAAGTATCGCCCATGCTTCGCCATCTTCCATGTGGCTCTAATGACTTGCCGCCAAGCCTCTCAGCGTCCGAATCCCACCGAATCGTCCTTACTTGCAAACGGCCCAAGTCATTTGGCGCACCACATGCCTCTTCTTGCACATGATGGCATCTGGTTTCTTTGACCGTCTAAACCTCGATTCCTCCCTAAGTCTAGTCCTGGTCCACCTTGTCGTTGCCCATCATGTCCATCACTGGTAGCTCCCGCTTCGGTTTCTCGTCGTCCCGGTTTGCAACCACCCTACAAGCGTTAGTCATCTTTGGCGTCTCCCTGACCGTTTTGGACCTTAGCACCACCCTATGCTTAGTCCTGGTTTTCCTACGCCTCACTATGACCTAGCTCCGAAGTCCTGCAACTAATGCACTATACGTAGCAACGCACGATACACAAAGACATCACTTGGCACAGTTCATCCATACAATGCACAATGCAAAAAGTATGTAACCAAATTTCTGATCCTAATCTTAGGATCAAACAATAAACACATGTGCATACAAGCAACAACACCCAGGTCAAATCATGACCCAAATTCCAAGAATTCCAGAGAATAACCTCAGACCACTGAGAGAAGCCACTCTGACCGCCAAGCACAAGCCGATCAGATCACTGGCTGGTCTGACACGAGTACTCGAGGTCAACGACAGCCGATCGCAACGCCCACGACTATCGATCGCGAAGTCTACAACTACGACAACATGCGAAGTCTACGACTATCGACCATCGACCATCCATGGTCGTTCAGGCATTGCAGCTTTTGACCATCCGTGGTCGATCTGCCAATCAGACCGCCCAACGCACAGCTGTTCGGACTTTCCAACTACAAAGTTGAGGACCACGCCTGTGATTACTGTCAGCGATCGAAGTTTGCTGGTCAAGCCGCCAAAACAAAGTGGTCAGGCCACTTAACCTGAAGATTCCAGCAGGCAGCCTAACCAGAATGCAGTCTTTTGCAAAACCCTCAAAAACTAAACTCAACCTCCGCATATACTCTAATCCAAAGGTCAATTACTCATCACAATTATAGGGTGACCTCCACATGGTCTTACAAAAACACACCTTACAATGAGCTGTCTTTGTATTTTAGATAACTTGCTGCTTATAGACAAAAGTTATAAATAGCACAAACGCAGATCTGGATTAGCATTTCAAACCTGACATCTGCCCTGCATGTTTTAGATGGCCTATATTCTCTCTTATGGCATGTCTTTCTGCTTGTATTCCACATTTGGGATTGTTGTAGAACAACTTCCAACGAGGGAAATATGATAGGTTCCAATAAATTATGTAAGGAACAACATCTCGTTAAACAGGATACCCTTGTTTTCCCCAAAAGTGTAATCACTAAAGATAATCGGTTTGAAGTGAAGAATTAAGCAAAATGTCAGACAGACAAAAAAAATCGATTCCTCTAAATATATATTTTCTTTAAGATATATTGTGCGCTGGTGATCGTGGGTTCGAATCAGCCTCTTTGCAAAGTAGGGGAAAGACTGCCTAGAAAATCCCCTTCTCGAGACCTTACACGGTGTGGGAGCTTCGGCACTGGGTACGCCCTTTTATCTTGTCACCAGAACGGATCCCTTCCTACTAACTGGATGAACCATTTTCACATTATATCTTTGCTGGAAAAACAGCACCCATGGTGTACCATCTCTATTATAGGATCTATGAATACATTTTATTAGATGAGAAATATTTTGCTTCTTAAAATTGATTCATTAAACCACCCAGATTTTTGGGCATGCTAACTATTCTCCATACTGCTATGAACTGTTGCAAAAAAAAACTTTGCACTATTGTTGTAGGCCCATAATTATAATGCAGAGCACACGCAAAGACAGGAGTCCAAAGCACAAACAATGCATCACTAATACAACTGTATACATCTGACTATAATTAACACAAGCCAAGGGTGAATTTATCTTCTTGGACTATTCATACTTTTGATGACTTCTAAGGGTATCATTAATTGCTCATGTAGTAACTAGGAAGGGCAGCTAAGACACCATTTGTATTTTTAAGATGTCCACCTGAAGATAATTATGGCATTTGCCAGTTGCTACACCTGAAAGTCTTCTCTCAATAGTACTGATTGATTTGGAGAATTCTAGGCTTGTGGATGCAGAGAGCCAAGCCTAAGTAAAAGGAAAACTATTCTTGTTTATGTTGTTTCTTAAATTGCAGCAGATCACTCTTGTTTTTTACTTCGTAGCAGTGCTTCCTTCCCAAATTTTCTTTGTTAGACAGGCTTATGGGCTTAGCTTATAGTCTTATGGCCTTGGGCCCATGAGCCCTTAGTTTGAGTCTGTTAGGGTTTCCCAGGCTGGTTGTTACACCTAACCCCAGACTCCCTTTGCCTATATATATTCACTATGTACTGCTGTTTATGAATCAATAACATACATTCTTACATGGTATCAGTAGTCTAGGATATTTTCCTTTCTTCTCCCGTTCTCCGCTGCCCTCGGCGCGCGTGTCCCTTTCTTCACGCCGCCTTCGCACCGGTCCTCTCTCGACCGTCGCTGCGTCTCGCGGGCGATTCCCTTGCCTCGCGCCCACTCCCATGGCTGGTCTTCCTCCTCCCGCCCCTCCTTCCCCCAGCGCCGCCGCTGCTGGCCCTGATGCTGCGCGCGACACCTACCCTCTTGACAATGCTGCCTCCGCTGCCGCCGCCGCGCAGATCGACCGCGTTCGCGCCGCCAGGCCGCTCGCGAGAAAGCCCTAGCGCTTGCCGCGGAGGCTGAGCACGAGGCTGCTGCGGCGACCCAGGCGCGCGACGCGGCTGCAGCTCGTCTTCGCGACGCACTCGAGCGCGCTGCTCGCGCTCGTGCTGACGCTGCTGCCGATCTCCTGCAGGCGGGCGCCGTCGACACCGTATCCCCTGCCTCCGACAACAGCGCCGTCCACGACGCCATGCTTCTTCATGAAGCTGCTGCTGTCCTCAACCTTCATGCCCAAGCCGTTGCGGTCCAAAACATTCGCCTTCTGGTTCTCGTCGTCCTCGACGCGACCTCCGGGAATTATACCCAGTGGCGAGAACTCTTCCTCCTCGCCGTGGGCAAATATTCCCTGGAAGATCACGTTCTTCGCGACGCCGCTGCACCAACCTCCCCTGCTTGGCTACGAATGGACTGCGTCGTTCGCTCTTGGATCTTCGGGACCACTTCAGCCGACCTCACCAGGATCGTCATGGAGCGCGGCTCCACTGCTCGTGCTACCTGGCTTGCAATTGAGACCCAATTTCTCGGCAACCGGGAGGCACGGGCTCTTCTCCTGGAAGCCAGCTTCCGCAACTTCACCCAAGGCGACCTGTCCATCACCGCCTACTGCCAGAAGCTGAAGCGCATGGCTGATGACCTTGGCGATCTCGGCGAACCCATCTCCGACCGTACCCTGGTACTCCATGTCATCCGAGGCCTCAATGAGAACTTCTCCACCATCGGTCTGCATCTTCAGCGCAGTCGTCCCTTCCCCACCTTTCTCGAGGCCCGGGCTGATCTCCTAGAGGAACTCAACCTGGCGCATCGTCCGACGGCACCCTCCATCGCTCTTGTCACCTCCACTGGCGGCTCTGCCTCTTCGCCCGGCTTCCGCCGGTGGTAAACAGCCATGCCATGACCACTCGGGCCAAGTGTGGGTTCCGAGTACCGGCCCTCTTCGTCGCCACCCCGCTTTCTCCTCTCCCGAAGACCTACTGTAGTGCTCTTGCCGACCCCAATTGGCGAGCTGCTATGGAGGAGTATCGCGCTCTTCTGCAGAACAATACTTGGGATTTGGTTCCTCGACCGCACAAGGCCAATGTCGTAACTGGGAAATGGATTTTTAAGCACAAGCTTCAGGCAGATGGTTCCCTCGAGCGCTACCCTTGCGCCCGTGGTATCTCACCTGTTACCGCCGGGCGCAGTTCCCGTTCCGCCGGTGGTAAACAGCCATGCCATGACCACTCGGGCCAAGTGTGGGTTCCGAGTACCGGCCCTCTTCGTCGCCGCCCCGCTTTCTCCTCTCCCGAAGACCTACCGTAGTGCTCTTGCCGACCCCAATTGGCGAGCTGCTATGGAGGAGGAGTATCGCGCTCTTCTGCAGAACAATACTTGGGATTTGGTTCCTCGACTGCACAAGGCCAATGTCGTAACTGCGAAATGGATTTTTAAGCACAAGCTTCAGGCAGATGGTTCCCTCGAGCGCTATAAAACGCGTTGGGTACTGCGTGGCTTTACACAGCGTCCGGGAGTGGATTTCGCCGAAACATTTAGTCCCGTGGTCAAGCCAGCTACAGTTCGGACAGTGCTGGCTCTTGCTCTTTCCAGGCAGTGGCCGATTGATCAACTTGATGTTAAGAACGCTTTTCTTCACGGGACCTTGTCCGAGACAGTGTTTTGCTCACAGCCATCCGGATTCGAGGATCCTACTCATCCGGAGTTTGTCTGCCGTCTGAACAAATCTCTTTATGGTCTCAAGCAAGCTCCTCGTGCATGGTACATCCGATTTGCCTCATATCTGTTATCCCTTGGATTTCTTGAGGCCAAGTCTGACACATCACTATTTGTGTACCACCGCGGCGCTGAGGTTGTCTACTTGCTCCTTTATGTCGATGACATCGTCCTCACTGCTTCATCTGCCGGGCTTCTACGCCGTATCATCAATGCCTTACAGCAGGAGTTCTCTATGAAGGATCTAGGCGAGCTTCATCACTTTCTGGGGATGCATGTGCAAAAGTGTTCTGGTGGTCTTCTACTCTCCCAGCGATAGTACATGATGGACATTCTGGACCGCGCAGGCATGTCTGCTTGCAAACCATGCACCACCCCCGTCGACACCAATCCAAAGGTGTCAGCTTCAGAAGGTGTTCCTGTTAGTGATCCTAGCGATTTTCGCAGTTTAGCCGGGGCCCTTCAGTACCTCACCTTCACCAGACCGGACATCTCTTACGCAGTTCAGCAGGTGTGTCTTCATATGCACGATCCTCGCGAGCCCCACCTTGCTGCTCTTAAGAGGATTCTTCGGTATATTCATGGCACTCTCCATTTGGGCCTGTTTCTTCGACCGTCTTCACAGTCAGATCTAGTAGTCTACTCTGATGCTGACTGGGCCGGTTGCCCGGACACGCGCAAGTCCACTTCGGGCTATGCCGTGTTTCTTGGCGATAACCTGGTCTCCTGGTCCTCCAAACGACAGAACACGGTGTCCCGCTCCAGCGCAGAGGCTGAGTATCACGGTGTGGCTAATGCTGTGGCCGAGGCTTCCTGGTTACGTCATCTTCTGTTGGAACTACATACTCCCCTTTGGCAGACTACTTTGGTATATTGCGACAACATCAGCTCAGTCTATATGTCCTCCAACCCAGTCCAGCATCAACGCACCAAGCACATTGAGATTGACCTTCACTTCGTCCGCGAGAAAGTGGCTCTTGGCGATGTTCGAGTACTGCATGTCCCCACTACTTCCCAGTATGCCGACATCTTCACCAAGGGTCTCCCGTCATTGGTCTTTAGTGAGTTTCGGTCCAGTCTAAACGTCCGAGGTGCGGACGCTCCGACTGCGGGGGGGGGGGGGTGTTAGACAGGCTTATGGGCTTAGCTTATAGTCTTATGGCCTTGGGCCCATGAGCCCTTAGTCTGAGTCTGTTAGGGTTTCCCAGGCATTCTGTTAGGGTTTCCAGGCTGGTTGTTACACCTAACCCCAGACTCCCTTTGCCTATATATATTCACTATGTACTGCTGTTTATGAATCAATAACATACATTCTTACATTCTTGAGTGCTATCCACCTGCTTGGTTCATATATGTTCTGTATTTGTGGTTGGATTCATGTGCATCAGTGTGTGCAGTATATGGTTCTTCATCACATAATTTTCCTGGTGTTATTTTGCACGTTGAATGCATTGCTAGTGGAGAAACTTTCTTATTTCCTTTGTATTTGTGAAGGTTCAAAAAACTGAAAATCGGGAGAATGAATGGCGGTATTTCGTCCATTATCTTGTAAGTCATCTAAATCGCCACTGTACAACATGACAAATGGTTGAAGGCATTATTCCCTCATTGTTTGTAAATAAGTGGACATTCTTAACCTTAGGAATATGGAAAACTGATATAATTAGTATATATTTGGCATTTCCTTATAGCTCCTTTTTTCTGGTGTTGTCTAATTTTTGTTCCTTTTTTTGTAGGGCTGGAATAAGAAGTAAGTTCATACAAATATGGATGTTAAAAAAATTTCCATATTTAATTGTAGTTAGTAATTAATTATTACTCTATTCCTGTTCTTTCTATTGATGGATAGATTTTGATTGATGTTTCTAAGTTCTGTAGTTCTTCAGAAGCAATATGCTGTATTCGATGTTCTTATTTGATCAGGCAATTGGCATCATCATTGCATATAGTTAGCCATTCTATCATGAAAACTTCAGCTTTCTACAAATGAGAAGTTCTTAAATTATGTAAGGCCCAGATGCAGTATTGATGTGCTTGTTTTCAGCTTATGAAATGAAATTTATGGCGCACCTTTGAAATAGTTGAACTTTGATTTTGTGATCGTGACCATTTTTTGAATAATAAGGAATACTGCACGCAGACCTAGTTTTCATGAGTTGTTAAAATATGCAGAGCTTCTAACTTCTCGGCACTAATATGACCAAACAAGATGCCTTTTCTTTTAGCCAATTATATGTCTCAAATATTATGTTTCACAGGTCAACCGTAGCATAGCCTAGCGGTGCTACCTTATCTCTTTGGCTTTTGAGTTGTGACCAGGGTTAATTCCCACTAACCACACTACAACAGATTGGATGGTGTTCGTGTGGATTTTCCACTATGATTTTCTTGGATTTAAACCCATGACTTGTGTGTCGGGAGCCTTAAGATGTTGTCTGCACTAGCTAATTGTTCCCACCTTTCTAAAAAACTATGCTTCATAGTTTTATAGGTTATATTGCGTTATTTCAAAAGCTTTAGGGCCCGTTCATATAGCCTTTTAGTTTATAAATAGTAACAGCTTGTAGAAAAACTTGTAGAGAGACACTCGTGTGAAATTTTGGTCGATATAAATGAAGTCGTAACAGTGTGTAGCCATTTACTGTAGAAAAACAGCTTTTAGAAGACAATATGAACAGGGCCTTAGAATTTAGAATTGATTTTTTGAGCTACATATTATGCCTTTGTATTATACTTCCTCTGTTCTTTTTTAAGTGACTCTAGAATCCGTGCCATCAAACTTTCTAAAGTTTGACTACTGATGTTTAAAACTATCTAGATTGGCTACATAAAAACTATATCATTAGATTTGTCATTAAAAATACTTTCATAATATTGTCACGTGGATGGTGGATGGTGGAGGGGAATTGTCACGTGCACGACGAAGGATGTCGGCGAGTTTTCACGCAAGGAAGAGGCTAGAAGTGAGGTTTCATGCACGCCCCGTGCACAAAAGGACGATGGCTGGGAACTGTCGCACGCGCCCTCATGTGCACGGAGAAAGACGTTGAGAAGCTCCAGAGCTCGTGGTGGAGGAATGCATCAAAGTCTTGTTTGCTTCGTGCATGAGACAAAGGATGATGGGGACGAGGTTGATGAGAAACAAATGAGTGGAGATCAGGAGCATCTGAATAGATGGGATCCAACGGCTAGATCCTATACTGTTAAGAGCCCTCCTAACGGTATAGCGTAAGCTAGTGGCTCTCATAATAATGTTAGACAGCCATATATAGTGCATGGACTCTTTGGGCTTTTATGGTTAGTTATAGATTGATTGGTATTGTATTCGGTAAGGAGATCCCACGGTGGTTCTGTTTCCATAAACCAACCCGGTCCTCCTTGCCTATATATCTGTAATCCCTTTGGCCTCCAAATCAATCTACTAATTCCAATTGCCTTCATGGTATCAGACGCCTAGGTCTGTTCTTCCGCTGCCCTTTCTTGCGCGCCTCTGTGGCTGCGCACCACGCCCGCGCGCCCTCCAGGCTGCGCAGCCCCCCGCTCCCATCCGGCGGCGCCTCCCCCCTCCTGCAGCAATGCCCGGCTCTCTCCCCTCCGCTCCCTCTGCTGCAGACGTCGCTGCTGCCCAGGCCGCCGTCGCCGCGCGCACAGCAGAGCGCAGGGCAGAGGATCTCCGCCGCCAGCAGGAGGCCGCTCGGGCCGCCGCTCTTCAGCGCGCCGAGCAGCCGAAAGCGAGAGGCGCGGCTGCTGCTCGAGCGCGCGACGCCGCCGCCGCCCGCGCTCGTGATGCGCTGGCCCGCGCCGCCCGCGAACGGGAAGCGGCTGAAGCTGCTGTTCAGCCCCCGGACGATGACGCCGCTTCCTTTGTCAGCAACGACGGCGGTCAGCCCCTTCGGGACGTCCTTCTGTCTCACGAGGCCGCCGCCATCATCAATCTTCACGCGCAGGCCGTCGGAGTCCAGAATATACGCAGCCTCGTTCCCGCCGCCCTCGACATGGAGTCCAACAACTACTCCCGCTGGCGCCACCAGATGCTTCTGGTCCTTGGGAAGTTCTCCCTCCAGCGCCATGTCCTCGCCGACGCCGTTGATCACATCTTCCCCGACTGGGAGCGCATGGATTGTGTCATCATGACGTGGCTCAACGGCACTATCTCTCCCGATCTTGAGGAGATCGTCCGGGAAGATCGCCCCACCGCCCGCTCCATCTGGCTTGCCCTGGAACAGCAATTCCTTGGCAATCGTGAGCAGCGAGCTCTCTACCTCGACGCCGCCTTTCGCAACTTCGTCCAGGGCGATCTCTCCATCACCGACTACTGCCGCAAGTTCAAGTCAATGGCCGACGCTCTAGGCGACTTGGGGGAGGTCGTCACCGATCGTACACTCGTCCTCAACATCATCCGCGGCCTCAACGAGCGATTCGCCTCCATTGGCATGCATCTCCAGCGTGGGCGTCCGTTCCCCACCTTCCTGGAGGCCCGTACTGACCTCCTCCTTGAGGAGCTCAATCTGGCCCATCGCTCGACGCCTTCGCCCACCGCCCTCGTCGCCTCTGGTGCCGCCGGACCTGCGGGTCATCATCCGCAACCCAACAAGCCGGCCACACCCCCTCAACCGCATTCCAGCGGCTCCTCTGGTACCGGCAGCAACTCCAGGAACTCCGGCAAAGGCGACAAACGTGGCACACGCGGCGGCAAAGGCAAGGGGCGGCAGTCTGGCACACCCGCCTCTGGTTCAGCGCCCTCTGCACAGCCCCAGCAGGCTCCGACCGGTGGCCCGTGGCCTAGTTTCTACAGGCCGTGGTCAGGCTCCATCAGCATGTGGCCTGGGAATCGTCCTCCCCTGGCTCCAATCCCGGCGCCTCGTTCTCCACTGCCACAGCCGCAGGCCTTTGTGGCCGGCGCCCAGACTCAGTGGGCCGCTCCTCCTGGCGCCCAGGGATCGTGGGCAGCTCCTCCTGGCTACTACTACCCCACCGCCGGCACGCCATCCTGGGATGCGCAGGGACTTGCTTCCTCCTTCAACACCATGTCACTGATCCCACCTCAGCAACACGATTGGATCTTCGACACCGGTGCCACCTCGCATATGACTTCTGACGCCGGTACACTCTCCTCCACCTCTTCCTCGCGGTATCCTATTCCACCTTCAATTATTGCGATGCAGAGCCATCGCCGTCACCTCCTCTGGCACAGCTCATCTCCCCGGTCCTTTATGTCTTAATAATGTCCTTGTTTCACCTGGGCTTATTAAGAATTTAATTTCCGTTCGCCAATTCACTTCTGACAATAATTGTTCCGTCGAATTTGACCCCGCTGGTTGTTCTGTGAAGGATCTGCAGTCCCAGAGAGTGATCACCAGGTGCAATAGCTCCGGGCCGTTGTACCCTCTTCGCCCATCTGGCGCACCATCCCTCCCTGCTGCACACCTCGCCGCTGCGTCCTCCGCGTCCACCTTATGGCATCGTCGTCTCGGTCATCCTGGATTCGAGACTCTATCCAAACTTATGGCTTGCAATAAAGCAATTAGACACTCTATATGTCATGCTTGTCAATTAGGACGTCATACACGTCTTCCTTTTCCTGTGTCAGCATCTCGTGCCTCATTTATTTTTGATCTCATACACTGTGATTTATGGACCTCGCCAGTTCCTAGTGTTTCCGGTTTCAAATATTATTTGGTCATCCTCGATGATTGCTCTCACTACTTGTGGACATTTCCTTTACGACTCAAGTCTGACACGTTCACCACCCTGTCTAATTTCTTCGCTCTTGTTTCCACACAGTTTGGATGTACCATCAAGTCTGTCCAATGCAACAATGGGCGCGAGTTTGACAACTCCAGCGCCCGCACCTTCTTCCTCACTCACGGCACTCACCTTCGTATGTCGTGTCCTTACACGTCCGCTCAGAATGGGAAGGATGAGCGGGCCATTCGCTCCCTCAACAATGTTGTTCGCTCTCTTCTTTTTCAGGCCTGTCTTCCACCTCGCTACTGGGTAGAGGCCCTGAACACCGCCACCATGCTTCTCAACATCTTACCAACCAAGACGCTGCGCTCCCATACGCCTCATGAAGCCTTCTTTGGCTCTCCTCCAGCGTACGAACACCTGCGCGTCTTCGGTTGTCGCTGCTATCCCAACCTATCTGCCACAGCTGTCCACAAACTCGCTCCGCGCTCCACTTCGTGTGTTTTCCTTGGCTACTCTGCACATCATAAAGGATACCGCTGCCTTGACATCGACTCCAACAAGATCATCATCTCTCGGCATGTGATCTTTGATGAGTCTTCTTTTCCTTTTGCCGAGCAGCCCACCACACCCTCTTCCTCGGAGTTTGAGTTCTTGGACATCTTCACTAACCCCGCTCCGGTGCCCATAGGCCCGACGCGACCATTCTTCCCTGCTGCAGGAACTCCACCGACTTCTTCGACGCCTCCTGCAGACTCCACGCTTCAGCCACCCGCACTGCCACGTGCGGCAATGCCCTCTGACGTTCTTCCTGCGGTGTCACCCGCTCCCTCGCCCGCACAGCCACGTGCGGCAGCCTCGACGTCTTCTCCCGCACAGCCACGTGCGGCTGTCCAGCTCCCGCCGCACCCTGCTATCACCAAGGTGTTTAGCCGGCGTCGCCCAGCTCCTTCGGCGTCCTCACCTCCCCGCGCGGCTGCCCCGGCGTCCTCTGCACCGGCTGCGTCCCCTGCGCCGGTTGCCCTGGCCCGCGTCATCACCCAGGTGTATGGCCGTCGCCCTCACCCTGCCCTCCCGACGCTTCCAGCCGCATCTCCGGCGCCTCCCGCCGCTCCTGCGCCCCATCCAGAGGGCGCGGTTGCCATTCCCCCCGTGGTCAATCAACACCCCATGGCCACCAGGGCGAAACACGGCTTCCGACAACCTGCCGTGTTTCACACCGCGCTACTGTCTCCTGTCCAAGGACATACCGAGCTGCTCTTGCCAACCCACACTGGCGCGCTGCCATGCTGGATTAACATGCTGCTCTCCTCCAGAACAACACTTGGGATCTTGTTCCGCGTCCTCCTGGCGCAAATGTGGTGACTGGCAAGTGGATCTTTAAACACAAGTTTCAAGCTGACGGTTCGCTGGAGCGCTACAAAGCTCGTTGGGTCCTCCGCGGCTTCACACAGCGCCCCGGCGTTGATTTTTCAGAAACCTTCAGCCCCGTCGTCAAACCAGCTACCGTGCGGACTGTGCTTTCACTAGCTCTCCCGCAACTGGCCTATTCGACAGCTTGATGTGAAGAATGCCTTCCTCCATGGCAACCTTGCTGAGACAGTGTATTGCGTTCAGCCATCCGGGTTCGAAGACTCCTCTCATCCAGATTACGTCTGTCGTCTGAACCGTTCCCTCTACGGTCTCAAGCAGGCGCCTCGAGCATGGTACAGTCGTTTTGCAGCCTTCTTGGTGTCTCTCGGGTTCGTGGAAGCCAAGTCTGACACCTTGCTCTTCGTGTTCCACCGTGGCGCTGAGCACATCTACCTGCTGCTCTATGTGGATGACATCGTCCTCACCGCTTCGTCGACCACGCTCCTCCATCGCACCATTACTGCCCTGCAGCAGGAGTTTTCGATGAAGGACTTGGTTGATCTCCATCACTTTCTTGGGATGCATGCTCAGCGGCGGTCTGATGGCCTTTTTCTCTCGCAGCGACAGTACATGCAGGAGATTCTCGACCGCGCGGGCATGACTGAGTGTAAGCCCTGCTCCACTCCCGTGGATACTTGTTCCAAGGTTTCAGCACAGGATGGCAACCCCGTCAGCGACGCCACAGATTTCCGGAGTTTGGCTGGTGCTCTTCAGTACCTCACCTTCACACGCCCGGACATCTCCTACGCCGTGCAGCAAGTCTGCCTTCACATGCACGATCCTCGGGAGCCTCATCTTGCCGCTTTGAAGCGTATTCTGCGGTATCTTCGTGGCACTCTTCACCTTGGGCTGCTCCTTCGACCTTCCGAACAGTTAGATCTGGTTGCCTACTCTGACGCTGACTGGGCCGGCTGCCCGGACACTCGCAAGTCCACCTCAGGTTATGCTGTGTTCCTCGGGAACAGCCTCGTCTCCTGGTCCTCCAAGCGCCAGAACACTGTCTCCAGGTCCAGCGCCGAAGCCGAGTACCGCGGTGTGGCTAATGCCGTGGCTGAGGCATCCTGGCTGCGCCAACTCTTATGTGAGCTCCACTCCCCACCCAGCAAGGCTACCTTGGTGTACTGCGACAACATCAGCGCCGTCTACATGTCCTCCAACCCGGTTCAGCATCAACGCACCAAACATATTGAGATTGATCTTCATTTTGTTCGAGAGCGTGTTGCCATTGGTGCTGTCCGCGTTCTACATGTACCGACGTCATCCCAGTATGCTGACATCTTCACCAAGGGTCTGCCTTCGACGGTTTTTCAGGAATTCCGGTCCAGTCTGAACGTCTGCAGCGACGCTCCGACTGCGGGGGGTGTTAGACAGCCATATATAGTGCATGGACTCTTTGGGCTTTTATGGTTAGTTATAGATTGATTGGTATTGTATTCGGCAAGGAGATCCCACGGTGGTTCTGTTTCCATAAACCAACCCGGTCCTCCTTGCCTATATATCTGTAATCCCTTTGGCCTCCAAATCAATCTACTAATTCCAATTGCCTTCAAATAAGATAAAGTAACGATCAAAGTCAAGATTGGAGGGAGTATAAATTATGTTATGTCTGGCCATTTATGTTTAAGTTGAATGTTAGTTGACTAATGTTGGATAATGCACTAATTCTAGTCGTGTCTTTTGTCATATCATTGGGGTGTATTTCATATTTTGTTATACCCTTGATTTTGTTGCGAGATGTCAAAATATTCACAATGTCTATATCTTTGGGGTCCTTTTGTTTCACTATGTATGCCCATTTTTGTTATGTACCTTTACACATGGGGGGTAAACACTGTAGAAGAGAGACCGATGGCGACGGTTTGAAGGTAGAAAGATGCTTAGAGAGGGCGCTTGTTGGGGTAGAGAGAAACTAGACCAAGGAGGGGGACTTGAGACTAGTTCATATTCTTGCTTAATGAGAATAGATGACAATGCCGTGCTTATATAGTGTCGGCCCTAATAAACACAATCTTTTTTTTCTCGAACGCGCAGGAGAGCTGCGCATCATTATATTAAGAAGAAAAAAGGTCCAAAATGGACCAGTACAGCAGAAAAACAACAGCACCCTTGAAACACACACTTGACCACTCGACTATGAGGCGCCTCAGGGCCAAAAACTAGTCAGCTCCCTAGCGCCAGCTAAACACCATAGACCTGCCTCATCCTTAATCTCCTGGAGAATTTTAGGAATGCTTGGAGAGGCCCCCTCGAAAACACACGCATTGCGGTGCTTCCATAGCCACCATGCCACAAGAATCACCAGGGAATTAAAACCTTTATGGTCTTGTTTAGACAGCCCAAAGAAGGATCGACACCACCACTCTTGAAACACCAGATCACTAAGTCCCGGTGTGAGATGCGATAATCCAACCAAAGTCAGGATTTTGCACCACACTTCCCTAGTAAACACACAGCAGGTCAAAATATGTTGTATTGTCTCCTCCACTTCCCTAATAAACACAATCTAAACCTTCCAAGTAATAGAGATAACATTGCAACTAATGGAGATATTATTTTATCTTCTAAAGATATCAACATGCTAATCAAGTTGATACTATTCCTAATATAACCAGCTGGCCTTTGGAAGGTGCGGCTGCTGTTTCCTTGTGGGCAGCCCATCCTAATGGGCTGTTGCTCCCCCCGGCTAACGTCCCAAACAATTTTCCCGGGAAGCATCATTTTGCAATGACCATTGAGGAAACTAAAGAGTGTAGTTATTGCATTAATTCCACTCTCAACACCGGCTTTAAGGCTGTAAAATAGGTTGTGTGGTTGCAGTTTGTCATTTAGTAGGCTATGTATGGTTAATTGACATTAGTTATTTCTAAGAGTGGTGCCTCCTTTGTCTGTCCGTGGGCTCGTACTAATATTGCGAAACAGAGGGAGTAGATAGTTAGATACTCTACAATTCAGCAAACATATGAAAGCTATACTTTATTTGCTCACTATCAGAGTCAAGGCCTGGGCTTGTCTTCCTATGTTCCATAAGGATGGCTAATGATTCATTTCTTGGTTTCTTTCCTTTTTTTGTTGCTCATTTTATTTTCAGCTTCTTTGCACCCCGTTTCTGAAGTTGTGAGATTGTGGTGATGAAGGTAGCTGTTAGATAGGGTATTGTTATGTCTCAGCTGGCGAAGTGATTATATGCTTTTTATATGACTCAGTTTTTTGGGGTGAATGGGTGGGGCAGCTCAGATAGTAAAATATGGTAAATCCAATTTTCACAGCTGTGAATGAAAGGGAAGGATGCATTAATTTGTTCAACAGTTGTGCCAATTAAAATTCTGCCTTGAGGACCTTGACAATTCGAAAGTGTCTCCTTTGGGCCCTGATTAAGCCAAGGCATGATAAAGCAAAGCAAACTATTGCTTGGGTTTGATATGGATATGTTAATGAGTTTATACGTTGTTTGACTGGCTTGGTAAATAAATCATTTGAAAATAAGGATTCCAAAGTTAGTTGCTGACTGCTGTTAAAGTGAGCCACTAAGGTGATTAGCAGGCCCTTGTTGTTCTTAACTAACATATTTGGATAGTGTTCATCTCCACATTTATGGTTGCACAAAATTATATTGTATTAATATTTCATGAATCCGTGGAGTGCTTGTTTGTGTCACATCAATTGTGTTGCCATCACTGCAGTTAATTAGTTGTCATTCCCCGCTGTTCTTTTCAACATATTCAATTTTAAATGGTTATAGCTGGGATGAATGGGTTGCAAGTGACCGTTTATTGAAATTGACTGAGGAGAATGTCCGCAAACAACAAGAGCTTGAAAAGAACCAGGCAGTTGACAAAAACATCAAGTCTGGACGGTCAACTCAGCATAAGCCAAAAGGCTCTAATGGTGAGCACCCCACCTCCTTCCTTGTCTTGTTTCTTTAGGAACTGTGGCATTTGCTTTATGTCTGGCTTGTAGATTTTACTCCCATCCATGACAAATTTCCTGTAACATGAACTAATGTTATATTGTTAGTTAAAAGTAAAGTCTCTATCAAGTTCATGAATCATTTCTAGATTAGGGCCATTAAGAATATTCTTTTTAGGAACAGTTGTGCCAAATGATTATTTTCACTGCTTTCTGTGGCTGTGGGGTGGCGTGCTGCTATGAAGAATTCATGTTTTATTGATAGGAATATCATCTTTGAGATGCCTAGTTTGGAGTTAAAAGAATAGAAAAACCAAATGGCAAGAATTGCAAATGATGGAATGGCTATAAGCCTGTAACTGAACATCTTGATCATCATTGACTGATGAAGCCCAAATTGCACCCTGAGGGTATTCTTGTGAAGTAAAATGAAGTTATGATCCATTGTTGGGGTAATGTTGCGATAGGTGGTGAAACAGTTTTTGGTAATAGACAAGTTCGTGGTTACTTATTTGTGTACTGATGCATATAGGGTGGCATTTAGATACTTTCCATACCTTCGTTCATATCTGTATGGTTATGATTATATTTTTCTTGAAATTTGTCTTACCTGGCTATCGTATTTGCATTCAGCAGATGCTAAAGCTGATAAAGAGGACACTAAGGGTCTTGGTAAGTTCACTTTTCTTTTTAGCAAAACTCTTTGTATCATTTGTTTCTCTCTATATATTCTGTTGTGCATTTGTCTGCTTCAACCTGCTGCTTCTTATTTGCACGATACATATTCTAATATCTTTGTGATGTTGAAATTCCAGTCAAGGGGAAGAAACGCAAGAGTCAGCTTGGGACCGAGGTGCCTATCATTCCCGAACATGTTGCATTGTGAAGTATTTGATTTTTCATGAAGTTCATGTTCTATGCATTTTCCTTATCCAGTATGATACTACAGTTGTGCTTTTTGATATACTATTATTAAATTAGTGTCATTTTGCACTTCTTTGCTCTTGCAAGATGCTAATACTTTTCTATTATTTATTTTATATTATTTGGCACCATTGGCAAGGATATGTTGCTTTGTTATCTTTTGCAAACAATGGAATATTGTGTATGAAGGTGCACATGTACTTTTCTTGATTGCATAGAGGGCCCATAATTCTTATTTACCAGTACAACGCGGTTTGGCAGTTCTGTCCATTTGGCAGGGATGCAGGGTAAATCTGTATGGGCTGAAAAAAAAATCGTTCCCAGGTTAAAAATTATCTGATTTGTACCTTTTTAAGCACAGGTTACATTTTCTCCATAACATTAACATATCTTGAATTTTCCTTGTATAAGGACGAGTCTATCCTTTCTTCACAATCTCCCTACTCTTAATGATTATTGGCCAATTCACGATGCTGTCCTCTTTCATGCTGCTTCCTTTAACATTGACTCCAAAATCCAATTTTTGGACTTCGTGATGACCAACAACATTAGCCAACAGCTAATTGTGTAAAAAGAAGAGTGCTGAGAAACTTTGCATACTTGTTCATGTTAACTAGAACCATCATTTCTAACCAGTATGAATTTATGGTCCACCTAATGCAAGGAGACTGATAGCTTCGATGTTTCAGGCTTTCAGCTATCTTTGGCACATTGGCAGATTGTAACGGACCATTTTACATAGTCTAATCAGGTTGCTTGTGACATTTTTTGTCAGATCCGGATTTTGCCAACCCAAAATCCTTTGTGATTTCCACCGCACTATTCCCTGCATCAGTAGATAGTGTTCACAAATACGTTATTGTATATCAAAATCATATTTTGCGAAAGCATAAATAATATAGTAAAGGCCGGTTAGGTCAAAATTATTAAAATACAGCAGCAGAAACAAAACTTCACATAGGTGGGACTCTCAAGACACGCCCACGGGCAATCAACTGAGGTTCGCGACCAACTTTTTGGTCTCATCACCTTTCAACTCTGTCGACTCTTTTAGATGACCGTAGAGTTTACCTTTCTCCTTACTTACAGAATAATGATAATTGAGCAACAATGCGAACGGAGGTACTCAGAAAGTCACAACATAGAATGCAATAATAATAGATGCAAGACTGTCAAATGGATGGAGATTTGATGTTCTTTTATTTGCTAAAGGTATTATTTTCGAAGTTACAATAAATAGGAAATTCCCAGAGATTTAGCAGTTTTAATTAAATCAGATTTTCTAAATTTGTTTGGGAGAATGAAGTAATAATACTAGTGCAGGTTATATCCACTTGTTATAGCGCATGGTTACCTTCATTGTATGCTAGTTTAGGGTTACATCTGCCTATTATAATCACTGGGTTGCATCCGCCCAAGGGAAATAAATTTAGGGCTACATCCGCCCGACGAGTTTTCATCCCATCCACATAGTTTTAGACATAGGCACTAACTCAAGTAAGTTCCTATGCCCGCTCATGATCATGGGCACAGCTGTTCAAACAGTTTTCACTCTGTAGAGGTCGTACACTTTACACACAAGAGGTAATCATTTTGTTATGTTCCACACATTTTCACCACAAGACCTTTACATTGCATCTCCTCAGCGAGGCCATACCCGCTAAGATTTCCACTGCTGTGCGGCTACATCCACTCGCTCCAGAAGCCCCCTTTTGCACCTTCACATCAATGGCCTCCACCTGCTCATTTGACCGTGTGATATCGGATGGTGTAACTCACACTAGGTCGATGCAAATTAGTTGGCTTGGCCAGGTTCGTAAAGTCATCTGGGCGATGCTACCGCAAACCACAATATCTTATGCCATATCTGCACCAACCACTCTTACCATCTGCTTAGATAAGTAAAGCAAGTTTTAGGGTTTTTGAGAAGCATAAAGTGGAGTATAATTAAGCAATTATCTACAGAAAATGTAACTATGAATAAGTGCGAATATAATTCACGTAACAAAGAAAAGTATTCAATTTGATATTTTTAAATAAAAAATTTGCATTAAAAAGTTGGGTGCGATATGATCAAAGTAATGACTTGCCTCGCTCAATTTACCGTGGCCTTGATCTTAAAGCCTCTCAATCAATGATTTTGAAACGATTGGTCTTCATCTTTATCCGAATGTTGATGCCGCTCGAGTTGTTGCTTCTTCGGGACTCCTAACTTCTAATTACGCGGTAAACCATCGAAAACCAAATAAATCCAAGGAACATTTGAAAGTCCAAATAATCCAAAATAAACTTAATTGAGTTTCCTTAAGACTAAGATGGTGATATGAGATAAGATTTAGCGAGTGTGGGGTAAAAATGGAGTCAAATGAATTTTGAGTGAAAGTGAAATGGCGGAGTAACCTTGCCGGGAAGGATATAAAAGAAGGATCGATGTCGAGGGAACATTAATAGGAATATGCTGTTTTGGATTGGAAGATGGCCAAACATAACCGGTCAGGGAATGTCCGGGCTTGATCTGTAATTTAATAGCTTCTTTGATCATTTTATATTTATTAAGAAAGTTCTAAGAGTTGGGTTAGACCTACGATAGATATGAGAGTGCACATAGGGCACTGGGTATTATTTGACGAATGAGATAACTTGAGGGTTAGAGCCTTGATTTACCATGGGTGATTTAAATCCAGAGATACACATAGGACAATTAATAAATGGGCAAGATTGCATTTTAACATACCCTTCTTAAAGTAGATGTGCTGGCAAGATTATATTTTAGTCAAGGCTTCCAATTTAAATTTGTATTTCAATTTAGATGGCAAAGGCATAATAGTTAATTTCTTTTTCTTTAACTTAGCTATCAATTGCACAAAGTGATATATATTAATAGTGTCTTTGATTAGCAATTGGATTTGAGATAATTATTAATGACTCCCTAATCATGTTTGAGAAGTTCTTAATCACATATAAGATATTCTTTAATTTAAATCTCAGTATTAACAAATAAATATTAGAGACTTAAAATTTAAATGATTCACCTTAATTATTTAAGCATTACTTGAAAAAAGGGGTCCCATGTTTTTTTGGAAATGTATAGATAATATTTATCATTATTGTATGGCTTATTCTTTCATTCCTTATTCTTGTATGATAATTGATCTGTTAGCAATTTGCATAAACTTTTTTTCTAACTCCTAATAAAGTTTATTTCTTTTTATTCATACTAATTGTTAGCATCCAAACAATATTTAGCACATTTTAGCTTCTAGTTGGGATTTGGCATTATTGGGAAATTGCTATTTCTAGTTAAATATCAATTGGCCTTCTGATTAAATTATTATTTTGTCAACTTATTTATTCATTTGAAATGGAAAGGCCCTCATGATATTTGGGCTGTGTTTCATCTATGTTTTGCACAAACTTCGCTAGATGTCTTAGTTTTACTACTAAATGAAGGGGTCCCACTTGCCATTGGAAGAGAAAGACACAAAGAGGAGAGGGTGCTCAGTTGTAACAAAGGAAGCAAGCCGATCAGAGCAGGATGCAAGGGACAGTGGCGGCATGTGGCGGCCGGAGGCTTGGCTGAACACGGCGGCAACAGCTAGGAGGGAGAGGAAGAAGCAAGGGGAGAACGAGCGTAAGCCGAGGGGAACTCACCAGGGTGGTTGGAGGGGCCAGGGAGAGGCCGAGGTGAGCTGCCGACAGGGACTGGGGCAGTGCGGCGACTTCCATGGTGCCGGCAACTTGGGGAAGGGGAGAGCTCTACCCAGCGGTTGGGGAAGCTTGGGGGCGCCGAGGAGATGCTCTACGAGGAGGGAATCGAGTGGAGGGGCTTTGGAGAACCGGTGGTGGTGGTGGCTTGGTTCGGTTGGAGTGGGACGATGGCGTTCCAGCGAGCTCGGTGCGCGAAATTTCAATTAAACGGACAGGGTGAAGTAGATGCTCGGGAACACATTTGGATGCGAGCGGTTTGCGGTGATGGTCGCCAGAGTGGCTGGAACGGGGAGGAGTGGCGGCTGAAGCGAGCACAAGGAGTGTCTTGGCCGAGCTCGGCTAGGAGGAGGGAGAATGGAGGGGTGAGGTGAGCAAGGAGGCAGCCCAAGGCTTAAATACCCGGAGAAGCGCCACGCAACACTGCTGCTCCGCAGGAAAAGTCAGCGTGACCGCTTCGTGGGGACAGCCATGCGGCGCGGCGTGGACCGCGCACAGGCATGGCGCACGCGGCATGGGGCAGCACACGCGTGTGGCGCGAGCTCGGTGCGTGCTGTTAAGGGTATTAGAGATAAGGTATTAGAGATAGAATAGGACTCTTATTTGTTTCCTTATATGACTTGTATTCCTTCCATATACCCTCTTGTACTCTCTATATATATGGCCCTTTGGGTCTCATATCAATACACACAATATTCATAACATGGTATCAGAGCTTAGGTTAAAACCCTAACCTCGTTCTACTTCCGCTTCTGCTCCAGCCGCCGGCGCCTACCTCTTCCGCTCCAGCCGCCGGCGGCTACCTCTTCCGCATCTGCTGCCCCCGGGAGAAGCAATCTCCGCTCTCGGGGGCAGCCACGTTGCCAGCTGTTCTTGACCGCCTGTGCGCGTCCTCCTTCGCCGACGCCAGCCGTCGTCCTCGGGTCGCCGAATCTCCTCGGGCTCTCAAGCGTCTCTGCGCCAACACGTCGTCGCGTCCGCCTGTCTGGATCTGGCCTCCTTCGGCCACCGCCAGCTTGGCACTGTACGGATCCGGCCGCCTCCGCCCACGTCCGAGCACCCGCGGTGGTCCCTCTGCTCGAGCTGGCTCTTCTTCGACCAGATTCGACCTCTCCGCCGTCGGATCTGGCCACCCGCCACCGGATCCAGCGAGCAGGCCGCGCTCTCCCCCGGCTGCCCGGATCCGGCCGCATCCAGGCCGGATCTGGCCGTCTTCACCGCCGCGGCCGCTCTCATGGACCGCCGCGGCCGCCCAATGCACTTGGTCATCCTCTGCCGCCGTCGTTGCCTCGGTCGCCGCCTCCTCTCCGCCACCTGGAGCCGTCGTTGTCACCCTTCCCGGACTGCCGTCGCTCTTCCTGGCTCAACGCCGCCTTACTCTGACTCATGTCGGCTCTGCCAGTCGTCGGATCCAGCTCGTCATCGTCTTCTCGTCACCGCTGGTCGCTGTGATGGAGACTTGGCTGTAGGGGTGTGTGTGTTGCCGAGAAGGAAAAGGCAAGAGGAAGGCGCGAGAGATAGAAAAAGGAGGTGGAGGCGAGCAGAGTTTTGTGGGCGCAGACGAGGTGGCCGTTCTTGGTCTGTTCTTGGTCGCCGAGATGTCCGACTCGATGAAGTCTGTGCCCGAGGATGAGGTAGTCACTGCTAAGTATTAGTATTATTGCTTTTCTTAGGGTTCTTTGTTGCGTCCATTCAAAATCCATAGTCCCTAATCTTTTGTTCGTCCAAGCCGTGCGAGTCCACAAATTTATTGTCAGTCATAGAAGTGTAGGAATTTTCTTTTGCATGGCAGCAGTCGTTGCTCTTTTCCTTGAGCCGCTGTAGATCGTAGAAGTCTTTATGATGCCACCGCTTCTCTTTGAGCCGCCGCCCCGAGTTTTTAAGGCCGCCGCGCTTCTTCTGCACCGCACCTTCGTTGCGCTTTTTGTGCACTGCGCCGCCGCCATCTCAGGCTTCGATCTGTGTCGTCATGCTTCTATCTATTCCTCTTCGGCTTGATTTGACAGTTTATTCGACGACTGCACGCAACGACGACTTTATCACAACTTGGACGTCGGATATTTCTTGTTTTAGTATTAACCCTTTTTCAAATGCAATGCTATTGCATACGCCTTGCATTTGTGGGGGGTGTTAAGGGTATTAGAGATAAGGTATTAGAGATAGAATAGGACTCTTATTTGTTTCCTTATATGACTTGTATTCCTTCCATATACCCTCTTGTACTCTCTATATATATGGCCCTTTGGGTCTCATATCAATACACACTATTCATAACACGTGCGACGGGCGCGGCACAGGACGCGTGCAACGCGTGTCGCGGCAGGAGGTGCGGTCTCGCTCGTGTGCGCCACGTACAAGGGTTGACCAACTCAGGCACAGGCAACACAGGGGAGGAGGGAGAAAAGTGAAGAATGAAAGGGTGGGGCTCGGTGTTAGTGAGGGAAAGGAAGAAGAAAGAAAGAGCAAAGTATGGATGGAAAAATTGAAATTTGTTTTTTAATTTGGAAAGTCCATTCTCAAATTTTGAATTCGATTTTTGAATTTGAATTTGAATCCTTAGCTCAATTAAAGGGTGCAAATTTTAATATTGCTTCACTTTAGGTTTTTAATTGATTTGATTACAATTTTCCAATTTCAATTTCACTTTAAAATCAAAATTTGCTCAATTCAATTTCCATTTGCTTTGGTTTTTGATCCACGATTTCCTTTTTATTATTTGATTTGAATTGACAAAACCAAATCAAGAATCTCAATGAACGCTGAAATTTTTGAAAGCAACAAAAGATTTTAAAATTTTCACAATTATAACTTTTCCCAAATTTGGGATGTTACATTTTTGTAACATATTGAATTATTGATGACTCTACCTCGGTTGATTCAGGAAAAGGAAAGAAGATCATCAGAGAGTCTCATAATGTCACAGTTTCCTTTGACTCTAAAGAAGCAACTTGTTGATGATTGGGAGTTTGTCACGCAGCTGGGGAAGGTATTCAATCTTTGACTGCACTGTCTTTATATATGTATGCCTAAATTGCATTCCATCTTGCTTGTTAAATTGTAGTTAAATACTGTATTTCAGTTGGCATGGAAATAATATGTATAACAATGGAAAGGGTATGTATCAAATGGGAACAAGCCTTAAAATAAGAGAATGAACTAGCAATCTTGACCATTGGATATGATGGACATATCCATACCATCCAAACATGATCCAATAATTGAGATTTGAATTCCTATTTTTCTACTTTAAGCGTACTTCCTACTATATACATTCTCCTAAAGAAAGCCTAGTTTTACTAAGCATCCCGTGGTGCTTGGTGGGCATTATGAGCCCCATTGTTTTCTTGCATTCAATTTCTTACCTGCATGTACCTATGTGTGTATCTTTGGTGTATTTCGTGTTAATATATGGAATTGGGTTTTATCATTTTTGAACATGAACGATGTCTACATTTTTTTCATGTTGGATATAATTGTAAGAAACTAAGGATACTACTACCTATTAAACACTAAATGTATGTTAGCATTTCAAGTCACCAGTCTTGGACTTGGAATGCTACTTGTTTTGTTAGAAAACTATGGATAAGATATGTGCTTCCTGCATTGTCAGCATCCAAAGGTTACGTCTGTTGTTCTCATCAATTTCCTTTCATAAAAGGAGAAAACTATATTTTCTTTGTTCAATTGTTCTTATAGTCTTGTGGGCTGAATCTCATTGCTTGGTTCAATTATTTTCAGGAAATTATATTTGATATAAATTCATCACATAAGCCTGAGCATTTTCCTTGTCCTGCAGCTTGTAAAACTACCTCGATCCCCCACTGTTGATGATATTCTAAAGAAGTATTTGGAGCACCGAACAAAGAAGGATAACAAGTGAGTATTCTACATTGACATGAATTCTGATTTATTAGGCATATTTTTGTTTCTAGTCACATGTGCAGTCATGTAATAGTTTACTGAAATTGTGAAGCCCCTTTTTAACTTTATGTTACCTTATTTAATTATGCAACGGTTTAACTGCATAATTCTAGAGCGTCATACTGTCATATGTATTGATGATTCAGTTATTATATGCCTGGTGGTTTGGATGCTTTCTTCCCATCAGGATTGCTAACAGTTCGTATCAGGCTTCCAAGTTCCAACCTTGAATATTATTTTTCCGTTTGGACAGCTTTCATGTTTAGATGTAGCAAGGGCTTGTAGTTCATCTGATCTGCTTTGTCCCTGGTAGTGATTTGTTACAAATATGCAGCAGAAACCAAGATAAATACTTAGTATTCATGTGTCATTCTTTTTAGTCACATTAACATGACAAAAAATCAGTGTTCACCAAGACGCTAGTCGGGCGGCAGACCGGCACCTAGTGCCTGATCGCCACTTAAGCGGGCTAGGCGGACGCCTAGGCGGGAAAAATCGGCTAGGCAAGCAAGGCGGGAGGGTGGCACCTAGCGTCTAGATGGCTGCCTTGGGGAACAAAAAAGGTCAATTGACCTCGTGCTAGATCAAATCTGCTAATTTATCTTCAGTATGGTGAATTTTCCAACAGCTTAAGCTAATGAAGAACAGTTGTTTTAATTATTCATGTCACTAGCTACAATTATGTAAATTATGTTCTTGTGCAATAGTGTTTTAAGTTTCATTTAATTCTGGTCCAAAGCTATTTATGTCATCTGTCAAGCATTGTTTTGTTCAAGTTTTTGTGCTATTTCCGTTGCCAGTATCAAGTGTTGCTTAGCCAGTATCAAGTGTTGCTTTCTTCACAAACTCTATTATAGCTTTACTATCTTTTGTATTGAAGGATAAATGACTCTTATGCTGAGATTTTGAAAGGATTGCGCTGTTACTTTGATAAAGCGTTGCCTGCAATGCTTTTATATAAGAAAGAGCGGCAGCAATATACTGAAGAAGTTAAAGGTGATGTTTCGCCCTCAACTGTATATGGAGCTGAGCATCTACTGCGCCTTTTTGGTATGTCCAATTCGTCCATTACATGAGATTGTAAATATGAAGCTTGAGTATATTGCAATAGCTCATGGGCTTATATAGGATTCAAACCCTAGACTATGAAATGACCTAAATACCCTTAACAACCCCCTCAAATGTAAGGCATATGCAATAGCATTACATTTGAAAAAAGTTAACACTAAAATAAGGAAAATCCAAAATCCGTGTCTTGAAAACGTCGTCATAGCGTGCAGCTCTTAAAAAATTGTATCAGAAAGATTGCCTCCCTTCCGAAATCGTGAGGCAGCCTATAAAGCACAAAGTGCAGGGGTTGAGAAGGTAGAGGTAAGCGGGAGTAAAGTCAACCACGCTAACACGACGAAAAGGATATGAAAGATGACACAAGTAGAGAGAGCTATCAAATCGAGCTGAAGAGAGAGATAGAAACATAGCGGCACAGATCGAAGCCTAAGACAATGACAGCGTAGTGCACAAGAAGCGCAACAGAGGCGCGGTGCAGAAGAAACGCGGCTGCCTTAGAAGCTCAGGCGACGGCTTAAAGAGAAGCGGCGGCATCATAAAGACTTCTACGATCTACAGCAGCTCAAAGAGAAGAGCGGTGGCTGCGGCTATGCAAAAGGAAAGAGGACCACAGACCGTGGCTAGGAAAGCAATTGGCATGATTTGACAAGGATTTTGTGGATTCGCACGGTTTTAACAAACTGAAAGATAGATACTGCGGACTTGGATGGATACAACGAAAGACTCAAAAGATAAATACTTGTAGCGGATTATAGCGGAAGCCACACCAACTCCCCTTCTCACTCCCCAAAACCCAAACTCCCACTCCCACCTCACTCCCCCTCCCTCTCAGCACCTCTCCCTCTCTTCACCACCGGCCGGGGGAGGCCAGAGAGGAGGGAGAAGCCGGTGGCGTCCTAGGGTGGCGGCGGTGGCCAGGATCCGGCACGACGAACATTGGGCACGGGAGGTGGAGATGACCGAAGATGTCGTCCGGCCGAGGCGACGGCGACCGAGGCGGGCGCGGCCGGATTCGCCCAGATCTGGCCGGAGGCGAGTGCGGGCCAGCCGCGGCGGCTGGATCCATGGCTGTTGTTGGATCCGAGGCGGCTGCGGCTGGATCCAAGGCAGCGGCGGCCGTATTCGGAAGGGCGGCGACAACCCCAAGGGTGGCAGCTTGAGAAGGCGGCGGCTTGGGAAGGGCAGAGGCGCCCAGATCCGGGCGGGGTGAGGCCAACGGTGGTGTGTCATGGTGGCTAGCAAGGATGGCCACCCTCGGGATTAGCTCCTCCCGGGGGCAGCAGCGGAGGGTTCAACCAGAGGTGAGCTAGATTTGAAACCTAGGCTCTGATACTATATAAATATGAAGCTTGAGTATATTGCAATATCCCATGGGTTTATATAGTACATGAGACACACAAGGATGCAAACACTAGAAAATAGGAAATGACCTAAATACCCTTAATAGAGATATCTTGTGTCTCCGGTTTGATATTCCTCAGAAGGCTTTATAGTTCATGAGCCCATAAAATAATTATGTTTGATGTTACCTTATTATTTTATCTGACTTGTCGTGATCAACTGTCAGCCAGTGGTAGCAACATCTACTATACTTAGTAATTTAGTATTATTGGTTTAACTGATAGGATGCTTAGGTACTCCTTGTTATTGTTAAGCGTGCATCTCTTGCACGCCTTCTTGGTGGCAATGAAATCTTAATCCTCCTATAAAGCTACAAAACAAACTTATTGAAGTGTGCTATTGGATGACCATCCAATGGCGAATGCTTCTTAGCATTATTATCTAGAACTCACCATGAGGCTCTAGAGTCTCCAGTTGCATGAAATAAATGTAAGGCTAGCATTTGTAATTGCATTGACTTGGTAGGAAAGATGAGGGAAAGGCCAGGCCTTTTCATATCCATGTACGATGGTTTTGATTTCCTGTTGACGCTACAAAAATCCCTCTTCATGCATTCATCATTATCTTATTTTTTACTCATGGTATACATATACTATTATCATTTCATTTCTTTTTCTGTTTCTTTTGTCTCCTAGAGATTAGTGCATAGTCTATAACTGAGCTGCTATGATCAAGTAATGTGTACCAAGGTAAAATGGCTTTGTGACAGCTATCGCATTTAAGCCTACTTTGTCCATCACACTTGAATATTAAAAAACTACATTGTCTACTTAAACCTGTTGCAACAACACGGGCCATAGTTTAGTGTGCACTAAAGCCCAAGGCATCATCAGGTCATCCCTATTGGTGGATGTTATCAACTATCCATTTAGGTAGATAGGGTTGGGGAGTATCCTGTGTGCACTCCCGTCTAAAACACACCTTTGCATACCCTCCTGTTCGAGCACTACACTGTTGGCCCAGACCCTGGAGATAACTCACACATGGCTTCTTCCTCTCTCTTGCTGTAACTGCCTAGCGTTTGGGTAAACATGAGAGCTTTTGGCGATGCTGCAATGCCTAGCGTCTGGGTTTTCTCCTTGCGTTATCTCACTGAAGCTAACAATGATACAATTAAATACACGTGGTAGGCAACAACCTGCCTCCTAACTCTAATGCATGCCACAAAGATAGGAACTTAACAACACGCACCCACAGACGAGTAACAGCTCTGACTGGTTCTTACTACTTCGTGCATACTGGACGTTACACCTACATGCACGGACATGCAGCACGTCCCACTCATGATGTAACAGACCCATAACACAATGCATTGACACGTGACCACATCTAATGTGCAACAAGAAGATTGATCTAACATACACGAACGTGAAAGATTCTTTAAAACTGGAGAATAAAGAGGCATAATTAGTTTACCATCCTGCAACTTTCTTTTTTTTTTCTGAGTCAGGAGATGAGCCCCAATTTCATTGAGGAAATTGATCATTACAGAGTTCCAACCGCAAGGAAAAAAGAGAAACTGATTAAATTTTGATGAGCTGACTACCCACACCACCAAACTAAATCATCATCACCACTTAAGGATGTGTGACATAGCAGCCAACCACATCTAACACTCAGCTAGTTGTTGGAACGAAGAGAGATAAAATGACTTTAATTGATGTTTCAGTGGCTGCATCCACAACATCATCATTTCATAGACTTCATCATGTTATGTTGGATACTCTGTTTGATGTGGTTTGAACTCCTGTTTCTATTATTAGAAACAGGAATGGTTCCTCTCTCTCTCACGTGCGCGCGTACACACGCACCCAACCCTGACAACCTAACACGGAAACGACACAGCATGTACCCCCAAACATTCCTCCAGAGTCTACACAGGGAGAGCACCACAGTTTCTAGCAAGCAGAAAAGGTGCAAAACATGAGCCTTCAACAATTCTCTAGGAGCCTGTGCTTGCATCCATTAAAAGCTTCAATTGTCACCCTCCATAGTTGTCTGGAGACCAGTCTGAAGGTTTCACCCAGGTCTTCTTTCTGCGAGCCAGCCCAAAACTCAATCCAACGACAAACACTAAAGGGACCTGCATGGGTTCAGCAGCCATTTTGCCTTGTAAACAAGCCATGTTTCTTGTCCTCCAAAGGGAGCAGGACAGTAGCCATACGGCCCATACCTACTGCACTATCTTTCTAGTTTTACGAGGAAACTTGTTCAACCAACTACTACAGAGTTTCTAAACTGAATTGGGATATTTGCCAATACCAAAATCACAATTGACAACATACATAACGAGCTAGTGGTCAGTGTAAAAACAGATGATGTATAGTTTCATTAGAGCTCCAAACTTGGAGGTTTTGACCCTTTACAACCTCCTCAGAAGGTCATCGTTTGTCAGAATACTAATTCTGATTATGAGCCACAAAAACAACTTGATATAAAAAAGACTTGAATTTCCACCAGTGTTTGCATGTAAAAATGATTTGTTGAGCTTTAAGTGCCATATAAAAAGAATGAACAGAGAATTTTCTTTTGGGATCTAAAATCCAACTAGCTTATCTTGATGTTCATCTAAAATCCAAACTAGCTTATCTTGATGTTGAGTGAGATTTACATTGGCATCTGCAACCTGTAGGTCAAGCCACATTTTAGTCTTGCCCCACAACAGCCTCCTGAACCTCATAGACCCCAGCCTTCCTCAAAGACCCTAGCCAAATTTATAATTTTTCATGGAGATTGAATTGCGTAATCTGGGAAACCGACTAGTCAGGTAGGTACTAGGTATCACCCAACCAGATGTCCTCCCAAAATCCAATCTTTTCACCATTTCCTACCTTTTCTTACAGAGGGCATAGTACAAGTTTTTTATCATCTTAAGACCTGACAATGTTCACCTTGGCGCTAGGCGGGCGGTAGGGGGCCGCCTAGTGCCTAGGTGGCCTGCCTTGGTGTGAGAAAAGAGGAAGGAAACTCGCCTCTTCGGCCTGCAAGCTCAAAGCTCAAAGCAACTGCCTCTTCAGTCTGCATTCCTCATTCCTCAAAACAGATCTGGAGGCGGTGGGGTCGGCGGAGGGTAGGTGGTGGACGCGGGTAAGCGGAGGGAGGATGCGCCGCCGAGGGAGACAAATAGGAGGGGGAAATGGAGGGGGAGGGCTACGAAGAGGAGATGCGGTGGGACCAGAGGAGGTGGCCGAGGGATGCGGCGGAGGAGGGGAGCTCGGGGCGGAGGCTGGAGATGCGGAAGGAGGTGTAGGATGGGAGTGTCGGGAGGATATTACTTTGTGAGGGCGATGGCGACGGGGAACCACGGGCGGCGACGTACGACAGGGAACCGCAGGCGGCGACGCATGACGGGGAACCACGGGCAACCACGATGGGGAATAGCAGGCAACGGCGTGCAACGAGGAACCGTGGGCGACGGTGACACTGAACAGAGGGTGACAATAGGTGAATCTCCTCACGCGACCTCACCTTTTCACTTTCCCCCGTGTGCGTAGTCACGCCTACGACCGCCTAGATCCGCCTCGGGCCGTCGAGAGCTACTTTGAGCGCTGCTCCATAGCGCCCAGATCCGCCGCGCATTGACCACCGTGTGCCGCCTCGGTCCGCCTACGACCGGCGTTGACCACCTAGGCGGCTCGATTGCCCACGGGAGCGCCTCTCCCCGAATCGCGGCAAATACCTTGCGCCAGATCCTAGGCAGCCTAGGCGCCTGCCTAGGGGAACACTAAGACCTGACCAGAAATGAGTCCCCTGGTTTTGCTGAACTTTGGGCCACAACACCACTATTAAATTCATTATTCAAGTATTTGGCTCTGAGCAAATCCTGCCATGTTCCCTCCCCATTCTCAACTTTCAAAAGCTACTTCACCAAAAGGCTGATATTCATAACTTCTAAATCTAACAAACCAAGCCGCAATAGGTTTTTGGTTGACAAACATTAGGCCAATGAACTAAGTGATATTTCCTAATCCTGCAGATCTTCATGCCAAAGCAACTGATCCTGCAGATTTCTTGTTCAAATTTAACCTTCACAAGAAGATACAAAAAAGCATATTATTCTGGAAAGTAAATAGAAAACAAATAGAAAAAATGGTAGCCATTGTTCACTCGGAATTTTATGTTGTTTCTCATAATCTCATTGTATCACTTGGATTAAATTCTTGAAATTTTACAGGGTTTCTATAGCTATTTTCTTATTGACACCTATTAGATCACTCACTCTTTTTAAACCTATAAAGTCTCTTGTATTCATTTAGTGCTTCAACTAGAGATTTTGCAACTGTTCATAGCCGTGCATGAAAACGGGTGTGCATACAGTACAACCCCTTAGGTTGATGAATTATGGGGTGGTTCTGTGGTTGATGCGCTTTTATATTTGTTTTAAATGAATGTTCAATGTTAATAGGATGTTGAGCCTGTGAGACCAATTTGAAAGGCAATTTAAATGTAAGAATGATATTTTTTTAAAAAAAAATATCATCTGTGCGTCATATGTCTATGTTATGCTTAGCATAATGGATAACTTGGATATGTTAATATAATTTTTGTCACCCAAACATGCTGAGTATGTCACTGTGTCATGACATTGTTACCGAATCTTTGAAATGGTTTACTTTCACCACTTTGCAGTGAAATTACCAGAGCTACTAGCTTCTGTCAATATGGAAGAAGATGCACTCAACAAACTACAGCATAAATTGCTGGACATTCTCAAGTATGCAAATCTTTCTTGATACCTTTTTGTACTTTACCATGGTAGAACATTCATTTCCCACCAATCCAAGTACACAAAAATGTTGTCAAGTCAATCAGAACCTTCTTCTGGTACATGTAACTAAGAAACAACTTTTTAGTTAAAACACCAGCCATCATCTCTTCATACAATTCAAGGTGTTACTTGTCGACAATTTGTAATCTCAGCCTATCTTTTTTTGCAATTGCAATGAAGATGCACACATACACACACCACATACGCATGGACACCACACGTGCGAGTGCACCTCCTTAGCACACATCTAGACAGACGGAGGCTGGGGATACCTACTGTTTGGAATGTTCTTTCAATACTACACTATTTGCTAGGAAAATTTGCTTGTCAATACCAGACTATTTGCTAGGCAAATTGTAGTAGCGTATTTTATCCCGATAGTTATGCTTGATTGAGGCCAATTTGGTTTACTAAACAAATGGATGGAATTTTTGTCAGGTTTCTGCAGAAGAATCAGAGTTCCTTCTTCCAATCTTCATACGATGGTGGTTCTAAAGGTACCGATGGGGTAAAAACCAAATAGAAGCAATTGTATCTGTATGTTGTATGTACCATCTGCGTTGTACTGCATTGTTAAGATTCTTTCTGTTGTTTTTATATGTTATGGATGTCATGGGAATATATGCCCTGTGAACACTGATCACCGAACTGTTTGCTAACACCAGTTTCATTATGTAGCAGAGCTGCAGAAGATTACTGTTGACCTGCAAAAGAAATCTAGCATTTCTGTGGTGCCCCTGTACACCAAAGAATTGCATTAGGCTGCGGCACGCACGCTGAAGCTGATATTATTACCCTGTAGAAATTTCCCGGATTTTGGCCGGCAGCCGTGCAACATACCGGCCACATTTGGGGGAATTCACCATCTGCCACTATTCATTATCACTTCATGATTTGCCACTCGATGTCTCACTAATGTGTGGGTCAAAGAGGCCACATGTCAATGAAGCAGTGGGTGGTAAATCCTGAAATCTCAATGAATGAAACGGCAAATCCTAGATTTTTCCTTCGTTTTTATATCTCATTCTTCTTCTAAACTCTTAAACAATTTTTCAACTTCCTACAACTGATGGCGTGAGAGTTAAAAAGAAAAAGTCAAAATGAAATACTTTCATCGGGATTTTTGGTCCCAAACTAGCCAGGTTTTGGAACCATATAAAATGGTCCACAGTCCGGTATCGCAAAGTTTATTTTTGATAAATTTTAAATACCGTTTGTATCAACAACGGTAAGTATTGTGTGAAAAGCTGAAGCTGTCTTACTATTCTAACAAGTTGCTAGTTGCTACTTACGGTCAGCATGGCATAGCTGTGCTATCTAGTGAAATGAGACCCCTTCTGGAATGTGGGAAATTTTCCTAGTTTCTGTGGGAATTGAATTGTTTGTGTGAAATTTCTGTAAAATTCCTATGCTCCAAACGGGGCCTAAGGTTCTAGAAAACATACTTATATGTTAGATATCAATAGTTTTATTCTTGTTCGACTGTTGGGAGTTTAGTATGCATCTTGTTGTACTACAAACCTCCTTTAGAGTTAGATGTCAACTCTTTGCGAGTTCTAATATTTATATGATACAGGCATACAGATATAAAAAAAAGTCCCTAATCATTTAATCAGAATAAAGTTCGCAAAAACTACTTGTACTCCAGCAAAATTGTAACAAAACTACATATTTAAGTTTGTTGGATAAAAGTTCAAAAATAAAAAAAAAATCCTGTCACAAGGCATGGGATCTGACAGTCTGGACCCACGCATGGAAGTTGGAACACCTTTTTGACGTTAAGCCCGTAATGACTTACAACTGTGACTGCTGCAACCGGTCTCCAACTCCAGAGTCTCCGACTGCTCTCTGACTTTGAGTCTTCGACTGCTACGCGACACATGACTTACAACGTACTCGAACACACGAGTACGATCACGCAGTACTCAAACTCGACACGACTTCTTAGTACTCAAACACACGAGTACTTGACTATGATTATGCTAACAATGATACAACAAGATTAGTTCCAACAATCTTTATTCGAGTACCTTCTCGCGTCTTCAAAGCAGCGTCGGCGTCATCAACCTTAGTCGTAATGAGATGCGTCTTCTTCTTCGGCTTGTGGCACTCACTGGCAAAGTGCCATCATATGCCACACTTGAAGCACTTCACCTTCTTCTTGTTGGACCTCTACTCACTAGTCTGTGAGTCGTTGTCGTCCTCGTCTTCCTCATGGTTGTTCCAATGACCACGACCATCTGTGACGTGGCCACCGCCATGATCACGGTTCTTCCTCACGCCGTTGCCTAACCCTTCCTTCCTCTTCTCGAGGGTCTGCCACTGTGTGCATAAACAGATGCTCACTCTGTTTTGCATCGATTTCAACGCACTCGTCTTAGGCCTTGTACCACCCGACAAGGTCTTCGACTGTGAGAGTCTTCAAGTCCATGCACTACTCGATGGAGATCACGAGCTACATGTAGCGTGACAGAGCGGCTTGAAGAAACCTACGAACAATGACAATTTCATCTACCATGGTATCGCCCAACGCTCGAATGCTGGAGACGACTGACATCACCCGACTAGCGAAGTCTTCGACAGACTCCCTTTCCTCCATCTTCAGCCCTTCAAAATCTCTCTTGAGAGACTACAGCTTGGCTTTGCGCACCTGCTCGTGCCCCATGTACGTTGTCTTGATTGCCTCCCATGCTGACTTGGCCGTGTCCTCCCCGATGAGAGAAGACATGACATCTTCTGGCACCGACTAGTAGATGGCGTACAGTGCTATCCGATCCTTTTGGTACTCGGCGGCACCAGGTTCAATTGCTTCCCACACGCTTTGAGCCTAAAGCACCACCCGCATCTTCATTACCCAAGTGGTGTAGTTCGTCCGGGTGAGCTGCAGGTACGACAACGTCACCGCACCCACCCTCTTCACGACTACCTGCAAGTTGGAGGCAGACGAATCACCTCAAAGTAGGCCACGAATCGCTGGCGGAGACACACTCCTTCTCGGCATCTTCACGAGTAATGAGAATCACCGAGTCTTCTTCTCGTCCAACACACAGAAGTCTTCCTCGGCTTCTTCTCCGACACATGAAGAACACCAGGCTTTGATACCAATTGTTGGCCCAGGGACGGAACAGACGTACACACACACGGTGGTCATGAACACACACGAGCACTCTGAATCAACTCAAGACACACGAGTTTTCCGTTGTGACAATACGTCATCAGCTTTTCCATTTTTTCCTTCTATGTATAGACTCTGATTACATGTACACAGGTTAACTACCCGACTCTTTCGGCCACGATCTTTATGACTCGCACATTCCCCACTACCCGCACGACTTACTCCACTAACCATCACACTCGACTAGCCGTGAGGGGAATCAATAGCGTTGATTTTGGGCACTAAATTTGGAAACAGCCGTAATAAAGCAATATCGGTTTCTTGGTTTAAAAGCTTTGGAAACTAAAAATGATTGATTAAATGGCTAAGAAACAGAAATGAATTGATTGATTGAGTCATGAGGATGGTTTTTCGTTTTGGCATGAGGTGGATTTAAAGCTTGTATGGAGAGTTGACAGGGAAGCCATGGCGTTTTGGTTTGCTACGCACTGTCTGTTTGGTTGTTTGGAGAAGATAAGCAGTGATCAAGCCATAATGAAGAAAATGAAGGAAGGTGGAAAGAACACGCAATAAAGAAGAAGGCCAACTGGTGGTTGGTTTTGTTGGAACATTGACGTTAAGTGTGCTTAGCTTATGGCAATTCTTTGGGAATTATTTTTTTATTTTTATCTTTTTTTGAAGAAGAGAGAAGTGCCAAGAAAAATAGATTGGAACCAGAAAAATTAGAACAATCATTTTTCTGAATATTTGAATTTGAATTTTGGAATTTGGATTGGAATCAGGATTTTGATATTTTATTCCAGTATTGTACAAATAATCCAAATAAAATTGAAACACTTTAAGATACTTAATTTGAAATTAAATTTTTTTATGAAAGTAAATTTTTGGGATGTTACATATATATCAATTCAAAAATATAACTGAACCTGGACATAAAAATACTAAATAGAATTCGGAAACTTACCAATTCAAGTCTAATGGGTAAGATCTTCGATAACTATGTATATCTGAAGGTTAAAACTTTGAATTAATATTAAGTTCTCAATGCAAATCAAATCTTAGTTTAGTTAAATAAGCAACACAGTGATATTAATGTTCCAATGAAATTCTAATTAAAAAATTGAAACTTTGTCATGTAAATTTGTTGTGTCAATATTTGTTGGATAAAACTAATAACCATCAGTTAAAAGTGTGTACGCTCTGCGGATGCACTAGACTCCAATGTTCAAAAAGAACAAGAATGCTTAAAATATTTCTATTCAGAATATAATGATGTTTTGAATTTACACAAGTAAGGAAACATACAATATTTTTAGCCCGTGTAGGTGCACAGGTTAATGACTAGTGACAGTATTATCTAATGAGTAGAAGGTGCTGTTGGAGTTAACGTTAAGTTTGCGTTTGCCCGAAAGCGATCGGTGTTGAGTAGTCTTGCAACAGACACGAACTTGCTACCAAGTCATCTTCCAAGTGTCATCTTAATTTGATGATTGATTTTATTCTTGTATGACTTTTGATTCTTTAAAAAAATAGATGTGTTTGTAGTTTCTATCGAACTCTAGATTTAGCAAATCCTGAATCCTCTGTGAATCCACTGCACTATTCACTGAATTAGTAGATAGTGCTCACAGATACATAGCTGAATCATTTCATACACGATACAAACCGTACCATTCAATAATATTACAATATCTAAGTTTGAATAATCCACATCAGGATAAGTTTTACAGAAGAGCCGTCAGGCCAAATAAGTTCATTACTGTTTAGGGGTGGCCCCCACCTAAGCCCAGCCGGCCTGCTAGGAGGTTGTAAGGTCTAAAATGGGACATGTATAATGACATAACTGCCTTGAGAGGAATACTTGGGTGTAAGATCATAACTGTAAAATGCTCCCCATGTGAATATATATATAAGCCATCCAGGCCATGGGGAAAGCCCCAAGCATTGCTCATCTAACTCTCCACTACCATACTACCATCTCTCTATTTGGTCTGTAACCACAACAGTTCACCGAAGGACTCCATGGTCGAAGATGGCTTCAGCAACCAGCTCGACCCTGTATCCTCGGTGCGAGGTTGGGCTGCGCCGGCAAATGAGGTTCTATCCAACAACACAGAAGGTCACAGGCCGCAGGGACGGAAGGGGCCAAGTGACTCAGCAACATGGCTTCAGCCCGTGAAGCCCTTCACCATGAGAGGCTCCTGTTGTAGGAGTGGCCCCCACCTAAGCCCAGCCGGCCTACTAGGAGGTTGTAAGGTCCAAAATAGGACATGTATAATGACATAACTACCCTTGAGAGGGATACTTGGGTGTAAGGTCATAACTGTAAAAATGCTCTCCATGTGAATACATATATATATATATATATATATATATATATATATATATATATATATATATATATATATATATATATATATATATATATATATATATATATATATATATATATATATATATATATATATATATATATATATATATATATATATATATATATATATATATATATATATAAGCCATCCAGCCATAGGGAAAGCCCCAAGCATTGCTCACCTAACTCTCCACTACCATACTACCATCTCTCTGTTTGGTCTGTAACCACAACAATTACATAAATGAGCAAGCAATAGCGGAAGTAAAAGGAGGAGGCACATCTTGTCATAGGCAGTGATTGGAAGACTCAAGTGCAACCGATATTAACCAAGAGCCTGGCTAATATTGAAACCACTCAATTTGTCAACCTGGTCAACTCAGGAGATGCTAGACTACTTAGGCCTAATCTAGTCTCCACCGTTTTCACCACCTTCATCTCCTTGATTCTCATAGTAGATATAATGGTTCTGGTTCACTCACTCTGAAGGGGGCTTGAGAGCGAGGGTGAGCACACATAACTCTGCTCTATGAGCCAACACACAAAATGCATGTAAATATAGATGTAAGGCTTAACAAAGGTGGCTCGAGTTCTTTTATTTGCTTAAAGCAACATTTTACAATTATCATAAATAAAATTCCTAAGACTTAGCATTTTAACAAAGCATGCTTTAAAGAGATTAAAATTATGCAATAATTATAGCGGTGCAGGTTCCATCCACCTATTATATGGTTCCATCCACCAATGCTAAAATTTGATTATTAGGGTTACTTCCACCTTATTATCAACACTGGAGTATTTCCCTCTATGAAAAAGCCAAAGTCAGAATACTTTCCTCCAACAAGTTTTGTCCCACCCACAAAGGTTTTGAAATAGAACTAATTCGAGAAAGTTTTGATGCCCACCCTTGATCGTGGGCACAACTGTTTGAATAGTTTATACTCAGCAGAGATCGTACATCTTTACCCACAAGAGACAATCGATCCGATATCTCTACATAATTCTTTAGTCATGTAAATTGAGTGACCGTCATGGAGCTTTTTATAGTTATCTCACCCCATTGCTAGTCCACCTATTATGAGCTTGTCCCACCGAAGTAGGTCTCATAAAGTTATGCGAGAAGTCATACCCTAACATCTAGCATTGTTGGACTATGACTTTCCACAATGCTAGTCAAACGGGTACACATCACCCTAGACGGTGTACCATTCATACCGGACTTTCGTCCACACATATAGACTCCACTCCCCCACTAGTGAATGACTCTGAGGTTTAGTAACCCTACTTAGCCTAGTTGCAGTTTACTTGTACTATTTTACACGAGAAGGTCATCACAAGATTAAGTCCTTAATGAATCTGGGCGGTTCATACCATGACCCACAATTTCTCATGCGACATCAGCAGTAGCCTCTCTTACTATCCACCCAGATAGGTTTAGCAAATTTTAGGGTTTTGAGAAAGATAAAATAAGTTGTCTCAAATTATCAGTCACTTATATCTCATGACTGTCTTAAATCAAGATTTTATGTTTAAAGATTGATGATCAACGCAAACTAGTGCCCTGGACTCGACAAGACTAGCATGACATTTAATTATGACTCATAGCTAGTAAGGTTAATATTATTATCTAAGGGGACAAAGTTCACATATTCCAAGTATCAAGGTTGGCATAAATATAGTAGATCAGCAAGTGGGTGTGTAACTACCTTAAAAGTGACATACTTTTGTACATAATTAAAGCATGCAATTTTACTAATTTAAATAAACATAAATCACATGAAATATAGGCACAAAATGATCAAAATATTGACTCGCTTAGATCAAAGGTCAGTTGACCTTGCTGCTCTTGTGAGGCTTCAACTTGGGGCTCGGTCACGTTTTCAAACTCTACTCAAATGAGCATGCCAAAAAGCAAATGACGGGCAAAGAGAGCAAATAAATACCCAAATAAAACTCAAATGAACTCTAAACTAAACAAAACCAGCACCAAAAGAAAGAGCTTGAATTTAGAGAATTTTATAAACAAGTTTCGCTAAATTGGACCTAAGACGAGGGAGAATGAGTTTTCCAAAGTTTATTTTCAGGAAAAATCCCAAAAATAAATTTAGGGGGAGTTCTCTCTCTGACGGGTGGATCCAACAATTTTTTAATTTATTTTTGAAATATTTTAAATTCTTAAAAGTTTAGCGTATGACATGTAGGGGCCATGGGTTATTTAAAATAAAAGAAATTATTTTCCTAAAGGAAAAAAGGCCCAAAGAGTGGCATGTGGGGCCTTGGCACTATGCAAACAATGTTTTGGGCCCAAATTTCAGTGGCCTGGATCTTTAACTCAGGTTTTAAAAGAAGTTAACCGAGGTGGGGCCTGCATGTCAGCTTAACAATGGGTTTAAACTGATATGGGGCCCACCGGTCAATGGCTCATTATCACTCATGCTATTCATTAGCTTGTTCTTCACAAAATTCAATATAAAAAGACTTGCTCAACATTTACTGCTGCTATGAGAAGAATTAGCATCAACTAGAAAAGCAAATAGACAAGTTTGGGGTTCAAATATTGAGTACTTAATTAGCCTATGTATCTGTATATACCCAGTATACCTATCAAATACCTAGTATTTTGCCAGAACATTTGGGGGTGCAATCGCACCCACTTGCTTCAATGTAGCTCCGCGCGCCCTGTTCTTGAACAAATCAAACTAATTTAAATAAGATCGAATTTTAGAGTAGTGATTCCATGCTTTTCATTCTCATAGGTATGGACAAATCTTAAAACATCAACCAATGGGCAAGTAGCCTCAATACACTCTTAAAGGTACTTTTATATTTATGCAATTCACTATTTGGGAGAGTATGGAATCACCTCCCCGAATTTTATGATTTGTTGTCCTGAGAAAGTATGTTATAGTAAACTTACCTACGGAAGTCCTCCACATCACTCCTTAATTCAAACAATCTTTCTAATTAAGAAATATTCATTTGAAGTTTTGAACTGAAATCCTCCAATAGTGCACCTGTTTTTCTCTATTCTGAACTGGCACTAGCTTAGATTTCACGGTATATATGGCACACTAGCACCAAACTGACGTACATCTCAAACTTACCGAGTTCCTGAGGAAGCCCTGACAACCAAAGGTCAGAGCATCGATCTATTCCCTCATTTTCCTTGTATCTCGGCACAAGTTGATCATGCACGTAGCAACAATATTTGATGGTTTCGGTTGTGGCATCTTCGATCTCCTTGATTTCCACTTGTACGTGCATGGGGCCTATATGGCAGTCTGATGATGACGTGCAGCACGAAAGCCTTTGCATCATATGTTGGTGTTCGATCATCCCTTGACTTGGAAGTTGCAACATCAACGTGCACGTCTTGTTTCTCTCTTGGAATGCTTTCATGTTGGTAAGGGCCCATTATATTTGCTGAGGACGACCCACTATTAATTATATTCGTGCTGCCATGCATCACGTCGATCGGTTTCTTCCACAGGGAGCGATGAGTACGTGCCCTTTACTCCGCCCCTGCCATCTCATTCTCAAGAGGAAGGAAGGAAGGAAGGAAGGAAGGGATTTGGGAGAGAGCTAGGAACGGTGGTGCGAGATGAGCGCAGGCAGGTCAGGTCATTATATTTGAGAGAGAGAGAGAGAGAGAGAGAGAGAGAGAGAGAGAGAGAGAGAGAGTTTTGGCGAGGCAAACAAATAGCTAGCATTGATATATCATCACTGCTGGGTGACGGCAGGCAGGCCTGTCAGGGAGGAAGAGGTTGGATTAATTGGAATAATCCATTCTCCATCCTCCTCTCCCTCCTTTCTTCCCTATCCGCTCTCTAGCTTCCTCTCTTGTTCCAAAGCAAGAACAACGAGAGCAACAAGGGGAGGAGGACGATCGACCAAGAATGTATAGTATTTCGCTTTAATTGATTGATTGATCGCTCTCTGCGCGCGGCCTCAACCAACAGGATATATAGGGTAACAGGAGAGATATGATCGGAATACATGAAGGAAGGAAGCAAAAGGATGCATGGTGCCCTCCCTAGCTCCTTCCTATATATCCTACCACCCTTGGGCTCGTCATGCTAAGATTAATTCATTGATTCCTCCATCCGCCCACCTTAATGCTTAATTGTATAGTCGTACGCCCATTGAGAAACTAAGAGCGAGCGACAAGTCATTGGCCCTCTTCTTAATTTGATGGGCATTCCATTTCAACTCCAACCCCAACAGGTACCATGCATCATTCCCCTCCCTCCGTGCTTTCTCTTTCAGTCATAACATTTGCAGCCTCACGATGTACACTTGTTTATATATATATATATAGGAAAATTACATAAGGCACCATGGTGCCTAGGCACCAACATCCGATAATATCAATAATACACGTGTATCGGATGTGGGTGCCTAGGCACCATGGTGCCTTACGTAATTTCTATATATATATATATACATATAGGGAACATATCCAGTGCTAACAGGCTATTCGGTGCTAACATGTGAACTCCGAATTTCGACCGTTGGATGTACCTCAAACGGCCTGGATCTTTGAAGGTGGAAGCACCCAATCCACTTAAACGTTTTTTCCAAAACCCCCTACCGGTTCGATTTCTTTTTTTCCGGCCCTGCCTCTGATCCCCACCCCCACCCCTGCGCCATTCCGCCTGCCTCTCCTTCTCGCCTCCCTTCCCGGCAGCGCCGCTCCCTCTCCCTCTCGCCTCCCTCCCCGGCGGCGCCGCTCCCTCTCCCTCTCGTCTCCCTCTCCCTGTCCACCTTCGCGCCCCCGCACCGCCTCTCCGGCCCCCGGCGCTGCTCCAGCGCCTTTGCCCCCCTCCTCCCCCGGCCCCCCAGCGCCGCCCCCGCCTCGGCGCGCCTCCGCCCCAGCGCCGCTCCAGCGCCTCTGCCCCAGACCCAACTAGGGCTTGGGCCGACGGTGCCGCCTCCCTCTCACCTCTCGCCGCCTCCTCCCCGCTCCTCGTCCCCGCCCCCCGGCGCGCCCGGCTCCCTCCCGGATTCCCGTGGCGCCGCTCCCCTCGGCTCTCCCCAGCTTCCCCCGGCGCCGCCCTCCACAGCCCCCCACTGTCGCCCCGGCTACCTCGGCGCCGTCCTTCTCGGCTCTCTCGGCGCCGCCCCCAACCCACCGCCTCCATCCACGACCGCCGCCGCCTCAAGAAAATGTGCTCAAGTAGGATGAGGCAAGTGCTCCTGTATATTGCATATGAACATTACTTTGATTGTTTTGCACCAGCACATGTAATTTGTTTCGATGAATCTGCAGATGTGATTTGTTTTAATGATCCAGAGTATCTTACTAGTCAAGATTAGATGATATCGAGAATTAAATTTCTGGAATTACGGCAGAAAAGTTCCACTTATGTTTTAGAAATCATGGCAAAGAAGTGTATTTTGTCATGCTAGTAGTATATTGTGGAAGTTTTGATAAATAGAACTAGGATAGTTAGTGAAGAATGCTAGGTTATTCAGATTTTGATGCAAGACCCATATCTTTCTCAGCTATGGTGGGCAACTTGATAAACCGGACCTTTGCTTGGGAAAATGCAAGAAATGAGCCCTTCCTCTATGATGGGGTATGTATACAATCTGATCAGCAATAGTGTAGACCCTTTTTTGAGTATATATTGACTCGCATATGCATTTCACAGGGGCGCCTAGTATCAGTTCTGGAAGAGTACATACTTAACGAGAGAATGAAGAGGAAAACGGCGATACTGTAGCAATTGTTTAGTAAAACACACTTATTGATTAAAAAATAATCTCACGCGATCTGGTGTTCTAACATTACTTTTGCATTGTTGCAGGACCAGAAGAAGTTGGTGAGCATCCTACTAAAAGAGAAAGAAGCGTTTTTTGTATCTAAACCAAGCCCAAAGAGGACAAGGAGTTTAAATAGAAAGACAAACGGGTACTGATCAAATGGAATAATGACTCCCAACTCCTCGGCGAGCATCCCTTGGCAGTGCTACTCCTGCGCTTTTGACACCCAGATCATATTCTGGTCGCTATAATCTTGGAACATTGTTATTGCTGACGGAGTGACGGTTAAAATGACGGTGTTTATTTTATTTTTCTGGCTGGTCAATCTATTAGTCTGATTGCCAAGAAATCAGCATTGTAAATGGCGCACTCTATTACGAGGTTCTTGCATCTGTATGTATGTGAATGAATTATTATTGATGAAGCAGTCTTCCACTACTAGCCTACTCTTTTGTTAAACCAAGCTGGGGATGCTGCGCAATGGATGCGTCAATGTTGTATCTGTTTAGTGCTAATGGCATGCAAATGTTTACTACACCTCAATACTTCATTGTAGTACTGTAAAAGAATGCAACCGATTTGTGATTATGGTTCAGGAAACTGGTGTGCCACTACCAGCCTAGAGCCATCAACAATCTGTCGTTGTGTCTTTGAATCTGTAATGTGCCAAGAAATACGAAGACAAAACAATGACAGATTGTTGATCTCTTCTTTTTACACTTGATAAATTGACACATCCATTGTCGTTGTGTCCCATTCAGGCTATCGTCAAACAAAGGCATCTTCTACCAGAATTAGCTCCTGAGCTCTCTTCTGTCATACAAAATGAAGCACTTTTTACAGTAAAGTAAATAGCTTTTCAGAAGAAACAACAGCCAATAAGAACTGGAACAGCCATGTTAGAGTTAGGTTAGCAATCTCTTCCATTCATTGATTTCACATACAACAACCAATCAGAACTGGAAAAGCTGGAAGCAAGCTTCCATCAATTATCTTTGAACTAACATTGTTACATTGCACAAACCAAAAATTCTTACAAGCCATTTGCACACAGTCCACAGGCCTGATACTATTCATGCACTAAATAAAGCTACTAATTTGAACTGGCATAAGCTTTTGTTCACCACCATTCAGATTTTCAACACCACCATTCAGATTTTCGACAAACCTGCGAAGCACATGAACTAGCATAAGCACCAGGGTAACAGAGCATTTCTCCCGGACAAAAACATCAAAAGAAAGACCAGAAATCTACACCGTAAGCAATACATATCAATTGCAAATTTGCAAATTGTGTTTTTCTGCATATGCCAATTCCCATTGATTCAGGTGTCAACAAGACTACAACAAATTAGAGAATAAAATTAGAGAATACAAATGGAAAAATATATTTCTGCTACCCACCAATCACTTACACCTGGAGGCACCGAGCCAAGTATGTTCGGCCGGGGTGCAGCGCCGGGAGGCAGGGGAGAGAGCTGGGGGGCGGCGCCGAGAGGCCGGGGAGGGAGCCGGGGGAGGAGGGCGGCGAGAGGTGAGAGGGAGGCGGCACCGTCGGCCCAAGCCCTAGTTGGGTGCAGGGGGGAGGCGGTGCGGGGCAGAGGCACCGAGCGCGCGGGGCCGAGGGCGCGCCGAGGGCCGGGAGAGCGCGGGGCGGCGCCGGGAGGCCGGGAGGGAGCCGGGAGGAGGGGGCAGAGGCGCTGGAGCGGCGCCGGGGGCCGGAGAGGCGGTGCGGGGACGAGAAGGTGGACAGGGAGAGGGAGGCGAGAGGGAGAGGGAGCGGTGCCGCCGGGTAGGGAGGCGAGAGGGAGCGGCGCCGCCGGGAAGGGAGGCGGTGAGGGAGGCGAGAAGGAGAGGCAGGCGGAACGGCGCGGGGGTGGGGGTGGGGATCAGAGGCGGGGCCGGAAAAAAAGAAATCGAACCGGTAGGGGGGTTTTGGCAAAACGGTTTAAGTGGATTGGGTGCTTCCACCTTCAAAGATCCAGGCCGTTTGAGGTACATCCGACGGTCGAAATTCGGAGTTCGCATGTTAGCACCGAATAGCCTGTTAGCACTGGATACGTTCCCATATATATATATAGGAAAATTACATAAGGCACCTTGGTGCCTAGGCACCAACATCAAGAACCGTCCGATACACGTGTATGATTGATAATTTTTTTGAGTTTGGGTATGGAAATGTTTTATACCCTTGATATATTTATGGTAAGTAAGTTTTGAACTCAGTTCAAACTAGTTTGAACTACTTTTGAGTTCAATGCGACTACAGTGAGTATATACCATAAAAATAGTTCAAACTAATTAAACTGAAGTTGAATTTAATTTTTTTCGGAGTTTGACATCTCAAATATACTTTTTTATGGGTATGTGAAGATACCCACATCAAACGTTGCAAATCTCAAAGCAAATCAACGGGTATTGATATGGGTGCCTAGGCACCAAGGTGCATGAATATATAATTTTACAATGCAACTGTATTATGCCATCCGTCCCTGCACTCTGCATATCTTCTTTTGCATTGGTATATCAGCATTTGCAGAAAGTAGGGCATGATGAGGGGAAAATAAGAGGACGAATTTAATAGCCAAAAATCCAATACTGTTGTTGCCCACAGTTTCTAATGGACAAACACATTGCATTGAATTCGTTTTTGGTGATCAGAGGCTAACTAACTCATTCGGTCGCTACTGTGTCTATGTACAGAAATCTATTTACCATTTTCATGGGATTGCCAAGGTAACTTGGTTTGTGCATACAAGTCCAAATTCAACAGATAAAACTCAGTATACAATATTCAAGTTTTGTCATTTCAATGTACCACTCTATCCCAAAAGCTTAGGCCCTGTTTGTAGTGGATTCTGCTTAGAAAAGTTAAAACCAATACGAACATCTGACTTCTCAAAGCGGCTTCTTCACTCCTCTCGTTACCATCCCGCTTCAGAGATAAGGTAGGGGGTTACGAGTGCATCACGCACCCCACTCCTCTCGCTCCTATCAGATGCACGCATCTCTCCATCACTTTTTTCACCGCTCATCTTCTCTTTCTAAAAGTTACTTCTTTCTACCATTACTTGCCAAAAATCATAAATCACAGCCAAAAGACATCAGCAAAAACGAATACAAACGCCCCCTTAGACATGGATAACATTCCTTGTTGATGTTCAATTTCGTACTGTGACACTATCAGAAATGGTGGAATTATTCTTACCTTCTGAAGATGTAATATCATGTGGTGGTAACCCCATGTGAATGATGAGTATTTCACATTGACCGTGTCACGCTTTCATTGCTTGAGTTTGATTTTGTGAATTTGAATTGTAGTTTGTCTTGTTCTAAAGTTTCGATCAGACCACCCTGGCTAGGTGGTCTGACCATTGGGACGATGCAGTTAGACCAGCCAGGGAGGCGGTCTGACCAGTTGCTTTGTTGGCGATTTGACCGATGTGTGTGCCACGGTCAGACCACCTGACCATAGTCTGACCAATTGCTGTCTGAGTATGGTTTTGGGTGTTAGTCATAGCGAGAGTCCATACAAGTGTTAGTCATAGGAGAGTCCATGCATGTGTGAGCTATGGCATGTGCCCATACATATGATTTACTAATGGAGAGTCAAGTACATGTCATTTGTGCCCAGATCAACTGCTTTGTTTTTTGTGTGTAGGTGCTTTGATGATTGCTGCGACACGCAACTTCTTGATCCAAGGCTCAGGAAGATCTGAGCACCACTACTGTAGAAAAGATCATCATATACGGTTCAAAATGGTCATCATAGATGGTTTCGTGAGTCGTCTGAGTTTATATGTCAGTAATGACATGAGGTCATCACAGACAGCTTTCGAACCGCCTGTGATGCAGCCTATCGTAGACGGTTATTAACTAGTAATTGTCTGTGATAGTTGACTATCACATACGGTTTTTAGTAGAAACCATATGTGATACATCATATATCACAGACGGTTTCTACTAAAAACCGTCTGTGATAATCAACTATCATAGACGGTTACGAGATAATAACCGTCTGTGATATTCTTTTCTATTCATAATTCTATTTCTGTTTGTTGGCTAGTCTCAGGAAATATTAGCCATGCCCTCTGAAATAAGCAGATCAACACAGTATACATCCAATTCACATTCATTCATTTTAGAAATAAGAACATCCATTTCATAAATCAATTGACTGAAATGAAGTAAATTATCCATCCATGAACAAATACATATATGTACAATTAAGCTCAATTTTATCCCAATCAAATGTATTCTACATTGTGAAATTCTCATCTTCTTTTATGACTCTAGAAATCAAGAAGTACATACACTATTCTCAAATTTGTTTGAGGTCGGCCTGTTTCAACAGTGTTGTAGCCATGGACGCAATCTATCAGTAGGAAAATCAATGTCGTGCATACATATATATGAGCACCACCACTGCCGCAGCTCCGCCTCCATGTTCTCGTTGCCTTGATGAGCTCCTTGAAATTTGGTGCGTGTCACGCTACATTCCACATTCTGATCTACAATTCCCCTCTATTGATTTGGGGTTTGCTTCACCGTGCTCAGAGATTGATCCCTTCTTCTCCATGTCCGGGCCGCTACTCAATTCCTCAGCCACCGGTGAATTGCTGCCTCCGTCGACCTCACCATTGCCTTCCTCTCCTTGTGATCCAATGCTTGCCTTCATCTTGTCGGAGCTCCTTCCCCTCGACACCACCGCTAGAGATGGGTCGTTGTGTCGCCTCCTTGGTCGCCAAGGTCAGGAGAGGATGCGGAGAGAGAGTGAGCTGGCCAAAGAGAGGTGCCATGGACGAGTTGGGTGGCTGGGGAGAGACGCGCCATGGAGCAAGGATGGGTCTCAGCACATGAAGGCGATGCCCATGGAGAAAGGGGCAAGATGGTCATTTCCCCTCAATTCAATTGGCCAGAGAATAAAAAATGATTAAAATTTGAAAAAGGGCAAATTGTTAATTGTCTCAAAGTTTGGTGCATTTCCCATCTTACAACACATTTGATAAAATGTCCTACGATGTGTTACTTACATACAGACTCTAAACCCACATGTAAGTGAAACATCATAAGACAATTTATCAAATATACATGAAAGATAAGGCAAATAATCAAATATTTCTTTTATTTATCTATGTCAGTGTGTTCGATAACACTTTTTCAGTGGCCCATGAACTTTAGAGCAAATGATTAATTATCCCTTTCTATTAGCCATTATTGCGTACTTGCATGCAATTGCATTAGTATAGGGTCCGAGTCAGTTCTCCGCTTGATATCAATGAACTGCTAAAGTAATTAATGATTTCTCTGTCCAGTCAACTTTGCAAGGATTTGGATGATCTCTTCTTTTAAGAAAGGATCTGTTGACTACGATGTCTCTGCCCAATGCCTTCCCTTCTTGCAACTGAACTAATTTTTTTTATCTCTAACTATTCAGGAACAACGGTTGCAAAAGCTGAAGGAAAGACTAAACGTACCATACGATGAAACTCGGCCAGATCATCAGGTAAGAAACCCCATACTTCAATCTACTTTCAACTAGTTAGCTATTTGTCATTCATTTCTACCTTATCGATTTCCAATTGATGATTTTGCCTGGATCGTGTATCTTCTGGACTGTGGTTGTAGGAAGCCCTTAGGTCTCTTTGGAATACTTCCTTTCCTGATACAGAGCTCACTAGCTTAGTTTCAGAACGGTGGAAAGACATGGGGTGGCAGGGCCCAAACCCATCGACTGATTTCAGGTACTTCTAGCTGTAGCTGTTTGATTGGTTTTGTCAGTTTGTGGGGTGTGTTCTCTGTGTTCTTTAGTTCTCTAATTAGTTTATCTATATACAAAATATATACTCTTTCTTGCTTAACACTCACTGCCAAAATCAACTGTTGGTAGAGTTTACAAACTTAGCATTGTTTCCTGAAAGAGTTTTGACAATATGTTCTGATTTCGATTTTCAGGGGCTGTGGATTTGTTTCACTTGAGAATCTTTTATATTTTGCAAAGACATATCCGGTATGCCCCCCTTTTATGTCGGTAATCGAGAAAAAAGAAGTTCGTCTTGTAGACTCCTTGTGGTGAAAAAGGTGGCCTTGTACTTCTGACCTAAGAATTACATAGACTATGTTCATTGCTTCAGTATTGGTCAAGACATTAGATCTAGTAATCAAAAGTACATCTACCATGTGCCTCATCCGTACAAGTCAAACAACTAAATCTGCATAAAACCACCTAATGATGTGGTACTGGCCTTCATTAGGGATATTTTGATTATTTTTTTTTGGGGCACTGTAAGGAATCTTTTGATTTCATTACGAACATTTCATCATAACCATTTTAATACAGACATTCGGCTGGTGCTAACTGCTAACTGATGCCCAACAGTTTCATTGTAGGGATCCCTCTATTATTACCTGTATACAGAATCAGTAGGTCTGATCATTGAGTTCAGGACTAATAATTGTAAATTTAAATGCTGAATTGCTGCTGGTTCCATAGTTGGTAGTAGCTCCAGTGGTATTTCTTTGTTCAGACAGCATATATCATTGATGTGCAGTTTTAACTTTCTTTTCATCTTTGGCTGCCCAGCACAACCGAAATCTTTGCCGGGCGTTAAATTTATCAGTGTGTTGTCAGGTGAGAAGTGCTCTTTCATGAAACCTTTGAATTTTGGATTGCTGTCTTATGCTTCAGAACAATTGTGCCTTCTCTGCTTGCTTACGTCTTAGAACACGAAGAGGCATTTGACGTCCTGTACTGTATAGCTTGCCTCTTAACCTGTAAAATATTCCATTCTTGTTCGATCTCTCCTATATCGATCGATCATACACGCAGTTTTGCTAGTGCACAAGTCTTTGCATATATGCCTACACCTACCTGAGCATGCGAGCCATTGCATATCATATTACCATCAGTCTATCTGACAGCCAAAGCCATTGCATATGATATGCATGCCCTTCTTTTTTTGCTTGAGTGGGGTGAAGTGAACCCATACAAGAATGAAGATCCTGTTCTCAGCATTTGTACAAACAGGACAGTCATTTGGTCCAAGTATGTGTATATATATATACACACCAACATGTACACGGCGCATCTGTTTTTCTTTTCATTTCCTAAAAAATTAGAAGCAAGATCTTGTTCTGTGCGTGTGGACAGACACAGTGGACGGGATACCTGAAGCACTATGCAAATAATACATGCCCGTTCCATCCCTGTAACATTTACACTGCTAACTGCTTTGTCAGAACAGAACGAACAGAACAGGGACTGTGTAACGGAAGACTCGAGAGTAACCAATCAAAGGAAAGCCTGAAGATCTTTGTTTGTTGAAAAAACTGATGGTGCAGAGAGAGAGAGAGAGAGAGAGAGAGAGGGAAAGGAGTTGTTTGATGGGATGAGCAGCAAGCCACTGTTCAGCGATGGACGATGGACATGAACTGTTAACGCAAATAGTACCGCTATTACTTTTAAAAAAAATTAGTTTTAGACGTCCGTTCTTACAAATTTAGTCTCCATATATTACTGAGCTCAGCAAGAATCTATCAAAATAGCGGAGCACAGCAGATGACCTGCCGAGTTACGGTAGCTCGCCAGCACTTGTCGAGCTCCCCTAGCTCATCAAGTTGCTACCGAGCCACCCATGTGTGGCAGGTCTGCTATGCATCTCAATTAGCGCCTGCTAATCATATTGCTAATTAATAGATGGCCGACTATGCGCACATGTCGCGGAGGGGTGGCTCGGCAGGTGTTTGCCATGTTCAATAGGTCACGAAGGGGTTAGATTTGTAAAAACGGATGTTTGATATCAAATTTCAAAAAAATTGCTACAATACCGTTTTTGTATACAGATCAGTGGACATTCCTGGCTACCAGCAATCAGTCCACTGCTCCCATATTCTCTCTCCTAGTCTCTCCCTCTCCACCATGGCAGTCAGAGCGACGAGGCATGGCTGGCGACGCGCGACGATGGTGCTAGATCGGACCACATAAGGCTAAGCCAAGGGAGGAGCAGGGGAAGGCGACGACAGCGAGCCTAAGGCAGCTTGACGTCGGGGAAGCCCCTAGGAACGACGGTGATGACCACTGGGAGGCGACACGTCGAGAGAGGGAGAGACCAAACTATCAAGCATCAACCCAGAAAAGCAAAGAAGATGCATGAATCACCCCCCCTCCCTTCCCATTTCACCTCACTGTTGACTCTTTTTTAATGATGGATGGGGATGGTTGGTGTGCCTCCCTCACTCGGCATTTACAGTTTTTTTTAATGAAAAGCTGAGGTCAGGTCAAGTTAGGATAAGAGCGTCACAATGACTATATAGCCCTTGCCCCATGCACAAGATTCAAGATTGTCCACATCAGTCAGCCATGGAGCTCTTCTTCAGGTTAGGGTTCAACATACACGCGTACACCGTGCTCGACCATCAGTTACTGAAGCCTCAGCAATTTGTTCTTGCTTTATCTTCTCTGGCCTCCCCGCTTGATTCATTCAATGGTTCATCTAACGATAGATTGATGGTGTTACCGAGAAGAAAGAGGTGCAAAAATGGCGCGCGGGCAGAGAGAAGACAAGCAAGATACAAGAAATATGAAGCAATTACAATTGACCAACCCAAGTGAGAGGAGAGTATTATTTTTAACATGGAGGAGAAGAAGAGGAATATCCTAGTATTTCACTTGACTAATTAACAATCGCAATTGCCGTGGATTCGTCATTTCACACAACAAAAACGAAAACGAAAATGAAAACAGACTCATTACATGCTAATAATCCGTTCCTTCAGAAGCGCGCGTTCTCCAAGCCGTGCAGATCGCTGACCCGGTTCATGGACTTGCGCATGATGGCCACCTTGGCCAGCTGCTCCGCTGCGCGCCACGCCGACGTCGGGGTCAGCGGCTCCCCACGCGGTGTCCCGACGGGCGTCTCCGCCTCCCTCCCCCTGCTCCTGGATGTCCGCGTCAGTGGCTGCTGCTGCTGGCTGCGCCGCCACCGCATGTCGCTCAGCTCCTTGTCGAGGCTGTCCACCAGGTCCTGCTGCTGCTGCGTCGGCGGCGACTGCAGCACCAGCGTCCGCGCCGACGAGAGCAGGTGGATCGCCGTGGCGAAGTCGCTCAGCTCTGCCAACCGCCGCGACTCGGCGACCGCACGGGTGGCCACAAATAGGTCGTGGAGGCGCTGCGAGGAGCTCGCGCCGTGGAGAGGCGGCAGCAGCAACGGCTGCTCGGCGCCGCGCAGAGTGTCCTTCGACGCCGGCTCGCGGTAGCGGCACCTCACGGACAGCGAGTGCGGGTGGTTGTGCTGCGCGCCCAACGGCGCCCGCAGCTCCACCAGCAGCTCCCGCTCCTCCTCCGCGTACATCTCGCCCAGCCGGACACTCAGCGCCGCGCCGCCGCTGCCGCCGGCGAGGGCTACGGCCTGCTGCCCGGGACAGCACGAGTACACCGCCGTGATCTCCCCCGTGGGGAAGGCGAGGTCCAAGTGCACCTCCTGCATGACGACGCTGACGAGGCCGCCGAGGCATTTCGCGAAGGCGTGCTCCACAGGAGGGGCTTGCTCCTCCCTGGGCACCACCGGCTCGTCTCCCGGCCCGATGGGGATCTCCACGTGGGTGAAGCGTGTGGCCGGAGGAGCTGCTTGAGGGCGGCGCAGGGCGTGGTGATCTTGCTGCCGCTGCTGCTGCGTGTCCGACAAGAGCATGACCGTGGCGACCGGGTTGCGGTCGCGGCGGTCCTCGAGGACCTTGGTGGCCTTGCGCAGTGCATCGCCGACGCAGGCATTCTGCGCCTGCTCCTGCCCCTGCGCGGCGGCGCACACCACCAGCCGGTCCACGATCTGGCGCGCCGACCGCTGCCCCTGCCTCGACATCCGCCGCAACGGCAGGAGGCGCTTCGCGGCGCCGGAGAAGGCGACAATGGAGAGCCGGTCGGCCGGGCCGAGCGACGCGATGACCAGCCGCATCCCTCGCTTGAGCGTCTGCAGCTTCTCGCCCATCATGCCCTGGCTCACATCCAGCACGGTCACCAGGTCAATGGGCGCGCGCCGGGAAGCCGACGACCGCAGCCCGGGCGCCTTCACCTTCACGGCCACCACGTACTTGCCATGCCTCCGGCCAGACGACACCAGGGCAGCCTCCGGCGCCACGGTCACCGCCAGACCGCTCCTCGGCCGCGGCGGGTGCGGGAAGAAGCCCCTGAACTCGCCCTCCCTGCCCGCGTCATCCTCGTCGTCCTCGTCGGCCTCCGGGATCGGGTTGAAGCCGCCGTTGGCGGCGGCGGCCTTGGGCGCCAGGAGAGGCTCGTCGTCGTCGTACACCTTGGGGACGCTGGACGAGGGCGGCGTCTTCCGGCCGGAGTCATCGGAGATCCTGCGTTTGTTGCGGGGGGAGCGGTTCTCGGCGTTGTCGTCGATGGCGACGGCGGGGACGGAGGAGAAGTGGAGGCGGAGGGAGGCGAGGAAGGGGGCCTGGTGCCACGGGGCGGAGCAGACGGGGCAGGTAAGGGGGCCGGAGGAGGCGGAGCGGGCGTGGGCGGCGATGCAGGGGAAGTGGAAGGGGTGGGAGCACTCCGCCGTGAACACCGCCGCGCTGCCGCCGTTCTTGACGCCGTCAGAGCACACGCCGCACCGAGCCTGCACGCAATAGCCATTGCAAAAACGTCAATGAATCAAAATCACTCCAAGAAGAAGAAGAAGAAGAAGAAGAGGGGGAAAACACATTTTTTTTCACGGAGAATGAATCAAGGAACAAGGGAAGCAACATTGGAACGAGGAAAAGATCTCCTTTTTGGGCAGTAGCGGTAGGAAATAGGATGGGATGTGAATCATTTGAGTAGAAAGCACTCAATCAAAATCAAGGTAAAGCTGGTCCGGTCTGCTGTGATGACTGGTCTGATCTATCTTTTAGAGGAGCAGCCTTTTCTCTTCCCTTACAATTGCATCCTACTACCGCTATCTTCGAGATCATTCTCTTCTCTGTTTTTCTTTTCTCCCTCTTTACTCCAAGCATGTCTCTCTCTCTCTCTCTCTCTCTCTCTCTCTCTCTCTCTCTACCTTGGAGGGATCTCTCCATGGAACAAAAGAGAGGGAAAGGTTCTGAAATTAACCTGCTCTCTGAAATGACAGCTAAATTGGTGTAGATGGAAGAAGATGTCATTCCCAGAAGGAAAGAAAGAAAGGGGAAAAAAAAAAGAGGTGGCAAGCAAAAACAAAACAAAAGGGAGGAGGATCGTAAAGCTGCGGCTGCCGCTGCCGCTGCCGTATAATAATTAGTTAATTATTACAAGAAGGATAATCGAGTCTCAAGAGAGAAGGGGAAAGAGAGGGGAAGACGAGGATTAGGACAAAACAGAAGGTGGCGGTAATGATTGCTTGATTTTAGTTCTCCACTGGCACTGGGGATCACCAATTTCCAGCGGCCAAGGCAAGAGACAAGCAACAATTAACATTTGCTTTTGCATGAATTTGCATATGGTATTTGCATTGCATTGCAGCACTCAACAACAACAAAACAAGAGACGGAAAAAATCGTTTCTTTCTCTCTCTCTCTCTCGTTCTGGTTCTTCCTTCAAGAAGCCATGGAGAGAGACTAGGGACTACTAGGAGTCCAGGATACAGAGAGAAAGACAGACCTTGGTAGGGAAGATGGAGGCCTTGAAGAGCGCGAATCTGGATGGGGATCTGGGCGACGACGGCGCCGACAGCGCCTGCAGCAGCGGCATCCTCTTCTTGGCCGGCGCCGAGGGCGGGGTCGCGGCCTCCGGAGCGACCTGCGGCTGCGGCGGGGGCATGGTGCGGCAGCGGAGAGCTGGCGTGGAGGGGTTGCTTCCGATGCCGGAGAAGAATCCTCCGAGCTTGCCGGGGGTGCGGGCGCTGGGCGCGTCGTGCAGGCGGCTCTTGGTGGCGTCGTGGTCGTCTCGGCGGACGGACGTGCACAGTGCCCTCCGCCACCCCGTCCCCATCGTCCCTTCTTGGTCTCTCCCCACCGCAAGGAAGACTGGGTGGAAGATGTGTTCGCTCCTCGAGGAAGGAAACAAAGTGGTGCTTGCTACTTATATCTCACTCCACTTCCTCCTAATCGATTTTTTAGCATATCTAACACTATTTATCGTTGTATTTATAAAAATAGCTATATATATCTAACGTATTAATAAAAATAACGTTTTTGTTATTCAGTAGCCAGACAACAACGCCTATGGACTGACGTATAGCTGCAGCTATCTCTGCCATCCCACCACCAGACGACGAGGGGCCTGACGTCCGATGGCAAAGCGTGATTAAGCCGACTTAATTACCTATCTAATTTCTTACTATTTATTTAAATTTTTAAATATAACAAATAGGCTCAAAAAATCACAAAATTTTATATTCAGCCTCTTGACACAGCGTACTTAGCTACGTAATTTTTTGGTAATTTTATCCACTGTGAATGTTGTTCAACGTTCACACTATACACAGGGTTTGGAGACTTCAGTGGGCAAAGCTCCTCCGGCTTTGCTGTCACGTCGTACGGTCAAGGCGAGAACTCCTTCACACCACGAGCAGGATTTTAGAGTCCTTCGTTCACAACATTATTGCTAGTGGCTCGCAGTTTGACATGTCTCAGCTGGAGGATATCGACTCTTATCAGACTCAGTCTTCTGTACCTGAGTCCTAGACCACTACCGGCCACTGAGCAAATAGAACGGTCTCCATACCTCCTCCGAACTAAAATGCAACCTCCGAACCAGCTAACGTATTCAAACATCATTTCATCAAAATTTAAATGATGTTTGCATATTTCGTTCAAATTTTCAGCCAAAATGAATAAAATTTCATCATTTTATTCATTTTGTTGCCCTCTAAATTTTTTGCAAACCGAAATGTTTAACCCAGGTTCTAGGTAGCTGATGAGGGAGTGTTTTGCCTTTGATGCATACCAGAATCCATCAATATAGTACTTCATCAAATGCTCATAACTATAGTTGCCTACATTACATTGCTTCTATGGTCACCTCCTCGCTCTCTCGTCTGAATAAAAAAGCAACAGTACATCGACCGCCCCTTTTCGCTTCTCACCGTTAATTTACCAAAACTAGCTAAATTACTGCACAATTACACAATTAGATATTACAAAATATATTTATATCAAAATATATAGTTGTACTTGTTAACAACTCATGTGTTGATGTACGACCGAATATGGCGATTAGAGGTGGTGAATAAAATCCAACAAGATTACAAGACTTTTCAAATATTTTCTCTAAGCGAAAGTATGACTCCAATCCTTTACTCCAATAATTATGAGAAGTTGTGAAGTTTAAAGATCAAACACCCATATAAAAAGATCCAAATGAAACTATGCAAAATTAGTAGTACAACTATAGTAACTTGGTATTACCGCTATAATAACTTTGTTAGCACGAAAAGTTCCAAACAAAAATGTGCAAAATCAATAGCATCGCTACAGTGCGCAGCAGAATCAGTAGTGCCACTATAGTATCGAGTAGTATGGCAGGTACAGTAAAATTATCGCAGAAATAGTAAAATCATTACGATTTCCAAATCGAAAATTGTTTGAACTTTTGCTCCAATGGTCTAAATGGCTTCAAACTTAGCATGCACCTTCATTAGAATGTCAGTTTCAATGTTTTAGTATTGATCTTACATATGATTGTTTGGATTTGGGAGAACTCTGAATGAACTTGTACGATCACACAGAGAAAGACACAGAGATTTTATATAAGTTCGGGTCTTCTCTGGGAGAATAATAACTCTACTCTTGTGTGATTATTACTCAGTGGAATGATTACAATTGGGAAAGTAACGCGGAATGTCTTGTATTGCTTCTATTGCACTCTCCCTCTTCTTCATGATGTCAATCCCTATATAGCATGCAAAGTGGTGGTGGTTGCTCATTGCCAAGAGACGTCTTAACGTTTCGGATGATAATCATCCGACGGGAGTTATTGTCAGAGCCATGATATCCTGCTCGTCATCTGATGGCTATTATCAAGAGTAAAAAGAGGTTATGTGCAATCATTCTGGAGAATAAGTACACACGTTAACAGCCAATAATGTGATGGAAGGGAGCATCGTCCTAGACAAAGAAAAAGAACCCAATGGTAAATTAATCGATTTTGCAAGCGGGAGGGACTAGGAAGGAAGGAGGCTGCACGTAGACAGCGCAAGAAGAAGAAGAAGACTGCAGCATCTCTCTTATCGCAGGGAGTCGCATCGTATCCTCGATCCCCCTGTGACGCGAAGCACGTGCATTAGCACTAGACGATGCGCACCTCTAACTTTGTTAATATCTCACCATTTCCATCTTAAGCTTGTCATCCAGCTCTCAACCATGACTGTTTTACCAGCGGCCTCTCTTCTTTAGCGTCGGTAGCTTTTTCAGGCAGCGACGACCAACCTTGCCGGCGACCGTGGCAGAGCCATACACACACTATGGTGAATCTAGGATTTGGTTATATCTTGACCTCAATGATAGAATGATCTAGCTTATCTGGGCTGGACCATATAAACATTACTCAGACTAGACCGAATTTATCTAATTTGTACACTAGATATTTTTTCACAGATCAAACTAAAACCTACCATGTTGGAGATATGGCTCCGTCCCTGCACACACATCCATCCCTGCCTATTTTGCATCTCGTGGGCGTAGGCCGGCGGTGGGCTATGTGGATGGAGCATTGGAGCCGGGGGCAATCTGCGGATTTTCATACTTATTTTTCCCTAAACCACAAGGGAAAAAAAAATAGCTCTATAGCACTAGACGATGCATGTACACCTCTAACTCCTTAATATCTCACCATTACCAATCACACCATTTCCATCTAAGCTTCTTTTCATACTTGTTTTTTGAAACAAAATGCACAGTCGCTTCACTGTAACTAAAGGTGTCGCAACATGGCAGACGAGTGATTGCCCTCATGGTCACACATACAAGCTGGGCCAGCCAGCTGATCTCTCTTATTTTATCCGCTTAATTTGACGTGTTTAGATTCTTCGGTATTTGGAGCCATCGATCCTTCCATCATACCATAAGTGAATGATTAGCTAGGCAACGTCCATGCATTATGCCGCTCGGCTTGACAGTAAAGCTTCAGCATTATATTCCTCAGTGGAAGTGCACCGGAACTTCAAATTAAAAAGGCACAACCCTTCAAACAAAAATTTAAAAAGCACAAGAAGACGTCGGATCAGCAGCTACCTACGGATACTGACAATAATTGGTGATCAATGACTGATTGTAAGTTTATTCAAAAAGTGCCGCAGACACGTGATTGGTAAATTTTCTTACAAATGAGATAATTAGCTTTCTTACAACACTACAACAGAAATACTATTAGTAGACACCAAATCACAGACAGTTTGACAAAACGTCTGTGACGTACACTATCACAGACGGTTTTAATTTGGAGACCGTGTGAGTTGTTGGTGTCGAAAAAACGAGTATCACAGATGGTTCTTACCGATGAACCGTCTGTGATACTGGAATATCACAGACGGTTTTTTTATTAAAAACCGTCTGTGATAAGCTAATTATTAATCACCGCTCAGAACCGCATCTGTCTTCATTTCGATCCAGATTTAGCGGTGCCGCACCTAGAAGAGTCAAGACTTTCAGTCCAGTTAATTTGGTGGGAGGAGGCAGGAGAGCTTTGAAGATTCATACGTTCCTGGTTGCCCTAGATATGGTTAGTAATGAAATTTATTTTTCTTTGCATTACAATTTAGATCTAAGTTTTGGTGAGTGTTATTGAAGATGGTTTGCATCTACTTGACCATACATGATCAGTTCCCGTCATGTGGGAGGCCAAAATTGTTGGTTATAAGTGGTTCGTCGATCGCTGGGGAATAGCTGTTGTGTGTATAATATGAATTAAGCTAGCAAAGCCTCAATGCATATGGTATATATGTAGTAATAATTAATTAATTTAATTTTTAATACTAAGTTGTTATATATGCATAACGTAGGACTAAAGCTGGATGTATGCCGTGAACCGTGTGAGTGAAGAGTACATTAATGGCGTGTCTGCTTTTACAAGAGCTGCTGAGGAGGATATGTTGAATAAGGGGGTGTAATATATGCACTGTCCATGCACTGACTGCGAGAATTTAAAGATGTTTAAGAACCGAGAGCAGATTGAAGCGCACTTGATTCGGATGGGTTTCAAAAAGGGTTATACGTGTTTGACCAATCATGGTGAAATAAATGATATGCCGCCGGATGACATCACCGGTGAAGTCAATGATATGCCGCCGGATGACATCACCAGTGAAGTGAATAATATTCGTATCCGAGAAAACACGAATGTGGTGAGTAAAATCCATATTCGAAAATGTTCGAATTCGTATACGAGAATATTTGTATCCGTATTTGAGAATATTCGTATTCGCATTCGTATTCGAGAATATTTGTATTCGTATTCGAGACTATTCAATCCGTTTCTAGGACCCATGAAAAATCCGTACGAATTTTGTGAGTCAAAATTTGAATTTAGGCGGTTTAAAACCGGTAACAGGTCAAAAACCGATGAAAAATCGGCAAAACCGCTAGGAATCCATTTTATGCGATATTCGTATCCGAGAAAATCCGTATTCAAAAATATCCATTTTCGTATTCGAGAATATTCATATCCATATTTGAGAATATTCGAATTTGTATTCGTATTCATTTTAAAAAATATGGATTCGTATTCGTATTTGAGACCATTCGACCGTATCCGATCCGTTTCCACCCCTATCCCCACATAGTCATAGTAATTGTGTAATTTTTTGAGAATTTTATGTGCTTCAAATTTACAACGTTAATTTATATTAGTTTAATCATGAAATTAGCGATGCTTAGGCAGATCATGCATGACAACAGTCTACAACGCTCGATAGATCGCTACAGTGCTTCGCAGCGGCATGACAGCGTAAGACAGTTGCAATTTCTAAGAGATTAGTTTACGGAATTCATACTGGTCGTTACTGTACCTGTTTCGTACATCACTTCAGTTGGAGCGGGCGCAACACATGGCGAGAGCGTCCGAGACTGCCCTCACCAGCCCAGACACACCACCGGCCATGCAGAATACTTTGAAGTACATCCTAAAGCAGGTCAAAAAATAGTGTACCACCTAAGCTGCGGCCATTTGACGAATCACGCCATGCACATCGGGCACCCAGAGAGGGCACTATGCTCACCCACCAGGTCATCATGACCTAGCGAGTCCGGTTGACCATCGCAATCTACTAAGTTTGCCCAGCGTCGTAGTACTAGCCACCGATCATCCACGGGTCGTATCAACGAGGAGGTAACTTACGTACAAACCTAGGTTTTATTTTCCTGTTAGGCCTTACATTCCACTAACATCATGGCGTTCTCCCGCTACAGATCCGTCGTTGAGATGCATCACTTTTGACGTCCACACCACCTACACAGACTACCGCTCCCCGTCGTTCATCTTCGCTGCACATTCGGGAGGTATGAGATTCATATTGTACATTCGAAATATTTATTGTGACTAACAATGTTTCATTTTGCAGCCTCCAATTCAACGTGGGGGTGACGTCAAGTCCACCAATGATGATACAGACCTCCCGGATGCTTCCAGAGAGCGGTACAGAGTGCCATGGTTTGCAGCGTATCCAGGGCAGAGCTCAGTGTTCACACCATACGCAGGGTTTAAAGACTTCGATGGGCAGAGTAAATTAGAAGTTACTACTGTTCAGAAATTGGTTGCTGCTGGACGCAGTCGTGGAAATCTGTGAGTTTGACTTGGAAGATGGACAAATTAAAATTTTGGTGTAACTAAATAAAGATAGATAATTTTTTGTATATTTTAGAAGTGGTATGGTTTACTATATTGGAACTCGTTTGCTATATGTAACAACTACAAATATCGAAATTGTACAAATTTTTGAGTACATTCACAGCTACGTACGTTGTGTCAGAAGGCTGCACATAAAATTTTGTAATTTTTTAAGTTTATTTGCTATATTTAAAAAGTCAAACAAATAGTAAGCAAAAAATTAAATTAGGGTAGGTAATTAAGCCGGCTTAATCCCCTGCAGCTTTGCCACTGGACGGCAGGCCACGGGCGTTATCATCCGGTCACCGGATGGCTCACAGGCATTACCATCCAGCCACCAGACGACAAAAACGTTATTTTTGTCAATACGCTAGATATACGACTGTTTTTGTAAATACAGTGACAAACAGTGCCAAATATAATAAAAAGTCCTTGATCCCTGCATTGTATTGTGCAGCTGCCATACGTGCAGCTGCTAGTGCAGACTGCAGAGTAGCAGGTCATGTGACTACCCGTAGGTAGGCTGCTGCAGAGTAGCTAGGCATGTCTTAGTAGGGGACATGCCTAGCTTAGTACGTTACAGAGTCTCAACGTTGGCTACCTCAAGAGATAGGTTAATTAGGCTCAGTACTAGGATGGAGGGTAGAGGTGGCCACCCTCTCGGGCCAGCCCAAAGCACGCTACTGTTGGCCCAGCCTAGCACGGCAGGGCCCACCACCGAATCGTGTTGGGCCAGCCTAACACGATGCGTCCGGCCATGTTTGAGCCGCCACCCTGGGCTGGCGTGCCCGCCTGGCACGACACAAATAGTGCTGGGCCCGGCCAGGCACGATCTAGCCTAACACGGTCCGCTCATTTTTAATATTTATATGATTTTATTTTGTACTTTTAAATTTTATAAGTTAAATCTTATAAGTATAAATAATTTTATTTTGTATTTTTAATGTTTTTATATATTTTCTAAGATTTTTCTATTTTTAAAAATTTTCATGCCAAATAGGCGAACCGTGCCTGGCCGGCTCGATAGGCTAATCGTGTTAGGCTGGCCTGGCATGACCCATGAGTCTATCAAGTCGTGCTTGGGTCGATGCCTTAGCCCATGGACCAGCATGGCATGATCTGTTTAAGTAACGGACCAAACGGGCTATGCCTAAATGAAATGTACCCGGATAGACCTATGCTATACCGAGAAGTGCCATCTATTTAGCCACCTCTAATGGAGGATGTAGCCTTATTTATTAGGCTGCATCATAGACGACGGATCTTGTTCTCAAATCCAAGACAGTGCACTCGGAGCCAATAATTGTGCTTATGCTCAGCAGAAGGCCCAGCTTTTCGATGAAAGTTTTGTTTTTGTAATAATTGTGTAGCACATGCAGTTAACCTGGTAACGGACTAATAATAACGTAATCATGCATTGCATGGGTTGGGGAGGCCAGCCAGCCAGCCACTCCATTGCATTGCATTGCATACACAGATGTGTGCACGTTGTTGGACGGCCCAGCCGGCCGCCGGGTACAACTGAAGCTTCAATGGAGGCGAATGCTGGCACTGCTATGTATCCTCTGCACCGCTGCAAAACCATCTATCTGGCACTACACTTTGCTTCCTGACAGACTTGTAAGAAGGATGCGAAGAACGCTGAACATGATTAATTGTAACCAAAGGGTATTCACAATGTGGAGGGTGAGACGGATCAATAAGCTTTTCTTGTTTCTTTTTCGGAAAACGATCCCCGTGCGTGCATTTCAGTCACTGCTCTTTGGGCTATCAGTCAGTTCTAGCCGTAAGTTCTGTTTTTGTCAAAATTTTAGGTCGATCTACACCTCACATGTTGGATCCAAAATGCCTCTGTGCATTGTTAAAATGAGCAATATAAATGTACTAGAAGATACAGTTGAAGCACAGAGGCTCTCTACCATATTCTAGCACAGCTATCCTCGGCACCTCGAGTATTAATTCCTTGAGTTAAGTTCCACATCAAAATATTTCCTATCAGTTGCATCAATAATATGAATAATTCCATATTGAGTTAAACAAACAATAACCACAATAAATGTTGAAAGCCACATAAAAATCCCAATATCTCCTACTTGGCTGAAACATTTTAATCAATAAACTGAAGTTTCATGACTTAATCATGCTTAGAAAATAATTCCTGACTAACTGGATTAGTCAGCGGATCTTCCTTCAATGTGTTTATTTTTTACTTTGAAATAAGTGATAGGTTGTGATGTACTTTCCTTCAAATGCAACAATATATTCAGTTTCCATGGAGGAATGAGCAACTATATTCCATTTCCTTCTGCACAAAGATATAGCACCTCCTGCCAAAGTAAATAGATAATCAGAAGTCATTTGCCAATCAGCATCAGAATAACCTTGCAGTTGAAGATTATGACCATTAAAATATAGTGAATAATCCATATATTCCTTTAACATAACACAGTACATATTTGATTTATTTCCAGTGCTCTTCCCCGGGTTACTTTTGATATCCACTAAGAATTACAATGGCATGGCTAAGGTCAGATCGTGTGAATAACATAGTATACATAAAATATTCTAAAGCTAAAGAATAAGAAATTCCATTCATTCTAACTTTTTCCTCAGCAGTATTTGGACATAATTTTTCACTGAGTATAGTTCTCTTCTTCCTCAGGAGTATCTGGATATAATTCCTCATTGGGTATAGTATCTTCGCAATAGGTGCATTAACCGGTTTGTTGTATTCCATAGAAAATTATTTAAAACACTTCCATGGTATACCTTTTGGGACAACCCAAAAAACCTTTTATTTTGATCTCTATGTATTTCCACTCCTAAAACATAGGAAGCTTCTCCCATATCTTTCATATCAAATTTAGAAGATAACCAAGCTTTCACTTCCATCAATGTATTTTTATCATTAGAAGCAATGAGAATATCATCAACATATAAAGACAGTAAGACAAAATATTTACTCATAACTTTTGTATACATGCAATGATCACCTTCCGTCATTGAAAACCCATATGACGTGATAGCATTATTAAATAGAATGTACCATTGACGTGAAACTTATTTAAGACCATAAATTAATCTATTCAACTTGCAAACCTTATTTTCATTTCCTTTTTATCCAAAACCTTCCGGCTATTTCATCTATGTTTCCTCCTCAAAAAGCTATTAAGAAAGGTTGTTTTAACATCCATTTGGTAGAGTTCAAGGTCATAGTAAGCCGTCAATGCACTAATAATACGAATTGAAATAAATTTAGCAACAGAAGAAAAAGTTTTCACAAAATCAATACCTTCCTTTTGTGTGAAGCCCTTTAGCAACAAGTCTAGCTTTATATTTTTCCACTGAACCAGCTGCATTTAATTTCTTGTTAAGCTTTTCTCTCAAATCACCATTAGGCTTCCTCTTTTGCCAATTCCTTTTATTATTGCCTTTTTCCTCTCTAAGGTGTAACTCAAAAGTATTTCTTTCCATTCCTTGAGAAAGTTTTCTATCTTCTTCCATAAGCAAATGATGCCTAAGAGTGTGCATACTAAGTATCCTTTCAGAATGACAAAAGTATATCTTAAATTGTTTCCATGAATTTAGCAAAGAGTTTAAAACAACCATGACCTGCACTCCTTCAGAAAAAGGATAACCAGCATTTTTAATTCCTTTGCTAAAACATAGAGTTTATTAAGATGCTCGTTAACTAAAGTGCTATCAGAAATCTTAGTAGAGAAAAAACGATTAACAAGATTAAGCACTTTAATAAGAGATACTTCTCCAAAATCATGTTCTAGGCTACGCATTATTTTTCGCGCATTCTATTCACCCTTATATTCAGCAGCCAAAGGATCAGTCATTGATCCCAACATAAAAATCCTAGCCCTTTTATTATCCTTAATCCAATTCTCATATTCTTCTGCATAATTTTCGTTTTTCTCAATAGTGGTATTTTTCTGGCTCTTCTGGTTTGTTTTTGTCTATAACATAATCTATGTTTTCAGCATAAAGTAAAAAAAAAGCATGATTTTTCTTTTTTAAACCGTGAAATTTAAGCCATCAAATATATAAGATCTAAATAGATTAGAAAATATGGTGTTGATTTCTGTGTAAGAATAACTGTTACCGAATCTTGTCATGAAGCAACTTTTCTTCACGGATACCACACGTTCCAAGGATGCAGAGCCTGATCACCGCGCTCTGGTTTCTTGTAAAAAAAATTTGCTTCCACCCTGATCACCGCCCACACGGTTCCGAGTCATACACCATAATCAGATTATTTATGAGATCAATTTCTATCTGATCATGTGGGTCAACAGTCTGCAGAGCTGATCCTACAAAACAAACCCAGCTAATTTCGCCCGGTGCTGTACCCGGGTTAAACAAATGCATGCATATCAAATTCCAGTAGACTTGATCTCAATAAATATGTTTACCATATTCCAGCACAGCCGTCCTCGGCACCTCAAGTATTAATTCCTCGAGTTAAATTTCGCATCAAAATATTCCCTGTCACTTACATCAATAATATAAATAATTCCACATTGAGTTAAACATACAATAACCACAATAAATATTAAAAGCCACATAAAAATCCCAACAAACTTCCCTTTTGTTTTTTAAGCGACGGATCCTTACATCAAAAGATTGCTCCTTTCTGTGGGGTTTGTGTTTGAATTGCTTGTTCTTGGTTCAAATGATCAAATTACATGTCTAGTATAGTATTTGGCGGAAGTATGGATTACATGACAAGGTGACAGACAACTTTTAGTGGTTGATGTGCAGATTTGTTGCTGGCTTAATCCAAACCCCCTTAGTTCTTTTCACTGTGGTGGATTAGACCAAAAACTCTCATATCCTTTTCATGATCTTTTCGCTGGGGCCGTTCTTTTTTCAGAACGAGGACAATTGATTGATAAAGCTGCCTTCAACAAGAGTTGACGGGATAGTTCCCTGGAGACTTCCACCCTCGAATACGTTTCCTCGTGGCATTATCTCCTTTGGGTGCATGCTGCTTCGATCATATTGTGCGATTGCATTGCAACATCGTATTGAGACAGCTTCCTGGTGGTTTCTCCCTTTCTTCTTAATCGACAACCCAATCTATCAATCCTCATACAATGTAACTTCTTAAATTCAGATCAACGACAGCACCAAATGGATAGCTCAAAACTTGGGAAAGATCAGAATTCAGCAACCTGTATTGTTATTTCTCAAGGTGATTATTGACTTCTCCACAAGTAAATATTGAATGACACTCAGATGGAGGTTCTACTCGAAGCAACTGATTTCAAATAACAAAATCCATCGAATTCAGATGTTACACCGCACAATGTCAAAAGCACTAATTGTCTACATCTTATTATTATTTGCCATCTCCTCCACATCAAGCTCTACTGCCAAAACTGGTGAATCCTGATCCATGGCAATACGACTGTTGCAGAAACAGTAGGAACAAACAATTAGCTCATGTCCAAGTTTGGCACAAGATTTGAGGCGACACTGAATTTAACGAAGGATCCTACCTGTTCTCCACTGGACCGTGATCGACGGCTGTTCTTAAAGAGTATATCACTCTGCCAAGGATATCAGTCATAGGGACAGGTCCAAACAAGCGGCTATCCCTAGCTTCCTGCCACCAAAGCAATCACGATAAACTCATGAAACGTCCTTCGCTGAGATGCAATAATACTCATTTGTTAAGCAACGTTCTACGCTTTAGGCATCTACAATGAGGACGCGCGTATCTCACTCTTACGTAACTAAAATATGAAGATATCATGGTAGAACACCAACCAACAAATTACGTATATTATTGCTTGATGCATCAATAACATACATACCTTTGGCTTCAGTGATTGGTTGTCTGCCAGGACCCAGCATTGATCCTTGAGAAGTACAAAAGGTTCGTCCTTCTCATCACTAGAGGCCATCTCATAGCCTTCCAAGGCAGCCAATCGTCGAACAATTAAATCATCAGATTTCTCTGGGTCTTTTAACAAGACGACATCCCCCACAAAGACATGTCTGCGCAGATAGTTTGATGCATAAAAGACTACTATATATGGAGATATAAATGTTAAAGCTGACTGAACAGATATTCTCTTTCACTATTTCTATTCGGAAAAGGGTTCAAGCAATAGATGATGCAAAACTTCATACAAATGCATGATAATGCTTCGTGTATGATCTCATCAGTTAATTTAGAAAGAGAGATCATTATCCAGTATCAGCCACTCCAACACATATCACATCATGATAGAACCCGCACCGACTATTAGAAATCCACCAATCCACATGTGGTGCAGTCAGTACGTAGATATGGATAGGGGGGGCAAAAGGTGCGTTCTTTTCGGCTACGGTTTATAGCATATGGCTATAGCTGATGACTTTTTTCCTAGCACGAGCACTTGTGCGAACGAACTGAATGTCGATAAGTCGATAAGCAGTTTTGAAAAGGCTATCCTGATAAGCCGTTTCAAAACGACGGCAAAAAAACCACTCTGTTTGTTTGTTCCGAAGAAGCCATAAGCTATAAGTTGAAAAAAACAAGACCAAAGAGTGTATTATGGGCTACAACAATGGTTGTAGAGCCTAGCATAGCTATGTTAAGAGATAACTGAGCATGCCATGACGTTGTTAGGATTTTCACGTTTCAATGGGGTTAGATGATCTAGTTTTTAATATTATTACTTTACTCAACTGATAGATTCCACAACAAATCAGAATTTTGGAATAAAAGATAAATAAAGAATTGAATTTGAGAGATAATTAGACTTTAGATAATCAACACAGTTTGCAAATTATCATCATTTATAAACAAACAGAAAACTAGATCAATAAATAAAAGATCAGTCTCTAAAATGGTCTACTCATCAATACAACATTCAAAAAATAACACCAATGATCATAAAGATGTATGATCAGAGTATAATGCTAATAAAAAATAACAAGGGAGGTGAAGACAGCACATGTATCAAAATAAAAGTGGCAACTTATTGCATGTATTATATTTAAGTGCAGATGCACTGTTACTATCTTCTTTTTCTCCTCCTAGGGAATCTCAGAGTTACAACCTTAACTAGAATCATTATTCATTACTTATTAGTATGAAACAATATTGTGTATGTAACTAGTTCATCATATAGCAGATAAATTCGTAGGTGAACCAGGGGGGCAGGATTTGTACATCAGTTTTCCATAGAATTTGGGTATACATTTAAGTTCTACTATTACGTCGATCATTCAGATAATATACAAATTAAGAAAAATCAGGATTGCATGTAGAAACAGAGCCATGTGCTGTGCAGATAAGGTCCAAAGCTAAGCCTACATAAAAACTCCTGTTCCCAGTCCAAAAATAGAAAATTAGAAGTGATTTTAAAAAGGCACCGAAATGCCAATCATCGAACAATTAAATCATCAGATTTCTCTAGGTCTCTAACAAGACGATATCCCCAACAAAGACTTGTCTGTGAAGATAATTTGATGCATAAAAGGCTGCATTAAAGCTGACTCAACAGATGTTCTCTTCGACTATTTCTTTTCGGAAAGGTGTTCAAGCAATAGATGGTGCCAAACTTCCTACAAATGCATAATAATGCTTATTCTATGAGATCCACCAGTTTTGATTTAAAAAGACTTCATATAATCAACACAATCTGAAAATTATCATCTTTTCTACACAAGCAAAAATTACATCAGTAATCAACCGATTCAGTCTGTAACATGATCTGTTCATCAATACTACATCTTAACAAATAGCACCAATAATCATAAAGATGTAAGATCAGAGTATCATGACACAACAAAAATAACAAGGAAAGTGAAGACAGCACATGCAGTCTCAAAAGAGAGAAACAGGTAACAACTTTAAGTGCAGTTGCACACAATGTTGATATCTTCTCTTTTTTAAAAGGAAATCTCAAAGTTACAACTTACAACCTTAACTATAATCATTATTCATTGCTTATTAGCATGAAACAATCTTCTGTATGTGCTATTGCATCATATGGCGACAACATTAGTAGCGGACCAGGAAGCAGGCTTTGCATATCAGTTTTCCATAGAATCTGAGTATATATTGAAGTTCTAACTCTGCCGATCATTCAGATAATTTACAAATTAAGAATGATCAGGACTACATGTAGAAACAGAGTCATGAGTCGTGCAGATATAGACCAAGGCTAAGTCTACATCAAATCCTATTCCTGGTCCATATCCTAGTTGTCTCCAATGAGCATTGAGCAACGCACAACCATCCAGGTCATGCATCAGTCCAATTCCAACTCGACATACTGAATAACTTCGCCGCATGTGTTGCTGCTGCCAACAGCAAGCCAAACCAAAAAAAAAAAAATCCAGTACCTTTAACTGTTTAGGAGACCTGGCTTGTTTACGGTGTTAGTCGCTGGACTCTTGCTCTTGGTGATAGCAAGATCCTTACTTTCATGGAGAGGATGACACTAGGAGATGGGGCAAGTTTTCTTGTTTATTTCTCACACAATGCCATGCCAACCTGAGGGGTTGGGGATACAAATTTATAGGCTGAGAACCAGCCAAGCATATGCTAAGATGCTATCCTAGATGCTGTCCTAAAAGCGGTCAATATGCTGTCCTAAAGCAGATGCTGTCCTAAAAGCAGATGCTGTCCTAAAGCAGATGCTGTCCTAAAAACAGATGCTGTCCTAAAGCAAAAGCAGATGCTGTCCTAAAGCAGTCAAAAAACAAAAACTACCACAGCCCCACAAAGACCACAGTACAGAGACTTATTCATCATTCTCCCCCTAAGTCTTGTGCGTCGTCTTGTGGGAGGGTTGAACCATCCTGATCTTGGAGCAGAGCTCAAGGAACTTGATCCTTCCAAGAGGCTTGGTGAGCAGATCCGCAAGCTGATCCGTGGTGTTGATGTAGCTTGCCTTGATGCTTCCTTCATCCAAGCAGCCTCGGATGAAATGGTACTTCACCCGGATGTGCTTGCTCCGTTCATGAAAAATGGGGTTCTTTGCCAGGGCTAGAGCGGACTTGCTGTCCACCCTGAGCTCCATGCTTCAGTGTCCCTGCCGAGGAGATCACCAAGCGATCGTGAGCGAGTGCTCGAGTCGAGCGGTGGAAGCCGCTATGTACTCGGCCTCACCGACAAGGCCACCACCGCCGCTTGATCGATCGCGATGAACGAGACACTTGCCGAGGAAGAAGAGAATCCGCTTGTGCTCTTGCTAGTGTCGATGTCGCCGCGTGGTCGTCGTCATTGTGCGAAGCGACGTGTGTGCCGCGGGACACCTCGGGTAATGGAGGCCGTGGTCAAGAGTCCCGCAACGTAGCGGATGATCCTCTTCACACTGTTGATGCTCGTCGTCGGCCGTTGCATGAACCGACTAACGAGCCGACGGAGAATGCCAAGTCCGGCGTGTGTGGGCGAGGTAGCGAAGGCTCCGCACAAGACGCCGCGATCGCGTGAGCGCCCACCTCCTCCGTCGTCTTTGTCGCGGCTCGGCCGACCTCTCCTCCATTGGAGTGAGAGTGGGTTGCGATCGGTGAGCCCGGCTAGCTCAACGACGCGCTTGGCGTGGCGATGCGTCGGCGTGATCCGGAATCATCCCGTGCACCTCGATCCCTAAGTAGAAGGAGAGACCCGTGTCACTCATCCGGAAGGTGGCCTTCATCTCTTCCTTGAAAGCCGCCACCTCGCATCCTTGGTGCCGTGATCACCAAGTCGTCGACGAGACACCCACCGCCAGGCGTTGCGCCTTTGCCCGCCGCCAGATCGACCTCGTGTGCGCTCTGCTGGAACCCCATTTGCTTGAGGTGGAGTCCACTTAGCGTTCCACGCCCTCGGTGCTGTCGCAAGCCATGAGGGCCTTGCGCAGCGAGCACCTGCCTCCTTGCCGGGGATCGCAAATCCCGGCGGCCGATGCACGAGACCTCCTCCTTCAAGTCGCCGTTAAGAAATGCCGACTTGACATCCATGTGATGAACACGCCACCTTCCGGGCAGCTAGCGCAGGAGGAGTCGCACGGACTCCATCCGCGCGACGCGTGCGGCGCCATCGGTCGACCCCTCCCGCCGCACGAAGCCTCGTGCCACCAAGCGAGCCTTGTGCTTGACGATGGCGCCGGCCATCCCGCTTCGCCTGAACACCCACTTAAGGGTGATCGCGCGGTGGCCGGCGGGAAGATCCGCCGGCTCCCACGTTCGGTTCCGCTCGACGGCGCCCATCTCTCGCTTCATCGCGACACGCCACGCCGCGTCTCCTCGCCTCGGCGAAGAGCGGGGCTCGCCGTCGTCGCATGCCAAGTGCGGCTCGCCTCGCGATCGCCGCTGCGCCGATCCGAGGACGGCGGCTCGCCGAGGATGTTGTCCATGGTACGATAGCGCGAGGCTCGTCGTCGTGGGGCAACGGAGTAGCGAACTCCACCATGCGCTCCTCATCGTGGACCGGCGTTGGGCCGATTCGGTGGTGTGGCGCCGGTGCGGGAGAGTGGTGGCCGGTGGTGAAGGGTGGGCGTGGCCGGCGAAGGTGGTGGAGCACTCGCCGAGCCGGTGGCGAGCAAGGTGTCGAGGTGGACGAGCTCGGTGAAGACGAGCCGCTAGCTCCCGCTCTCTCGGTAGACGAATCGACAACAAAGTCCACGAGTCGAGGCCGAACCATCGCCCACCGCCTTGTCTCACGGCCCGCCGCCGTCGAACACGGCGCCACGCGAGATGCGACGCCTTGACGTGTGACAGGTCGAGGATGCGGTAGGCCTTCGAGCCCTCCGCGAGCCGATGAACACTCGAGTGCTCACGCCGCCGAGCTTGCCGATGTGGCCAAGCTCCTGGCGAACGTGAGGAGCCAAGACCCGCAAGTGGAGACCGCCGGCTTGCGCCATGCCAGCCTCGACGGCGCCCCGCTGCCGAGCGCCTTGGTAGGCGAGCGGTTGAGGATGTAGACGGCGCCACCACCGCCTCTCCCGTAAGAGGCGGCAGCATCCCCTCGCTGAGGAGGGCGAGCCATCCCCACAACCGCGGTTGCGCGCCGACGACGCCGTTGCATTGCGGGGTCATGCGGGCGCGGAGTAGTGGCGCTGAATGCCCTCATCGCAGTGATGACGCGATTCGGCCGCCGTGAATTCGCCGCCGTTGTCTATGCGCAGACGACGCGCAGCTTGCGGCGCGCTCGCCTCCGCAGCGACTGCGTGCGCTGATGGCGCCCGCACCTCTCCTTGCCGCCGAGGACCATCACCCACATGTGGCGGAGAGGTCGTCGACGGCGGCAGGAAGTAGCGTCGCCCTCCGGTGTGGCCGGTGTCACGGGCCACACAAGTCCCGTGCACGAGCTCGAGCCTCTCCTTGGCTCGGAAACTCGCTTCGCTGGGAAAGGAGTCGCCTGCGCCGTCAACACGCAGACGCCGCAGAGCCGCTCCACATGGTCAAGGCACGGCAGCCTCGCACCATTTCGTGGCACCGAGCCGCCGTGGCCTCGGTGAAGGTGCCCAAAGCGCTCGTGCCATCGCGCACGCCTCGTCGTCCCGACGAGCCGCGAGACAGAGGGTTGTGCCACCGCGACGTGAAGAGTGTAGAGTCGATTTGCGCCTCGTTACCTTGGCAAGGAGGCGGCGTCGAAGATCCCAAATCCGCAGCACCTCGTGCTCGATCTCGACACGCGAGCTATTCTCATCCACCGTCCCAAGTCGATGATGGAGTTCCGCAGATCGGGGATGTAGTAGACGCCGGAGCGGCCGGTGCTCGCCGATCTTGGCGACAAAGACGACAGAGCCGACGCCCTTGATCTCCACACGGCGAGGCGTCGCCGAACTTGCGGTGCCTCGAACGCTGAGTCGAGCTCGAGAAGAACTCCGCCGCCGGCCATGTGGTGGGTGGCGCCGGTGTCGAGGCACCACCCGTCGGTCTTGTCATTGCCGGAATCGCCCCCGGGAGCGTGCGTGTTTTGGCTCGTCAAGGTGGAGGAGAGCCATCGCGCCGGCGTGCCGCCGAGGTAGTTCGATGCTCGCATGAGCAATGAACAGACCGCCGCTCCTCCTCCTCCGCTGCGCGATGTGGGCTCGCCGCGTCGTGGTCGTCGACACTCCTTGGCCCAATGACCAAGCTTGCCGCAGCTTGTGACAAGAGTCGTTTCGTCGCGCTTTGCTTGCCAAAGACGCCGCCTGGCGCTTTGCGCGCTTGCCGCGCTTGCCACTCTTGCGCCTCTCGTCGTGGAAGAAGGCTCCTTCTTCTTGTCACCTTGGCCAGAGCCCACCGCTTCTCGAGCGGAGGAGCTTCCGCCAATGGTGACGGTCCCGAGAGGCTCGTGGCTCATCGATGTCGACGACCTTGAAGCGACCCAACGCCTCCTCGATGGTCATCGTGGAGAGGTCCAGCAGAGACCCGATCGAGCGAGCCATCCGCTTGTACTTCTCGGGACGCGGCGGAAGAGCTTCTCCACGCTCTCTCCTCGCCGTAGGTGTCGCCACCGAATCGCACCAACTTCGCAGCAGAGTGTTGAGACGAGAGCAAAGTCATCAACGTCTTCACCGCTTGAAGGCCGTGTTCTCCCACTCCGCGCGTAGTGCTCGCAATGTAGACTTGCGCGCGCGGTGCCGCCGATGCGTTCTGCGGCGATGGCGTCCCAAGCCTCTTTGGCGATCCGCTTGTTGGTAGCGAAGCGCATCTCGGGCGGATCGCGGCGATGAGAGCATCCAGCGCCGTCGATCTGGTCGTAGTCGACGCCGCCGTCATCGGATCGCATCCCACATATGCGCGCACCGAGCTTTACCTCATCACCGCAGCCCGCTCGACGTAGTTGGTCTTGGTGAGGTAGGCCACCCGCCGCCGGCCGACGCCCCCGACGATACTGGTACTCGTGGTGGCCACGATCAGCAGGGAGAGAGTCGCGTTACTGCGAGGCGCGCTCTCCGTCGACCGTCTGACGCCGCCGTCTGCGGCCTCCTCGAGCGCCACCGCCGTGCGCGCTCCTTCAGAGCGCCGCGCGCGCGCGCGCTATCTGAAGTGCCGCGCGCGCGTGGCGTCTTGCGCCGCCATTGCGCTGTTCGCCCTGCGCCGCCTCCTCTCCAGCGGTGAGGGTCGCGACGGCGCTTTCATCAATGAGCCGAGCCGCTGTTGCTGCCGCGCAGAGCCTTGACTCTCTGCCGCTGCCGCGACGCGCCGCATCGCCGCCCGCCGCTTCCACCTCGCTGGCTGCCGCTGCCCCGACCGCGCCTTTCCGCCGCCGCGTCTCTGCCGCCGCTCGCATGGCTGCTCTGCTGCGACGAGCTCGGCTGTCACGACGCCGCATGCTCGAGGCGGCCGTGGCCGAGATCGCCTGCGGACATGGCGCGCATCGGGAGGCGTTGCGTGGAGAGAGGGTCGCCGACGAGCCCGCCGTCTCGGAGAGAGTGAGCGGGCGGCCGGAGCTGCTGCTTGCATCGGGTTGGGCTGCTGCGAGGCGGAGAAGGAGATGAGCGAGGAGATGCTCAGCTACATGATACTAAGGCTCGATACCACTTGTTAGTATTTGGACTCTTGCTCTTGGTGATAGCAAGATCCTTACTCTCATGGAGAGGATGACACTAGGAGATGGGGCAAGTTTTCTTGTTTATTTCTCACACAATGCCATGTCAACCTGAGGGGTTGGGGATACAAATTTATAGGCTGAGAACCAGCCAAGCATATGCTAAGATGCTATCCTAGATGCTGTCCTAAAAGCGGTCAATATGCTGTCCTAAAGCAGATGCTGTCCTAAAAGCAGATGCTGTCCTAAAGCAAAAGCAGATGCTGTCCTAAAAGCAGATGCTGTCCTAAAGTAAAAGCAGATGCTGTCCTAAAAGCAGATGCTGTCCTAAAGCAGTCAAAAAATAAAAAACTACCACAGCCCCACAAAGACCACAGTACAGGGACTTATTCATCATACGGAATTACCACCCCAAGTCACTATCTTCATAAATATGTATGATTTTCTTATTTTCGCAGAAAATTTCCAGCCTAAATTTCAAAATTATGCTTCAGAGTTGTGCTCAGATTTGATTAGTTTAATATTGGTTTTTTCTGGCAAGCAGCAAGTCACATGGAACAATGTTAGTTGACTGCTGCATTAGAAGTTCTACATCATAAAAATCAGGCAACCCTGATTCAGTGTTCACACAATTGGTGGGAAGTACCGACAGCAACATTGGGAAAATCTCAATACGGAAAGAGAAAAACAGGCCAACATATAAATATATTTATGAACAATATAAGTCGGAACACTTAATTGTTGAGGCAGAAACACTCTCAGTGCTCAGTTTTAGTTTAATGGCTTTAGATGTTAAGAGGATCTGCAAGGACTAAAATGTAAAAAAGTTATTTCTAAAGCAAAACTAGAGGAGTAAAGCATAAAAAAAAAGATACTACTAAGATTGCGATAAAATTTATGGCATGGACTAGTATTTCATCTATGTTCACTTCAACCATTCCCTGTGAGCCAATTATAGAACTAGGCTACACAGATTCGTTCAACCACAATATAAATCTTATGCAAAGACATAGACTGCTTGCTAAGCAATAGCATGCTAGCGATTGGCAAGATTACAAAGAGAGGGTAGAGGGGAAAGGGAAGTAGGTAATCGATTACGTTGGGGCTGAATTGGCGAGCTTCCTGACAAGGAGGGTCCCTCCAGTTGCAGACACAATGGGGGCCATGGCTTCTCCCCCTTTGGTCCAACGCGTGAAGGTGAGCTTGCCTTGGAAAAAGCTTTTCCATATAGCATCAGTTAGCTCTGTGCCGTTGATCTGGCCGACATTATACTTCTGCATGAAGATGGACAAAAAGCAAGATATAAACGAATAGAAGAAACAAGCATATAAATTGGACAAAAAGCAAAATGTAAACGAAGAGGAGAAACAAGCATATAAATTGGTCTACCCTGTTGTTCAGGATTAAGCCAAAGATGATGTAACAACTGAGTTGCTAGTTTGCTACGGTATGTTTTTTCTCCATGGATCCGACCGGCATGGAAATCCACAATGAACAAGACAAGAAAATGTGTGTGAATAGATAAAAATACACGTGATGTATTCATTCGATGATCTTTCCTATGATTTTGTTCTTCTCCTGTACTCAGCTTAATTAGCTCCAAATCGAGAATAATCGAAAGTGAGCGACAGGCGTCTTACAGGCCGGCAGGCAGGGCAACTAGAAGAAGGCAAGAAAAGAAAATCGGATAGTAGCATGCATGGATCAAGAGAGCAAGGTAGCACCAACCTTCCATGAGAGGGAGATGGAGTACTCGAACTTGTGGGCGGCGTAGCGGAACCATGTCGACAGAGAAACCATCCTTAGCTCCTCCTCCTCCTCCTCCTCCTCCTCCTGCTGCTGTACTGATCCCGTCTCCTTGGAAGGCTCGGCGGCGGCGGCGGCTTCGACTCCCAGTCAGAGGAGCCACCTGTGCTGCCTCCCAAAATCCCTAGAGCGAAGAGGGAAGCAGATGCGGCCGGAGGAGGCAACGGCGAGAGGGGAGGGGAGGTGATGGTTCTAGGCTAGGCTAGGGTGGTTCTTGTTTCGGATCTTGGACTAGACGACGACGACGGTCCACCGATCATTGGGCCGGGCCGCATTCCGTATTTTTGGGCTCCCGTAAAGCTGAAAAAAAAATTCTTCCGAAATTGAACCGTTCATTGTCCTAAATAAGGTCCTGTTTGGCAGAGCTCTAAGTGCTCCAGATCCACCAAAATCAGCTCCAAATCTGATTTTTTTTTACCCAAACACATCTCCTCTACGGAATCCGGATCCATGAAAAATCCAGATCTGAGGGTCAGATCTATGGATTTCATGGAGCACCTCAAGGGGTGCTCTGAAAACATGAGTTTTGTACCTCCTCATGGAGTTAGGAGTAATTACCCACCAATGCCACTCATTACACAGAAAAACGGTTCATTATTTTTTTCTCGAGTCGTCTTCCCATCGCTGCGCTTAGGACGCGCGCCGCCCGACGCGCGCTTCGCGCCGCCGCGCGCCGCTCGCGCGGCCGCGGCCAGCCGCTAGCCGCGCCCGCCCTTGCCACGCGCCATGGCGCGCCAGGTTTCGCCACGACGCGCCAGACGCGCTTCGCCATGGCGCATGCGCCGCCATGGCGGCCGCGCTTCGCGCGCCGCGCCGCTCGCTTCGCCGCCCGCCGCGCCGCCCCGCATTGCGCGGCCTGCCGCGCTTCGCCATGGTCGCGCCAGACCGCCATGGCGCTGCTGCCGCCGCCGCGCGGCCTCGACTCCGCGCCGCGCCGGCGCGCGCCCGATCCCCCGCGGCTGCTGCCTCGCGCCGCGCGCGCCATAGCCGCGCCAAGGCCGCCAGACGCCTCGGACGCGCTCGCCATGGCTGCGCCGCGCTCTGCTTAGGAAGAGGAAGAAGACTCTGACGTGCGGGCCCAAGGCGTCAGTGAGACAAAGGGGGAGGAGGTGCTCCCACTAATTGGGCCACAATTGGATGGCTGTTGGGCCGGCCCAGTAGATCCACCATGGAGCTCTCTCAAACACTTTTCTCAACAATAGTGGGATTCCAGATCCACGGTGGAGCTGCTCCACGGTGGATCTGGTGCTCCAGATTTAGTTTTTTAGAGCTGGAGCTCTCCCAAACAGGGCCTAAATACGCCATCGTCGGATCCGAATCTAGGCAATTCCCAATCCTCTGTGAATACTGTGAATACCATTTAACTATTATTTAAATCAGTAGATAATATTTATAGATATATCACTAAATCATTTCATATAGAACGTAAACCGTACGATACAATAATATTACAACATCAAAGTTCAATTAGACTGCATCGGGTCAAGTTTACAATAGAGCCAACTAGGTCAAATGATATATTACATAAAATACGGAAACAAAATAGGAAGGCACATCTCACCATAGACAAGCGATTAGGAAAGGTTTATGTACAACTGATATTAACCAGGGACTTGAATAATATCAATGTATACGAACACTACCTTAGTTATCCAGACTGAGGTAAGACCTACACTATTAGGGGCTAATCTACTCCCTTTCATATTCTTTACCATTAGCTCCTGAAACATCGTAGTGCTCTTTGTCCACAATCTCTAAGGGATTTTATGAGCGAGAGTGAGCACAAACAACAATGCTCCGCAAGCCAACACATAGAATACAATATTTATATATACAAAGTTTAACAAAGTTGCTCGAGTTCTTTTATTTGCTAAAGGCAATATTTATAAATTACCGATAATTAGAAAGTCCTATGACTTAACATTTTAACCAAACCACATTTTTATTAAAGAGAGTGAGTGTGCAATATTTATAACGATACAAATCTCTTCCACCTATTATATGGTTCCATCTACCGTATGCTAGTTTCTAATTACTAGAGTTACATCCACTCTATTACCAACACTGTGTTACATCCACTCTATTACTAACACTGGGTTACATCCACCCAAGCAAAGTCAAAATCAGGGTTATATCCACCCGACGAGTTTTCATCCCTCCCACAAAAAGGTTTTGAAATAGAAGCTAACTCGAGTGAATTCTCATGCCCACCCTTAGCCGTGGGCACAGCTGTTCGAACAGGTTATACTCTGCAGAGACTGTATACTTTACCCACAGAAGATGATCACTTGTTAAGTTTCACACATTTTCTTGGACATGTAAATCAAAAAGATCACAATGCCTTTACAATATATCTCCCAGTATAAGTTACACCCACTAATGTTTCATCTAAGAGTGGTTACGTCCACCACACCTAGACCCCTCTTGCACCATAATGTGGCTTACACCAGCGACACGACCGATGCCCATGATGGCTTAAAACCAGCATCACGACTCATGAGTCACTCCAATTGAGGTTGATACCATTATAAACTTGTGATTGTACTATTTTACATTAGGTTATTATAGGATTAAGTACGTAGAGTTATCTAGGTGGTACATACCATATACCATCATTTCTTGTGCTACATCCACACCAACCATCATATCATCTTTCCAGATATAGTAACAGTAAATTTTAGAATTTTGAGAAATACAAAACTAAGTTATCTCATATACACCAGTCATTTCCCTGCAATGACTGTCCAAAATAAGTTTTATAATTAAAAGATGATGATTAGGGTAAATTAATATCTTGGTACTTAAGCAAGACTAGCATAACGCTTAAATACAATCTATAACTAGTAAGTTACCATCAACTATCTAGGGTGATAAGGATCAAGTGATTCAAGTGTCAAAAGATGATATAATAATACTATAATGCCAAGTAGGCAGGTAACTATCTTAACATATGTTTGTATAACAAATAGAGTATGCAATTTAATAATTTAAATAATATAAATTTGTACAAATGTAAGTTCAATATGATCAAAGTATTAACTTATCTGGCTCATAAGCAGCGTGGTCTTGGAATTCTTAAGATTGCTCGAACTACGGCTCCTAGGTGTCCTCGTACTCTACTCAGGTGGTCGCATCAAGAAACGTACATATAAGAAAGAAAAACAAATAAATACAAATAAACATTCAAATGAACTCCAAATTGAACAAGACCAGTGCCATTAGATAGACCTTCAATTTTTTTAAAAATTAGAAACAAATGTCATTAAATTTGGAGCTAAAATAAGTGAGAACAAGTCCTTTGAAGTTTAAATCAGGTTTTTATTCAAGAAATAAAAAGAGGAGAGAGATTACTCTCACTGACCCCAAGATATTAATTTCTTTTTGGATTTTTTCTTTAATTGGAAAAGGTTGCTGAGACTGATGAGTAGAGTCCATAGGCTTTTAAATTAAATTAGATTTATTTTCAAAAAGGAAATGAATGAGGGACTGACAGATGGGGTCCATTTACTATGCCAACAGTTACCTAAGCCCATTTGTCAGTGGCTTGGACTTTTAAAAACTGGCTTAAAAGGTTTTAAAATGGCTGCAGGGCCCACACATTAGCTACTCAAAGCACTAATTAAATGGGGATGGGCCACACGTCAGTGCAGATTAACTAAACTAATCGCCATCATTAGGCTAATTAATGATGCACGCTTAAGCTAATCATGGTGCTATAGTGTTTCGTCCTCACCGAAGAGGAGCGAGGGCTCTCGTCGATGGTAGGGACCTTGGTGGATGGTACAATGGTCAAAAATGGATACTATGGCGTGACGCCCACCTTTGGACGAGTTGGTGCAAGCCAATTTGGTGGCTAGGGTGGCCGGTGACGAGCTCACACGGTAACGGAATAGGGAGCATGGCACCACGACGGCCGGCGGCACCAAAACTCAATTCGGTGCTAGAGGAGCATATACGGGCAGAGAGGAGCTCACCAGAGGTGAAGGTAGAGCTTAGGGAGGTGTAGAGTGGACTGGCGACGATGACCCAGTCAGCAGCGAGGTGGGCAACACGAAGGGCTCGCTGGAGGTGAAGGGGAGGCTTGGCGCTGCCTAGGTCGTCCTCAGGAAGCTTGAGATGGCTTGGCGGCGGTGCTTTGACTGGAGATGAGAACGAAGGGGGGCTCAGGGGCTCGATTGGTGGCAAGGGGAGGTGAGTGGGGATGAGAGAAGTTCGACTCGCGGCTTTATAGTGGCGAAGGGGGTTTGGGAGACTTTGGGGCCATGATGGCAGCGCATCGACCTGGGGCGGAGGTTAACGAGGGTTGGCGCGGTGTTACGATGCGCGACATCATGGGCACACAACTCATTGGACTGACGGGTGAAGCAAGGACACAACGAAATGGGATGGCTCCGCACAGCGGAGGGGAAGGAAAAAGGGGCGGCTGACATTAGGGCGCATGGGAGGTGGCGTTTTAGCGGGCATGGGGTGTCGCAGGTGTGGCAGAGACGCCGGGAATCCCAGAACAGGCAAGGCACGGGAGTAGTGCAGTGTCGGGCGAAGGCAGAGGCGACGCAGGCGCTGCGCACACGGTGCGGCACGGACGCGTGCAGTGTGTGTCCCGGTGCGCTGCGTGGGCCGTTCTAGGCCAGGCTAGAGGCCAAATGGGCTGGGCCCAAGAGAGAGAGGTAGAGCTGGGCTGGGCCAAGGCTAGGATGGTTTGGAATTTGAAAGTTTCTTTGAATTTTGAAAATCTAGTTGAAACTTGATTGAACCATTTGCATTCAAAAGTGATTTCAAATTTCCATTAAACAAACTTTTGCATGCCCAAAATGTGATGTTACACGCCATAAACCATGCGAGGAGAATGAGCAGATTTCTTCGAGATTCCTTGGGAAACTGAACTGTTCATGTGTTCTTGATATGTCCTAAACCATGCAAGGAGCAAGAAATCCTTATTCCTAACTTCATGAAGGTATAAAGAACCAAAAAGAATAGACAACCCACCAAAATCAACATAAAGCTTCAATTTTTAGTTGCTACATTGGTGGATTGTGCAGGAATTCTATAAATCAACACCAACACCCAGTCTTGAGTGTGGACAGGAATGGCAACGGGGCCATTCCCCGGCGGGGAGTGGCTCCCCGCCCCCGCCCCCCGCCAGGGAATTTTTCCCCGTCCCCGTCCCCGGTCGCGGGGACACAATTTCCCCGTCCCCGGCCCCGTCGGGGATCCGGGTCCCCGATGGGGTAAAATTCCCCGAGGCAAAACAGACAGAAATCACGCAGAGCAGGATTAGGATTTCTCCTTCCAGGAAGAGGCAAACCTTGCGAGGATCATTCAGTTCATTCAACAGTTCATTCAGTTCACAACAGCTCATTCAGTTCACAAACAACATGAGATGACATTGCAAATCTGGGATGAACTCAGGCACTCGGCCACTCGGGAGTCGGGAAGTCGGGAGTACCTCGTCGTTCGGGACCTCGGCCACTCGGGAAGGAAGGCACGCCGCCGCCTGTAGCCTCCGCGCCGCCGCCTCTGTGCCGCAGCCGTTGTAGCCTCGCGCAGTAGCCTCCGCGCGCGCCGCGTCAGAGCCTTCGCGCGCGCCGCTGGACCTCTGTGCGCCGCCGCTGTAGCCTCCACGCCGCCGCCGCGCTGGGCTTCGCGCGCTGCCGCCAAGGTTTGAGGGGCTGGGGCCCGGGGTGCGGAGATGTTCGCGCGGCGGCCGCCACCTGGGTGGCTGGCCCGGACTGCCGGAGTGCCGGAGGCGACAGGCGAGGACGCGACGTACGCGAGGAAATGTTTCTAGGGTTAGCGTCGCCGCCGCCTGTGGTCAGTGTGGGCTGCGGGAATTGGGGAAATGTTTCTAGGGTTTGGGCTGTGCATTTCTCAAAACCTTATATACTTACATACATGGGCCCACATGCTATACTCTAATCGGGGCCCCGAACGGGGAACGGGGACGGGGAATAGGGGAACGCCCCCGCCCCCGCTTCACCCGACCGGGGGGGGAGTGTAACGTCCTGAAAAATATAAATAATAAATTATGGAACTTTTGGATTATTTTATTTGCTTTTATTTGCCTTATATTTGAATTTGGAGTTTATAGATCTTTTTACAAATATGAAGGAGTTTTGAATATAAAAAGAGGAAAGAAATCAACATATAAAATAATAAAACATGAGCGTCAAAAATAAAGAATCCGAAAAGATGATCCAAAAGAACTATAAAAGTAAAAATAAATATTTACATGAATATATATACATATATATACATATGTATGTATATGTATATGTAAGCATGCAATTATACATAGCAAGGAAATCAGATAAATTAAATGCCAACCATAGTTGAAAATATTTTGGTAAGTCCAGAAGGTCCTCATGAGCTTCTGTGAATTTTTCTGCAATTTTTGGAACTGGTTTCATATTTTTCTGAGGTTTATTCAATTATCTGGGCATTTCTAAAAATCCTTAGAAATAAGAAGAAGAAAACCCTCTCGGGCCGCCACCTGGCCGGTCCCGAGCAACGCCACGCAGCCCCCGCCGCGCCATCCGTCCGCCCGCCGCGCGCGTGGGCCACGCCCGCGCCTCGCTGCATGCGCCCCATGCGCCAGACTCGCGCTCGCTGCGCGTGGCGCCTCCCTCGCGTGCTGCTCGCCGCTGGGCCCCTCCTCGCGCAACGTCTCGCCGGTGGACGCGCCCACTCTCTCGCGTTCTCCTCTGCCGGTGGACCCTCGCCGCGCGCGTCTTCTTCCTCCTCCTTCTTCTCCACGCGCGCGCGCCCGCGCGCCGTTCTCTCTCGCAATGGCCGCAGCTAATCCGCTCTCCTCTCTCACCTCGCGGGCAAATTAAAAGGACAGACAGAAGGGGAAGCACCTCTCCGCCCCTCTCTCTCCTACGGATCCGGCGAGATCTCGTCCATTCCCCTCGCCGGCGTGGAAGGCAGCGGCCACATGTCGACCTCGCCGCACCTCCTTTCGGCTATAAAAGCCCCTCCGGGATTCGCACACGCGTCGCAACACTCCCTACTCCCTTTCCCGCGAGCAATTGAACTCTAACGCCTCAAACCGCGCCACGCCTCGTCTTCCTCACGGCGGCGACTGCCGACACCGATTCCGGCCGCCCCGAACCCTCCTCGCTCCCAAAGCTGCGTGGGAGCCAGGCGAAGCCAACCCCCTCCTTCACCGGGCCTCCCATCGCGTGAGCTTCGCCGGCGACGACCGCATCCCCGAACCTCCGCCGTCACACGCCGCCGGCCCGCCACCGTGCCCCTCCGTCTCCACCGACCCCGCCAGAAGCTTCCCCGTCACTTGGGGATTGTATTCCACGCAACTCCCGAGCCTCTCCGACCACCACTCGCCGCCGGCGCCGCCGTCCTCTTCTTCCTCTGCCCGGCTCCCTCCCGAAGCTACTTCAAGGGGATTACTTACCCCTATAGGGTAAGCATCGCTCGGCTCGGCCGAGTGGCTTCCAGCGCTATCTCTTCTCCTCCTCGCTCTGCGTCGCGCGTTCGAGTCCGCTCGCGCGTGCGGTCGAACACTTCTTTTGATTTTCTCTCGGCCGCGGTGGGCCCCACTTGTTTGGCCGCTAACCGGCGACCCTCGATCATTGGGCTCCACCGGTCGATGGGACATGTATATAGAACGCATCTTCGACATATGGGCCCCCCGGCCATAGACACGATAATAAACGAATAAAAAATAATAAAAATTAAGAAAATGACATGTGGGACCCACTGTCAGAAATTTAATAATTTTTGGGATTTAACTGAACTGAAATATTCAAATGGGTATAACTTATTCATTTTAACTCCAAATTAAGTGAGACAAATTTCTAAATTCATATAAATTCAAAATCTGTCCAATGGAATTAAAACCATAAATTTTAGAGTTCCATTGAATTTTTGGTGATATTTAATGTGGTTTGCATAAATAAATTGAAAAGACTAAATATTAGTTAAGACGTTGATAAAGAGGAATAATTTTGGCTAAACATCTAAACTTAGTAAAGATGCTCTTAAATCATAATTAAAATATAAGTTCAATATTTATCATAATGTCACCTAATAAATCTCAGTGATGTACCATATTAAATAGAATAATAGAGTACTACCTTATACAGAGGTCTCTGCCTAGATTGTAACACCGACTTATTTCAGTATATAACTATAGATTAGTTATCACCTATAAATAAGTAATATTTAACTCAAGGACTAAATGTTAATTAAGGGCATTAGTAAAGAAAAATATCTTTGGTTGGTATTAAAATTTAGCAAAAGGATGTCCATTGAAGTTAGAGACATTCATAAGCAAATGAATATAGATAAATAGTTAGATGTTGACGACATATATGCGCCATTAGCAATTATGTTAGTACAATTTTTGTACACCTTAGACCCTATTGAAAATATAAACCCTATCATTGGCATCACGCCAACCATAAAATCTTAAATAATAGCCAAAGTAGGAGCAAGCTAATAATAGTGCAACTAATTAGGTCTTGACACTAGCTTTGGTAGATGGTACATAATAAACATTAAGTGCAATGGTATATAAAGCAAGTGGGATTACTACCAATGGATCTTAATTTAAATTAAACTTAAATTAACGATAGCGAAGATACATAAATTGGTAGTAACCTTTAATCAAAGGGTGTCTTTTAAGTAGAAATGTCTATATATGCGTGGCAAGTATAATAAAGTAACCCTTAGGACATCAGGTGTTAAAAGCAATCTACCTAATGTAGCGGTGTGACTAGTAATCATCACAAGCGTGCCATCGATAAATAAATCTCAACCGCAGACTCGGTAGAATGTTGAGAGTAAGGTATGACCTAAGTATAGCATGCTTGGTTCTAGATAAATAGATTTACATAACGATAATAATAACGTCAACACCGTAATAATAATTAAAATATACGCAGAATATCTGCGATACCTAATCTGAAGAGCCTCTTTAATTAAAAAGTCAGGTTGGAGTACCTACAAAAATCCCTATGTAATCGGTAATTAAAATAATTTTACCACCTTGTATTTTAATGAACAAGGTAATATTAACGTGACCTAAAAATAAATAAATACATCTCAAACCGCTAAAAATATAAGCTATAAGATTAATTCGACAAACCGTAAATCATATACATTGTGTATATAACTCATACCCTAACTCTTAGAAAGTTAATATTGGACAAGGCACTACCCTACACTCCACTACGTCTTACGTCTACCCATAGGTCTAATATGGCTCATGGAACTTCCTTAATAAATATAAAAGTAATAAAAGAAGTTATTAAATAAGATGGGTTAACCCGTAGTATTGATGCCATCCTCAAATCCAAAGTAAGAATAACATCGTCAATATCCTTGTATCACGAACCCTCCTTAGCCTCTGCCGTCGAGTTTCCTTCTACCCAACCATCACTCTGTCCCAACCTCGTGTAACCCGTCGGTCCTCTGCACCCAATCAACATTGCCTCAAATCACCCATTAATTCATAATAAAACTAAATTGAGTTTATTCCGAGTTATTTGGATCTTTTGAGTTATTTGCTTTCTTTTTGGATTCAGTCGTTTGTCGCGTAATTAGAAACTGAAGTCCGAAGATTCCACGGATCAAGCGAAATCAAGAGCGAGGCGAAGAAAAGATCCGAAGCTCAAGAGAAAGCATTGCGTGAGCTCAAGACCGCGGTAAACCGCGCCAGGCGAGTCAATACTTTGATCATGTTGAACCTACATTTCTACAAATTACCTTGTTTTAAATTAACAAAATGCATGCTGTTATTTTTAGGCAAATACATGCTAAACTTGATATTCTAGTTATATGCCATTGTTTACCTTGAATAGTATTACCCCCTCCTTTGAGTATTTGAATGTGTGAACCTTGTCGCCCTAGCCAAAATATATTATTAACATTTCAAAAATAAGTCCGTAATCGTATGCCATGCTTAGCATTGATTAGGACCTCGGGGCAAGAAATTGTCCCGAGCATCACTTTTACTCATGAGAAATTGGTTTGGGCAGTCATTGTGATGATGACTGGTATATGTTGAATACGACTATTTTACACTCCCAAGATCCCCAACTTGCTTAATTATCTGGGCGGATTGGTTCGATGGTGTGTATGTGTGTGGTGCAGTGATTGCATAAGTGGGTTAGTGGTAGACCGCCCAGATACCACTAAGGACTGAATCTTGTCATGTCACCCGTGTAAAACAGTACAACCACAAGCTGGCAAAGTGTAGGCAGGGTTTACTAATTTGTGTGGCTCTAGGTGGTTACGTGAAGGTATGACCACGAGCAAAGGGATGGATGGTCGCATCCCCGCCTTTGCCCGTGATGGCTCACGAGGGACCCTTCCCGAGGGATGGTCGGATCCTACGGAAGATAGACCTTAGCGGGCGTAACCACAGTAGGACTATGCATTGTAACAATCCTGTGATAGTCTACTCAACCGCATGGCTAAGGAATCATGTGGGGCAACGGGTGGATTTATCTCTTGTGGGTAAAGTGTGCAAAACTCTGCAGAGTCAAAACTATTCGAATAGCCGTGCCCACGGTCAAGGGCAGACATGGGAACTTAACCAGATATAGTTCTATTTCAAAATGCTTTATGGGTGGGAATGGGAAAGTAGCGGGCAACAGAAAGCCCTGGTTTTGGTTATGTCCCGGTGTCGCCCCGATTGTTCCGGATGTCGTTCAGAGTGCTTGGGTGTCGTCCCAGTTGTTCCTGGATGTCGTTCCAGTAGTGCCTGGGTGTCGTCCCAATTGTTCCTGGATGTCGTTCGGTGAGTGCCCGGGTGTCGCCCGATGAGTCCCCGGTGTCGCCCCGGTGGTAAGTTAAGCGGCTATAACGTGAAGAAATTGCTATATGGTGCGGATGCCATGTAACGGTGGATGGAATGCGGATCGATATTAATCCGCATTCTGAACATTATGCTTTTGTCCAAAATGCTAGGTCTTAGGAATTTTTATATAATTGTATTCAAAAGCACTCTTCGCAAAAATAAAGTAAACCTAAGCCATCCTTTGATTAGCCATACATGTTATATCTTGCATTCGTGTGTTGGCTCACGAGCACGGGTCGGAGTGCTCACGCCGCTTTGCGACAAAATTCGAGTCAAGAGTCACATTACCGCGCCTCGGCAACAAGGTTGGACAAGATGGCCGAGAAGATGAAGATGTTAAGAACTAGGCCGCGAACCTCCGGTTGGTGCTGTGGGCATGTCTGAAGGTCCCACTGTGTGCTCCGTTCTTCCGCTGCAATTTATTGATTTCGCCTAATCGGCCCATGAAGTAAGTCTACTATTATATATTTACGCTTCCACATGATATGTATTTTGATGTCCATTATCAGAATCGTGTGCACTATCTCTCGATCCAGGAATAGTGCGGCTAAACACTGAGAGATTCGGATTATAAAATCTGGGTCTGACAGGGAGATCCCCCCAAATCCCTCCCCGCGGGGAGCAAAATCCCCCCATCCCCGTCCCCTAATAGGGGAATTCCCCGACGGGGAACGGGGAATGGGCCCCGTTGCCATTCCTAAGTGTGGATGCGTTTCCCCGAAATTCATCCGCACAGCATCTCTCCAAATCGATTTCAGTTCAAACTTCGATTAAACCAATTCGATTTGTGAAATTACTCCTAGTAACCATCCATGATTAAGCTCACACATGAACGCATGCATGGGTTTACACAATCCAACAGCGCAGAGCATCTGAAAAATGGGAGGCAGGCCAGGGCCGGACTCGAATGAGGAGCTTCTTACAACAGGACGTCTCTGGGAGGAGGCAATTTATGGTTGATGACGAATCCATGTTCCATATGGTGATGCAAGTTAGCGATCGATGTTTCCTTTGCATTCTGATTGCAACGTTTGCCTAGGGATCTTTTTCCCCCTCTGAAGCGAACGTTTAAATTCTGACAGCTCATGAGATGTAATACACAGAGGAAAATAGTCGCACGTGATTTTGACCGGTATAACTGAACTCGGTATAATACACGTTATAATTTATCTGTAAATTCTGTCTTAAAAAGATATAGTATTTAAAAACTAGTTATTGTAGCAGAAAGTGATAAACTAAAACTAAATCCCAGCCGAACCCAAAACATAGTACTAATATCATGCATTACCGACGCACGTACGGTATGGTATGGACGGATCCTTCTCAGCTTTTCCAGTGGCAGCTTCACACAAAAGGATCTCATAGTAAAATTATTTGCTGTCCAACCATCCCATCCGAGTTACTACAGTTTCAGACGATTTCCTCTAATATGGAGGAGGATTGTCTTGCCATGTAAGGAAGGTGAAGGTCCCATAGAAACAAGGTACCAACCATTCTGTGTACAAATATACCCAATGAAAATGTAGCAGCAAATATCAAGGTGCATTCATGACTGATGCCTATGGCTATTGGCTGCAATCTCTATCAGCAGAATTGTGTACTGCTCCATTTCAGGCCGTTAGAATGTCATAAAATGCAGACGGCCGTTTCCTTCTGTTCAGACAGAGCTCCTACAGCCAGGGAAAATTAACGTCAGTTGCTAAATTTACCAGGGTCCTATAAACAAGATATTCCAAAGTAAAAAAAAAGCCTCAAGTTATGTTTCTTCTCGCATTCATAATGCTGATTCCACTTAGCAGTATTTTCAGATTCAGTGGGTAGGCTATTTTACAATGTTCCAGAAATTTTTATTGCTTCAGGCTAACATTTTTATTAGCTTCAGCATTTTTCCCCCCTTAAAATTGCCCTCAAGAGTAATTTCTAGCTTAGATACATTTACATTGCATTATAAAAAATGCCACTAGACCTTGTAAATAGGTTTTCATGCAGAAAAAAAAATGATGTGTTCGGACCACAAAAATCCATGTGTCAGTGTCACACCCCAATACTAAAAATGCAGGGGCATGTTTTTATCAAAGATGACATACCATTTACCCAATACAGTGAAAGAAGAAAAGGAACAATAATACAAAGGAGCACTTTTGATACCATGGTATTTGGGATAGCTGTGGTTAAAAATATATACATAGAGGCCTAATAAAAACTTTTGTCAATATCCAATCGAGTAACGGACTGGCTTGGACATGTTCAGAGATTCATTAGGGTTCATACTGAATGCAGCCTTAAAAAGCACATACTGACTTTTTTGAATCTGAGAACATTTTCAGCTGGAAAACCCCCAAACTTTTATGATACACGCATACAATACCTCTACTGCAGAAGCCACCCTCAATAAGCTAGCCTCACCCCATGGACGACCTATCAGCTGCAAGCCTATAGGAAGCCCTTGCTTGTCATGACCAACCTGAGTACAGGAGTAGCAATATATTAGCAATGTACACTTTTTCTGTGTGTGAGCCATATTATACCAAAATCCTGGATATTTTCCTATAATATTTTTAAAACCTTTCACGAGAGTTTTATACTCATGACACCACTTACAGGCACAGTAATGGCTGGTAAACCAAGAAGGTTCCCGGCTACGATGAATCGCATCAGGTAAGCTGCAATAAAGGGACTATCACAAACAGAAAAGGTGCATTTGATCTCTGTAGAACAAAGCAAAGATATTTGTACTTACCATCAAAATAGGCATATATCCTTTGCTTAGTGAACTGCTAAACTCATATAGATTATGAACTTGACATATTTACTTCCGTATTGCGCAGCTAATTTTCATTAGACTCCAAATAGGAAGAAAGGCTCCCTGTATATTAACAGCCACGATTCCCTCTAAGGAATCAATGAAATCTCCCTACGAAATTCACCTTCCTTTCTAGACTGAATGGCTTAATGAGCAATCAAACTCGAGTAAACATAGCCCTATAGAGCAGTCATCTTTTTCTTTCTTTCTTTTTACAAACTTGTTTGCCTACCCCAACTTGTTTGGGATAAAAGACTTTGTTGTTGTACAAACTTGTTTCTCAACATAAGACATCAACACAACTTGCTGTGTCAAATAACAACTGTTTCACATCAAGATTTCAGCAGTTTTTATACTGTATGTTAACATAGATCAAGAAAGTTTAACTTGGGTTAAGCTGTAACTTCACATGTTAAAGAGCTAATGAAGATGCATAAAACAATATACTGCAAAGAATATACCTGATACAACATAATTAGACTCTCCTAACTTCAGAGCACTTGGTGGTATTTTTGGTGCAGTAATGCTGGGGGGAAAAGCACATCTCCTTAGTAGTTATAGCAACAGATGATACATATGATAAAAGAGGCAAAAGTAGACAAAAGCTTCTTGAAAGTGGTACAACCAAGTAAAATTAGGGATGCAGCATTCAAGGGAGCATAGACAAACACCTATTGGTTAGGAGTACGGCTTATGTGAGCCTGGGCGCACTGCATCTTTTATCGACGCCGTTGGTTCAATCACTGCTTGTTGGGATATGAGACTGGTTAGGAGGTGCTTAGTCACCTTAAAGAAGGCCTATGGGCTAGCTGGCTGTCCGGAAGATCCACTGAGATTGAAGTTGCTAGGATCGAGGGACTGTTGTTGCCTTGGAGAAACGTGAGGCACAGAACCCACTACATTTTTTCCCTTTTATGCCACATGTACTTTTTGTCTTGTTAAAAATAATTCAACATATTCCATAGTATATGTGTCAACACTACAAAAAAAAAACTTTGTCTAGAACCAGGATGCATTTTTAGAGATTTTTAAAATCATCTAAAAAATTGTACTATGGAGACGGTTGAGATGTTTTGAAGATACATGATAATTTTATCTTGTAAGACGCTCTCAGGTTTTCCTATAAATTAGTTGAGTAAAGACATCTTTTTGAGGCGTTTTCAACTTTGTAAAGACATTTTCCTGCGTGGTTGATATGTGTTAAAAAAAAAACTACATATAAATATTGCAAGACACGAATAAACAAGGTTGTGGGCTTGAGGCGGTTTGTACAACAAGGCTCGTTTTTAGATTGTAATTTTCTTTTGAACAATGCTTGTTTTTTCTTAGAAGTTTTTTAGTTTAGATAGTATCTTAGAACACAACTAGTTTCTTAGAACATGAAAATCAATATTCGTTCGCGATATCAATTTTTGACGCATCACCGTGACATCGTGAAAAAAAACACAAAAAATCTCATTACCAAATCACTCGCCATCTCTCTCTGTGTGTGTGTGTGTGTTTCTTAAGAATTCCTCTGTATCTGTTGCTTCACTCATGTAATAAGGCAACAAATCAATCCCTCCCAGCATGTCTTTTTTCCTTGGTTCAAGTGGCGCTTGGAAAGCTGCAAAGATTCACAGCTGAGATGTTCCTAGGGACACAGTATGTTGCCTTCCTTCTTCCATTGTGTGAAGTGTGGAAAAACATCCAAAGCCTACATACTAGGTTTATCACTGTTCGGGTAGGCTGCAAAGGACCACACTTAGTAAAGTTAGTTCCTCAAGGTAATTACAGTGCATTGATTTGGTTTCCGATCCCAGTAAAGTCTGGACCTCCACGATAGAGCGTGCAGTGAACCCATGCTCAGCTACTACTTTCCCATTGGTTAGTTATGTCAGCTATTCCTGTCTATTCTGAACTGTGAATTAATATATGTCAATTCACAGATATTATCTAGCATGATGCATTTCATTTGAGTCAGAAACTGCTATTCTTGTGTATAGCTCCACAGACCTTTCTCAAATTAAACTTATAAGACTATCAATTAGACATGGATTCTAAATATAAACTACTAAGCGACCATCGAAATATATTGCCAGGCTTAGTTTAGAACATGATAATGAAGTACTTAAGTACACAGTTGATTTGACTAAACCAAGGTTTAAATCATTTTGAGGCGCAATAGACATGGCATCTGACTCCTCTGCTCTTGAAAAATAAGGTGATGCAAGAGCTCAAGGAACAAAAAATTCATGCAGTTGGTTCATTAGTGATGTGGTACAAAACTACTAATTAGAAATACTTTCAGGAATCAGGAGTCACCCACTGTATTTTCTAAAACATGCCCATTGCTCTTGGCATTCGCAGTAATTGTTCAAAAAATAAAGATCGCCTAGAACTACTGTCTACTAGAGTCTATTGGAAGCTAGAAAGTAGTAACTTTCCTCATGTGTTAGCTTTGTCAGCTAAACAAAAACAAGTATGAAGGAGGAAGAAGCATGCATATACATTATTAACAGAAACTAGAAAAATCATATAAAATATGTGTGGATGAAATATAATAAATTTCAACATCTATTACCCAGTTGTAGGGGTTGCTATGACATCAACCTTCTTGAAAGCTTCCATGTGATAGTACATTATCCTTCTCCTATATAAACCACATCAAAGATACCATAAGAACACATTTGGCTGAACAGGAGAAAACAACATATACTTTACAGTTCACAGTTTGTATTCCAGACTTAATTACATTTATCGTACGACAAATATGTGGCATGTGAGCTTTAATAACACTTGGCAAGTGATCTTTAATAACACTTCACTTTCCACAATTTGTACAGTCAGCACATTTAGGAACTGTCGGTAACCCAGTATGTAACAAACTACGAGGCTGAAATGGGCTTTTCTACATACCAAATTCTGGAGTCTAGTCAAGACCATAGTGGCTTTAAAGAAATAAAGAGATTTGCAGATACACATGGCTTTAATCATCAGCACTTTCCAATAGCAGATAAGGATAAAATAGAAGCTGCACAACTTCTAGTTATTATTGTTAGTCGGTAAGAATGTTCACACAATTAATATTATTTTTGCAGTACCCCATCACCTGGTGTTAGATACGCTCTGTAATGCATGTGCTATTTCTTTACTTTCCTAAAAATTTGGTTCCAAAGAAAAATGCTAGATCAAGAACCAATAGCTAGAACATGACAGAGATAGAGATATTAACAGAGTTCAATTACATGGAATTGAAATTGAATTTATATATTTAGTAATACACAGGGCTCTTACTACATATGTTTGGTGTTTCCAAATTAAACCTAACTAACATACACTGGAGGAGTTTCATGGAAACCTGTGGGAAAATAAGACTAGATATGTTTTTCGCTTTGATAAGCTTAGTTGATCATCTTCCTGTATTATCCTGAAGCTATCCTAAAATCTTAATATTTTTAGTTTTTCTTTCTTTCACACAATCACAGTGGAAGATGTTGCTAAAAAATTCCCACGACTGAATACGATTGGAGGACAAAAAGGCCTACTTGATACTCATGATTCATGAAAGAAGTAATATAGGGGGGGCAGGGTGAATGAACTCATCAGCTACATGTATACTCTTATTCACCTTATTCGTTGAGAAGCAACATAATCTGCTGAAGTGAATGACCCAAAAAGTGCCAAACTAATTCGAGTATCTAGCGTAAATTCAGTTCGCCTCCTGAAAAATATTAGTAGAATGAGATCAATGATACAGAAGAGTAGATTAGCAAGCAAAAGATTTCCAGCCTCTTAAGGGACCATCAATTTCAAGAGTTATTTCCTCTTGAAAGGAAAATTTTCAACAGCTCTTCCTGATATTAATATGAGAATCCGATATTTGTCAAATAGACATAGGTACCCTTCTTGGTAATGAGGATTCAGGTCGCAGAAGGCTTCTGAGCCAATTGAGACAACATGGGCAGTACGCATCTCCTCAAGCTCTGGTAATATTATCTCTTCTATCTTGAAAAATGTTAATCAGCAGTAATCAGCTGAGATGTCAAAAAAGAGTAAAATAGGCACACATAGTAAAAAGTGTAAAATAGGCACAAATAGTAAAAAGAGTAAAATAGGCACACATAGTAAAAAGAGTAAAATAGGCACACATAGTAGATATGAGACCTATGATAGCTGATATGACTAGATATAAATGTGATAGTTAAACTAGCAGAATACTGTATTCCTATCGTGTTAGGTATGTTGGATAGAAATGGGTATACCTGACATCCGAAGGTGCTGCAAAGAAGGTTAAGTGCATCCTCACATGTATTTGAGATCTCACAATCGGGAACATCATGAAACCACTACAAAAGCCAATTTCATTTAAGAACAGGCACATGCATACCAAGATAATATTTAATGTGAAAAACGTACCTCCGTGTATTTTCCCACTTTTACTGATTGCAGGATATTGCTGCTGTCAGAGGACGCCAAGTTAGGGACACAGAGTGGTGACTGTAGAGACGAAAAGGGAAAGAAAAGCAGAAGCTGTGAGCCTGATGGGATGCCTTAAGGTTAGTGCCAAATGTCAAATTATCGTGCATCCTGAGGAATAGTGGAGAAGGTAAACATATGACTGTATTATCATTTCCGCACCATGAAGTTTAAATTTCATTTTAGAAAAAGCAACCACATTGTTGTTTGCTATCATTCAGCAATGACTAGCATCTACACTGTTTCCTATTAAAAAAGGGGGAAAGGTCCATTTTCAACCCTAAACTATTGCCTGAATCCGAAAAATAACCTCCAACTTTAAAACCGTCCACTTTGCATCCTTGAACTATCAAATTCGTTCACTTTTCACCGCTAAACTGGTTCGTGAGTGGTTTTTGCCACGGTGGCTGTCATGGGCATGGGCCTTGGGCCCAGCCGGTTTATTATTGGGAAGTAGAGATTAGTTTCTAATCTCTATTTGAGTTAGAGATTAGTTTCCTTGTATTAGAGATATGATTAGGGATATGATAAGTATTGTTGCAAGGGCAAAACACTACAGAACCGTTTCTTCAGTTGAAACAACATACAGAATTGAAGATGAGTCCGTTCGCCTCCCCTACCCCAGGCGTCCCCTCCTCTTCCATCCCACCGCCGGAATCCACAGCGGACCCGGCGGCCACCATCCCCGCCGCTGTTGTGGCCAGCCCTCTCCTCGCAGCGCCTGGTTCCATCTCCTCCTTGTCCCGTCCTCTCCTTCCGGCCGGTCGCTCTAAGGAGCAGCGCTGGGGCGCCTCTAGCCCGGCCTCTTCGTGTTCCGGCGGTTCGACACCCGTGTTGCCAAGGTCGCTGGAGCCTCGCTCTTTTCGGGACGTAGTCCTTGCTTCGGCGGACTCGGCTGCCCAGTCCCAGCCTTCAGGGGCGGTTGCGGAAAAGCTGCCTCCTCGGATCCGTCTCCGCTCGGTCGTCCAGATTCTGCACGGTGAAGCGTGCCGGATCGCGATGGTCGGGTGACGGCTGAATCCGTTCCTCGTCGCGCGCGGCCCGTCTTCTCGGCGCGCGCGGCGCCGATTCCGGTGGACCTCCGTGGCCGTTGTTTCAATTGCTTCTCGAGCGGCCATCGTGCTGCTCAGTGCCGCTCTCGGCCCCGGTGTTTCAAGTGCAAGTCTCTCGGCCATCACTCCTATGGCTGCCCTAGCCGTAGAGGCGGTCCCCGTTTGAGCGCTCAGGTGCCGGCGTCGGTTCGCGTCTCAGTGTGGCGGCGGATCTCTCCTCTCCCTGCCCCGGTTGAGGCGTCTGCTGAGCTCCCGTCTGTGGGTATGGCTCAGGGGGGTGACGCAGATACAGCGGAGTCTGCACCGGGAGAGCGTCGCGGTCGACGTCGTCGTCGTCAGCGCTGGCGACGTCGAGCGGTCCAGGATGGTTCGGCTTCTCCACCAGGCGTGTTGGAGGGCGACGGTGTGGCTGCCTCTTCGGAACCGTTGGTTCAGGATGACGGCGCCGCTCCGGCCCAAGCACCGCCTTGCATCATCGGCTGGAGTGACAGGATCGCGCGTGCGGAGGAAGATCTTCGTCGGGCGGTTTTGGTCTCAGTGATCGGCGACGCATCAGATGTGTCTGCGTTGGGCGTGGCACAAGCCATTGCATGCAGGTTTGACCTGGTTTCTAGCTCTCTCGAGGTGCGTCCATCCAATGCGGGCATGTTCATCGTGTTCGTCGCGGATGAGGCTACTGTGGCAAGGTTGGTTTCTGCTGGCCCGTCCCCGGTTTCTGCCGTTCCTCGGTTGCACTGTCGTCGCTGGTCTCGTCAAGCCTTTGCTTCTAGTGCGGTGTTGCCTGCCCTGGTCGACGTTGAGCTCCGAGGTATCCCAGCCCATACCTGGGAGGTCTCCACTGCAGAACTTTTGCTCAATCCGTATGGCTGGCCGCAGCAGCTCCATCCAGCCACTAGAAATCGAGAAGATTTCTCGGTGTTCCGCTTGACAGCTTGGTGCTTCAGGCCTGACTTGCTTCCAGTTTCGCGTGACCTCCACGTGGTTGAGCCGCTTCCTGCCTCCACGGAGTCACCGCCGGTGAAGCGGACCTTGGTTTATCCTGTTTCTATGTCTGTGGCCCAAGTGTTGCTTCCGGGAGCCAGCCCCTCCCCCTCTAATGGCGATGACAGCGGCCCTCCTCGACGTCAGCGAAGATGTCCGGCGGCCTCGCCGCCGCCGGAGTTGCCGCAGCCGCCGCTTCACGAGAATGGTCAAAGTTCTTCTAGGGCTCCGGTTCTTGAAAGGTGGGCACATCAACAACCGGCCGATGTCCCTTGCCGGGTTCGGTGTCGCCCCTTGCGGACTCGGTGTGCGTCTAGAGGTGGCCATTGTTGAGAACGGCGACTCCCCGTCGCATTCCAGTGCGCCCCTCGAAGGCGCCACTGTTGTGTATGGTGACCTCCCGTCGGACTCCGGTGCTTCCCGCGATGGCGCCATTGTTGAGATTTGCGGATCCCTGCCGGTCTCCGGTGTGTGTCTTGGGGTTGCCATCAGTGAGTTCGGCGGCTTCTTTCCGGATTCCGATGTGCAATTCGAGACTAACGCCGTCGAGAATGGCGGCCTAAGAGCAACTCCAAGAGAAGAGCTAAATCATTTTCTAAAGTGCGACGAGGTGGTCGCTGATGTGGCCGGCGTTTTCCACGAGGCGACCTTGGTGGAATCTGGCGTCCCAGTGCCTGTTCCCAAGGCTCCTTCTCCAGGCGTTATTTCTCTGTCCAAGCGTCTGGCTTCTGCGGAGCTCGAAGATTTCTCTGTGTCGCCCGGTCGTAGAGCTGGTTTGAACCTGCCTCGGGTCTCTGCTAAGGATCCTCAGGGCGGCGTTGGGAGCCTTGTGGTCGCTTCACCATCAGTGCTCTCCCCCACACTCTTGAGATTGGACATTCCCTCGTCATCAGTGCAAAACGGTGTGGATTTTTTGGGGCCAGTTAATTCTGTTTCCACGTCTCTCTGCTTTGAAGACGCGGGTTCGTCTCGACTGCAAGTGCCTCCGGCCACAGAAGATCCCAGTTCTTTGTGCATGGTTGAGACAGTCCCATGCAGGGTTGGGCCGCTCGAGCCCCCGCTTTGTATTGCCCCTCTGGCCTCTCAAATTCAGCAGTTGGGTTCTCCTCACGTCTGGACGCCGGCGGAAGAAGCTCTTCTGATCGATCCCTTGCCGGCGCAGTCTCTTGTCAGTAAGTTTCAAGGGAACCTCTCTGCGGCTGTGGTGTACGTTCGGCGTCGCAAACTCCAAATTGAGGGCGCTGCTGTTGTAAACGGCGCGGCTCTGCCGGGCTCCAGTTCGCAGCCTGAAGGTGCTGTTGAGAGGGGTGGATCCCCGTCGGGTTCCAGTGAGCGCCATGAGGACATCGGTGGATTCGGTGTCTCCCCTCCGGTGCGTCTCACGGCGGTTCCTTCCGAGGATGGCGAGCCATCGGCTTCCGGTGCTTGCGTCGAGGCGGCGGTTGTAGCTGGTGCCTCACCACTTGTTCCTCCTGGCCGGGCACAAGTGTTCATTCAGCGGATTAGCAAGCCGCTGCAGAATGTCATCCAAACACCTCCGGTCCAAAGGCGCCGTCGCACTCAAGTGGTGACAACTCAACCACCCCGTCGGAGTCGTCGTTTAGCTCGTCTCTCCCCTGAAGTTAACCATCAATCTGCGATTGCGGTATGTCGGCAGCTGGGTTTCTTGGGCAGTCAGGAGCGCCTCTCTGATGCATCTATGGAGAAGTACACAAGTTTCTTCAGCAAGCCTCTCGCAGGAATCACGTGGTGGCTCTTGCAAGACTCCTGAAGAAGGATGTGCCTCCAGAGGGGCATCTCCTTCCAGCAGTGGAGCCGATTGCTGCTTGAGTTTCATGGTGTGGTCGTTCCTTTTCTTTGTTTAAATGGTTTCTTCCAATGTGCTTGTTTGGAATGTGCGCGGTCTCAATGACCGTGGTCGCCGTGATAATGTTCGAAAAATGGTGGATTCTTGCCGTCCCAACCTCATTTGTCTTCAAGAAACGAAACTCGCTTACATTTCTGAGCGGGATGTGATTGGTTTTCTTGGTCGTGATTACCGGAAATTCGTGTATCTCCCAGCTCAAGGCACCAGTGGTGGTATCCTCGTGGCTTGGCGAGAAGATGTGTTCGTGGTTGATCATTGGAGAGTGCACCGTCTCTCGGTGACAATCCATTTAAGAGCCGAGAATGAACCGGCCTGGTGGTTCACCGGCGTTTATGGCCCCCAGCGAGATGATGAGAAGATTAGCTTCCTACAAGAATTGCGGGAAGTGAGAAGCCTCTGCCCTGGCCCATGGGTGTTAGGGGGCGATTTCAACATGATCTATTCTTCAGAAGACAAGAATAATGATAATCTCAATAGAGCGATGATGGGCAGATTTCGCCGTTTTGTGAATAATATGGATCTTAAGGATATTCCTCTGCTTGGGCGACGGTTCACCTGGTCTAACGAGCGTATATCTCCAACTCTTGTGAAGCTCGACCGGGTCCTGTGTACTTCGGATTGGGAGGCTCTCTACCCGGAGTGTGTTCTTCAAAGTCAGGCTTCAGAAGTTTCTGACCACTGTCCGCTTTTGCTTGGTTTGAGGAATGGGCTACATGGCAAACGACGATTTATTTTCGAAAGCTATTGGCCTAATCTCCCAGGTTTCCATGAGGCAGTGGTTGCGTCCTGGAATGAGCCGATCTTAGCTGGTTGCCCCATTGAGCAGGTCTCCTTAAAGCTTAAACGCCTCACTCGGGCGTTGCAATCCTGGAGCCAAAAACAAGTTGGTCATATCAAAACGCAGCATGCTTTAGCCAGAGATTCTGCACAGGCTGGAGATCGCTCAAGACCGGCGAGCTCTAACCGCGGACGAACTTTGGTTTAAGTGTGATCTTAAACAGCATTGTCTGGTTTTGTCATCCCTTGAGAGAACTATTGCTCGTCAGCGTTCACGAATTCAGTTTCTTAAGGATGGTGATGCAAACACGGCTCTCTTCCACAGGCAAGCCGGGTTTCGGAAGCAGAAAAATTTTATCCCCAAGCTTTTGCACAATGACCGGGTTGTAGTGTCTCAAGATGAGAAACAGGAAGTAATGTTTGACTACTTCCATGGGCTGATTGGTACGACGTTGCCGCGGTCTTCTACGCTTGATCTGCCTTTCTTCCATAGGGAAGGCATGGACCTTTCAGCGTTGGACGCTTTTATATCGGAGGATGAAGTTTGGGACACAATCAAATCATTGCCGGCTGATCGAGCTCCAGGGCCGGATGGGTTTACAGGGAGATTCTTTAAAGCTTGTTGGCAAGTTATCAAATCAGATTTTCTGGCTGCCATCTTTTCGCTTCAGCAAGGGGATGCAAGGAAGCTTTGGTTGCTTAATTCGGCTTACATCACTCTTTTACCCAAGAAAGAGGAGGCTCTCATGCCAAAAGACTTCCGGCCGATCAGTTTGGTGCATAGTTTTGCAAAATTAGTCACGAAGATTTTGGCCAATCGCCTAGCAACTCTTTTGAACTCCTTGGTGGCTTCTAATCAAAGTGCTTTCATCCGTGGAAGGTGCATCCACGATAATTACATGTTGGTCCAGCAAACCATCAAGCTCCTCCATAGGCGGAAAATACCGAGTCTTTTTCTTAAGTTGGATATATCAAAAGCTTTTGACTTGGTTTCTTGGTCGTTTCTTTTGGAAGTGTTGTCTCATTTGGGGTTTGGTCCCTCTTGGCGTAGACTGATTTCCAATTTGCTATCTACGGCTTCTACTAAAGTGCTTCTCAATGGGGAGCCGGGAGAGGACATTAGACATCAAAGAGGTCTCCGGCAAGGAGACCCCCTCTCTCCGATGCTCTTTATTCTTGTAATGGATGTCCTTAATAGCATTTTTGTCAAAGCAAGCCAATTGGATCTGCTGCAACCATTGTCTGTTCGGCATCTGGGTCAGCGGATTTCTCTTTATGCGGATGATGTGGCTTTATTCATTAAACCAGTTGAGGAGGAAATGAATCTGGCCATGGATATTCTAGCAAAATTCGGTGAGGCTTCAGGACTTTGTACTAACCTTCAAAAGAGCTGTGTGATTCCCATAGGTCGTGGCGAGGATCAGATTGACACAGTTGGGTCTATCTTGCCGTGCACTCCGTCGGTCTTTCCATGTACTTATCTGGGTCTTCCTATATCCAATAAGAAGTTTCACCGGTCGGATCTTTTGCCGTGGATTGAGAAGATTGAGAACAGGTTGCGGGTTGGCAAGCCTCCTCATGAATATGGCGGGCAGGCTACTTGGGTGCGTTTTGTTCTTTCTGCGATCCCTATTCACATCCTTATTGCCCTCAATGTGCCTAAGTGGTTCTCGCGTACAATCGATAAATTGAGAAGAGCTTTTCTCGGAAAGGTCGGAAGCAAGTTAATGGTGGTAGTTGCCTTGTGGCATGGGAAAAGTCCAGTGACCTCTCGAGCTAGGTGGTCTTGGAGTTCTTAACTTGCAAACTATGAGTGGGCTCTTGGATCGATGGTTGTGGTTTGAGAAAACTGATCCTAACAGGCCTTGGAATGGCCTCGTTATCCCTATTCATCCTAATGCGATGGCGCTGTTCAAGATTGCTTTGGATTCTCGGGTCGGTAATGGCAGCAACACTCTCTTTTGGAAAGATAATTGGTTCCTGGGTTGTTCCTTAGTGGAGTTGGCTCCCACGATGGTCACGGCGGTACCGTTGAGGGTTCAACAAACCCGAACGGTGGCGGAAGCTTTACAAGATCGAGTGGGTGATGATGTGCGAGGAGGGCTTTCGATGATTGGTCTGTTTGAATATTTTCGGCTTTGGGATGCGTTGCAGGGCTTCATTCTCTCGGAGGAGGATGATCTCCACATATGGCGGTTTGATACATCCGGTCGATTCTCTACTAAATCGCTTCGGGCTTTTTCCATGGCTCGATTTCCTTTGAGCCGTGGCGCTTGTTATGGAAGACTTGGGCTCCGCTAAATGCAAGATCTTCCTTTGGCTTGCGATCGAGAAATAAATGTTGGATCGCGGACCGTCTTGCTAAGAGGGGCTTGCCTCATCCAAACCAATGCCCTCTATGTGATCAAGAAGATGAGAACATCCAGCATTTGCTCATCACTTGCGTGTTCACTCGCCAATTTTGGTTTCGAATTCTCAGTCCTTTGGGCCTTCACGATTGTGTGCCTTGCCGCAACATGCCGTCCTTTGCGGATTGGTGGCGTAAAACGATCAAGAGGGCTCAGAAGGAGAATCGGAAGGGGCCGAATTCACTCATCATCCTTGCGGCTTGGGTGCTTTGGAAGCACAGAAACTCTTGTGTCTTTGATGGTCAAAATCCAGACATCACCTCCCTCCTCCGAGCGTTCAATGATGAGCATCAGTTGTGGTGTCTAGCAGGTGCTAAAGGTCTGCGTGCCCTTGGCCTTGGTCACGGTGACGAGCTTAGTTAGATCTTCCTTGCTTGTCCTTCTCGGTCAAGGCTCAGAGTGTTTTTCTAGTTTTTCTTTTTTTTTCTTGTGTTTCTCACCCCTCACAGCTCGGCCCGGAGTGAGGTGGTGATCTTTGTATGGGGCCGGTTTCCCTCTCTTAATGCAAAGGTACGCAGCTCTCCTGCGTATTCGAGAAAAAAATTAGGGATATGATATTAGTTTCTATATTTGTTAGAGATATGATTGAGACTAGATTCTATCTGTCAGGAGAAACCCATCTATATAAGAGGGCTACCGCATGTTATTGGAATCAAGCAGAGAAATAACAAAGTCTTCCTCATCTATAGTCTTTCTCTCCTTCTACGCCGACGCCATCCGGCTATCTTCTTGATGGTGTTTATCCCCTATGAACTAAGATTCATGACAACTTGGTATCAGAGCAGTCGATCCCTTCCCACGACTTCTGCTACTATGGTTCCTGCTACAGAGTCGTTGGCCACAATAAAAGCTAACACTAATAAGATGGCCAGCATCAACAAAGAGATGGCGGACGTCTTCATCAATATACATGCCATTTTGGAAAAGATGGTCGTGAATCAGGAGAGCAGCATGCCCTAGGCTCTCAAACAGCGCGGCGAGCTCAGACCCCGAGAGCCGGCCATCGCCATTCGCCCGCCGAAAGACCTCGCCGGGATCCTCCTCGGCCGCCGTCGGCAGCAGTGCTGCTCCTGGCAACCTCGACGCCGTGCGGCCCAAGGTCGCCGTCTGCCTCTAGGATCTCATCCCCTTCATCGAGATCGACACCGGGATCCCGCCGGCCTTGTTCCGCTTGGATCCGGCCGGCCGTCTCCATCCGCTGCAGGACCCCGCCGCAGTTCGTCGAATCTCCGCCGGGCGGCTGCTATCCGGGCCGCTTGTCTTCCACGCCGGCGCCGGAAGTCTTTCATCGACACCTCGATCCGCAGATCTCCCACCAACGCCGTCTCGATCCGTCGGTCTTCCACCAACACCGCATCGATCGGAGCCGCCGTCACCCGGCCGCACGTCGGCTGTCGCCTCGAGATGTTCTCCACCGGCTGTCAACCACTGGGAGCGGAAGCTAGAGCCGTCGCCGGCAAGGAACTGGAGCCGATGCCGACCGGGGAACCTCCGCCACCACCGCCTCTGCTTCTGTCGTGAAACCGTGCCTTCCGCGCGGAGTCTTTAATTGGAACGAGGAGCCGTGAAGGAAGGGGGAAAAGAAGAAAAGAAGAAGAAAAAAAGAAAAGGAAAAAATATTTATTATTATTATTATTATTATTTTGTAGGCGTCGTTTAGCCAAAAGTACTACACTTCGTCGACATGGAGCTGCAACCATGGCCACCGCCTAGCAGCTCGAGGACGAGCTGCATGTCCGGGAGGGGTGTAATGTTATAAGCGTGGGCCTTGGGTCCAGCCGATTTATTATTAGGAAGTAGAGATTAGTTTCGAATCTCTATTTGAGTTAGAGATTAGTTTTCTTTTGTTAGAGATATGATTAGGTGTAGATTGACAGAGTTTGGGGGAATTGGCCACACCTCAATGTGAGGTGGCGCCTCCTATTATAGGGCGGTGGCCTTGCTTTATAAAGCGAGGTAATATCACGATTTACATCGCTAACTATAGCAACTAATCACGATTTACATCCGCTAACTATAGCAACCGATATCCACAGATGCCGCAGATATGGTAAGGGCTGCGGCATATTCTATTGCCTAACACCCGCCATGATCGCGTGGGAGGCTCGGACGCAAAGATCGGATCGAAAGTCTAGAAACAATCTTTGTCGGAAGCCCTTTAGTCATGATGTCGTGGCCCGATGAGAAGAGGGCACATGGAGGACCGAATGTCACCAGGGCCACCTTCTCGCGGACGAAGTGGATGTCAATCTCGATATGCTTCGTGCGCTTGTGGTGGGCGAGATTGGCCGTCATGTAGATGGCGACATTGTCACGAAGACAACGGTGGCGAGAGGGTAGGCGTAGGTGGAGCTCTGGAGTAGCCGCCGAGCGCAGCATTCGGCCACCACATGGGCCACAAAGACGATACTGCGCCGGCGCTGGAGCGGGACACCGTGGTGCGGCGTTTGGAGGACCAGGAGACCAGTTGTCACCGAGGTATACACGATGGCGGAGGTGGGCGTCGGAGTCGGGACACCGCCCAATCGGCGTCGGAGTAAGCCGTCGGCTTGTCAACAGGCTGGCACCGATATGTAGCCGAGGAGAGGTGTCCTTCACATAGCGCGATATGCGCTGATCATCGCTGGTGTGGCTCTCGGGCGTGCATAAAGAGACACACTGGCTGGGCGGATAAGCCGGCTCGGGGCGAGTCGAGTGTAATCCGGGCGCCCGGCCCAGCTCTCAGACTCGGGCGTCCTTCTCGGACAGAGGTCTCGTTATGTGCGGAGAGCTTGGCGTGAGTGTCAGCAGTGTCGCCGTGGGATGACACTCGGCCATGCCCGCACGCGGAGGAGATCGGCGGCGTCATCGCCGAGCGAGGAATAGGCCGTCGGAGGAGCGTGTGACGGCGATGCCGAGGAAGTGATGGAGCTTTCAAGGTCCGTCATGGCGAACTCGAGCTCGGTGGGCCATGAGGCGCCAAGGAGAGCTGTGGATGAGGCGGTGAAGACGATGTCGTCGGCGTCTGCAGCGAGTAGGCAAGATCGCCCTCTTGTAGAATAAAGAGGGCGTGTCGGAGGTGGAGGCGGCGGCCGAGCTGCCGGACGAAGGTGGAGAAGCGGTGCGGGCCGTGGAGCCCGCCGGTCCGCACAAGGACTTCAGAGAGGCGACGCGTCGGGCGCCGTGGTCGGCGAAGCTTCAGTGGTGGCGCTAGCGATGAAGCGATCTCTCGAGATGGCCGTGGAGAAAGCATTCTTCACGTCCAAGCGGTGAATCGGCCAGCGCGAGATGTGGCGTCACGAGGGCGGTCGGATGGTGGCCGCTTGACCACCGGGCTGAAGGTCTCGTCATAGTCGATGCCCTCGCGCTGCGAGAAGCCGCGGACCACCCAGCGAGCCTTGTGGCGGGCAAGAGATCCATCGGCATGGAACTTGTGCCGGAAGAGCCATTTTCCCGTCACAATGTTGGCGCCGGGGGGACGCGGAACGAGCCGCCAGGTGTTGTTGGCGACAAGAGCCTGGTACTCATCCGTCATCGCGGCACGCCAGTTGGCATCGGCCAACGCGCTGCGATAGTTCGTCGGGAGAGGCGATGTCGAGGATGATGTGGCCGTCAGCCCTTCGTAGCTGACGCGAGGGATGACACCAGTCATGGTGCGAGTGACCCGCGGCGGAGGTGGCGGTGGTGGAGGAGGCGCTGTTGGGGGCGGAGCCGGTGGCGCCGGTGCAACCGAGGCGCCGGGCAGCCGGTGACGGCGGGCGACACCGTGCGAGGGCGTCGGACGTGGGCCGTGGAAAGGAACCACGAGGGCACCCGCCGTCTTTGGAGGAGGCGATCCGGCATTGCTGGTGGTGTGGGTGCGGCGGCGGTGTGCGGCTGCTCTTCATCCGAGGAGGATGGAGCGACCACTGGCGTCGAGGGAGGAGTTCCACCTGCAATAACAGTAGGACAGGACACCAAATCCATATCGTCGTCTAAGAGGAAATCTAGGGAGGTGGGGGATGGGGCATCTGGAGTAGCTGTAAAGGGAAACGTGGACTCGTCGAAGATGACATGACGGGAGATGATTATGCGACGGGTCGATAGGTTGAGACAGCGGTACCCTTTGTGAGAGGGTGGATATCCAAGAAAGACATGCCGCGGAGCGAGGTGCGAGTTTGTGCTTGGAGGTGGCCTGCAGGTTTGGGTAACAGAGGCACCCAAAGACACGCAGATGGTTGTAGGTGGGTGGCTAGTTATGCAGGCGAGTGAAGGGAACTTCATGCTGGATGGAAGAGGATGGACGTCGGTTAAGCAGGTAGCAGGCTGTCAGGAGGGCCTCAGCCCAGTATGTGGGTGGTAGGGAGGCATGGAGGAGCATGGTGCGAACGGAATTATTAAGGGTGCGAAGTATTCGTTCGGCCTTACCGTTTTGGGGGGATGTGTAGGGACAGGAGAGGCGGAGGTGGGTGCGCGGCAGCAAGGAAGTGAGTGGTGGTGGTGTTCAGAATTCGGTGCCATTATCGGCTGAGCATTTGATGGGCGGTGAGCGAGTTTGGGCGAGCGTGAGCTCAACTAAATGTTGGTGAGCGTCGGACTTTTGCGGAGAGGAAAGACCCAACAAAATGACTATAATCATCCGGACACACCAAATAGTAGGAAAACCGGACAGATCGTTGATAGGTGATGTCCATACATCACGATGAACAAGTTCAAAGGCGCATGAGTTGTAGAATGCAAAGAAGCGAAAGGCGGCGTGTGTGCTTGCCTAATCGGCAGGAATGGCGAGAGGAGCGATCTCGTATTACGAGCAACGGCATGAATTTTATTAAGATGCGCTAAAGCAAAGAGGTGGATGGATGGCGGCGTTGATGCCATAGGGTCGACAGAGCGACCAAGAGTGCGGCAGTGTGGATGCGGGCATGGTATAGAGGTCCCCGTTCTTCATTTAAGAGAGAGAGTCACGCGTCCGTTCGGAGATCCTTGATAGAAAAACCATGAGCATCAAATTCAAAGGAACAACTATTATCGCGAGTGAATTGTGAACAGAGAGCGAGTTACGAACTATAGATGGTGCGACAAGGATATTGTTAAGATGAAAGTTAGACGCGAAGTGGATAGGGTGAGTGACCTCTAGGCGTGGATGGAATGGTAGTGCCATTACCTCATCGTTATTGAGGAGATGGAAGGGGTAGGCGGTGGGTGAGCATACCATCCGGGCGTCATGTGGGTTGGCGCGGAGTCGACGACCCAGGGAGAATTGCCCTGCATGTTCATGCTCTGTAGGGCGGCGATGGTACCGGCTGCATCCCAGGTGGAGCTGTTGGAGGAGGCCGCAGGAGCGAAGGCTGTGTGTGCCTGGGGAGCAGGCCCGAGGAGGCCCTGCTGGCGCCCAGACTGGGCGTTGTGGCCACCAGACCCGCCGAAGCCACCGTGGCGGCGTTGTCCAGGAGGGGTGACCCGCTCACCAAGAGCTACGCGTTCGCCGGTCCAGGGGTTGAAGCCCCAGGGTGGGCGCTTGTTGTGGCCGCCAGAGGTGGAGGTCTGCTGGCTGCCCTTCTTGTTGTTGGGGCGCCGGTAGTCCTGCTGCTTTGTCTTGGCGCCGCGAGGAAGAGGCGGCGATGAAGAGCGCCGAGGCAAGACGGGCCTTCGTCATTCTGCGCACCGATTCCTTGAGAGAAGGCGTGACGAGCGGAGGAGAAGGTGAGGGTGTTGCGGCGATGTTGTCGGCGGCCGTAGAGTAGACCTCGTTGCGCGCGCGCGAAGGTTGAGGCGAGGTTGCCCTCAAGGGACGGCCCAGCCAACGTCGCGCGATTCGTCGGCCCGCCTTCATGCGCGACGCGATGATCGTCGATGGAGAATCCCCGAATCATCGAGTGGAACTCGTGATTGAGGAAGATGGCACGAGGCGCTTTGTTCGCTGGAACACGTCGTCGATGGCCTTCACGCGTGCATGCCGTCTGCGATCGTCGGTCATGGCGAGTTGAGGACAGAGTCGGGCGGTCTTTGTACATCCATCCGCGGACGCAGGTCGACTTCTTTGCCGAGCCGTCGGTGGGGCGCGGGAGGCGGTGTCGAGGTGGCTCGGCGAGGCCAAACTTCCCGCACATGGCGCGAAAGCCGTCGACCACTTGGTGAAGTTGGAGGCTTCAACTCGAGGACCATGGGGACGTGCGGCTTGACATTGGTAGTGGCGAAGGCGGATGATCGGGCGAGAGCAGCCAGAGAGCGCCGCCAGAGGGCGGTGAGTCGGAGGTAGTGCCCATGGGAAGAGGAGGTGGGGAGGCTGCGCGAGGAGGAGGCGGAAGGTGGAGAGGCGGAAATCAGATCGGGATCGGAGCTCGACACCATGTAGATTGACAGAGTTTGGGGAATTGGCCACACCTCAATGTGAGGGTGGCGCCTCCTATTATAGGGGCGGTGGCCTTGCTTTATAAAGCGAGGTAATATCACGATTTACATCTGCTAACTATAGCAACTAATCCCTGATTTACATCTGCTAACTATAGCAACTGATATCCACAGATGTCGCAGTATATGGTAAGGGGCTGCGGCATTTTCTATTGGCTAACATTAGGGATATGATATTAGTTTCTATATTTGTTAGAGATATGATTGAGACTAGATTCTATCTATTTCGGGGAGCCCATCTATATAAGAGGGATACCGCATGCTATTGGAATTAAGCAGAGAAATAATAAAGTCTTCCTCATCTATAGTCTCTCTCTCCTTCTACGCCGACGCCATCCGGCCATCTTCTTGGTAGTGTTTATCCCCTATAAACTAAGGTTCATGACAGTGGAGGCCACATCATTGATTTTGGCTGACGTGGCATCCCAATCAAGGCTGTAAAAAGCAGTATGCGGAATTTATTCGGCCACCCACCTAATAGCGATTATATGGCATAATCGGCCCAATTACGTAGCCTAATAAGCAATTATGCGGTAGCAGGTAGGGGCACCCACTCTGTGTATAATACGGCTTAGTAGACCCATTTTTAGAACACTTATCCCAGTAGGCAAGCTTATGTTGACGTGGCACCCTAATCAGCAACAACAAATTAAAAAGTAAATAGCATATATAAAACCAGAGTCTTAGTTGGCATACTCTAATACCTCCTCTTCTTTCTCCTCCCTCTCTCCTTGCTGGCTGGGTGGATAAGTAAACATATGTGATGTGTCATGTGACCTTCGATGTGGTGAAAACCACCATGAAACCAGTCTAGGGGTGAAAAGTGAACGGTTTTGATAGTTTGAGGATGCAAAGTGGACGGTTTTGAAGTTAGAGGTTGTTTTTCAGAGTTGGGCAATACTTTTAGGGTTGAAAGATGGACCTTTTCCTTCAAAAAAACAGACTGGCTAGGCATTTCAGAATTTCTGGTATTTAATAGGTGGGGAAAATTAGAACAGAAAATATCTTACAGGTCTCAGAGTAAGCTTATCCATAGGTCTACAGCCTGCAATTGCAGAGTACCTGAAATGCCAGAATGCAGTGTTAAAGTAGTAAATACCTAAGTGAAAAGCAGAGGGTGTTGACAAGTATTTAGTTCTACCCACAAGATAGTCAAGGATCTTTTATATCATGAACGTAAATAAGAGTGTTGACAAACTTCCAACTTCAACAACAGGATAGCTAAGACTAACAGACTTATGCAATCGCCTGATCTCATCTAGCAAGCCAAACTGCTTACACTAGCATAGCATCCTCCACAGATGCTGCAAGGGGAGAAGCAACTTCAACAGTCCCACAATCACAAAGTGCCCTGCAAACAAGATCTCTAATTATGTATGCTCACAATTAAATGTATGCAGAAAGAGTTTCCAGTCAGATCCAGTGCAAGATAAGCACAAAAACAACTCAGCAGCCTTGTTTACTTGATTGCTGGACAATGACATGACACAAAAGCAGTTTCAGAACGTCTGGAATGTTAGGATAGGACTACATGAGCTCACTGATGTTGAAAGGTATTCTAATCCATATGAATTATGATGCCTGAAAGAACCACTATGGTAAATATCCAGTGCGTTTGAACTTTTATTAGTTACCCAGTCATATCTGTCCGTCTGTATGTTGTCTTCAAACCAACAATGCCACAGAGGGAAGATGGAATTCTTACTGAACCTGTTGCAAGCAAAAGGTAGTAACTGGATTTTAGTACTGAAAAGAATCTAGTGACAATGAATCACACAGTTTCATATGTACAAACCTCCTCCATCTGTTCCAATTGCTACTGGGCATAACCCTGATGAGACAAGTGCAGCTGGACCGGATGAAGAACCACCAGTATATCTATCAATTGAATGTGGATTTCTTGCTGTCCTGCAAAAGGAAAAATGGAGATAAAGTGATAAACATCAGAAAACAGGCTGGATGGAGATTATATGATGAATGGGAATTCTAAGCTTTTTTTCATAATATGATGGTTTTAAATGAGGCTGCTGGGTCAGGAACTCAGAATATTTATGTGCATTCCAGAATTCTGATTCATTCTCAAGCTTTACTAAATCTCAACTGAGTTTGCTTCTACAAAATAGCTAGTAAAATATTAGAATTTCTTTTTTCCTTCAGCAAACTTTAGGCAAAGCAAGGGAATCACATAGATGTTGGATATTTATCATGTTTGCGGCATGACATAGAAAAGGAAGAAAATTATTTCATCGGAGTATCAGTTGACAAAGCAGCGATATACCCTTTATGTTCAAATGGAAAGCAACACTTGAGTTCTTTCTTTCTTTCTCTCTTTTTTGTCTGGATGTGGGTGTTCCTTGGATTGCAACTAATTAAAATGGGAAGGTGCTCAATTATTAACCGTACCCATAGTTTGGATTGTTCCCAGTTACCCCAAGGCCTAGCTCATGCATATTTGCTTTCCCGATAAAGATCACTCCACATCTCCGCAGACGAGCAACACAGACTGCATCTTTCTCCACAATGCGGATTTTGTCGAAAAATGTGGTAGCACCTGCATTTCAAAGAAAACACAATATAAAATTCTCGGACACAGCAACAAATGGCAGCTTCAGTCGAATAAACTAACTCTTTGATGGATATGGGAAGCAGTCGATGTCATCCTTAATGGCGACAAAGATCCCATCCAGAATGGAGATTGGATTTCCTGGGCACAAGAAGCAACTCATATCAAGAAAAAGGAATTGATGTGATTGGAGTTTCTACCTGAAGCCAGTTCATTTCAAAGATGAAAAGATGTAATATCATGAACTGGCCAAATACTAATATAGTCATAGTCTGTTAGAGCAGAACCAAAGTGGCAAAGTTGGGGTGAACCTTGCACAAATCTCTTTGTGGAAGCTTCAGCTTGCTTCCTCAGGTCATCTGCGTTGAAATAGACCAGCATCGGCATTGGAGGCTTCTTGTTGTTCCACTCTTCCACACCCGCAATGACACGGTCGGCAACCTATATATGCAACGGATCAAGGTTGAACAGCACAGGTGCAGGAGGGCATTTAGAGAATGAAGCAACGATCTCTCTACCCAGCGAGCTACTCACAGCTAACGGAGTCGTGATCCCGGACCGGTACGCATAGGCGAAGTCACGAATCCTCCAGTAGAGGAAAGGGGATTTCTCCTCGGTGGTTGTCCAACGCACGGCCGGGTCGTATGGGGGGAGGCACTGCAGTGCTTGCTCAACTCTCTCAACGGGGTCCGTGTCATCCCCCACGAGTACGACTCCTTGCTCCGGCTCTGGCAAATCAGGAGCAGCAGCACCAATCAACAACACGCCATGGGCAAGAAGCCCAAAAATTGGTTTACAAAATGTCAGTTGGCAAAACATGAGTAACTGAGCTGAGCAAGATAGGCAGGTGTGGTTTTGCAGCATGCATTTCTCGTTCCAGCAAAGAAAGAAAGAAAGGCGCGGTCTTTTTCCAGGTCCCATGGCACTTGATCATGGAATGGAAACAGGCAGTGGACGAGCTGTCTGGTTATGTTAATTTTCTTTTCTGTCATCCTAGTTGCTTGTCGTGCTGAAGAACCAACGAAAATTCCTAGGAGAGGAAAGGGGAATTGAGGGCTATGGATTACCCTGCGGTGGGTACTCCGGGTAGTACATGGGGCGCTCGGGGATCACCGTCTTCTGCAGCATCTGCCGCACGCAAGATAACAAGAAGCGTCAAAGAGGCGGAGCAAGCAAGGAACTGTGATCGAGTGAGCCGGCACTCGATAAGCCTACCTGCGTGATGTTGTTCTGCGCCTTGAGGAGGGAGGTGAGGAGGGTGCCGAGCAGCGGGGACTCCATGAGCCAGACGAAGGCCTTGAGAGAGAACCCGGTGAGGTGCGGCGCCGTGAGCGTGGGCGACTTGTACCTGACGGCGGAGATGTCCACCTCCTCCACCGCCGCCATCGCGCGAGGCTTCCCCTTGTTCCCGGATCCACCCATCAAATTCTCGATGAAGCAGCAGAGCAGCTGTGTGCTGGTACAGACTGGCCAGAGAGAGATAGGCTCGGCTCGCAGTAATAAATAAATGGCCGTGTGGGCGGAGTAGGAAAGGAAGGAAAGGGTTTAATGGCGGGCGGTTTTGACGTTGGGGTGGGTGGTTGGCCAACGAGAAGACGACGACGACAAATGCAGAGGAGATTAATGGCCGGTCTCAACCGCAAACAAGAGAGATTTATCAAGGCAGCAGATAAAGACGAAACAAAAGAAGAAAATACCAAGGCAGTCGGTCAAATAAGGAAGAATTGATAATTTGTCCTTTCTTTTATGGAAATGGCAAATGATATTTCACTGACATGCGGGTTCTGGTCCTGTATGTCAGTGAGATATCATGGGTATTTTATCAAATGGCAAAAAAAGATAAGGCAAATTATCAAATCTAGAAAAAAACATTGCAGAGAGAGAGAAAAAACATTGCAAATTGCCCTGTAGAGTATACTACACTTATCCGTTCTCAATCACCACTAATTAATTCCAATACACCTCCTCTTTATGTTAGAACAATTATAATAGTGCAACGTTATATAGGATCGAATATTGCAATCAGAGGGGGTGAATGATTGTCGCCGCATTTTAGAATCTCCTGGTGATCGGTGAAGATTTCGACCGCTCAGAATTCGACTGCCCAATCGATCACTCAGAATTCGACCGCTCGCTCGACCGCTCGCTCAGCTTTGATCTTCAACTGGTTTGTACGTCAACACCAAAAGCCGAACCTCTCGAATACTTTTACACGTCGTCGTAAGATCCAACCTAACTGCAATCACCAGCAATCTTCAAGCAAATAACGAATCAGATTGATTCAAAATGATGTTTATTGCTGGATTTTCGTGAATTTACAAAGTGACCTTACAAACACCCCTAGAAGCCCTAACAAAAAAAAACTAAAGCCACTTTTCCTTCTCCCAATCTTCTCTAATCTACACGTTATCCCTTAGCCCCTCCCTCCTTTTACAGGCTAACGCTCCAAACCGTGTCCAACTCAAATACGGACACCAAACTCTATCTGTTCCAAAAATCAAGGGAGCCGAAACCTTTCCGAATACGGGTTTTACATAATCTCTAAGCCTTACCAGTTATGGACTTCATCTACAATTCCTAACTCACCACATAACGAAGCCTCCAGGACCGCACCTCTTGTATCTTCATCACACAACTCCTAACTTACCACGTAACGAAACGTCCAAGACTACACCTCCTATATCTTCATCACGCATCATCAACCTCACGTGTCGAAGCATCTAAGACCGTACCTCCCATATCTTCTCCACGCATCACCATCTTTGATTTCCACGTGCTCTAGCGTGAGCCCGACCATGTCATGACATCCTCGACCGTCTGGACCTCAAATTTTCCTATCCTACTCTTGGTCCTCTACGTCACCCACTATAACTGTCTCCACGCCTAACCTGCATATGTAAAGCCAAAGAACATTTTCCCTGGCATAAGTTCTTCCCAACTTGACCGACATTAGTCCACGCACTCATACCACATCTTTAACCATCCATTAATACCAACCAAGTCAACCATGACCACAAATTCCACACTTTCCAGAAAATCAACTTTTGACTATTCATTACAACCGATATGACCACCAATCCACTATGCACAGGCTAGTCAGACCGCTGGCTCAATAAGTACTAGAGAATTACCACCACTCAGAACACTCGCAAATCACAAGTATTGTAGCACTTCCAGTCTACGACTACCAACCATCAATCAGTCACTCTACCATCGTCTACCGAGTACCAACCAGGTACTATAGCATACATCAACAAGTACTGTAGCACCAACTACCAAGTACCGATCTAGTATTGTATCACTGACTATCGACTACCGAGTACCAATAGGGTATTGTAGCAACGACCACCCGGTAACACCTGTCTGACCGCCATGCACAACCGATCAGACCATTGGCCCATCAGACACGAGTACTCGAGGTACTCGAAGATTACCGGAATTGAAGCACTTTGAAGCCTATGAGTACCGACCGTGAAGTCTACGACTACCAATCGCAAAGCCTAAAACAACCTATCACAAAGTCTAAGACAACATATTGCAAAGCCTACGACTACGACAATAGACCGCGAAGTCTACGATTATGACAACAGTCCCCGAAGTCTACGACTAGGACAACAGACCACGAAGTCTACGACTACGACAATAATCCGCAAAGTCTACCACTACGACAACAGTCTGCGAAGTCTACGACTATGACAATAGTCCACGAAGTCTACGATTATGACAACAGACTGTAGCTATGATCACCAACCGGTTACTATAACTCACGACCGATTCACTGTTGCATATGACCGGTTCCTTGTAGCATACGATCGATTCACTGTAGCTACGACCGGTTACATTATAGCATACGACCAGTTCCTCTTACCTTACGACCATCAACCGGTTCGCTGTTCAAGATCGAAGCCTACCGATTACCTGCCATGGTTATTCTTCCGTGATCAAAATGTCATGGTCTGAATGCCGTGGTTGACATGTCGATCCGTTGTGGTTGACCTACCGTGGTCATTTGCCGTGGTCGACCTGCCATGGTCATCTGCTGTGGTCGACCTCTGTGGTCATCTGTTGTTTCTAACCTACCGTGGTCATCTGTCGTGGTTGACCTGACATGGTTATCTGCTGTGGTCGACGCCTACGATCAGACCTATTATGTGCTGAATACTCCAGCAATAAAAACGCATCGACCAAAACTTCCACAAACACAAATTTCAATGAAACCAAAATGTCAATTATTCAGCATCACTAAATGCACGACCACCACATGGTCTAACACATTAGCAGTCTGTAAATATTATCATTTAAGACATGAGATGATATTGATGGAAGAGAAAGAGCATAGAGAATTAGATGGGCAAAGTTTACTGGAGTACTAGTATTGTTAGCAAATTACTAATAATACTTTTAATTAAAAAACTAATGGATAATTAAGCAGGCCAGGCCAGTAGGCAATAGGGATGACCGAGCCTGACGCATACGTTGATGGTATGATCGATCTCAGCTATGTTGTCGCCACCGTTACACGAAATGCAATTCCAAGGACTACCTTCTAAGATTTGTCACCCAGTTTTTAGAAAATAGTTTTCGTATTGTAATATTTTGGGGCCTAAAATTAGCATGCAAGAAGGCGTCTTTGCCCTTCTCCCTTCATTGTCTTCTTCCCCCAATTCACATCCTCTTCTATTGCATCCCCATGGCTGTCGTCCACAGCCCCCCGTCCAGGAATCACATACACACAAAGTGGCACTGTGATGGAAAGCGCTTCTATATATTACAAACCAAACAGTAAACAAGATAGTTATGGAAAGGCCACAAATAGACTGTCTGGGGCCTTACAAATCGTAGAGATAGTGGATAGAAGTTTATACTACCTAGATTTGTATAAAAAAAGAGAGTTTGCCACTCATGATGTCTTAAGACACATATTTATAGCCATGAGTAGACTTGTTATAAGAATACCCCTATCTAGGCCTATAATTGTATGGGTAGTATCATCTTTTCCATTATGATAGCTATCCTGGGCCAGCCATGTGCCGTTATGATTATTGGACCTCCTGGTTTATTGGGCCGACTAGGTCAAAGTGGGGGCTACTTTGCCAACAGGTGCAGTTCTCATCACCGTTCGATCATGCTTCGATATTTTGTGACATTGTGATCGGACGGTGATGCGGTAGTCCCAAGTGGGGATTGATCTCATAATAGTTTTCTCCCATTGCAATTGATTAATGGATAACAGCTTGACCCATTAGGGGGAGTGAGTAACCTTGAGAGAAATGTGACGGAGGAGCCACAGGTAGGATCAAAGGTGGAACATGCGGTTGTTTGAGGAGGCGGTTGCAGTGATTAGGGGTGTTCATTCGATTTTTTTGGTTTGGTAAATACAGTATATACGGTAAATATGGTATTGTTAGTTAGGTAAATATGGTATTTTTAAAAATACAGTTCGGTTTCGGTAAATCCCAATTATTTTCGGTACGATATCGGTAAATACCATATTTGCCAAAGTTGATGCAAATTACGAACGATAACATTGCACATAGCGGGCAGCGGCAGTAGTACACTATGCAATATGCATTGCATCGCAACAAGCTGCTCCTAAACTGCTTCTTCTGCATTGGCTGCGCCATGGCTCTATTGTTGAACACCACCACCGTAGCAGCGCTGGCCAATATAGGCTTGTTAAGCTGGCACGCACCAACCAGACGACCGACGACTTCAGCTACGGTACTCCTGCTAGGAGTACATACTTCAATGCATGAAATTATCCCATGCTCTAAACTTTCAATGATGTGGATGTATTCAGTCCATGATCCATATTCCATTGATCCATCATAGAAGTAGTACACTACTACACCATCAAGCATTAACTACATCAGCATTCAGTCCATTGATCCATATTCATTGATTCAACACTAAGTTGCCAAGGATTAAGGAACTACAAAGTAATAACCATTAAGGAACGACATTTTAGTTTTTTTAGTTTTAGCTGGTGTTTACCAAAAACACCGAAATCCCAAAACCCAGATTTCTAAATTCCGTACCGAATACCGGTCAAACTGAGTTGATCGGTACGGTTCGGTATTTTCGGTATGGTTTATTTAGTTTGGTATGAAAATAAACAACCCTAGCAGTGATGAGCACCATCCCCTTGTGCTACACCACTCACATCGCGTCCCCTATCATCGGCATTGCCGCCATGGCGGATGGATCAGAAGAGGATACGAGTTGGGACAGAAGACAATGAGGAAGAAGGATAAAAATATCTTTTCACGAGCTATTTTCAGCCCTCGAAAAAGTTGAAAAATAATATAATACATCGAATCCTACCTACCTATTCCTGTGAACTAGTTGGGAAATCTTACAAGCTAATTTTTAGATTGGCATTTTATAGAGCGACGGCTTATTTGGGTTTATAAGTCCAAAATTCTGACTTTTTTCATTGTAGCGGCTGAGAATGTACTGTAGCTGCTGTTATCTTTTCAACGTAATTAAATTTTAAAAAATAAAATAAAATAAATTTATAGCATCACGGACAATGCAAAGGAATAAAAGGCAAAAAACCCTAAAAAGCCAAAAGAGACAAAATTAAGGGGATGCTCCAACTGGTTGTTGGTTGCGGCTTTTAACTTAAAACTGAAATTATACTATAGCGGCTATTAGTTTTTTCCGAGTCATTTAACTAAAGTAAAATAAAGAAAAATGAGAAACAAAATGAAAATATCGTTATATGTTCACGGACAATGGAAAGAAAAAACCGGAGAAAAGCAAAAGCCCTCCCACCCCCCAAAAAAACTAAAAAACCGAAATTAGAAACCGACGTGTTCCAAGTGACTTCTGATTTAAAAAAGCAGGAAGCCAGAAAAAACTAACTCAATCTTCTCGTAAGATCCAACCTAACTGCAATTACCAGCAATCTTCAAACAAATCATGAACCAGACTAATTCAGGATGATATTTACTGCTGGATTTTCGTGGATTTACAAAGTGCCATCACAAGCACCCCTAAAAGCCCTAACAAAAAACTAAAGCCACCTTTTCCTTCTCTCAATCTTGTCTAATCCACACGTTAGCCCTTAGCATCTCCCTCCTTTTATAAGCTAACGTTCCAAACTGTGTCCAACTCAAACACAGATACCAAATTCTATCTATTCCAAAAATCAAGGGATCCGAAACCCTTCCGAACATGGGTTTTACATAATCTGTAATCCATCCCAGTTATGGACTCCATCCACAACTCCTAACTCACTACGTAATGAAGCTTTCAGGACTGCATCTCTTGTATCTTTATCGCGCAACTCCTAACTTAGCACGTAACGAAACCTCTAGTACCACGTCTCCTGTATCTTCATCACGCACCATCAAGCTCATATGTCGAAGCCTCCAAGACCGCACTTCCCGTAGCTTCTCTATGTATCACCATCTTTGATCTCCACGTGTTCCAGCGTGAGCCCGACCACCTCAGACATCCTTGACCACCTGGACCTCAAATTTCTCCATCCTAATCTTGGTTCTCCACGTCACCGACTATGACCATCTCCACGCCCAACCTGCACATGCAAAGACCAAAGAACATTTTCTCTAGCATAAGTTCTTTCAACTTGTAACATCCTGAAAATTTAAATTTGAAAAGTGTGAAGTTTTTGAATTATTTTTTGCAATATATTTTATTTGAAATTGGAGTTCATGATATTTTTCCAAAAATTTGGTTGAAGTTCCAAAGAGTTAAAAGGTTCAAGAAGGAAACAAACATGTTTAAATAATAGAAAATCAAGATCTAAAATGCGAATCTGAAAAGATGATCCAGTATAAGAAGAGAGAAACCCGAGCAGAAATATAAAATCTCATTTTGGAAAGACTAGTATAAAAAGCATACAAAACCCAAATTTGGGCATTCAAAAATTTATATATACAATTTATAGCAAAAATTTAATAAAATGAAAATAGAGGACTATTATATTTTGTATCAAGATAATTGAGCCAAACATGCAAACTCCAAAATCAATAGGACCTAATGCAAATTAAAATTTAAAACAAAAATCCAAAATCCAGAAAAATGCTTGGGCCTCTCTTCCTTTTTCTTTCCTTTTTCTCTATTTTCCTCTCTCACTTACAGGTGGGCCCCACTCCTCTTTTCTTTTCTCCCTTTCTTTTTCTTCTTCCCCTCCCTCTGATTTAAGCCCTCCCGCCCTCCCGAAAAAAACCGGAGAAAAGCAAAAGCCCTCCCGCCCCCCCAAAAAAACTAAAAACCGAAATTAGAAACCAACGTGTTCCAAGTGACTTCTGATTTAAAAAAGCAGGAAGCCAGAAAAAACTAAAAGCCGAAACCATTTGGAGCGGGACCTAAGAAGCTGGAAGACTTTGTGAGGCCCTGCTCATTTCGGTTTCTCCGTTGGGATTTTGGTTTCTAGTTTTTTAATTTCGTATTTTCTGTTTTTTGGCCTTTTTAGTTTTTTTGCCTTTTCTTTATTCCTGTATTCCTTTGCATTGTCCGTATTGGGCCAACTTATTTTTTCCACTTTAAAATTTTAAAATTTAATTACGCCAAAAAAGTTATAGCAGATACAGTATAAAAATAAACCATCTACAAATACCAAACTGTGAAAAATAAATTACAAACCACATAAAAAAAGACCTAAATAAGCAGGCCTCAAGCAGAAGCTTAGGCTGACATGCAAATAGTTGGGTTTTCATGTTTGCATGATGGAGAACGAGAACTTATACTAAGTTAGGATCATTAAATATTGAAAAGCTATGTAAGTCTAGCTTATGGCTGATTTTTTACTGTAGCTGATAGTGACTTATTTATCATAATTAAATTTAAAAAAAATTAAAAATAGAAAAACATGTAGCCCATCACGCAAAAAGAAACGGCAAAAAAAGCTCAAAAAAGTAAAAATATACAGAAAAAGATGAAATTTAGAAATAGTAAAAAATAAATCAGAAATTAGAATCTTAAGCTAAAATGAGTGAGACGTAAGCGCAGCCTAGCCAAGGATGTGATGTCATGTTATGTCGAAAGAAAGAAGGAAAGAAAAGGAAATTGATGGCCGCATCAACGGATCGGAGAAAGCTAAGCTGGTCGAAGTTTGTTCGCAGTTTGTCAGTTGCTGCATCAACGTGAGCAGTTAAGAGGACGTCCATAAATTCATCGATGAACTCGAGCGCACCCATCTCCGTCTCTAGCTGTGCTCCATTGTACTACACGTAGTACTACTCTTGTCTTGGTGGGACCCACTGGTCCGCTTAGGCGGGCTCGACAGCAACTCTTGCTGAGCTGGTATTGCGCGGTAGATTCCTACCGGCTCCGTAGGCTCAATAACTTCCTGCAGCATGGTAGGTGACACATGTCACCTTTCGCTACTGCCGTAGTCATGTTAGGGCTAGATTTACGATTTTTGTGCGTATAGATGCCAGATTTACAAAAAGATTGCTACAGGATCATTTGTGCGATGAGCTCCAATTCTTTATCATTGTTGTAATTAGCTTTGGAGACACTAAAACAACCTTCCCAATGGGCTTATTCTTTTGGGCAGTGGCTTTTGGCGTTTATTACTGAAATAAATAGTGGTTGATGAGAGAAACCAAAAGTCATTAAATTTATATTTAAAAGCACTTTCAATGTAAAAGACAAGAAAATAAACAATTTTATTGCAACCTAATTCGTAGGAAATCCAATTACATGGCTCAAGTTCAAAGGCAAATAGCAATACACTACTTGAGTTGTTGGGCTGGGCCGTTTTTTTGAGCTTCCTCGTCGAATCGAGTACTGGCAGCCTTGCACGCCTCTTTCGAGTTCGAGTGCAATTATCCTTTCCATGTGCCTTCCTTGTACCAACATTCCTCGAATTTAGGAATTATAATAGTTGCACATGTTGGAAGCATTCGCACGCATTAGAAACCAAAAACTTAGAGAGAGTTTCCAGTAATGCCTTGTAGTAGGAATTTAATAAACTTGACGTGGAGACAAATTGAAGGAAGAAACAAGTTCGTGAATAGGCGAGCGTTCAACGTGTCTTGCACCTTCCTGATCCCTGCATTCATGCCATCAATGCTCCAGTCAAAAAAATAAATAAGAGACTTCATAAGATCGGTTCGGCTGAAAAGCTCATGGCTTATGGCTGGAAACACTGTAGCTGGCTGAAAAAAGCACTGTACCTGACAGAGGCTTATTTAGCATAATTAAATTTAAAAAAAATTAAAAATATAAAAAATATGTTAGCCCATTACGTATAATACAAACAAATACGGGAAAAAAAGAACCGGCAAAAAAGCTCAACAAAAAACCAAAAGTTCAAAAAAAGACGAAACTTATGAATAGTGAAAAATAAGCCAGAAGCCGAAGCCGAGTTGATCAGGGCCATCAAGCAGTAGGAGCATTGATTCTACCAGATTTTTTGAGACACACTTAGGAGTAGTACTTTTGAATAGGCCCTAGCCGCCATGCACCAAGATGGTCAGCTTACCTTAGGGCACTGCTTGTCTATCTATATATACTCATTATGTGAGAGAATAATAATAAGATTAACCTTTTGTGTACTAAACTAGCAACATTACACATGCTACAATATTAGATATACAATCTGAGCCCCAATTTACTCATGTTTAGAACATAAAATCCAATCTGCAATAGCACATCTTTCTCAAAGCAGATCACATCATGCTCAAAACATGACAATGATCATTTCATCAATGCCCCGCCGTCGCCGTCGAGGTCAAAGCGGAGGAAGAGCTCGCGGAGCTGCCGCAGCTGCTCGTCCCGGAGCCGTGTTCGCCCGCCGTCGGCCGAGGCGAGGTCCTTGCCGCCGGCGCCGAGGAGGGACATGACGAGGGCAAAAGGGTCCCTGAAAATGCAAAATAGACATTAAATGGAGAAAATGGCAAAACAAAGGACAACGCATAAAAGTTTGTGGCATAATAACAAAGTCACTTAAGTATGTCGCAAATGAGAGGGTGGCACTTAACTTTGTGGCATGAGAGCAATTTTCCCAAATAGTGAAGGATTGCAATCCAAAGGATAATTTTACTTACTACAAGGATGTCGTTGGTTTATACTCTCTCAACTTACAAGATATGGTCTCTAAAACATAATTTTGACCACTAATTTATATTATAATATATTTATAAAACCAAAAAATATTATAATATTATTTTAAAACAAATTTGTACAAATAAATTTTTATGTATTCAATCTAAATATTTAAAAAAGATATCGATAGTAACGTTTTAAAATTTTAACTACACGTATCCTAAACTAATATGTGTATGTAACCGGAGGGAGTTTTCAAGTAGGATTGCAGCAATTAAAAAGGAAATCGAATTCGTAGGAAATCGAATTACATGGCTCAAGTTCAAAACCAAATAGCAATACTTGCTAGTCAGCACTACACTACTAGAGTTGTTGGGCTGGGCCGTTTTTTTCTGGGCTTCCTCGTCGAATCGAGTACTGGCAGGCCTCTTTCGAGTTCGAGTGCAGGGAGGATTGCTGTTGGGCATGTTTGATGTGGTTTTGGTTTATGGTTTTTGACTGAAACTTTTGAATTTTGACTGTTTGCGACAGAGATTACGGATAGAGAGATACTCGTTTGTGATTTTGGTTGATACAGATGTTAGATTTTTAATGTGTACTATAATTAATTTATAGATCCTATTTTGAGAAAATACTCTGTTTAAAAGTTAAATACTGTAGTAAAAACCAAAAGCCGCTTTTAGAAGCCGTAAAGAACAGACCCATTGTCCTGTTTCCTCCTCCTGAAATAGAAGCGATCTTGACGCCAATGTTTGGTCCAAAAGCAGGCTTACAAATTATCCTTTCCATGTGCCTTCCTTGTAGCAACGTTCCTAAATTTCTGGCTCGGCCTATGTCAAGTTGCACATGCTGGAAGCATTCGCACACATTAGAAATCAAAAACTTTCGCTACTGCCTGCAGCATTGAAGTACGAATTTAATAAACTTGACGTGGAGACAAATTGAAGGAAGAAACAAAACGCGCAGGGTTAGTTTGGTTGGTAGTGTGTTTGTTCGAGCTACTTGAGCTGAACTTATTAACTCTGATTGCTACACTTTGGGAGAAAATATACATATATTTTTCCCTTGGAACAATACACGCACACAAGTAGGGAGTACGAATGAACATAGGAGAGATTTATTTTTTGTAGCGGCGCACACCTTTTCTTCTATTCTATTATTCACTCGTGTCTCAAATTGTTTAACAAAAAGTATACGGTTTAAATAGGCCTCACGCACACACGCCTGTACTACATGCACCCACTAAGTCCATTAGCTAACAACTAGGACCTATTCTCATGCCATTGTCCAGGATCTTGTCTGAGATCATCTCCACGATCCGCATGACTTGGCCAACTCATTGATTCAGTTGTTACAGGACGCCCAATGACAACTTACGACCACTGCACCTCGACTATGGTTGCTACTCAACATACGAGTATTTTGACCACAGCTTCTCGACCGTAACTCCGGTAGTACCGCTCACACAGAGCCAGTACTGCCGGTCTTCGACCACATAGGTCTTCTGAGCATCGACTGGGTACTGTAGCTCCGACCACCGATTAGTTACTATAGCTCCGACCATCGACCAGTTACTGTAGCTCCAATTACTACGCAGCTCGGCTCACGACTGCGACTGTAACGACCAGTTCACTGTAGTTGCGACTGGCTCACTACAGCTACGATTACTATGTAGCTCGACTCACGACTACGACTGCTACGACCGGTTTACTGTAGCTACAACTACTACGCAGCTAGACTTATGACTGCGACTGCTATGATCGATTCACTATAGCTACGACTACTATGTAGCTAGACTTATGACTGCGTCTGCTACGATCGGTTCACTATAGCTACGACTACTACGCAGCTCGACTCACGACTGCACAGTACTCGAATACATGAGTACTCGACACACACGAGTATACAATACTCGAATACACGAGTACTCAATATACAACTACATAGTACTCGAACACGCGAGTACACACAACAATAAGATTAGTTCTAACAATCAATTCCTAATCTTGTTGTCCATCTTCGATGCGTTCAAATGCACTATCTTCCCGCACGCAACAGCCTTCTTGCATGACTCACGCGCCTTTGTCGGTCTCCCACCAACACATCTAACACTGGCATTACCTTACCACACATAGCGGCATCTTGTATATCCGGTTGTCGATGTTGCGCACTGACTCTCTTGTGATGATGGCTACAACCACCATCATTGGCCTTATGCCGACTCTCCTCATGGCGTGTCCGCACCAGCACCGTTCATTGCCCCTCGCCGCTAACATCAGCACTACACACGTCGCGTGTGACGCCAGTACACAACCGGTCTTGCTGTGGCCGCACAGACCTTCATCATCGTGTTCCTAGGTGCTTGGTGCTACAACCGACTCGTCGATCATGACTTCTCGACCGCAACTCCAGTAGTACCGCTCATACAGAGGTGGTACTGCCGGTCTTCGATCACGCAGATCTTCCAAGCACCGACCAGTTACTGTAGCTCCGACCACTACGCAGCTCATCTCACAACTGCGACTGCTACGACCGGTTCACTATAGCTACGACTACTATGCAGTTCGACTCACGACTACGACCGGTTCACTGTAACTACGATTACTACGCGGCTCGACTCACGACTATATAGTACTCGACACATGATTACACAGTACTCGAACACATGAGTACTCGACATATGACTACATATTACTTGACATACGACTACATAATACTTGAATATATAAGTATACACAACAATAAGATTAGCTTCAACAATGTTGATATGTGATTCCCTTTTCCTAATTGGTGCATGCATGGTGAGTCACTCGCGCGCGCTCTCTCTCTCTCTCTTGTGTGTCTTGTCTTTGATACAAAGTCAGATAGAATCTCGAGATCGTGTTGTTTTGCTTTGTTTTCGGTCCAATCAAAACGTACTCAGCTTTCTGGTATGGTATGGTTTGGTTTAATGCATGGATCGCATCGGTGATAAGCGATGCTTTCTTAATTTGCTCATAGTGACTGACCATTTAAGTTTGTTATACTGCCTGCTGGCAATGGTTGACATTGTGCAGTGCTACACTAGCTAAATTAGCCTGTCATAGCATGCGTGTTCAGATCGACTACCTGCTGGATCGCATGCATGATCGATCCATCACGCGAATAGATCAGGAGTTTTTAAAACCCTAGCTAGAAGAGAAGAGAAGAGAAGAGAAGAGAAGAGAGTCAGTCGTTGACTAAGTGAGTTTGGCAGACAGGCTTTGACTACTACGTGTGTCCGCTCATGCATCATCTATCGGCCTAACATTAAGCCAGCCTGCAGCCAATTAAGAGTTTTCTTCTTCTTCTTCTTCTTCTTCTTATTATGGTAGACATGCATGCAGGAGGCGTACGTACGTATATATGATATGTTTGTTGTTGCTAACATTCTCAGATGAATTAGAGTAGTATAATTAACAGCCGATTGCTAGATTAGACAAGTAGCGGCAGCATATGGATGCCCATGTGCGTGCAGGAGGCGGCTTTGCTTGCTTGCAGAACGAGACACCACGCATGGCATGGGACAGAGACATTTTCTGCTAGGATTCGAAAACCAGCTGTTATCCATTCTGATCCCAATCGCTGCCAATTTCAAGTGTGAATTAATCTGCCTCGCTCGCTCCCGTTTTATTTAAAATTTTAAGTTGTCTGGATCAGCAGCTGTTGTTTTTGTTAGTATAGATCTTTAGCTTTTAGGATCTCCTAGGTTAGATCTAGCGGGTTCTTTTCTTTAGGGTTCTTGAGTAAATACCGAGAGGGAGAGAGGACTGACCGTCCGACGCAGAGGAGGAGGAGTTGGCCATCGCGGTTTGTCGGTGAAGCTCTGCGCACGGGCAGTGACGGTCGGGGGAAGAGGAGCAGCGTCTCCCTGGCGGCCGGCGTCTCCCGAGCGGCGGTGATCTCCTTGGCGGTGGGTCTTCCCGTCGCTGGAGCGCCCCCTCTTAGATCGGGTCTAGGGTTTTGTCGGTGGAGTGCAGCGGCGCACGGTGAACCTTGGTCTGCGTGCGCCCGGCCCCACCTCTTTATATGGCGGCGGCGATAGGGGCCCTGACCAAATAAATGGCGCCCGATCGTATGCTGAGCAAGAGGATTTGGCGTTGGGCCAAATCCTGAGATCATTCTAACATTCTCCCCTTGATCTCAATCTATACTTTATCTTTAATTACTTTTGACTTTACACATTCCATCACAGATTAGTGCATAGAACATGTCTCATCGTCACGGTCAATCGCCGATAGATTCAACAGCTACAATACACCTCTCTGTTCTGAAATAGTTACTTTAATCTTTTGGGCCATCTTTTAGTCCAGGAATCATAGGCTTTCCCTTAAACCCATGCCGGCTACATGTTCTCTGAACACGTTGGGTGGTAAGCCTTTAGTAAGCGGATTCGCTAACATTTTTGTGGTACTTATATACTCTAGACTTATAATTTGATCCCGAACTTTATCTTTCACAACATAGTACTTTATGTCAATGTGTTTGGCAGCACCACTTGACTTATTGTTGTGGGCATACGTTACTGCGGGTTCATTATCGCAGTACAACTTAAGTGGTCTATTGATGTCGTCAACCACTTTTAAACCGGTATGAACTTCTTTAACCGATTCACCCGCCAGTAGCCTCATAACATGCTACAAACTCGGCATACATTGTGGATGATGTAGTGACGGTTTGCTTTGAGCTTTTCCACGATATAGCTCCTCCAATGAGAGTGAACACATATCCGGATGTAGACTTTCTATCATCTCCATAAAATCGAATCTGTATACCCTACTATATGGAGTAAATCGATCTTACGTATGTCATCATGAGGCCTTTTGTTCCTTGCAAATAACGCAAGACTTTCTTTATCAATTTCCAATGTTCTATTCCAGGATTGCTCTGGAATCTGCCAAGTAACCCGGTAACAAATGCTAAGTCAGGGCGTGTGCACACTTGAGCATAATGTAAGCTTCCGACAGCTGAAGCATATGGAACCGCTTTCATTTGATCGATCTCATACTGGTTCCTGGGGCATTGAAAATCCCCATATCTGTCACCCTTGACTATAGGTGCGGTGAAGGACTACTTTATGCATACCAAATTTCTTTAAGACTTTCTCTATGTATGCCTTTTGTGACAGTCCCAATACCCTTTGTTTCTATCTGGTGAATTTGATCCTAGAACGAACGAAGCTTCACCAAGATCTTTCATATCAAAGTTTGAGGACAAAACTTCTTTGTATCCGATGAGAGACTAACATCACTACTAGCTAGCAGGATATCATCCACATACAGGATTAGGAAGATAAACTTTCCATCTTTAAACTTTGCATAAACACAGTTGTCCTCTACATTCTCTTTAAACCCAAATTTTCTTATTGTATTGTCAAACTTCAAGTACCACTGTCTTGAAGCTTACTTTGACCCATAAATCGATTTCTTTAGACGGCATCCCATTCTTTCATTTTCTTCCATGACAAAACCTTTCGGTTGTGCCATGTAAATATTTTCCTCCAAATCCCCATTAAGAAATGCCGTCTTTACATCCATCTGATGTAACTCCAAATCATAATGTGCTACTAATGCTATTATGATTCTGAAGGAATCTTTACATGAGACTGGAGAAAAGGTCTCATTGTAATCAATCCCTTCTCTTTGCGTAAATCCTTTTGCCACAAGTCGCGCTTTGTATCTTTCTACATTCCCTTGGGAGTCAAGCTTTGTCTTGTAGACCCATTCTGACCCTCTTGTTTTGGCTTCTTTAGGAATAATTTCCAAGTCCCGGACTTTATTAGTCTTCATGGACCTCATTTCCTCTTCCATGGCCTCAAGCCATTTTGAGGAATTTTCGCTTCTCATGGCTTCTTCAAATGAGGTGGGATCATCCTCCATTTGAAATTCCTCTGTATGATAAATCTGATAATCATCGAAATAGCCGATCTTCTTACTCTTTGAGACCTCCTAGGGTCTCCTCATTTGGTACATCTTCATTTGAGGTCTTTGTTGCTCCCCTCATCGTGTGGCAATAGGTTCAGAGGATCTGAAGAACAGTTCCTCATTATCATTCATTGTTGCCACGGGAGGAACAATAACAGATCTTGGCACCACAGTTGTCTTGCCGTCGGTTTGCAATGACGAGTAGTGTGAAGAATGACTCTTGAATCATCGGAGTGGGCGCATACACCGCTTCTCTTCAAGGTCAATCTCACGAGCTACCATACTTCCTCTCATCATTTCATCCTCTAAGAAGACAGCGTGTCTCGTTTCTACAAACTTTGTATATCTATCGGACAAGAGAAAGCGAAACCCTTTTGACTTTTCAGGTAGCCAATGAAATGACAACTTCTGTTTGGGATCAAGCTTCCCAAGATTTGGGTTAAATACTTTAGCCTCAGCAGACTCCCACACACGTAAGTGGTTTAGTGAGGAACTCTTTCCATCCACAACTCGCATGCGGTGTTTTGGGCACCGACTTACTAGGCACTCTGTTGAGAATATGAATGGCGGTTTTCAACGCCTCCATCCATAAACTCAATGGTAGTGTGGAATAGCTCATCATGCTTCGCACCATATCCATCGAGTGCGGTTGCGTCTTTCAACTACTCCATTTTTTGAGGTTCGCGGTGTAGAATCTTGGGCCACTATTCCATTTTCTGTAAAACCTTGCAAAAGGTCCAGAACTTGTCCATATGGGGTATGTCGACCGTAGTACTCCCCACGATCAGATCGGACTATCTTAATCTTTAAATCGTGTTGGTTTTCAACTTCAGCCTTAAATATTTTGAATTTATCCAAGGCTTCATTTCTTTCTTTGATTGGATAAATATATCCATAACGGGAGTAATCATCTGTGAATGTTATGAACGAGTCATAACCATCCACACTTTTCACAGGAAAAGGACCACAAATGTCTATGTGAATAATTTGTAGAACTCTTGTGCTTCTTTTAGCTTCTTTTTTAATCTTCTTTACATATTTTCCTTTAATGCATTCTCTGCATTGTTCTAAGTCTGAGAACTCTAATGGAGGAAGAATATCATTCTTAACTAGTCTTTCTATTCTCCCCCTCGAAATATGGCCTAAGCAGCGATTGCCATAATTTCGACGACTCATCTAGAGTTCTCTTTCGTTTCTGTTTACATTCGTGAGCGAGGATTCAATCACTTTCTCACGCGACGTTCCCATTATCGCATACGACATTCACATCATTACATAATGATAACAGATAAAGCTCATTCAGTAAGATGGCAAGACCAACACATTCTTTATTAAACATTATTTCACACTTGCCATTTCCAAAATTACAATCATAACCATCTTTGTCCAAATTTGAAACACTAATCAAATTCCTCTGTAAAGAGGAACAAAAGGACATCTCTCAAGAAAAGATTGGAGCCATTAGCTAACTCTAATGAAAGATCGCCAACGGCTTCAACTTCAGCTTGGACTCCATTTGCAACTTTAATGCATCTTTCGTTTCTTTGCGTAGTCCTCGTCGAACGGAATCATTTGAAGGAATTAGCAACATGAACAGTTGCTCTGAGTCAATCCACCAAGTGGATTTGAATATTGCACATCTGAGCATTCATTTATAAAGGTAATAATGTTCTCACTTTTCTTTGCCATTATCATCTTTAAGTAATCGGACAATTCTTCTTGTAGTGTCCCGTCTTCTTGCAGATGAAGACACCGATCTTTGTCTACAAACAAATTTATTCTGTTGAGGTGATGGATGAGGCTTTTCCCTTGTTCTTTGAGAAGGAGTCTGTTGAAGTTCTTTTTCTTGTTATCCTTCGCATAGTTGATAGATCCACCATGTGAGGATTTAATTCTTTCCTCCTCTTGCACACACATAGCTATGCACTTTTCCAAGTCCTATTTCTGCTGCATATTGTAGTTGACAACAAATGTGTCAAATTCTTTGGGCAAGGAAGCAAAACCAAATGAATAAGGAACTCATCCTTGAGAGCCAAATCCATTGGTTTAAGCTTGGATACCAAGTTGCTCATCCTCGGTATGTGCTCTCTTATGCCACCGCCACCTCCAGTACCTTTCTCACACAAGTCGCTTAATCAGTGTGTAGCATAAGTCTTTGAAGAGCCATGAACCGACTCTTTATTCTCTCAAGGTACTCGTGACAAGTGTCACACTCGTGATTGAGCCCACAATAGAGGCTCAATCGTGTTCTTTATCACGACCATACATTTCTTGTTGGGTGTGGTCCATTCTTATGCTCAAGGTCATAAGACATCTGTAAGGGAGCATGATCCCTCTGTCTTTTCTGCCAAGCAGTATCATCCTCATTTTGATCCCTCACTGGTGCCATAGGCTCAGTGGGACGTGCTATAGTGAGGACCCAGTCTACCTCAGCCAAGATAAACACTAAGTCTATCTTTTTCTTCCACTCTCCATAATTATCACCTTTGAGAGTGGAGATCTCTCTGATACAACTCATCAAGTTGTATCCTCCTGAAAAATATTTCAAATAAAGTGAGAACGTAACATCAAAATCATATGCATTATTTCCAACGTTGGTCAAAAATACGACATACAATTTAAATCAATTTTATCTATACATTAAATCTACATCACCGTTAGGCAGAAATAGAAATAATGCATAAAATCATCAATTAAAAAATTATAATACTGTTATTATCAACGTTGGTCAGAAAATAACAATATCATAATTATCTGGGATTTATTTCTGTTTTCCAAAATTAAATTCTCCCATTGGTTCGAATTTAATAATGAAAATCAATTAACATTAACTTTTGCAGCGGAAACTGTAATTATTCTAAAAATAATTCATTATACAGAAGCATTATACTGTACACTTTTAATCTCTGAAAAAATTAACACGTTGGTGCAAAAAATTTACAGAGATTTGGATCAAATTTCAATCAAATTCATCAAAAAATACTTCTGAAATTAATTAAACACTCTTTTCCCGGGTTTCTGTTCATTGGGCATTTCGGCTGTTCGCCCGGTCCACGGCCCACGACGCCGCCGCCGCTCGCGGCCTGACGGCTCGCTCGCGCTGCTCGGCGGCGCTCGCTTCGCGCGCCACGCGCGCGGCCGCGCTTCAGCGCGATCGGCCTTCGCCAGTGCGCAAGGCGGCGTGTTGCGCCCGCGCCGGCCGCAACTGGGCTGGCCGAAAGCGTTCGCCCACTGGCTGAAAGCCGGCCGCGCGATCTCATCCGTCCGACACCATCCGACGGTGAGCGTTGATGTCGGCGGATCAAAACGCGCTCGGCGGACGCCCAAACCCCAACTCATTCTCTCCTCTCTCTTCTCCCGTCGCACCCGAGCGACGCAGCGGCGGCGCAGCCGACTTCGCCCACGCCACGGAGAAGGAGAAGCCGGCGCCATCGCGGGCCTCTCGCCGCGTCGCGCTCCTCGAGAGGGCGCGCGCCGTCAGCGGCTCCGTGTTGGCGCCTCGTCCCGCTGCCGACGGTGGCTGCACGTGGAGCGCCGGCGAGCACACGGCTCGGCCGATCTCATACGCACGCCAGCGACGACGACGGCGGCCCCGGCGACGACGGCCAGGTGAGTTCTTTTCTTTCAGATCTAGGGTTTCCCCTTCTCTGTTCTTGTTCTTTTCTCTAGGGTTAGGGGGTCCTCTGTTCTTTCTTTCCCGTCTAGATCTACACCTAAGTAGGCTCTGATACCATTGTTAGTATAGATCTTTAGCTTTTAGGATCTCCTAGGTTAGATCTAGCGGGTTCTTTTCTTTAGGGTTCTTGAGCAAATACCGAGAGGGAGAGAGAGGACTGACCGTCCGACGCGTAGGAGGAGGAGTTGGCCATCGCGGTTCGTCGGTGAAGCTCTGCGCACGGGCAGCGACGGTCGGGGAAGAGGAGCGGCGTCTCCCTGGCGGCCGGTGTCTCCCGAGCGGCGGTGATCTCCTTGGCGGTGGGTCTTCCGTCGCTGAGCGCCTCTTAGATCGGGTCTAGGGTTTTGTCGGTGGGTGCGGCGGCACGGTGAACCTTGGTCGCGTGCGCCCGCCCCACCTCTTTATATAGCGTGGCGATAGGGCCCACCACCAAATACCGGGCGCCCGATCAGGTGCGAGCAAGGGGGGGATTTGGCCGTTGGGCCAAATCCCCTGAGATCATTCTAACAGTTTTCCCTGACAATTTTAAGATGTTCATCGGCGATTTTAACTGACGCGCGGAACGCCTGCAAGTGGAGGGCTTTCCGGGATGCTTTGGCGCTGCCTCACCCTGAGGTGATATTTTCCCTCGTGAAATTACTGAGGAATTAAAAGGCTTTCGGCCGGCCAGTTTGTGTAATGTTATTTATAATTAAGGTGGTGTCAGAACGCATACTGAATCGCCTGATGCCCCTGCTGCAAGACGTTGTTTCCCCCAAACCAAAGTGCTTTCGTGCCGGACTCTTTTATGATACCTTGGAATGAATACGAGCTATCTAATATTTGTAATCTAATGGTTTATATTAGTTAGGACTTAGTTATACTACCACCCATATTACTAGCGAGTTTAGTCGAGGAGGGCCTTCCTTAGAACGGACCTGCCGTTGTGGGAGAAGAAGATGGACAAAGCTCCGATCCCTATGCAGCACGTGGCGGCGAGCATCGAGAGGGCACCCAGCGCCACCGTTTGATCCGACAGAAACTAGCAAATGACCATGTCCCTCCCCTTGATCGGTGTCCCGTGTGGCAGCTACATATATGTATAGGGGAATGATGGAGAAGAGTTTCTTTTATTTATTTGGAATTTACTGGATTTTCTGGAATTTAATTTCCCTCTTTTAATTTGGCCTATAGTAAAAGTTATTAAAAATTATGTGTGTATTCGTGGTCAAAACAAGTTTTTTTTTAGTTCCTTGCATTTTCTAGAATTTTATAGGAATTTATTTGGATTTTCCTGATAATTTCTAGTTTTTATTCTTTTTCTTGGATTTGTTGAAAATCAAAAACCAAAAGTAAAATCTAAAATGTTCCGCCCCACCCCTAGGCCGATGCATGGACGGCCTAGATTCATCCATATCGCCGCTTGGCCCATCTCCCCATCCGCACCCTCTCTCTTTCTCTCTCTTGCCCCAACGCCACCCATCGGCCGCCTCCCTTCCCCTCATGCCCTTCCTTCCTCCTCCCATCTCCTCACTCTTCCTCCGAGCGCCGCCGTAGGCCATTGGTCACACCCGCTTTTTTGCCACTCTCCCTTACCTATCGTGCATCGCTCCACATTCCCTTTTCTTGCCCGCACAACGCGTGCCCACTTCCCCCTCTCCCCACTAGATCTCCTCCTTATCCACCTGCAATTGCGGCCACCTCCCCGATTCTCATGAGCTCTTGTTATTCATGTTGTTTAAATATTCCTTGTCTATCATGTTAACATACTTTCACAAATTTAATAAATAAAGGAAACTCAGCCAAATTTTTCTAAAAATCCACAAATATGAATGTTTATTTGTCGGCAGCGTCTACTCTACTTTGAATAATTTTCACCAATAAACTTTAGTTTTGAACCTCTTCTATTTTAACCTTTCTCCTTTTTTTTAAAGGAAATCCACCTCCTATTTTAGGTAGCAATACATCTTTCCCCTATCGATAATCGAAATGGAAGTTTTTTCTACAAGGAAAATAATAGGAGAGGATCCTACTACTACTAACACACACACACACACACACACACACACACACACACACACACACACACACACACACACACACACACACACACACACACACACACACACACACATATATATATATATATATATATATATATATATATATATATATAATATAAGTTAATAATAAAACAAAAGGTTAAATACAAATATCTAAAAAAAGTACAAAGAAAAACAAAAATAGAAACTAAAGTTATGGAGGACTAGACCTGTGCCTATGCATTGCAGCAAAAATAAATAAATAAATAAGAGACTTCATAAGATTGAATCAAGCAGTAGGAGCATTGGTTCTACCGGATTTTTGAGACACACTTAGGAGTAGTACTTTTGAATAGGCCCTAGCCACCATGCACCAAGATGGTCAGCTTACCTTGGGATCGGGCACTGCTTGTCTATCTATATATATACTCTTTATGTGAGAGAATAATAATAAGATTAACCTTTTGTGTACTAAAATAATAATAAGATTAACCTTTTGTGTACTAAACCAGCAACATTACACATGCTACAATATTAGGTATACAATCTGAACCCCAATTTACTCATGTTTAGAACATAAAATCTACAAAATCTACTGCAAGAGCAAATCTTTCTCAAAGCAGATCACATCATGTTCAAAACATGACAATGATCATTTCATCAATTTGACAAGATTCTGTTACACTTTGAAAATCAATCACTAACTTCCATTACATTAACATTCAATGAGTACATGAAGGAAGCAATAAAGAAACAAGAACCAGTTTGTATTGCATGAAACTAGGGCTGGATAACGAGCTGGCTCGGCTCGGCTCGGTCTGGCTCGGTAGGATAACGAGCTGGCTCGTTATAACTAACGAGCTAAAAAGCTAGCTCGGCTCGGCTCGTAAAAAGCTCGAGTTAGCTCGTTTGGCTCGTGAGCCAGGGCCAAAAAATGTCTCTATCATATATTCATCCATGGAAGCATGGCTCGTTTGGCTCGTTTAGCTCGTTTGGCTCGTTTGGGTACAATAGAGTACAAATTAACACATGCATGGCTCGTTTGGGTACAATAGAGTACAAATTTACACATTAACACATGTAATAGAGTACAAATTAGGTCCATGAAAGCAGCATATGCATATCTAAATTCCTGGAAGTATGGCTCGTGAGCGGCTCGCGAGCTGGCTCGAGTTGGCTCGTTATAGCTAACGAGCTAAAATCTTGGCTCGGCTCGGCTCGTTATCCTAACGAGCCGAGCCGAGCCGAGCCAGCCACGAGCCGAGCGAGCTAACGAGCTTCGAGTTTTTCGTCCAGCCCTACATGAAACAAAGACAAGGTCCAGTTCCTTTTGTGCTTCCAAGTAAAACAAAATGAACCAACATGGAAGCTTTGAGCTGATGCTAGCTAGAGTAGTTTAGGAGGTCAGCACAATGAGACATCCAAGGCCTACTTGATGGGTAGCACATCTCGAAGGATTTCTAGTTTGAAGTTTTTCTTCGTTATCTGGGACAATTCAAACAAGCAACCATCAAATAGGAAATTATGAAAGTTTATATGGCTGAATATATAATGTGCTATAGAGCCAATGCATGAACATAAAACTGTGTATTTTACACACACTGATATCCTTGGTCGGGCTGTTGCTTGGACAAGCTCTGCCCCTCAGTTGATTGCTTGTGGGCATATCCTAAGGGTTTTACCTGTGTGTTGTCTTCATTTCCGCTGCTATTCTTTAAAGATTTCGATCTGATCGAGCTATGTGGAAGTTTATTACTGTGTTAGTTACGCTTATGTAAGATATGCATTTGGTGTTCAGTAATGTATCTGTAGTCACTATCTACTGATCCAGAGAATAGTACAGTAGAATAACAGAGAATTCCGAATTAATAAAATATGGGTCCGGCAGTACCAAGGGTTACAATTAGTTTACAAAATCAGCCAGCTAAATAAATATTACAGCAACACTTGTTACAAAATATAAGTATGCACGGACAACACCATACGTCTCCTCCCCACGGCGACCTCGGACGTCTCCCTGAACCTTGTTCCGTCCCCCCAAACTTCTTCTTCTTCTTCTTCTTCTTCTTCTTGGGTGGTTCCATTAGAGCAGCAAGCGCGCCATTCGCGCCATCCTCTCCTTCGATTCCATTCCCAATTCCTTTAACTCCTCTTCCACCAAACTCTTCTCTTGTTTATCTCCATCCACCTCTCTCCGTGTCCAAACCCAACACCAAGAACAAGGAAATAAGCAATTGTTGGTTTGGTAGGCGGGAGAGAGCAGCAGCAGCAGCAGCAGCAGCAGCAGCAGGGTGGTTACTAATGGCGTCGATCCGTCGGCCGCACTCGCCGGCCAAGAACCATCACCTCCTCCGCCACCCCTTCGCCTCCTCCTCCCCGCTCCGCCACTCTTCCTCCTCGCCCAGAACCCACCACCACCTCCTCAACTACCCGCACCCCTTCCTCCTCCTCTCCCGCCGCCCGCTCCCGCGCTTCGCCGCCTTCTTCCTCCTCGGCTCCTTCCTCGGCCTCCTCCACTTCCTCTCCCACCTCCCCCTCCGACCGCACCCCCCCGTACCAAACACGCCCCAATTCGACCACCCCATCCAGCACCCGATTCACCAGCCCGCCACCGACAACAAGCTGCTCATCGTCGTCACGCCCACGCGGGCCCGGGCGTCGCAGGCCTACTACCTCAGCAGGATGGCCCAGACGCTGCGCCTCGTCCACCCGCCTGTCCTCTGGCTGGTCGTCCAGGCCGGCAAGCCCACCCCCGAGGCCGCCGCCGCGCTGCGCCGCACCGCCGTCGTGCACCGCTCCCTAGGCTGCTGCGACAAGCTCGCCGCCAGCAACGCCTCCTCCTGCGTCGACTACCGCCCGCATCAGATGAATGCCGCCCTGGAGGTGGTGGAGAACCACCGCCTCGACGGCATCGTCTACTTCGCCGACGAGGAAGGCGTCTACTCCCTGCAACTCTTCGACCGCCTCCGCCAGATCAGGTACTCCTAATCAACCACCTGCTCAATTCTCGCATTCAGATTCACTGCTATGCGTGCGAAAGATGCATTCTTTGGTGAATCACTACACACCTTTGCAATTGTTCTTGTCTTGAGATCCGAGTCCATTGTTTCTGCTTTGAGGATGGCTAGGTGATTTTGGTATGTAATTATAAAAAAGGAACCATCTTTTCGCTGATATGCAGCTTGAATTGAGTTTTAAAAAAACGATTGAAACTTTATTGAAGGCATTGCAAATATTGCGATGGGCTCAAAATTCTTACCATTCGCCTTGTTGCAGATTCAATGGCATCAATAACTTGCTTTGTACGTTGTCATGGGTAATTCAATACTGTTAATTGACTAACCATTGAAGGAAATTCTTGCCTGGAACACCTGCTACCTATTGTTCGGGCAAGCAAACATCCGGCTGGCTGCTTTATGTTTTGTGTCACCGGAGAAAATCGAGTACTGCATACAAATCAAGCTACTAACTTATTTCTGCCATGATTAGGAGGTTCGGCGCATGGCCTGTTCCAGTGATCTCTGAAAGCAGAAACGGCGTGCTGCTGGAAGGCCCTGTATGTAAACAGAAGCAAGTTGTGGGATGGCATACAAGTGAGGATGGCAACAAGCTCCGGAGATTTCATGTTGCTATGTCGGGTTTTGCATTCAACAGCACGATGCTCTGGGATCCCAAAGTGAGGTCCCATTTGGCCTGGAATTCAATCCGGCATCCGGACGTGGTGAAAGAGGGTTTCCAAGTAAGTAACTTGTTTCTTTCTCAATATCCCGAGCTACATAGCATGTTCTTCATGCTCTAGTAAACTAGCACTTCATTCTTATTGTTGTGGTAGATTGAATGCTAGGGCAGGGAGACTCACCCTCCGTGAGGAGGCTCTGAGGTAATCCCTCTTTTCTTTATTAATCCTTTGATGCCTTATGAATCAGGCTTACACCATTATATATAGGCCTTTAGGCCATACTTCCTAAACAATAAGGGCCTGTTTGGTTCATGACCAGAAGTTGCCTAGCCACAAGTTAGGCGTGCCACAGTTTTTAGGTAGTTGTTTGGTTCACTGATGCCACACTTTCTTAGCACCCGGCCCCACACGTCATAGACTCAGTTTCTTGCCAAACTTTGCCACAAGTGTGGCTTCGATTTTGTTAGCCACACTTTCTGTGGCAGCCACACATTACCTAAGGTTAGGCATGACAAACTTAGGCACCAACCAAACAGGTCCTAACTCTTCTCCTTATCAAACTAGGATTCTAACTCTTCTCCTTATCAAACTAGGATTCTAATGAAAAATAAACTAACTCAGCTGGACTCTGTTGTAGGCGCCGGAGCAGATTGCTTTATGCGGCGTTTATAGTATTTGCCAACAAAGCGCCCACAACACTTTCCTCTCGAAAAACAGCTCGCCCTCGAGCCGAACGTTGGATGCTCCTCCTGAAGGCCTCAAGTTGCTCCCCTGTAGCCTCCGAGTCGGACGCCCGACCCAACGCATGCGTTCCCAAGTGCCACGGTTGAGGCGCGCGCGAGCAATGGAAGCCGGAGTGGGAATTACTAGGCTGCAAACCAGTGAGGAAGAGGCGCCATGCTAGGCGGGGCGCCATGGTACGGCTTGAGGAAGGTGACGTGGAAGACGCCGTGAATTTTGGCCTTGGGCGGAAGCCAAGGCGATATGCCACCGCGCCTATCCGCTCCACCACCGATAAGGACCGTAGTAGCGAGGAGCAAGTTTGCCTCGCACTTGTCATTGATGCCGCAATGAGCGGTGGTGAAGACGCAACCATACCGGCCATCCTCCTTGTATCGAACGCCTCGTGTTTGGAGTCATAGTATCGCTTCATTAGATCTTGCGCATGGAGAAGACGGTCGCGGATGTCGGTCAAGAAGGCGTCGCGAACGGCCAGCTGCTTGTCGAGGGCAGCAACTCGTGCCAAGCCGGGTTGATAGCTGGCTATCGTCGGAGGCGGGCGACCATAGATCACTTGAAACGGGGTCGTATGCAGAGCCGTCTGGTATGATGTGTTGTAGCAGTACTCCGCCCATGGGAGCCATCGCAGCCAGCTACGTGGGCGGTCGCCGGCAAGGCATCTTAGGTAGACTCTGCACGCGATTCGTCACTTCGGATTGGCCATCTGTTTGAGGATGGAATGCGGAGCTCAGACGAAGTTCGACCCCAGAGAGAGCGAAGAGCTCTGTCCAGAAGGCGCTAGTGAAGACCGGGTCTCGATCGCTGACGATGGAGCACGGAATACCATGAAGCCTGACGATGTTGTCGAAGAAAACACGCCACCGAAATTGCCGTGTATGGGTGGATCGAGGCGATGAAGTGGCGATTTTGAGAAGCGGTCAACCACCGTGAGCACCACCGATTTGCCGCCACCTTGGGAAAACCTTCGACAAAGTCAAGAGCGATGTCCGCCTGCATCGAGCTTGGTACGGACAGAGGTTGAAGAAGACCGGCCGGGTGAAGATGGTCTATCTTGTGTTGCTGGCACACGGAGCAGCCCTGCACAAATTCACGTACCCGCCGATTGGAATGAGGGTTATAAATGAAGCTCGAGGCGATGCGGCGTCTTTTGTACTCCTTCATGTCCGGTGCCATGGCGTGGCAAGAATCGTGGCCATAGTGTCAAGAGTCCACACGTAAATGCGGCGCGGTGGAGTACAAACCGCCGATCGTGGTCCAGAGGCGCTGCACAATCTGCGTAATTTCGAGAGTTTGGCGACCGGCTCGGGAAGGTCGCGCGCCACGCCAAGGTCGTCGAGCGACTCAAGTCGGGACGTGAGAGAGCACAGGCCGCCATCGCGGTGGTGTCCTCATTCCGGCGAGACAATGCATCAGCAACCGTGTTCAAACGGCCGGGACGGAATTCCACCTGGAAATCATACCCAAAGAGACGGCTCACCCATGTATGCTGCGGGATTGTAGAGAGCCGCTGGTCGAGAAGGTACTTGAGGGCGAAGTGGTCCGTGCGTACAGTGAAGGAGCGCCCCCAGAGGTAGGGGCACCAATGACGCACCGCCTTGACCAGTCCTATGAGCTCGCGCTCATAGGCAGCTAATTTGGCATGCTGTGGTGCGATGGCCCTGCTGAAGAAGGCGATAGGACCGGCGCCTTGGTGGAGGACAGCACCAAATCCAGAGCCCGATGCGTCACAATCGACGGTGAATCCTTTGGAGAAATCCGGGAGCTGCAGGACGGGACCGGTCATCAAGGCTGTTTTTAGCGCCATGAAATCGTCCGAAGCCGCTGAGGACCAGCCGAATGCATCCTTTTTTAAGAGCGCGGTCAATGGGGAGGCAATCGCGCCAGTAGTTCTTGATGAAGCGCGGTAATAGCCGCGAGGCCGAGGAAGCCTCGCGGCGCCTTGATAGTTCGAGGTTGAGGCCATTGCCGGATCGCTTCAACCTTGGATGGATCCATGGCCACCCCGCCCATGGAGATAACGTGGCCCAAATAAGCCACGCCGCGCAAATGAAGGTGCACTTGGACCGCTTGAGAAAGAGCTTGTGAGAGCGAAGGGTGGTGAAGACCGCGCGTACATGCCGCAAGTGTTCGACCAGAGGAACTGAAAATCGGATGTCATCAAAGAAAACGAGTACCGAGCGCCGAGAAAGGGCGCGAACCTCGCTCATTAAAGCCCGAACGTGGAGGCGCGTTGAGAGGCCGAAGGACATCACGACGAATTCGGCGACCATGATGTGCGGAATGTCGTCTTGTCGATGTCTGCCGGTGCATACGGACTTGATGATACCCACTGCGGAGATCCAGCTTGGTGAAAAAAGTAGCCCCCTTGAGTTCATCGAGGAGCTCGTCGACGACCGGAATCGGGAAGACGTCGCGCACGGTTTTGGCGTTAAGGGCGCGGTAGTCAACGCAGAAACGCCACCGCATCCTTTCTGCGCGCACTGCCAGCGGGGAGGAGAATGCCGACGGCCGGGCCCGATGATACCTTGGCGAGCATATCGCATCTTGTTTTCGATCTCGCCCTGAGAAGCCGTGGATAGCGGTAGGGCGCACCGCAATTGGTGGAGTCCCGGGCAGCAGTGTGATGCGGTGGTCCATGTGGCGTTGTGGAGGCAGACCGGTTGGTTCCGCAGAGGTCGCCAAACTCGGGCCGAGGAGTGACATCAAGTCTGTTGTCCCATGGCATTGAGCCGAGGCGCGGTTGACACGGTTGACGATCCAAACCATGCCATTTGACACGGTGAGCGTTGCGCGTAACGCCATCGAATGTCGCTCAAAGTCCCGAGTATGGGACCGGCGTCTTGAGCCACCGGCAACCAAGGACCAACTCGTAGTCGCCCGGTGGTAAGACGAGATCGATGCCGAACCGCTCTTCCCGATGGTCACCGGAACTTGCCGCGATGCCTTCCGAAGGACACGGCCGCCGTGGCCACACCCACAGTGAGACACGGGCGCGTTCGGCACCAGGTCGAGGCGGCGTGCCGTGGTGGATGCGACGAAGGAGTGGGCGGAGCTCGATCAACCAGGCGCGGCGTCTCGCGGCGATGGTGACCGGCAGCCGCATCGTGTCCGCGGTCTTGATGCCGGTGAGGGCGTGAAGCGAAATCTCCACGTTGTTGGTGGAATCCGATTCCTCATCGACGGCGTCGTCCCCAAGAATATCTTCATCCAATTCCATGAGATAAAGGCCCTTCATGGTGCACTGCTTGACGTGTTCACGGGAGAACTTCTCCGGACAATTGAAGCAGAGACCAGCCATGCGGCGCTGCGCCATCTCTTGAGGGGAGAGACGTTTGAAACGCGTGCCTGGGGGCGGAGCCGACTTGGTTGGAGCCGGAGGTGTGGGAAGAGGGAGCCTGGACGTCGGGGCGCCGAACGGTGTGCGCGGCGTGGCGATGACCGGCGCGAGGCGCGGACGCTGCCCGTGGGGGAGCCCGGGCCGCAGGATGGGTCTCCTCGTCGTCCAATTGGAGGCGACGTTCGAAAGCCCTGGAGAGCGCCATCGCGTCGTCGAGGGTCGTCGGACATTGGAGCTCGACATCGGTTTGGAGGGGATTCCGGAGGCCGGCAGTGTATATGTCTATTTGTTGCTGCTCGGTGACGTTCTTACAGCGGGCCAACAGAGGCAAGAATTGTGCTTGGTATTCTTCCACCGCCCCGGCACGGCGGAGTTGCATCAGAGCGCCCAGCGCATTGGAGCGGACCGGCGGACCAAACCGGCGCTGCACACGATCGACGAACTGCGCCCAGGTGGGTACACCGCTGTTCTGCTCCAGACGGTAATACCAATCTTGTGCCCCATCCTCCATGTAAAATGAAGCAAGCCACACCTTCTCCTCTTCCGGCGTGCGATGTGCCCGAAAAAATTGTTCAGCCTTGTGTAGCCACCCAACCGGATCGGCGGAGCCATCGTAGCGTGGAAATCGCAGCTTGTGGTTTGATTGGAAAGGAGGAAGCGGCGGCTCCGGCACAGGTTTCGTCCCTTCGTGGCCGCTGTAGGAACCGCCGGTGTCGAGCTTCTCGATCGCGATTGATTGACCACGGAGGCGGGATTGGTCGCCTTTCATCGTTGGCATCTCAGTCTTGATGGAGGAAAGATCAACGAGTATGTCGTCCATGGCGGCCTTGAGATCGGTTGCTGTGAAGGAGTCGCCCATGATCAAGTCGGATGATGAGGAGGCCGCGCAGAGCGCAGTCCGGCGCAAGATCGAAGTCCGCACGCGCAGAGCGGCGGCGCGGCGCGCAGAGCAGGCGCGCGCGCAGAGCAGGGGCGGAAGTCCGGGGGCCAAAATCCGAGCGCAGGATCGGAAGTCTGATACCAAAGATGTTGTGGTAGATTGAATGCTAGGGCAGGGAGACTCGCCCTCCGTGAGGAGGCTCTGAGGTAATCCCTCTTTTCTTTATTAATCCTTTGATGCCTTATGAATCAGGCTTACACCATTATATATAGGCCTTTAGGCCATACTTCCTAAACAATAACTCTTCTCCTTATCAAACTAGGATTCTAACTCTTCTCCTTATCAAACTAGGATTCTAATGAAAAATAAACTAACTCAGCTGGACTCTGTTGTAGGCGCCGGAGCAGATTGCTTTATGCGGCGTTTATAGTATTTGCCAACAAAAGCGTCCACAACACTTATACATGTTGTGAAAAAATCTACATAGTTAATTGATGAAAACTTTTGTCTCATTCCAACTATTATACCAACGCCGGATATGTGAACATTTTTTTAAAAAAAAATTGAAGATAGCAATAGAATAAAATAAGACTAAAAAAATAGCCCCATCGAACACATGTGATCAGCTAATGGGAGACCTTCTGGCTCCCCTTGTTTGGACTTTGTTTCCAATGCCTCTCTGCATCTAGTATAACAGCTGAGATGGTTGTTACTTTGCAGGGAACGACGTTTGTAGAGCAGCTAGTGGAAGATGAAAGCCAGATGGAAGGCATACCTGCTGACTGCTCTCAAATAATGAACTGGCATGTGCCATTTGCATCTGACAACCTTGTCTATCCTAAAGGATGGCGAGTTGGGACGAATCTGGATGTGATCATTCCTCTAAAATAGTATCACCAGCTATGTTCATCAAAGCACTAACTCCTTTGACAGGTTCGTCTTTTTTTTTTTTACTTTCCAATGCTTTGCAAACTCTGCTTTCACTCTACATCTGGATTCTTAGTCGTTTCCCATTTGATCTGGATGAATGGTCCAGATCAAATCGGATGGCTGAGAAGAGAGGAGAGGGAGAATAGATCAACCACCAACTCATACTTCTATAATAGTATACACACATACACAAAAGAGTTATTCGGTTCCCTTTGTCTTGTCTTTTGTATTCCAATAATATTTGCTCCACAAATTCGCAGAAAAGTGTGCCATCTTAGGGCTCACTGTATTAAATTAATTGGCTTCTGATTGTGACTCCTTGAATTTAAATTCAAGATGCTGAGTCCTTGGTTGATGGGACTATGGTTGGCACAGCTTTCTTTTTGTCACTATAACTACTTCCTTTGATCGATTGGAAACATTTGTTTTATATCTCGTGTGCTTATATTTTCCAAAAAAATTGTGACAAATGTTTATATTTTCCAAAAAAATTGAGCTTACCTAGCAAAATAATTTCAAATACACAAATGAAAACATTTGTGTATTTGAAATTATTTTGCTAGGTAAGCTCAATTTTTTTGGAAAATATAAACAATTCAGAAATGAATTTCCATTAGGCAAACTTCCAATAATTTGCAGTTGATTTACTAAGTTGAATAATTAGAAACGTATCCAATTTGATAAGAGAACTACAGACGAACGACTGTAAATGAAAATCAATTGATTGTTATAAATATTTTTTTGCTGGATCTCCCAAAATTTGGACTATCCATTTGTTTGCATTCATCACCGCTCTCTGTTTCACCTCTTGACAAGTTTACATCATCTGACAGTAGTAACGTATTGATGCTAGACTCTTCAATCCTGCTAATCTCGCACACTAATAGCTGGTACGGTGTTTCAGGCATATACTTCAGGTGTTTCTCCATATCGCGTGGAAGCTCTTTTGTAGTGTCCCCAACTGCTGGGAAAACATTTTGTAGGATCAAGAATTAGTATTGCGGCATTTACCCTTTCGCCTAATCTTTGCCGTGTATATGTTCATCTTGTAGCAGTTTATATTCATTTTTTTTCAGTTCAAAAGCCAAAAAGGCGATATGTATACAAAATTTATATCTTTTTGGTATTTACACATTGTTTTGGGACTTTCAATAAAAGTATTTTTTTATATCAGTATTGAGATTTTCTTCTGGTGGGATGGTATTGCGAAGTTATGATAATAAGCTCAGTCATTTCGCAACAATAAAAAACCATAGCCTATAGATTAAAGTTTTGAATTGACTGTTGGCGAGAGGCCTTAACCCCACAGGACAGTCGTTCAACATTTATCATATATTTATTTTAATTACATCCAATAGTGCTCAAATTCCCTTACAACTTATGTAGTATGGAGATATTAATGGTATTTTATCCTTATATAATTATTTTAATCATTCTAATTCATTTATTTCACCTAAAGAAACATGAATCTACGTTCAATTAAAAAACTTATTTAACTAATTAGTTGTATAGTAATAAAATATGTATATTGCTTCACCGAATATGAATACGGATGGTTTGGATAAAATAACATTTTAGATGGTAAAAATACATATTATATTCGCATCAATAATTTTTATGCGAATTTGAATACGAATAAGATAGAAATTGTTAATTGGATAGAAAAATTTATACTATATTCGTATCCTATCGAATATAGTAATCGGATAATATAGATAATTCATATATATACTTTTCACCCTTAATTTAACCCTCCTTTTTTAGGCAGCAACACATCTTTCCCCTACTGATAATCGAAATGGAAGTTTGTTTTTTGGCAAGGAGAGCGAGTGTATTATTATGTATTATGACGAGAGACTGTTAATCCTCCCCGTCAGGAAATCAGGAATTTTGTTTTTGTATTTTTCCGCGGCAGGATGAAAAATCTGAAAAGAAAAATGACTTACTCTCTTCATAATTCGCAATACCCGACTCTCTTCTTGCCATATACCCATGTCTTCCGATCAGACTTCCTACATAATTCGTACGAAAAATTAAATTTCATGCGGTGATCGTCCCGGTAATACACCATTCTGATCGAAATGTGTCGAGCCTGACCCAAACTGGAGCCAAAGTTGGGCACATTTTCCCGATATGAACCCTATTGTTATCGTTTGACTCAAAATCACAGTTCACTTGAAAAACAATCTCAGCATTAATCCTGACAAGTCAACTCTTTTCTACATTACATCTGGGGGGCTGGAGATGCCACCCTTTTCTTCTTTCACTGTAATAAAAGGATACAAAAAAGAGAGTAAAATATGGCACCATCGGCCCACTGTAAAATATAGCAGCGTTGAGTGGGAGGAAGCTCTCAATCTTCTGCGGTGGTGGCATGAACATGATGAGCTGGGGCTTCAGTGTCAGCTGCATGATCAGCAGCCAACCTTTCCTCAAGAACCCTCTCGCCACGCTCCCTACGAAAATGGGATTGGTGATCTTTGAAGCAAATCTTTTTTTTTAAAAAAAAAAGATCTTTTTGACAAGCAATTATTTCAAATTTTCAATCTCACACTACCGCCATGTTGTTGTCTCACATGTTAACCAGTTCTGCGTGCGAATTATACCTTCTTGACGCCTTGGTAGGATCTGAAACTGGCAGGGCCAGCTCGGAAGGCCTAGACCTCGCGCACAGCATCCGGTCGAACAGGTTAGCAACAGGGTCTGTGACTGGTCTGTAAGGATCACATAACAAAGGATGATATCGAAAGCAGGATCAACGATGAAAGCCTTTGCCAATGCAGCATAAGTATCGAGAAATTTACCGCATGGCATCTGGGAACAAGCTGGGGAAGGAGAAGTCATCACTTGGATCGCCCTTAAGTCCTGTCAGCGGGTTCCTCTGGAAGTATCTCAGGTAAATCCAGCTAACATACATCCCAGACAGCAAAGTCGGCAGGAAGTTGATGGAATCAGGCACAATGAAGGCCATGATAGTTGAGAAACAAAGGACGAAGAATGGCATCCACTGAGGTACAGGAGTAGCGGGGAAGAAAACAAAGAGATAGAGAGAACTCCACATCAGCAAACCTGTAACTTGTTGTGGAACAAGTATGAAGTAATACAATTGTAGGTTGGAAACTGTACTATCGTAGTCCATCAACGTACCTTTGCCTTTATTTTCCAGAAAAAGCACATGGGGAGCTCAAGGTTTGGTAAGAGTTGCTTCAGGCCTACCAGAAAGCCAGCAAGGGAGCCATGGAAGCCAGAGAGTGGCGTGACACTGCACAGCATGAGTTAGCACAGTCAGCTAGTTATGGTACTGTGCAATATTTCGGGCAGCGATGTTATTTTCCTAAATAGTATGGCGGAAGCCGATGACTTGAATGATGCCCACATAACCAAAAGTACAAATGTCATATCAGTATGTCCAGAGAGAGAGAGATTATTGAATAGAAGTATAATAGTGTGATATAGTCGAGGTTCCAAAACCCAGAACTAGGGGGAATACCACCGGACAGTGTTCCAAATACCGGCGGTAACCGGTTTTACCGGTGCCGACCGGGATTGAAAAAACCGCCGGTTTTTTATTTAATTCAAATTTAAACTTTTGAATGTAAAAATTAGTTTATCTAATGATATTTTCATTATTTAGCACTAAGAAAATGTATTAGGAAGATGCATGCACTTTCCGTGCTTGATTTCAAACTTTTTTTCCATGAATGTACTAGGAATTTTCAAATTTTCAATGTAAAAGTTAGTTTTCCTAATGATATTTATATTGTTTAACACTAACTTTTACATTATGCGCTATGCCAAAGATCAAATTCAGTAATATGTGCCATTTGGACTTTCAAGGAGGGTTCATGGTCATTTGAATGAAGATTACTCAGGATTCCTAAGAGTCTTAGTAATCAAGTGTAATCCCCTTCCCTATCTATATAAGGGGAAGAAATGTGATGTTTTGAGCACTTTTGATTGATATATGAACTTAGAATTAAGCAAAGCTCTTCTTCCACCGGTTTTTCCAGAATCGCCGAAGCACGGTCTCCTCCCGCCCTGCCCAAAAAATCATTTGACAAAATTTGACCGGTTTTTTCCGGGATTTCCGAATCGCCGGCACGCATCGCGGCGGCCGAGATTTGCTCGTCGTTTTTGATCCTTGCCACCGTACGGCCGGTAACCGGAAAAAAGGGCCAAAATTTAAGCGTCAAAGTTTGAATTTGAAACTGGAAAAACCGCCCGGTTACCGTCCAAACAATCAAAGAAAAACCGCTAAAAACCGGTTTTTCAAATTTGAAAACAGAAATTCCTAACACATTCATGGCAAAAAGTATGAAGTCAAACACGGGGGATGCATATATCTTCTTAATACATTTCATTAGTGTTAAACAATGTAAACATCATTAAGCAAACAAACCTTTACATTCAAAAATTGAAAATTCCTATCACATTCATGGCAAAAGCATGAAATCAAGCATGAGAGGTGCACGCATATTTCTAATATATTCCATTAGTATCAAATAATGTAAACATCATTAGGGAAACCAACTTTTACATTCAAAATTTTAAATTTGAATTAAATAAAAAAACCGACGGTTTTTGTTCTACCGGTTGGCACCGGTAGAACGGGTTACCGCCGGGATTTGCAACCCTGGATATAGTTATATTACTAGCAGAGTAGCAGACCTAAGAGTAGAGTGTTATTCAATAGAAGCAAATGTTAACAAGAGCACCTCAAATATATATTTGTACGCAAAAGGAACACATGGGCAATAAGCACACAAAATAGAACCACAATGCCTGGTAGATGGTAATAAGTAATAGGTAGACATTAGTAGATTGATGGCTTAAAACTTACAGGAAGCTCTCCTTTCCAGTGACATAGTACAGTGCAACAGCAAAAAAGAATGCAAGGACACCACATATGGAGTTGACCAAAATGATAAACTTCAAGAACTCCTTGCGACCCCATACTGGTTCAAGATCCTTCCCACAGAAGAGAAGACCAAGAGAACTGCCAATAGCCTAGAAAAGAAAACTCTTTTTGTTAAGATTAAGCATAGGGAGAAAGAACATGTTTCTAATTTATGCCGTATTGTCATGTCAGTTATGTTTTCTTATTCTTTTTGGAGGGAACTCTCAGATGCACCATAGTACTTGAGTAAGGACCATACTCTGGTTAATTGCACAAACACCTAGCCGTGATGCTTTTGTAAAGTGATGAATGCTGTAGAAAGTAAATGCTTTGCTTCATCTCAAATATTTCGATTTGGAGTATTGTAAGACAACTACTTGATGTCTCATAAGCATATTGTAGTCACGATATCAAAACAAACATAAGAGGAGTAATTTGAAATAAATATAGCTCACCCCTGGAAGAACTTGCTCAATGTAGCCAGCCGTGAAGACAGTCCATACAAATGGAATTGTCCTGCAAGTTGCAGAAAGAGTTTGGAAATGTACTTCTGCCAAAACTTTGAAGAGTTTTTCTTTTTGTGAGAGATCTTGTAAAATTCAGATGAACGATCTGGCCAACTAATCGCAGACAGGGGCAGAGCCGCCGCCCAGTGAGCCTAGGCAGCTGCCCGGGCTCGCCGGCGATGAGCCGTGTACTTCGCGTGGGCCGGAGAGCCGGGCGTCCTCAGAGATGCAGTTAGGAGAAGGTGAGAACTGCTTGCGCGGAGTTACGTACTTTGCGGGGATGATGGCGAGGTAGTCGAGGGAGGAGGGGAGGAGCTGGAGCAGGACGTATCCGCCGATGAGCACGACGACGAGGCCCTTGCAGGTGCGGGTGAACTCCTTCCCGGGAACCTGCGCGCCAAAGTAACATAAGGCATATCAGTAGCTACATTCACGCATGCAGCTGCAATGCAGGAAACACAGATGTAGGCACCGAGAAACACAATGAACCAACTGATGGGATCATCTGGTCAGTGAGATGTCAGATCACAAATCGATTGGTCAACGCTATGAGCACCATTGGAACCCCCAGATCCAAGATGATCCCATCAGATCTCTCAATTCGCACAAGAACTTGGTAGGACAGGGTCAGACAATAGGACCAGATCTCTGGCCTGACCGAGGCTAGAAAGCGAGATCCAATCACCTCCACCACCAGAATCCAGACACGGTTGGCCACTAAGCTCAATTCATCCACAGGCCAAGCCAGCAACCAAGAACTAGAACCAAAAATCGCAGCACAAGAAGAAGAAGAAGAAGAAGAAGAAGAGCAGCAAGCCGAAGCCGAAGCCGAAGCCGAAGCCGAGCAAGAGGGGTTAGGTTGCAAGGCAGTGAGCGGTGCTTACCACAGCAGGCGGAGCTCCGGCTGGTTCTGCTCCTTGGGCCTCAGCCGTGGGGTCCTGCAGCGGCTGGCTCTCCATCACCACCAGTCCTCCTCTCTCTCTGCCTCGACTCTTCTTCTTGCCTGACTGGTTTATGGGAAGGAGCTGGTGCACGGGGAGGGAGGCTTGCTGGGGTCAAAGCAAATTAAAGCCTCCTAATTATCGTATTTATTTTGTTAACCTCCCTTGTTCTTTTTCTTATCGACCGTCGATCTCTCTCCTTGCGACGAAAGTCAACTTGTCAACCACTTTTAGGAGCCAATACATTTTCTTTAAAAATAGGGAGCCAGTATATTTTTTTTAACACTCGGAATGGCAGAAATATTACCGGAAACAATTCATATCACTAGAATTCCTTCAGAAATTGTTCGTCGCAAATAGGGTTTTACATGCTATTTCGATTGTTAGAGCAACTCCAGCAGGGCCCCTACTTGAGCCCTCAACCCTCATATTTGAGGGCTTGAGGTAAAAATGGAGGTCTAGCAGACCCTACTAGAGCCCTCAAATTTGAGGAGCCCTCAAATCACCCTCCCACCCTCATTCCTAGGGCTCCTCCACCCTCATTTTCTCTTTTTTCCCGCCGTGAAACTTCCCGCCTCCACCCAAAATTCCCGCCTCCCAAAATTTCCCGCCTGCCGATTCCCCGCCCGCCGCTCGCGCTTCGCTGATCCCCGCCCGCCGCCGCGCTGCCGCCGCCGCGCCGCGCGCCGCCTCGCCGCCTCGCCTCCACTCTCCGCCGCCTCGCTCTCCGTCGCCTCGCTCCCCCTCCTCCCACCCCGCCGCCCCCGCCTCCTCCTTGCTCCTTCCCGCCTCCGCCCCCCCCTCCCACCCCGCCGCCCCCGACTCCGCCTCCTCCTGCTGCTCCTTCCCGCCGCGCCTCCCTGCCCTCGAAGCCGCCGCCGCCGTGGAAGGAGCGGCCGCGCTGAGTGCCGAGGTCGAGCCGGCGAGGAGGCACGCCGCCACTCCTCGGCCCTCCGCTCGCCTCTCCTCGGCCTCCGCTCGCCTCCACGCCGAGCCGCCTCCGTGCCGGCCCGCTGAGGCGCCGACCACCTCGCCCCCGCTCCGCCCTCCTCGCCCCTCGCTCCGCCTCTCCTCGGCCCCCGCCGCTCGCGCCACCGCGCAAAATCTCGCCGACGCCGCCGCCGCCTCCTCGCCGATGCCTCGCGACGCCGCCCTGCCCGAATGGATTTGTCAGGAGTGGGTCCCATATGTCAGTGTGTGTGGAATGGATTTGAGGGCTTAGATTTGAGGGGTGCTGTTGGAGTAGAAGCAAAAAAATTGGGCCCTCAAAAGTAGGGGGAACCCTCAAATAAAAAGTAGGAGCCCTGTTTTGAGTAGTACTGCTGGAGTTGCTCTTAGAACCCTTCAATCCAAGGTTATAGGCTCAACAATTCATCGCTCCTTTTGAGTTTGTTATTGTTGTCTAGGAGTCAGTGCCTAACGAAAGATGTGGGAGGATAGAGGCGCCAAAAAAAAAGGCTTCATGCAGAGCTGCTAAAAACAGAACCGACCACCAGATCCACAGTCTCTTTCTGCTGCTCTTCTTCTTCTTCTTCTTCCTGTGCTGAGATTTTTGGTTCTAGTTCTTGGTTGCTGGCTTGGCCTGTGGATGAATTGAGCTTAGTGACCAACCGTGTCTGGATTCTGGTGGTGGAGGTGATTCCACAAAGGGATGCATACATCAGGTGAACCGACGAACGTACTGTACGCTAACAAGGAAGAATATGCACCATCTCACGAAGGTTTTGTGTTGAAAGCAATTTGGGTTGAGAAGCTGTACAAGCATTCCATGGCCAATCTATCTAATGTTCATCATGAGTGTTCAGCTGACACTACTACAGAAAAGATCATCACAGACGGTTCGAAAACGTCATCACAGACGGTTTTGTGAACCGTCTGTATTTATGGGTCAGTGATAATCGAAGGTCATCATAGACGGTTTTTGAACCGTCTGTGATTGTCAGCTGTCACAGACGGTTTTTGAGTAAAAACCGTTTGTGATAGCTGATAATCACAGACGGTTTTTAGTTACAAACCGTCTGTGATACTGATCATCACAGATGGTTTTTGAGTAAAAACCGTCTGTGATAGCTGATAATCACAGATGATTTTTAGTATTTCCTGAGACTAGCCAATAAACAGAAATATATGTAAGGGTTGAAGAAAATATCACAGACGGTTTTTGATTCAAAGGATCAGTATGGGTAATAAACATAGTAATAGACAGAGGGATGCACCTTATACAGAGGAAAACGTGCGGTAAGAATTTTGCAGTAGGACATAAAATAAGGATCAGTATGGGTTAGATTTGGTACCTAGCTAAATCGTACTAGTAGTCCGTTCATATGCAGTCCTGAGTGACTAATTCGTGGTGCTTCAGATCGAATTGCACTTGGAAGTTGAGACGTCCAGATAAAAAGAATGCTAGCTAGCTAGCTAAAATCTTCACCTCTGATTGTTCTACAAAGGTCTCCTACTCTCGTCTTACAGTGACATGAGAGGCTTGTATTACCCCCAAAAGAAAGTTATACTAGCTAGTATGTTCCTTTCCTTTTAGCTTACTAGAGAATTACTAGCAGCTCATACACAACACTTAGGATATAATATTATGATGTTATCTGTAAATCCTAGCGTATGTATGGCTATTAGTTGGACCAATACTATTTTTCCCTTCAACTCTTACATATATTTCTGTTTATTGGCTAGCCTCAGGAAATGCTAGCCATGCCCTCTGAAACAAGCAGATAAACAAGTATATGTATACATACAATTCACATCTCAATTCATTTGACAAACATCCAATTCACATCACATTTCATTCACAGACATAAGGCATCCATTTCGCAAATGAATTAATTGAAATGAAATAAAATATCCATTTACAAATTCACAATTACAGAGTGATAAGAGCAATAAAAAATCAATCTGGGCAGTGGAACTCTCCATCTGATTTTATGACTTTAGACCACAAAAACCAAATGAACTCTCCTCGAATTTTTGCTAAGTCCGCCTGTTCCTTATCGTTGAAAAGGATACACTGGAGTGTGTCACTTGCTTCATACCCCTTGAAGGCCTATGTGGCATATACTATTACTACAAGGTCTCTAAACAAAGGTCTACAAAGCAAATGACACAAACTAGTATATCCGGTTCATTGAACGGGAACACTAGAGTATGTCACTTGCTTCATTTGCTGTTTTTTGGCTAGATACATGGAGCATTTGGGTGAAAAGATGAACTGTTTCGTCAGGCGCATGACTGCCAATTCGAAGCATAGCATAGCATAGCATCCGAGGCACATCCGAGGCCTGCTGCTGTGTCTTGAGGAATGCCAAGAGTTGGTCTTCAGATGTGGCATTCCTCAAGACACAACAGCAGGCCTCGGATGTGCCTCGGATGCTATGATATGCTTCGAATCGGCAGTCACGCGCCTGACGAAACAATTCATCTTTCCACCCAAATGGTCATTGTATCTTTTGCAACAATCGCAAGATTTCTTTATGCGCAGGTGACATGTTGCTCATTTTGTGGGTCTATTAAGATAAGATGGGAAAGTGATCATATTGAATTGGAAGAGAGGAGAATAGAGGGGAGGGGGAGAAGGGAGGGGGTGATGTGCCCATCTTAGCACCTACTTTAGTTGCTAATACTATAAACCAAATAGCAAAGTCCCTAAACAAAGTTCTATAAAGCAAATGACACAAACCAATGTATCAAGTCCTTCCTCCCGCAAAATTCAAGGTAATTTTATTACAACAGTGCAAAAAAAGACATTCCTAGATTCTTGGTGAGCAGCTGACATAGCGAGCTTCATTGAAGCGACTATCCATCTGCTTCTTCCACTTCTTTTCTTCATCTCGGTCTCGGATCACGACGCCAAGAGCGATGATTCATCTAATGAATCATCGCATCGCGCACGTGATCCAAAGACCGAGATGAAGAAAAGAAGTGGGAAGAAGCAAATGGATAGTTGCTCATCAAGAAGTTTCGCTATGCTCACGCTTCACCAAGAATCTGGAATGTCTTTTTTTTTGAATTTTTATAATAAAATTGCCTTGAATTTTGTAATACTATTACTACAAGGTCTCTAAACAAAGTTCTATGAAGCAAATCACATAAACTAGTGTATCAGGTTCATTGAACTGGATACACTAGAGTGTGTAACTTGCTTCATGCCCCTTGAAGGTGTATGTGGCATATACTATTACTACAAGGTCTCTAAACAAAGTTCTATGAAGCAAATCACACAAACTAGTGTTTTAAGGTCATTGAACCGGATACACTAGAATGCTTTACTTGCTTCATGCCCTTTGATCATATACTCTTCCTTGATTGGTTAATTTGTGCTATCAAATTGTAGGGTTGCACAAGATTAATCTTGGCCGTCCCGCTACTAAATCATATACTCTTCAATCTTCAGTATTTTGAGCTCTAGATACAAACTCTACAATCTCAAGATCAAGATATATTCAGCATGCATATATTCAGACAGCAGTATACATGAATGCAACTAACCATATACATAACAGTAAGCATATACATGAATGCAACTAACCATATACATAACAGTAAGCAACTAACAGTAAGCCCTAAACCCTAACACTAAGTATGAAGCATCAAGCATCAACCTTAAGCCCTAACAGTAAGCATGAAGCTCGGGGAGGGATTTGATGACCTTAGGGTTTTGGTGACGGAGGAGGAGGCGGCGACGACGGAGGAGGAGGAGGAGGAGGCGGGAACGGAGGCGACGGAGGAGGAGGAGGAGGCAGCGACGGGCCCGGGGAGGCAACGGGCTCGGGGAGGCGGCGGGCCCGGGGAGGCGGCGACGACGGGCTCGAGGAGGCGACGGCCGGGAGGCGGCAGCGACGGCCGGGAGGCGGTCGGCGAGGGCTCGAGGAGGCGGCGCGAGGCTCGAGGAGGCGGCGACGGCTCGGGAGGCGATCGGGATTTAGATATAGAATAACCGCAGAATACACGAAAACCCTAGCTAGAGGGTATATACGAGGATTATCACGAGCGGTTCTAAGTTTAGAACCGTCGTGATAAGTTTACTATCTCGCAGCGGTTCTAAACGCAGAACCGCTCGTGATAATGCGATTACGAACGATGCGTGATATTAATGTATGAGACGGCATTATATACGAAGCGCCACGATTCGTGATATTAATGTAAGAGACGGCGGTTATATACGAAGCATCACTGGTGGTTTCGAATATGAACCGTTTATGATAATGCTTATATTTGCACGCACTATTCCATTTCTTTGATCGAAACTGTCCTCTCCCTCATCTTCTTCGATCATCACCACATTTCTCAACAATGACATCTAAAATTTTGTTCATCTCCTTCCTCTCATCTATCCATCATGAGTTGTTCGCCGCAACCTTACACGCGCGCCAACAATTTACGCCCGAGCAGCTCCTCCGCCACGCCCGCTCTCCTTCCTTGACTCGCTTCAATATCGTCCGTCAACTAGACCTCATCATCCGCCGCCGACGGAGGTTTCTCGTTGTCGCTCACGAAAAGGAAACCGCCTCACCTTGTTCTTCTCTACAATGTCCACAAAGCGGAGGAAGCTCTTGCGTATGCAGAGTGTGATAGATAACCTTTCGATCAAGCAGAATCCACGATTCTCGTTGAAGTTTATCATGGCATCCTCTTTGAGATTATGTGCCATGCTAATGATTTACCCAGGCTAGAGGAGGAAGTGGAGAGGGCAAGGACAATCTTCACAACATTCGAGAACTCAGCGGCTGATCCTCCAACTCCAGAAGTTGAAGAAGAAGCATATGAAGCCCAGAAGATTAAAATCTGGGAATCTCTTTTTCTCTTAGATTTGTAATAAATTAAATTTGCCTTGAATTAAAATCTGGGAATCTCTGTTTGTCGAACTTTTGCCATCTATGGTGTTTATGGCGGGAAAAAGGAGTATTATAGACGGTTTATGTTTAAAACCGTTTATGATATTTGAATATCACGACGATTTTATAATAAAACCGCTCGTGATATTCCATTATCACTGCATTTATCTGAGGTAAGAACCGTATGTGATACTCCTTTTTCCAACCACAGATGGCCTCCAAATTAAAACCGTCTGTGATAGTGTACGTCACAGACGGTTTCACAAAACCGTCTGTGATTTGGCGTCTAGTATTAGGCTTTCTGTAGTAGTGTGAACAACCAAATTTTTGACAAAAAATCTAGTATATATAAGATATAATACATATACATATATTTAATTGGGTCAAAATAACTATTTCTAGCCTCTAGTCCATCACTATTTAACCAGCTGGACAGCTCGACCGGAAACGCACCGCGGCCTGCGGCTAGCCCACTAATTCGCGCGATAGAAATGGCATCCCTGTCTTCTCGATGGCCTGATCTATCCGATCCCCGTCCTGCCCAATCCCTAACCCTAGCCGAGCAGGTGAGCAGCAGCCCGCGACCCCGCGTCGACCGCGCGGTCCGCGTCTCCGGCCTTTGGCGCCGCCCGACCGCCATCTGGGTTCCGGCTCTCCGCTCTGGCCTTCCGCTCCACCCTCCGATCGCTTCAGCACTCCGCCGGCACCGCAAGTCCGCGACACCGTCTGGAGGGTGGATCTGGGCTCTGGCCCTCCGCTCCGCCGCCACCGCAAGCCGCGTCACCTCCGGCTCCGTGCCGCACGACCGGCGACCACGCCTTCGGCCATCTGCTCCGCCGGCTCCAGGCCTCCGGCTACTGGCAACCGATGAGTACTTTTGCTATTGCAAACTATTGTTTGTTAACTATTGCTACTATAGATCTTTATGTTTTGTACTGAAAAATTTTTGTATAACTTCGAACACCTATTCTAAAATTTCTGTGTCTGTCACTGGCCAATCTATCCCTCCGCATAGCGATTAAACCGTGACTATGAGGCCACATTGGTACTCCGTTCGCACATGGGAAGCGTCTCTGTAAAACCAATGAACAGGAATTCCTTTAGAAAATCAGGAAGATATATAGCTGCTGCATAAGGTTTTCAAGAGGAGGAAGGAATAGCTGGCTGAATCATACACGGATTCCTTTGGAAACTTCATTAATTAGCAGCATACGCGTGGTATACTGCATGTATCTTATGCTAAATGTAGTCGGTTCTATTTCTGTTTTTGCTAAGCCCGAAACAATAGAGGACACCTGTGCGCGGGATAGAAGGATGCGAATCCTTCCAAGGGTCAGTTCCATATGTGTGACACCCTCATGGCATATATAGGACCTGTTTGAGAGAGCTCCACCAGCTCCAGATCCACGAAAAACAGCTCTACTCCACGAAATTTTATCCAAACGCTCCAGCTCCACGAAATCTAGATCCACCAAAATCCTGGATCTGAGGGCCAGATCCATGGATTTCATAGAGCTCCTCAAGGGGTGCTCCACCATGGAGTTGGGTGGTAATTACCCACCAATGTCACTGGTTACACACCCCATCCCACCAAAAGTGGCCATTCCCACCAAAACCTCAATTTCATGGATCTGGAGCTGCTGTACAAGCCAAACACTCCATGGTGGGATCCTAGATCCACGGTGGAGCTGCTGCTCCAGATCCACATTTTCAGTGGTGGAGCTCTCCCAAACAGGCCCATAATGTAAGGTGTTACGTATCCACATGATTATAACACTTGAATCGATGAAGTAAAGAGGTAGCTATATAGTAGATCAAAGATTAATTCTATTACTATTTGAGAAGAAAAGTTTTATAGTATTTCACCTTAGATGACAGAGAGCACACTAAGCACTCAAAACCCTAACCCTAAAATAAGAGATCACAAAAAGAGGTGGGTTTGATAGTCTCCATCCCAATCACTTAAATAGATGAGCTAGTCAGCCACATCTAACTCTTAGTGGATACTATATATCCACTTAGCACAATGGGAGAAATCTGTTACCTCACACATATGGGTTTTACAATCACATGTTCATTTATACACGTTTTTCAAAGCACATTAGTCTAAATCCACTAAGTTCTTAGCCTTGATCCACCTTGATCAAACTAGCTTCTCCATAATCTAAACCGCCTTCGCAAGCTCCGCTCGCATGCTGCGGTTTTCTTCCAAAGCCATTTCCGGTATTTTGGTAGTTTTTGGTCAAACTACCAAAATATCCTTCCATTGCACTCAATTGTCATGCTAGCCACGTATAGGTGCACTACTGGCTCACCACGCGTCAACAAGTCTCTCCCGCTCTGGTTCCATTGGACCACGCCTCACTTGGACTGACCAAGCCACATGGTGTAACCCCGCCATTTGAACTTGCCTTTAACATTTCTCATGTTTCTTGTGCCATGCTTGAGCTCATCGTCTCACCTGACATACTTGATCGTTCTAGGCTTCGGTTGCTCCATGAGCGTAGCTCCGATCATCGTCGTTGACAATGGTTGACTTCAAGCGGCCCTACACATCCAAAGACAAAAAAATATTTCTGAACACAAGTTCCTCACATCTTGATCCATATTAGCAGTAACATAACTCATGCAATATAAAATCACTGACCTTGCTCATCAAAACTCATTCTGCAACTCAAAATCCACAAATAAGAAATCTGGTCGAAAATCCTCATCTGATCGGTGTGACCGCCAACACCCGCCCGGCTAGACCACCAACACTTGGCTGGTCAGACCGCTGAGCTGGTTGACCGATCCACCCAGACGGTTAGACCACTGACACCAATCAGTCAGATCGGTCCATCAATGCCGTTTCGATCGGCCAACCAGCTAACCGATCAATCAGACTATCATATACATGCAAATCAATTTTCCAACCTTCTTAATTACAATAGTTTATCATGACACTATTTAGAACCTTCTCACATGATCTTTGAGCATCTTTGCCTATTTGGGAGTGAAGACTCTTCAGAAGCTGATGGGTACAGCAGGCCTGCTGTTTCTCTATTTAAAGATTTAGGTGGTGTAGAACTTTTGTCACATAGTACATGTGGAAGTGTAGCGTGTTATTGGTGTTACTTGCTGACAAGTAACAATTCAATGGTTACTAGTGATACAGTGAAATCAGAACCATCTCTGCTCCCAGAAGCGATTTATTAAGGCTTTGCCCAAGGCGTTAGGATGTGCTACATATTCTCCTACAAATCCTGCTCGCTCTCAAAGCTCTTAATCATAATTCGTTGCCCATCTTAATTTCCCTTATATTTTGGAATGTAGACAGGTAGTTCAACAAGGATCCTACATGCTTTCCTACTTTGAAAGAACTTGGTCTTCCAGATGCTTTTCTGCCATCAGTGATTGCTGGGGTAATACCATTTTGTAATGCTCTTATATGTATCCCTAATGGCCTTGGTGCAATCTGCTTAAATAACCAAGGACTTGAGGTTGTTTGGGAAACTTCAGCACTGAGTTACTTGTGTAGGCGGATAATAAAAATCCGGTATTGAATAGGACACAGGGTAAGATAATGTTACCAAGGCTAATGTTTGTAGAGAGTGAAGTCCGACTGCGCTAATCTGTGGTAGACATCCCGCATAACATATGTGGCTCACTACATGTGGAGTAACCCCGTATGGATGCGGTGCTACGGGGCGAGGTATTGTAAAGGCCTCGTGACAATCTGTCGATCTACGTGACCAAGGAATCGCGTAGGTCTATCGGGTTGATTGTCTCTTGTGGGTAAAGATGTACAGTCTCTACAGAGTATAAACTATTCGAACAGCCGTATCCACGGTCAAGGGCAGACATGGGAACTTCCTCCAGTTATTTCTATTTCCAAAATTTTGTGGGTGGGATGAAAAACCTGTTGGGGGAAGTACGCCAACTTTGGCTTTTTTTTCCTGGGGGAAGTACTCCAGTGTTATTACTATGGTGGATGTAGCCTACGGTTCAAAAATCTAGCATAGGTGGATGGAACCATGTAACTAGTGGATGAAACCTGCACCACTATATGTATTGCATGCTTTAAATTCTTTAAAGAATGTTTGTTAAAATGCTAAGTCATAGGATTTATACTTATAATATTTACAACCATCGCTTTACACAATTAAAAGAACCTAAGCCACCCTTGTTAAAGTCTTGCATCTATAATTATCTACATTCTGTGTGTTGGCTCGCGGAGCAAGTTGTGTGTGCTCACCCTCGCTCTCAACCCTTCACTTCAGAGTTCGTGAATCAAGACCAGTATGCCTACTACTAGGACCAAGGTGATGAGGGCGATGAAGATGGTGGCAATTAGAATAGGACTTAGTGTTCTAGCATCTCTTTACAGTTTAGCCAACCAAGCTAACTGGTGGCTAAGTTTAATATTGATCAGGCCTCTGGGTAATATTAACCGCACCTAGGTTGTCCCGGTCGCTTGTCAGTGAGTAGATCAGCCCCTTTTTTGCTTCTGCTATCACTATCATATCTCTATAATGAACTTATTTGGCCCGACGGCCCTTTGTGTACAATTTATCCCGATGTGGAATATTTGTACTCTGGTTTTGTAATATTAATGACTGGTATGGTATGTTGCGTGTATGAGATGATTCAGCAATATATCTATGAGCTCTATCGACTGATCTAGGGAATAGTGCAGTGGTTTCACAGAGGATTCTAGGTTTGTTAAATCTAGATCCGACAAGTATCTTCAATATCTTCTACCGCATTTAAATAATAAACCACAACATTGCTTCTTCAACCAATTGTTTAGGAGGCTGGATCTTTCTCCTTTCTCTATCAGCTACAATGGAGTGTTGTGTTGGTGGTGCAACAACAGATACCTATATGTTTTCCTTGTTAGCGTCTGATGAGAATCCTAAATCAACAACATGCTCCACCTACACGCTTAACTTCTGCTGCATCTCAGCGGTAATATCAATAGATAGTTTCTCATACAATATTGCAGATTCATCAAAGGTAACACTTCTGCTAATTACCACCTTTTTAGTTTCAGGATTCCACAATTTATATCCTTTCACACTAGGTTTATAACCAAGAAAAAATACATTCCAATTTACCATTGTTAATATGAGCATAAGTAGGATAGTAAAATATTTTTAAGTTTAAATAATCTGCTAGGTACTTATCAATAGTCATGTTAGGTGACTAATTAATCAAATAACAAGCAGTGAAAGTGGCTTTAGCCGAATAATTCCTCGATAAGCTAGAATTAGACAACATGCAATGTACCTTCTTTATAATAGTTCTATTCATGCGTTCAGCCACACCATTTATTTGAGGAGTAACAAGAACGGGTAATGTCTCATAATGCCCTCTGATTTGCATAACGTTTTAAATTCTTCAGAACAGAACTCTAATCCATTATCGGTACGCAGATTCTTGACATGCTAACCTATTTATTTCTCAATCGTAATCTCTCACCCCTTGAATGTCTTGAACACATCCGATTTGTTCTTGACGAAATATGCCCAGATTCTTCTTGAGTAATCATTAATGATGGTTAACATATAGCTTGTACCTCCAAGGGATGGAACGCAAGACTCTCATCACAAACTAGAGTGAACATAATTCAATACGCCTTTCGTAGAGTGAGTTGCAGTGTTGAACTTCACCCTCTTTTACTTACCAAAGACACAATGTTCAGGAAACTTCAACTTGTCAATGCTTTGACCACCAAGGAGTCTTTTTTTGCATAACTCCATCATACCAGCTTTATTCATATGCCCATGCACATGCCAAAGCTTAGTAGCATCAGAATCAGATGACTTAATTAAGGCAACAACAGCATTATCTGAAATTTTAGTACCTCGCAGGTGACTTAGTTAAGGCAATAATAGCATTACCTAAAATTATAGTGCCTCACAGATGATACAGGTTAGCAGCATTCATATCATCTTTCATCACAACAAGAGAGCCTTTGGAGATCCTCATAACTCCACCTCCATTTAAATACATGTACCCTTTAGCATCAAGAGCACTCAATGAGATAAGATTTCTTTTCAAATTCAGAATGTGTCGAGCATCCAATAAAGTTCTGATGGTACCATCAAACATCTTCATCTAAATAGAACCAATGCTTGCAACCTTACATGGTGAATTATCACCCATCAAGATGGATCTATTTGGTGTAGCTTCATAGATAACGGACCACTCACAGTTCGGGCTCATGTGAAAAATACTAGTTGAATCAAGAATCCATTCATCACTAGTTTTAGAATTACTGGCAAAGGCAATGAGAACATCTCCATCATAATCTTCTATGGTAACAATGGTAGTTCCAGCTTCATCTTCTTGTTGATCCTTCTTGAAATTGTTATTTCTTTTCTCCTTGTTCTGCAACTTCCAGCACTTGGATATGTCATGATTGTTCTTCTTACAATACTTGCATGACTTTCTGTTCCTGAATTTAGATCTGCCTCTATATCTGCTTGGGCTTTTGCCTCTGCAATCACCATTTGAACTCTTCTCCCTTTGCTTGCCACAGACATACAAACCTTTCGCATGCATGTTTGAACTTTCACCAAAAACCATAAGATCCAACTTCTCCTTAGCATACAATGCTTCATAAACTTCACTGGGAGTAAGAGCTTCTCAGCTATATAGAATAGTATATCTGAAAGTAGAGTACGAACTAGGCATCAAACATATCGGAATAAGACCCAAATCTTCACCATCATATTTTATCTCTATAGACATAAGGTCGGCAACAACTTACTTGAAAACTGTCAAGTGGTTCAACAATGAGGTCCCCTCCACCATCTTGCGAGAATAAAGTTTCTACTTTAAATGCATCTTACTGATCAGATACTTGGTCATGCAAATCTGCTCCAACTTCAATCATAATGTGGCAACATATGTCTCCATCAAAACCTTCTGCAAATTATTGTTTGATAGATAAAGATGAATATGGGATAAGTTATTATCATCTATATGTTGTTTCTCATGAATGAATAATATCATTGACATCTTGTTGATTTTCAAAAGTGCATCATCCAAATTAAGCTGTGATAGAACAACCTGCATCTTAACTTACCATAAAGAAAACCTCATGTCTACATAGAAAAGGTCATTGAAATCCTAAATTTGTTGGTAAAATTTTGTGTGTACGTGGTAAAGGTCATTGAAATCATAAAAAATCTACAAGGACTTGGCTGGCAGCTTCTGATTTGATTTGACACTGATGGAAGATAGCCTTCTTGAGTTTTGTTGCTCGAGTTTGTTACTAGTCCCGTGATGCGCTACTCCTAGGGTTTTGATGCTTCTCTAGTTTGGTGATGAGACTTGCGATAGAAATAGTGGACTCAAGACGGCTTTGATTCTAAAACAAAAACTAATTCCTTCTATACCTCAGATTCAATGAGTTCCAACTCGCCGTGCACACAACTCACCATCTAGTTCATTGGGGAGGCAAGATGTTGCCATCTCCCATTGAAAACAAAATTGGCATTCGAGACGAAGCTCGTGAGTGGTTGATCCATCGGTGAGGCGAGAACATCGCCATCTATCATCTGGAAAGAAAAGTTAGTGCTTGTCGGAGACCTGATCCCAAAGGGTAGGTGTAAGACAGTGTAAACTTAATCTCGGAGGGTGGGTAGTTGTTGACCCAACCCTAGAGGGTGGGTGTAGGGTGGTGAAGACTCGATCCTAGAGGGTAAGTGGCCGTCGACCCAACCCCTGAGGGTGGGTGTAAGGCGACTCAACCTTGGAGGGTGAGTTGTTGTAGACTCAACCCTGGAGGGTGGATGTAAGGTGACTCAACCCTGGAGAGCGAGTTGTCGTAGACCCGACCCTGGGGGATGAGTGTTAGGCGACACAACCCCAGAGGACGAGTTGTCATAGACCCAACCCTGGAGGGTGAGTGTGTGTCCACGCTGAGGCCAAACCATCAAGGCGTGTTAGAGCTTGCTAGGGGAGCCCCTAGTTAAGGAGACACCATCGAGGCAAAGCGATTTCGGCCGAGGTAAAGCCATCAAGGCCGAGTTGAACCACATTGAAGCCAAACTAAGGCTTAACCCAAAGAAGCGCCTCGTGAAATGAGTTCTTGACCCATGTTATTCGAGAAGTGAAGGTATGTACAGGAGTGCTAAGATTGACTTGCTTAGGCATGGCCATCAAAGAACAACAGAACTTAGGGGTGTGAAAGGCTGACTCATGTGAATACGAAGAAATAAACGCCTGATTTGTTAGTTCAAGATATGCAGAGTCCTTTGGTAATCGGGTCAGGTGTGTGCACTTATCGAGATGGACATGAATGTACCGCTAGCCCGAGGTGCGATGGAGATTTATGGTATTGTAAAGTGATCAATCCAATTCAGCATCACTAATCGAGCTCAGCATCACCAATCGAGCTCATGCATAGGGATGTGAACAAGGGACTGAAGACACGCTTGCTGCGCTGGATGAACCGATTTTTGTTTGCTATGCTCCGCCTTGCTCGCTACTATTGATTGCTCTGTTCAGCCGCTCCTGCTCTCTGCCTCGGGATGACGTGACTTTTCTCTTCCTCGTGATCGGACCGAGGACCGAAGACACGCTACCAGACATGCTTCTTCGCTTTCTTGTCGCTGCTGCGCCGATCGTTTTTTTATCGGATGTGGCTTGTGCTCTTATACCCTTCTACTATTTTCATATTTTTCTTCTTATTTTCTTACAAAATTAGTTACAATACCCTTCTACTAATATACGAATTTAAATTTTAAGCTGGTCACAATTTCAACTTGAATAACACACAAAGATGGATTCTACTGTATCTCGCACTCCATTTAAACTCTAGATTAAGATTTTTTTTTCCCAACACGTACGTGCACTAGTGACTTGGAAGAGCTCAGGACGCGGAGTTCCTCCTCCTCCTCCTCGTGGGTCCCTTGCCCGCCGCCTCGCCCGGCGCCGCCACCCCATTCTCATTGGCTCCCGAAATCTTGGCGATCCTGCCCAGCTTCCTCCACCCGGTGCTCCACCCCGACACGCTCTGCTGCTTACCGGCCGCCGACGTGCTGGCGGACAACAGCCGCTCCACCTGCTTCTGCAGCAGCTCCACCTCGCGCTGCAGCTCCATGTACTTGGCGTTCCCGCTCTCCACCTCCTGCCTCAGCGCGTTCACGTCCCTCTTCTGGCCCGAGCTCGAGCCGTCGCCCATCTCCGCTTTGGCGAGCGCGTCGGCGATCTTCACCTGCTCCGACAGAAGCACCTGCACCACCACGCGGAGCGGCAGCCGCTCGTTCTGCGCTGCGTGCGTGCGCGTCTCCACCGACAGCTTCCCGCAGTCCACCGCCCGGCACAGCCGCTTCCGCTCGTGCTCCGTTATCGCCGGGTGCGCCTTCAGGTACGAGTCGATGGCGCGGTACAGGCCGTCGTCGCATGCGCGGGCCGACTCCGGCAGCAACTCGGCCAGCACCTGGAACTTGCTCACGGCAAGGTTCCGGTCCCGGGACACCTCGGAGAGGTAGCTGTCGAGCAGGCATGCCACGCGCGGTGCCTTCGCGTTCTGCTGCTGCTGCTCTTGCTTCCCCTTCCGGCCGCCGGAGCAGGACGATGACGCCGTCACCGACTGCTCCTGCACCAGGAACTGCTCCACCAGCCGCTGCACGAGGTCGACGTCGTACGCGGTGTCGCCGCGGCCGTAGGAGTAGGACGGGACCAGGAGGTCGGGCAGCGACGCCTGCTCGAGCTGCATGCCGACGCGCTTCTCCAGCTCCGTGACCAGCGCCGGCGCGGCCCTGAGCATGACGGCGAGGCGGAGCAGCCGGAGGAGGAAGCCGCACGAGACGGAGTCCCTCTGCTGCGGGATGATGCTGATCAGGCTCTCCACGACCATCCGCTGCTCGCGAGCTGTCTGCACGTCGTCGTCCTCGCCGGCGATGACCATATGGAGCCCGCTGGCCTGCGTCCAAGGCGCGCTGCCGTGAGAGCTCGGGGTGTCCTTGGTGAGGCCTGGGAGCCATTTGGACGCGTAGCGCGTGACGGCGGCGCCGATGAGGTCGAGCCGCATGCCTTTGGCCTGAACGGCGGTGACGACGCGCACGAAGTGGTCGATCCTCAGCACGCAGATGTCCTCCACCCACCAGTCGGCCGGCGGAACAGACTGCTGGCTGCTGCCGCTCGACGTGCCGGTCCTCGGCGTCGTTGGCGACCGCCTGCCGGCGTAGGCCCACCGCACGGCCCTCGGGCTGGCGCACGCCTTGGCCGCGACGAACTCGCTGCAGCGGAGTACGAGCTGCAGGTCGTCGGCCCACGGCGAGAGGCCCTCGCAGCTCCGGAGCACGGCGACGGAGTCCCGCCACGAGGACGCCACCACGTAGCCCAGGAACGCCTCGGCGCGGAAGGCGAGGTTGCCCTCCTCGAGCTCCTCCGTCATCTCCAGGTACTCGGCGCGCGAGCGCGGCGGCTGTGAAAATGGCAGCCGGGTCGGTACTCGGACTACTAAGTGCTAATTTGTAGGGTCGATAATATAATACCATGCATAATATCAAGTTCATAGTATAACAATTGCATATTGTGGCAAAATAAGGTTTCACAAAATTACAAGAGTAGTTACCTCTTACGTTTCCTCTACGATTACGATCCTCCATTTTATGAAAGCGAACAATCACATCTTCGATTGGAATTGTGGATAGAAATTCCGGTTCCACAAAGCATATAATACAATCGTTCATAAATCCATCTCCAATACGATTTCTCAATATTGTCTTCACAATTTTCATTGCTGAGAAACACCTCTCCACTGATGCAGTGGCGATAGGAAGAACCAGTACTAGCTTGAGAAGTCGATAAACCAAAGGAAAACCCAAATGTTTTTTTGTACCCACCATCAACCTAGCAAGCTCAGAAATAGTGTTCAAGTTGGCAAATCTTTCATCACCGCATATTGTCAATGTAAAAATTAAGCTCGATCAAGATCTTTAAGTTGCATTGAGTTGAAATCATCAGGATATGACTTAGCCAACTCCATTAGACTCTCAGATTTGAATGCCTCAAAAGAATTCTTGGGACTGAAAGCAGCGATATGAGTAAGCAACTGAGAGTTTACCTCGTTAAAACGATCATTGAACTCTATAAGCTGCAAATCAACAATTGGGTTCAAGCAATCATATCTATAATGTTGATAATTGGTGCGATTGGTCTTTTTTCTTGGCCTATGGCGATCAATATATTCCTCATCCATATCCAACTTAGGAATGCCATGCTCTTCACAAAAGGAGTATACGATCAAAGAAACCATCCCAACCATCATCCCTAATTTTCTGAAATTTCTGCTTGGTTAACTTCACCTCTAACATGGCCTCCAGGATGTCTTTATCTTTCCTCTGCAAGGACAGTGACAAAGAATTTGCATGGCCTAAAATAAGCAACATTAGGTGCAAGTGAAACACAAAGTCAAAATCCTTGAGATAGTCTAGGAGACCACGGGCTTGGCGTCTCTTTGCATCGCTTGGACCATCTTTTCCACATATTGGAGCACTTCAATAACTTCAGGGAATAGATTGCTTACGCTCTTAAGGGTTCTAAAATGAGAACCCCAACGTGTGTCTCCAGCTCTTTGAAGGGATTGTTCTTGATTTAATCCGGTTCCACTAGTTAGCTGTCCATTGCTTATGGCTTTTCTAACTCTCTCTGTTGACTTTCTCGAATCATATCTTTCGTTTCTGTGAAGCTCCTACCACATTAAGCAATAGGGATATCATGTCAAAGAAGTCACTAGCATCATCATTCTTCTTAGCCACTGCGACAATGACTAACTGTAACTGATGAGCAAAGCAATGGATATAATACGCTGAGCTGTTCTCTCTCTCAATTAAAGCCCGCAATCCATTGAACTCACCTCTCATGTTGCTTGCTCCATCATAACCTTGTCCTCTAATTTGCTTTATGCTCAATCCATACTTAGCAAACAAATTATCAATGTTTGATTTCAGACATGAAGTGATGTTTCTTGCACATGAACAACAGCAATAAGTCTCTCCTTTATTACCCCAAGCTTATCAACATACCGTAAGACAACTGCCATTTGTTCCTTCCCAGATACATCAGCCGACTCATCCACTAAAAGGCAAAACACATCACCATCAATTTCTTCAACAATAGATTTCACAATGATCTGCAAAAACAAGTAAAAGTTAGTTTATCATTATAGACTATGAGAGATGACATAGTTTGTAAAAAAATAATGAGGGGCTTTTCTTACCTCAGCAAAACAATTCGCAATATCCCTTTGAATTTCTGGAGCAATCATCTTATTATTTTTAGGAGCATTACTTCCAACAACTTTCTTTACTTTGTCATTTTCATCAGCCAAAAGTTGTACTAACTCTCGAAAATTCCCCTTATTTGTAGAATCTGTTGATTCATCGTGGCCACGGAAAGCTAAACCTTGATGCAATAAATATCGGACAGCTTTAATAGATGTCTTTAGGCGAAGTAGATGCTGCTCTTTAGTGATATCATTTTGCTTGTTTAAAGCATCGGCAATTGATCTGCAAGCTTCAACAAATTATTGCATCTTTTCACAGTAGTGTTATGAAAACTATTACATTTACTACCTACATGATCTCGAAGCCTATCAGATTTGTTCCAGCCATCCCAACCATCTATTACAAATGCATCATTCCCACCTTGGCCCTTGTTGCAATCTCTAAACAAGTAACAATATAAACAATAACACTTATCCATCTTTTCACTGTACTCTAACCAATCATATTTGGTGAACCATTCATATTGACACCGTCGTGGAAAACCCGCTATCATTATCGTTGGAAACATAAAACCAGGTGGTGGCTTACAAGGACCTCTAGTCAAATATTTTCGTCTTACGTCATCTTGCAATTTGTCGCCTATGTAATCTGATATTCTCCTTCTATCCGCGGGATCATATGGAAGCTCATCAAAATTTACCTCAGCTCGTGAGATCCGTGAAGTGCGCTGAATAGTACAGTTAATGTTTGATGGAGTGCCATCTCCATCTCTTCTTATTCTTGAAGTGTCTCCATGATTATTGTCATTACCATCGGCCGGGGGCAATGGCCTTTTAAGAAATCCTTTCAAAGTGCTCTGATTGACTGTACAATTACTAAATTAGTTACATAATTAAAAATACTAAAGCAAATAAGATGTATGCGTACATGGTTAATAGAATAGTAGTAGAATAGTAGATGGATACCTGGCATCTTGCTGTAGTGAAACAACTTTAAATCAGAGATTCAGAGATGCAGGAGCAGGACATCAGCAGAACTTGAGAATTGAGATCGGAGATTCACGGACGAGCGGTGGGCCGGCCAGTGCTAGGGCGGCGCGACGGCGCGACGACGCCGACGGGCAATGGCCGTCAACAGGGGAAGACGGGAAGTCAAGAAGACTCAGATAAGAAACTCAGGAGTCAGGAAACTGAAAGGGCGGCCGTGCACCTGAATACCTGATCGCTAGATCGGATGGATTGATGCAGCCTGGCGGCTCCACTCTAATTCCTGTAATCACGTACGTACGTATGTGGCCTTGATGGGCTATTGTGGACTGCTGTTTGATGGGCTGAGCAAATGGATTACGTGTCTACGTATTGCAGACTGCTGCTGTCGCTGGGCCACTGGGGTCTCGGTAAAAATTTGGTGGGGTCGTACACGGCAAAAAAATCCATCGCTATCAGGTACTACGGCCGAGTCGTTGGTGTCGTCGGACCCCGACGGCTGAACGTGGCTTCGCCGCTGGCGCAGAGCAGCGCGGCGACGTTGGCGGCCGTGATGTCGACCACGACGCCGTAGCAGAATTTGGCGGCAAGCTCGAAGGCGCCGTGGCCGCCCGGCAGGTCGGGCAGGTCGACCGCCGTGGCGACGACGTCGGGGCCGTGGATGGCCGCCGCGTCGTCGACGATACGGGCCAGGCGGGCGCTCCGGGAGACCATGGGGTGCTTGTGGAGGTGGAAGTTGACGCCTCCCACCTTCACGAGCAGATCACTCGGGACGTCGCTGCTCACGTACCTGCTAATTCATGCCATGTGCAGGAAATTAAGCAAAATTAGAAAGCATCGACTTCAAAAATACAATTCCATTTGATTTTCGGAGCTTATACGCACGCATGGATCATCATGATAGATTTATATATATGCATACCACGACTGATCTTTGCGCACGAAGCCGTCCTTCTTCCTGGCCCCGCCGTGCTCGTGCTGCACCGCACCGCCGCCACCGCCATTGACGGGGACGAGCCCGCGCTCTGCTACGGGGCTCCGCCTCTCCGTAGGTTCCCACATGTTCTGCTGCTGCTGCTGGTACATCTATATCTGATCGATTCTAACTTACTATATATATAGCTGAGTGCCTGTGCGTTGCAATGGAAAAGTATATTTAGTTGCAGTGAAGTCTTTCTTTTTGCGAGATGGTTGCGGTGTCACAGAGATCAATTGGGTGCCCATATATTGCAGTCGACAGCAGTATGTGAGGAGGAACACCTAATTTTAAGATACATAACCGGAAGAAACATTGAGAATGTTTCAGGATCCGAACAAGAATTGAGAAATGAAGCCATGTAGAGTCAAATGATTTATAGTACGTCCGTAAGAAAAATAAAAATATCACTTAAAAAAGAACAGATAAAAAAAGAACAAAGGAGTAGAAAACAAGAAAAGGTTAGACCTCGATGAGATTTTTCATTTGTGTAACCTTCTTAGATACTTCTTCCTAGGTGCGGCCATGACCAACTATTGTCGTAGTTCTTGGTTAACAATTTTGTGGAAGCGGAAGTGGAGGCCCTTGACAACCAAATTAGGATGCGACGGAGGCTGGGGCTCTGACGGAGAAGGGTGGCAGTGAGCGTGGAAGAGGGATTGGGGCGGCGGCGGCATCGTGGGAGGGCATTAGCGAATGACCACAGGAGGTAGGCAAGGGTGGCGAGCTCGAGACCATCTTCGATGGGGACTTGGGAAGAGAGGATGCGTGGGGGGTGCATGCTGGGAGTGTGTACCCATCAGGCCATGTCAGTGGCGGATTCAGGAAAATTTTTTTGGAGGGGCTGAAGTACCTTCAGCTCGACCTCAGCCCCTTCTACATTATACATCCATGACTAAAAATTTAGGGGGGGCTCCAAGGGTCCGATAGCGGTAGGGGGGGCTCGAGCCCCCCCGCCCCACCGCTGGATCCGCCCCTGGGCCATGTGGTGGTGCTCGTAGTGAGGAGCGTGAAGGCGCGAAAGCCTGCGGAGGGGTCCCCGGTGAGGGTGAGGTGGGAGATGAGGGCGTTGGACGGGTAGACGCTGTGGAGGATGGGACTAGGGCTGGGGCATAGGCGAAGCAACATGTGGACGATGTCCGTAGGCGCACGCATAGGGGTGAGGTGACTGGCGAAATACGCGAGGGTGGAGGAAAGAGAAGTCAGAGCGGATGGGGGCTACACATGAATCTATTTTTTAGAAGGAAAAGAACGTACCACTCACCATACACACACACATTAACCAACACGTAGGTGTAGAATACGCGGACAAGTTATTGACATTTCTGAATGAAGTTATCATCGGATCTGAATAAAGTTATTGCCAAACCTTTACAGTGCTAAAAAGTTATCATTGGTAGCGAGTGAAGTTACTGCTAATGCTCACAGTACGTAGCTGGTAGTAAATTTCTTCATAGCCGATGATAACTTTTCGAACAACCGGTAATAATTTGCTGGAGCATAAAACTGCGCACAGAATAATGCTACCATATATGTATGTAAGTGTGTGTATACACACACATGATTTGCAGCTAGCTAGGTTCTCTCATATTGACTGGATTCTCTTGCACTCCTTCCTAGTATTTTGAAGGCGTCAACCCATGCACTTGCACTGAATAATTAGTCACTGGCTAGTAATTTCTACCTTGGATTAAATGTAAGATTCGACAAGGCCAATCCAGTTTTATCAGTACCATGCAAACTGAATAACCAAAACTCCTCTGCTACTGCTGGCTGGAAGCTCTCTCTGCAACCGGAAGTATAATCTTTTTCTGTTGCTATCTCACTTGTCTGTTTTTTTTCTTTCTGTTCTAGCTAGCTTGTCAGGTATGGAAACAATTTGGCCTGAAACTTGTTCAGAAAATCTGAAGAACTAGTAACGCGTACATCGATGGAATTAATTTGATGCATGACCCGAACTGAGTTTTCATCCCTACAGAAAGTCTTGATGGAAGTAAAGTCCACATAACCACCATCACTCAAGGAAGATTCAGATTGATGACAGGGAAGGGAAGTCGTTATTCTTAGCTGACCGCGTCACCAAAATATGGCACTCATGGCTGAGCTGCGTCCCCGACATGGCTAATGACCCAGTCTAGCTCTCAGGAGATTTACCGGCATCCGAACCAAGTCCTCTCAATATATCTCTCGTCTGGCCGGGATTGATCCATCAAGGCATTGTTCATTGTCTTCATGCCTTTTTTTTTTGTTTTTTTGAAAAAGTGTGCGCATATCCCCTTGAACTTTGCTCAAAAGTTCATCTAACACCCTAAACTTCCGTCTTGCTGCAGACATTTCCTTAAAACCGTCTGTATTAAATACTATCGCAGATGGTTTTAATTTAGAACCATCCATGTTGCTGCCAGTGATAAAAATCGCCTGTAAAAGTGAACTATCACTGACGGTTCATGGTTAAAACCATCTGTTACTAGGGGTGAAAACGGGTCGGATTCGGACGGATATTGCTGTTACCATATCCTAACCCATATTTTTTCTCCGGATTCGGTACCAATCGGATTCGGTGTCGGATCGGTCGGGATCAACCCATTTCGTTTGCACCCCTACTTGTTTGTAAGGAATGCATACAGTGCAGTAAATGGAGTAGGACGCACTGACTTGATATTACTATTTAATAGCTGATGTGGAAGATTTTATTTTACCATTGCAAAAGAAAATGAAACATCAAATAGTAGCACTAACCTGAAATCAAACTTGAAGATGTATCGGATTCGGACGGATATTCGGATTTGGACGGATATTGCTGTTACCATATCCTAACCCATATTTTTTTCTCCGGATTCGGTACTAGTCGGATTGGTACCAATCGGATTCGATGCCGGATCGGTCGGGATTAACCCGACCCGTTTTCACCCCTATCTGTTACCATAAACCGCTGTGATATTATGAAGTATCACAGATGGTTCTTTTAATTTGAACCGTCTGTGATAATTCACAGACGGTTCATTATAAAAATCATTTTTGATAATTCCACTAGCATTGACCTGTCGACCTTCTCTGTCTTAAATTCCATATCTACGCTACTGCGTTGAGCTGCAAGCAAGGCTTTGAGGCCATTTGGTGAAGGAGATTGACTATTTGGTAAGAGTGATTGTAAATCCGCTAAGTTATTGGTTAGCTATGGTTAGTAATTTATTTCTAATTGCATTATAATTTATATATAGCTTTTGGTGAAAGGAGAATTAAAGATGGTTTAGGTTTAGCCAGCTTAATGTAGAGAGAAGATTATTGACATCTAGCTACATATAGCTACTTAATTTAGATTGTACATATATAGTATAGTAATTAATTAATTGAATATATTATACTAAATTGTTATATGCATAACATAGGACCAAAGCTGGATGTACGCTAGGAACCGTATGAGTTAAGAGTACATTAATGACGTTTCTGCTTTTACAAGAGCTACTAAGGAAGGTATGTTGAATAAGGGGGTGGAATATATGTACTATCCATGCATTGACTGCAAGAATATAAAGATGTTTAAGAACCGAGAGTAGATTGAAATGCACTTGATTCGAAGGGTTTTCAAAAAGGGGTATGCACATTGGACCAGTCATGGTGAAAAACAGATTACACAGGAAGGTAGTAATAATGACATCGCCGATAAAGTCAATAATATGCCGCCGGATGATTATATCGATTGTGGTTCTGATTCGGATAGTCTGGATGATGACAATTTGGATCAGATGCTTCGCGATACAAAAGGGAACTGTGATGAGAGAGAGTATGTTAAATTCCGAGGCTCGATGGAGGACTTGGAGATACCTTTGTTCACATGCTGCAAGTCAAAATACATGAGATTGTCAGCCGTGCTTAAACTGCTGAAATTGAAGGCAATCAACAGTTGGTCTGATAAAAGTTTCATGACACTGTTAGGTCTTTTAGCGGACCTGCTTTCGGAGGGAAATGAATTGCCCAAAATCACCTACAAAGCCGAGAAGGTTCTTTGTCTATTGGGAATGGAAGTAGAAAGAATAAATGCATGTCCGAACGACTGTATCCTCTACTGTAAATAGTATGCAAATATGCATGTATGTCTAATGTGCAACGCATCCCAATACAAGCGTAAGAATCAATCAGATAACGGCGAGGGAATAGAGGTGAAGAGAGGACCTCCTACTATGGTAGCATGATATCTTCCTATAATTCCCTATCTGAAGTGGTTTTTTCGCAAACTCAAAGGAGGCAAAACTGCTGTGTTGCACTCGGAGGAGAGTAAGAAGGATGGAATGCTAAGACACCTTACTGATTCGCCTAGTGGAGAAACATCGATAGGATTTTGGCAAATTTTGGTGCAGAACCAAGGAATATAAGATTCTGATTGAGTACAGATGGAATAAATCCTTTCGGTAACATGAGCAGCCAATATAGTACTTGGCTTGTGGCTCTTTGCACCTACAACCTTCTTCCTTGGTTGTGTATGAAGCAGAAGTATATTTTATTATTGATATTTATCCAAGGGCCGAAGCAACTTAGGAACAATATTGATGTGTACCGAGCACCTTTGGTGGAAGATCTAAAAATACTGTGGATCGAAGGGGTACATGTATGAGATGCATTCGAACGAGAGAACTTCACTTTACGCACCTTATTATTCTACACCATAAATGATTATCCTGCCCTTATTAACCTATCGGGCCAAAGTACAAAAGGGGCCAAAGCAAAGTACAAAAGGGACCAAAGCCTGTACTCACTGATTAGATGATATCGAGAGTGTGTGGCTGAAGCACTCGTGCAAAACTGTGTATATGCATCACCGTAGGTTCCTTTGGAGGGCTCATTCATACCACATAATAAAGAAACAATTTGACAGACGGAATGAGGGCGGTTTAGCTCCAAGGCATTTAAATAGAAAAGAGATCTATAATATGGTTAATGATTTAGATGTTGTACTCGGAAAGGGACGTAAATTGACGACCTGTGAGAAGAATGTCTGAAAAAAGAGATCAATATTTGGGACTTACCTTATTGGGAGCACCTACAAGTTCGCCACTGCATCGGCGTTATGCACATAGAGAAGAATGTATGTGGCAACTTGAATGGTCTCTTACTAAACATTCATGAAAAAACAAAGGATGATGTCAACGCATGGCCTGACTTGGTTGATATAGACATCAGGCCTGAGTTATCACTGACAAAGACCAATAAAGAATGAACTTACCTTCCCTCTATTTGTTCACTCTATCCAAGGCTAAGAGAACTGAACTGTGCCAGTGCTTGCATGGTGTGAAAGTTCTGTCTAGTTACTCCGCTAACATGAAGAAACTTGTTTCGATGGAAGATTTGAAGTTAATTGGCATGAAGTTTCATGATTGTCATGTGCTGATGACACAAATGCTCCCTATTGCAATTAGAAGTATTTTACCAATTAAGGTTCGAGAGATAATTATGAGGCTGTGTTATTTCTTTAATACAATTGCTCGGAAGGTCATCGATCGCAAAGGACTAAATGCTCTACAAGACGAGGTGGTGATGACTCTGTGTCATCTTTAGATGTCTCTATCGTTTTTTGATATCATGGTCCATGTCATTGTTCACATTGTGTGGGAGATAAAAATGTACGGGCCTGTGTTCACGTAGCATGTACTTGTTTGAGAGGTTCATGGGAATTCTCAAGTCCTATGTACAGAATCGATCTCGGCCGAAGGGCAGCATCATTGAAGGTTATGCAATTGAAGAGGTCGTTAGTTCGAACTGATAGGTGTGCCTCGATCTCACCATGAGGGGCTCAAGGGTATCAGGACCATCGGAAGAAAAGCAATCACTCTAGATATGGATACATATGCTCAAGCCCATTTTACGGTCTTGCATCATATGACTGAAGTATCCCTGCATATCGACTAGCATAAGGGTGTGCTTTGACAACAGAATCCAGAGCGCCTAGATGTTTGGATCACGAGACAATACAATAGTCGGTTCAACGAATGGTTGAAGGAGCGACTCGCTAAGAGCTTGTCAAGTGATATGTTGGCATGGTTGGCAAAAGGATCAATATTTACAGTTGTGGCATGGCAAGGATATGACATAAATAGGTACACATTCTATACGCAGAATTAGGATGTAAAGAGTACTAACCAGAACAGTAGTGTTCGCATAGATGCATTCAGTACAGAAGTCAAGTGAAAATCATCATATGTTGATGACACTCAAAGTGGTGGATAGCATCATGTGTTGATGCACAACAAGAACCCAAACTTGAAGAAAATATGGTCGTTATCAAGTGAAAGCTCTAAATGGATGCACAAGGCAAAATTATAACTAGCATAGGCTGATGATATATTCCTAGTCTTTTACTAGTATTAGAGATTGCTAGTATAGGTTATCATACTATTATAAGGGGTCTTGTCTAGTAGCTTGAGTCTCATCATGTGTTGATAGCTCAACCCTTTTACTCTAACTCTACATGGCATGATGCTATTATTTGTAAATATGTTTTGCAAATAGTTTGGCTCATGCATCTATCCTTGTAACATATGACTTAGGTTTGCGAATGTGTTTTACAAATGATTTGAGTTCATATTCCTAAACCTTGTGTCATGATTCTAATATATGCGAATATGTTTTATAACTTGTTGTGAGTCATGCTTCAACCTTTGGTTGCATGGTACTGTGCTATGTGAGCGGTCTGATCGGCCGATGGTCAAACTGGCTCTATGTGAGCGGTCTGGCTGGGCCACTCGCATCGATCTAACTAGCCATGTGTTGATGGTCTAATCAGTGGAGTGGTCGAACGGGCTATGTAGTCGGTAATGTAGGATGAAGGATAGCCAACTAGAGGGGTGAATAGGGGGGTTTTTAATTTGTTTTGGCTAAAACTTGGTTTTGAGCAAGTATGAACTAAAACTCATTTATGCACAATTCAAGACCTAAATAATCTAAGTCTCATTATATGCACCAACAAACTAAGTCTAGGCAAAATACAATTCTAGATAGACAAGTAAGCAATTTATCACTAGAAATGTAAATACGCTAGGTAAGAAGTAAGAGAGTAAACTATACGAAAAACATAAGAGACTTTTTCTCGTAGTCTCGAAGACTTACCGATCTTCCCTAATCCATGTTGAGGGAGCTTGAACAAATATAGCCGACTCCGTGCGAGCTCTAACCTTCACAAACATGCTGGACCTCTCCACAAGCTTTTTGAAGAGATCACCGAATACAACTCCTTCAAGCCGTCTTGGTGGCGGTAACCACCAAAACTAATAAATTGATGACGCTTGCTTGAAGGTCTTCAAGTGCTACCAAGATCAAACTAATGATGTAATACACTTGAATACTCTCAACAACCTGAAATGGCGAACTAAATGCTCTAGATTTGAAGAGAGGGACGAAGGGCTTGAGGTTGTATTCAATTGGGGTTCAAGACACTATTCAACGGCTACTTATTGCTCATTAAATGCATCAAAACTAGCCGTTAATATAAAAACCGATCATACCGCACTCATATACCTCGGTCATACTAATCAAGTGATAATATCACATTTATGTTGTGGTAGTACCGTTTTTCAAAGGGGAGAAAATCTCTCGAAAATATACCTCTCTGAAAAATATCTACAACCAACATAAAAGCGGTCATACCGTAGGTGCGGTAATACTGAACAAGTGTTGTGGTTATACCTAGCGGTAGTACCGGAAAGAAGGTGCGGTAGGGCTATTTTTGAAAATCTTCAAATCAACACCTCTGGAAAATAAGTATTGGCATGTAAGACTCGGTAGTACCGATGCAGCGGTACTACCACGGTGTTAATGGTGGTCATGCTAGATTCAAAGTAAAATAGAGCAGATAAGGTAAGAAAGTAAATTCAAATGCATGCATGTATTAAGATTGAGCATTGTGTCATAAGGTCACAGCTTTGAATCCCATTTAATAGTATGACATCTAGCCTATCAATCCGGTCTAATTCACCGTATGCTAAGACCAGTAAAATCTAGCAAGGGGTCCTTGGGTCATTTTATACCTCTATCTTGAGCCATGTCAACCTATTGTCATCTTTGCATACTTTTCCATGTCCTTTTACATGATATCTTCCAAATTCGGGACTAAACCTTTTAGTTATCTTAACAAACACATTAAGCATAGTCATCAATAATTACCAGAATTATTTTTAAGAGTCTACATACTTTAGATACTTTTTTCAGAGAGCATATTTTTTGTGCATCTATGAGGTTTAGCCAAGCAGTCCTTTTTATTTCTCCTTGTGTAGACCCAATTTAGACTTTTTTTTTTGTTTCTCCGTGTAGACCGAGTTTAAATTTGAAATGTTGTGGCATTATATGCTGATTTGTGTCAGTGCTATCAATTTTTTTGGATTTTTTTATAACAATTTGAAATGTAGGTTGAGGAGGGGTGCACGGGAGCATCCGAAGAGTAGGATGGACTGGATACGTCACCACCTTATAGTAAGGCTTTTCCTAGCTTTATACACTACCCGGGTTTTGCTGGGCACAAAGCTTATTGGAAATAGACCTATATTACTAGCCAAAATACGGTAGACCTACATTACATTACTTTAGAAATACTCTCGAGTAACAGTAACAGTGCCGAGTCTGTGACTGGCTCGAAAGTTACAATGGCGTATGTGCATATATACTGCAAGCAAATTCATATAAACAGGAAGGAAGATGATCCTACAAATAACCCTCACTTAACTAACCACCCCAGGACTAATCCCTGCTAATATGTCACAATGACACAAACATCAGCAAGCACAATACAAAATACAAGATAAGTCTATATATATATATGATACAATGCATCAATCTCTGCTCAGCGAGGATTGATGCTGGGCACGACACCACTGAGAAGGTTACTGCCAGAGACATCGGACGACGACATGTACTGATCATTACCCCCAGAAACCATCCTCGATCCTGACGACGGTGTGCCGGTGCTGCTAGACTCCATCGCCACTGATTCTGACGCTATGCTCCCCGTCTCCGTCTCCGGTGTCATTCGCCATATCGCCTCCAGCTCCCTCACCACCTCCACCATTGATGGCCTTGAATCCGTCTCATCCCGGCAGCACCGCAGTGCTAGTGCAGCAAACTTCTCCACGCATTCTGCCGGGTACGAGCCCATCCGACTGTCAACAACCGAGAATATCATCCCAGACTGATTGGCCGCCACAACCTATGTATATTATTGGAAAGTGATAAGTACTTCAAGCACAGGGCATCACAACTTAATTCTGTGCTTGCCAGCATGATTCAGATCATAAGATCACACTGCAGTTCCGATATCATAAGATTTAGATAGAAAGCCCTCGTCAATTTGAATTTGGATAAGTCACCCCTTGATTCTAATAGTAAGGTAATACCCATTTTGGTAGCAAAGCGCTGCTTTTCATGCCTGCCCATACTAAGGCAGAAATTAACATTTGTCTTCTCCTATCCTCTATGGCTTTGCATTTGTAATCTGTTAAGCTTTGAATATCTCTCACAAAATGTTTGTGTGACCATTTCAATAGTGACATCACCAGCATAAGATAGCATTATCAATGATCCTACATTCCTACTGCTAATAAGGGGGCTTGGTAGCAAAATTAATATCAACGTCTTGTTAGTTATAATTTGAGGCAAAAAAAAGGTGGTATAATGCCAAATTAACTTTCGCCAACAAATCATGTTAGGAGCTTAGATAGACATTGTATGTTATTAAGATGACTAAATCCTCTTTTTCATGAAACTGCTTCTCTTATAAGTCAAAATAAAGACCTCAAAATATAAGTACACACCTTGATATTTAAGCATGCGAACTGCATAGCTTATATATTTACATCTTCTAAATTTGATATATTTAGGTCTTCTAAAATTTACAGAGTTATGAATGAATGCTAAACAATAATACTACATGTACATGGCTCACTCCTTTGATGTGATACTAAAATAGATGTATGAATTACTAAGCACATTGTGTCAGATATTTATTTGTTTGATAATAACCTACCAATCTACTCTAATGAAAATATGTGGTCATCACTATGGTGTGATATCCATCAACATAAATATATGGTGCCAAATCAATGAGCAACTTAGGTGATGCTAGTCTCCAAGGGACTCAACAATTCAGCTTCGGCGTAATGCTTGCATTTGATGTACAAAAGACTATACTTTAGCTATGCTTTCTATTAAGGGTATTAGTGGTATTTCCTATTACACTAGGTTTTAGTATTATGTCCTCTTTATACCCTACATATATTTCTCATTAGGCCTCTTGAATATACACACAATATTTATAACATAGTATCAGAGTTTTAGGTTTTCTAGCCTCCAAATCCTAGCGTCGCCGCTTGTCTTCCGCTGCGCTGCCCCCGGGAGGAGCATCTCCACTCCAGGGGTGGCCATCTCCTTGTCGCCCTGGCGTGGACGGCGCTACCGCACCGCTCCCAGCCACTGCGCCATGCTCGTGCCGCCGCTCTCATGGCCACAGCCGCCGGATCCAGCGCCCTCGTCGCCACGGGCCTTCTGCTTCCTCCGGCTGCCTCCAGCCTCCTCTGTGCTCCGAGCCGCCGAATCCACCGGATCAGGGCTCCCTGCCACTGGATCCGGACTTCCCGTAGCCTTCCCCAAGGCCGGCTACCTCAGACGCCCACAGCACGTCAGCCCCCATGCTGGGCTTTGCTCCGAGTCGGCTCTTCCCTAGGAGCCTGGCTGCCGGTAGGCTACTACAGCCTTTCTGCTCGACGTCGGTCAGCCATCCCTCGCCCTCTTCTGAATATATGGGGATGGCCCGGTCTTCTGAGCGCAGGGGATGGCAGAGGAGACCCAATTAAGGCACCTACCCCAGTTCTTGTATGAGCTTGTGAAAGGGCTCCGTGAAGCTATCAAGGCACTCTGCACTGAGCACAGTGTTCACCTGGTTACTATGCCTAGTGCTAAAACTCTTGGTGAGTGAGCAGGGCTTTGCAAGATTGGCTGAGGGCAAGACAAAGGAAGGTGTTGAGTTGTTGAATGATGTTACTGCTATTCTCTGCTTCTAGTATTCCTAGCCTTTAAGTTTTTTTCTTTTAAGTCTTCCGTTGCATCTATTCAAGTCCGTAGCTTCTATTTTTCATTTCGTCTAAGCCATATAAGTCCACAAATTTATTATCAGTCATAGAAGCATAGGAATTTCCTTTTTGTATGGCAGCAGCTATCGCTCTCCTTTGAGCTGTGTGCAGATCGTAGAAGTCGTTATGATGCTGCTGCTTCTCTCTGAGCCGCTGCCCCGAGCTTCTAAGGCTGTCACGCTTCTTTTGCATTGCGCTTTTGTTGCGCTTCTTGTGCTACACTGTGTGTTACCATCTTAGGCTTCGATTTGCGCCGCCGTGCTTCTATCTATTTCTCTTCGACTTGATTTGACAATTTTCCAAGAGTTACACGCTACGACGACATTATCAAGATTCAGATTTCAAATTTTTCTTATTTTAATGTCAACCCTTTTCAAATGCAATGCTATTGTATACATCTTACATTTGAGGGGATGTTAAAGGTATTAGTGGTATTTTCTATTGTACTAGAGTTTAGTCTTGTGCCCTCTCTGTACTCTCTATATATATTGTCTATTAGGTCTTTTAAATATACACACAATATTTATAACACTTTCATGTGCGTTAGATATGATTTCCCAAGGAAATATAAACAAAAAATGTACACAAGGAGGGCGTGGGAATCTAATAATATATACCTCTCTGACTATATTTCTTCCATGAGAAATAGGCTGCATCCCAGTCAGTAATTCCAGAAACACAACACCGAGGCTGTACACGTCACTTTTGTCCGTCAACTTATGAGTGAGGAAATACTCCGGATCAAGATAGCCCTACAAAGAAAGGCAACGGGATAGTGACCATCAGCATTTCACTGTCTTTTAAAAAGCTCCTTACTATTAGCTGGAAAGTTAGAATAAGGCAAAATAGATGTTCATGCTAGTCATTTATCAATTTCTAATAGTTGTATTAGACTTGTGACTCTTGAAAAGAAGTTTCATTAAATAAATTCCTTGAGCAATCAAACAAACTTTGGAGCTGCATTCAGCTAATAGTTTCTTAGTCAACTAATCTGAATGTAAGGTAAATTCTGGCTATCGTAATCCACAAAATCTAAATTCAAATTAACAACCTATGGATGAATTAAACACATGCATTATGGGTTACCCATGAAACACCAAGATTAGTGTACGAATGGAATTCAGTATAGCTGCATCTGGCACTCGAAATCGATTCGGATGCCACCTGATGTGGCAGATGCCAACTTATGCGCAACTAGTTCTTGCAAGCAATTTGATTTTTGGTATAACCTACTAACCGGGGTACCCTTTACAACAGTGGACACATAACCAGGAGCAGTCCCCTCTGTTTCCGGCGCCGGAGCAAGCCGTGAGAGACCAAAATCAGCAACTTTTGCAACAAACTTCGAGTCCAGTAAAATGTTGCTAGCTTTGATGTCACGGTGAAATATTGGAGGGTCTGCTTCGGTGTGCAAATAGAGGATACCACGTGATGATCCCAGTGCAATTCGCAACCTCATGGGAAAATTTAGAGGCTCTTTAGCTCTAGCTGTTACACAAAACAATTGTTAGGGAAACTCGACAGGACAGAAAGGCAGCATATCAGAAGTAATGATATAGGAATGCCGGTGAACATATGTTATCTTCAGCAAAAGAAAGGCTGCATATATTTGCATGGTAGATAAATAGAAGAACCTCCTAGCTAGCCCAACAGTAAACTGTGAAATAAAGTAATTCAATAAAATATGTAGACTACGCTTTTTAAGTTGTTTTTCAAAGTAATGGGTGTATCTAATAACATAACAGAAACTCACAATTTGTGATGTTTTTAGCTGTTGGCTGCAGTTAATGGCTGTAAGTAAACTTTTAAGGTGCAGTTTAGTGGCTACAGAAATAAAGTTCTACCTGAAAGATGATCACGTAGAGTACCATTAGGCATAAACTCATACACCAGCATCTGCAATACATGATTAACAGTATGAGTTTATATCATCATAATGTTGAACCAAATGAATGAACTCAGAACAGAAGTTGATAGGCAGCAGTTCAGTTTCTTGCATAAAGACTGCCCAAAAGGTGGGCTCTCAATAACACGGTGCTAATTAACTGAACAGGATCTTATAATACTGGCATATAATACCTATCAACAAGGAAGCACTTGTGAACTAAACAATAAACAATGTATTGAACTGCTCTACTGGAAATAGGCTGATAACACATGCATTCATGTATATGTACTTCGACACATGCATGGATCACAGCAAATTTGGATATCAGCTTTTCCACAGATCATTTCAAAACAAGCAAGCAATTGAATACTAAACAACATTTGATGAAATTAATGTTTCAGATACATTTTAAAAAAAGGTTGCAGGGACAACCTGCTCATCCTCTTCATCACAATAACCAAGCAAAGAAACCAGGTTTCGGTGATGCAGCCTAGACAGCAATTCAATCTCTGTGAAGAACTCCTTTGAACCCTGAAGAGATCCTTGCTGTGCACGTTTTATTGCTACTATTGTTCCAACAGCCAACTCACCCCTGTATACTTTCCCATACCCTCCGTGACCAATTAGTGCTGAATCACTAAAGTCATTTGTACCATGTGACAATTCTTCAAAAGTGAAATCTTTTACGCCATCAATTTTCATCAGAATTTTTTTCGCTGCAAAAGCAGTAAAATATTCATTGAACAGCATATCACTATTTTTTCACAAAAAGAAAAACTAGCTCGGATAAATAGAAACTCGTATAGTCGTATGGAAAAGACAAATTGATATGTACAATGCTGTTACTCTGTACCAAAAAAATTTCAGAAGCAAATAAAGTAACAAGTCCTTCAAAGAAATAATGGTGAACATCTGAAACATTATTCTGTGTGTATTCGCAAAAGAGGAGAATCATCTAACAGTTTTACACCATTGAGAGTATAAATGGAGGGTTTACCAGAGTGCTTCTTTGAAGAAGAATGTCTTGAACGCCTTCTCAATATAATGAGAGTAATGAGGGATGAAAGAATTGCCGCTGTAGCAAATGCTGCCATGACTACACCAACAATGGCACCTGTACTTAGACTGGATTTTGCACGACGTGGTAGTACTGGAAAGATAGCATGAGAAAATGTGAGTTCACTCTCTTCAAGACTTGCTATATTTAGGAAATTTAAACTGATCTATCTTGACTTTGCAGGATACCAAAGTTCGCAAAATTTTCATAGCAATAAGTATGTGGGTATGTTTGCTGAAAAGCACCAGATGTGGTGGAAGCAGGGATAGAAATCCCATTCCCAGAGGAAAAAAACCCGGAGAAGAACCAGGCAAAATTCGAAAAGCAAATTTTGAATTTGGACTGTGTTTGAAACCGGTAACAGAAAAAACTAGACGGTTACCGCTCAAAAAACTAGAGAAAAAACACTAAAACCGTTAAAAACCGGTTATAGGTAATTAACAATTGAAAATTCCTAATACATTCATAGCAAAAAGCATCAAGTCAAGCACGGGAGATCCTAACATATTGGATTAATGTTAAACAATGTAAACAACATTAAGGAATCCAACTTTTACGTTCAAAAATTCAAGTTTGAATTTAAACAAACCCGACTGGTAAATTGGTTCCAGGTACCTACCGGTAAATCCGGTTACCACCGGTAACCGGCCAGTTACTGGCAGGATTTCTATCCCTGGTGGGAAGTATCCACCACAGTGCCACACCACATCCTTTTTTATCCCATGTCATATTATTTCCTAGAAACCTAACTATAATGTCCTCAATGCAATATACTCTTTATTGTGAGCCCATAAAAAGAAAAAAGAAAACTGCTAATAACAATATCAGATACCATTCAGTCATTCCAACAAAAATCCATATACAGGATATTAGCTTTCTCTTGTTGTTGATGATATGGTAATTGAATCATGAGATGAGATGCATTGCATCTTGGCCAAACATATGATCCATGTGAACGATAGAAGTAAGAAGGAAATTCCACTTCCAGGCAACAACCAGGAGGCAGGTTGACTTTAGTGAATTCAGTGTTATCTTCCCTTCCAATGTTCTACATGAGTATCCTCCTTTTGCAGGTTAAGGTAATCTCTATAATTGATCGGCATAGAAGAGCATTCTTTTGGAAAGGAAATTCATTTATTTAGGTAGGATCTTGCTTGGTTGCATGAAACACAATTTGTCTACCCAACAAAGCAGGGGGTCTTGAAATAATTAATATCAAGAGGCAAAATGAATCTCTTCTCATAAAATTTTTATATAAGTTTTTCAACTAGAAAGATATCCCTTGGGTAAACTTTTTACGGCAAAGATACTATAGAAGTACTGTCTCTCAACTGAAGAGTAAAAAAGGCTCATTTTGGTGGAAGGATGCTCTAAAACAATTGGTTTGGTCCAAAGCTATTGCTAGGCCTGAATTGAGCAATGGAAAATCGATTATTTTTTGGGACTGGTCTAAGCTTTATTCTCATGCTGTTAAAAGAAACTTGCTGGTTTCAGATTTCTTTTCCTTGGAGGGCATTTTTCAAGCCTTCTTTTCACCCTTATCAGAACTGGCTTTAGACCAACTTCAAGACTTGCAAGTAAGACTTTCTTTGGTAAATGCCAATGAATGTAATGACTCTTGGACATTTATTTGTGGATCAGACTAATTTTCTACTAAGAAGACTTACATGGCTGTCGTTTGACTCAGGAATCCCTGAGCCCAGCTTTTAGTGCTCTCTACTAACGGAATTCATTGACCATGTAAACTTTTCTCATCAAGGGTGAACTTGACTAACGGGAACAAGTTTAGGGACATGTTAAGCCAATTGAGAAGTTGAGGGTGCAAGTTTAGGGGCATGTTAAGCCAATTGAGAAGTTGAGGGTGTTAAGTGAAACTTCTTTGCAAGTTCAGAGACCTGAAATGAAGTTTACTTTTAAAAAAAGTAAGGACAGGTGTGCAACAGTAATATGTTTATTTGGATTGATGTGGCACATAATACACATTTCCTTTGAAGAGAACTGTTTAGTGAGGGCCTTAGTAAGTTTGTGTGAACACGAACAAACACTTCCATACGTCAATACTGGAAATGAGAGGAGATTTACAAAATGTCAATTACATGCCATCTCCATTCAAGTAAACAACATGTGGTCCAACTTAGCCTCCATCCATCTTTACTCACAGAAAGATCATTTGTATATGCTGGCTTTAAAGTAGGACCAAATTGAGCCCGAGGCAGTGGCGGGTCACAGTTTTTTCAAAATGACCCTATTTATATTAATATTTGTCCCTGAATTGCAAAGTTTTCTTACCAAAGCGTAGTAGTTAACGAGGAGTAGAGGAGATAGCGACCCTTTATTATTATCTATATCATTTTCCATAATTTGCTCACTTTCACTAAGACACATCAGCTATTGTTCACATACTCGTTCTCAGTTCTCACATACTTGTTCTCAGTTCTCAGTTACTGGCAAGATGCAAGCTTTACTTCCACAGGTATCCTAATCCTAGTGAAATCCAAAACTATGCTAAAAGTCATATATCGATTATTTGAAACTCAGAAAAGCACTGATCCAAACCTCTAGAAACCAGATAAAAGTTAAGACAAAAATCGAAATGAAAATATGGAGTCAAGATAGCATAACATACTGTTGTTGTACCACCCTTGGTCGAAGTTGATAAGCTCATAGGGCCCAAATATACCAGAGTACCCAATCAGCCAGCCTGTGAACATACCTTGGAGTCTTAACACCTCACTTTTATTAAAATTGGCAGTGTTATTTGGAAATAGTTTCAGGTACATCCTCAGCCTTGGGCCTTCTTCCCAAACAAAAGTGGAAACTTCTAATTGGTACAAGGGCAGTGAAAGCTCAGATGTTAAGTACTGCTGAAATTGAGCTTTGTACGGAACATAATCCCAAAATCCTGGACTCTTCAGCCGGAAATCAACATAAAGTGGGATAGCACATATGCATGGTATGGGTGACATTGGATTGTTTTCATACGGAAGGTCCGTAGAGCATGGCGGGCAAATTGTACTGTTATTTGCGGAACCTCCACGTCCACGCACAACAACTTGAGTTGATTGACAATATTGAGAAATATTTGGTTGATTTTGAGATGTGCAAACTGGGTTTCCAGATAACCTAAACATGGCATGTTAAGAAATATAAGGTACTGGCAAATAGATCTGAAAGATGTAAAAGCTCCAACAGCAAGTGTTACAGTATATGCTCTCCGGTTTCTTATGTGAATGACATTTTTTCAAATTAACCTTAGTAAAAGTAGCAATTAAATGTTTAGTTAGGATGACCAAAGCAGCTACAGCCTACATCATGATACCAATCATACCATTGATATGCCAAAACTTAAAAAGTCATCGCACCACCCCTGTTTTGGGAAGAATTACAGTAGGAAAGGCCCTACTCCCACTGTAAAATATATATAAAAGGGAATACGTACAAAAGGTTCAATAAAGGAAAAAAAGAAAAGAAAGGAGAGCCAGAAGGGCAAAAATTAGCGTACATCTATCGTTTGTGGTGCATGGCTGGAGCATCAAAGCTTAGGGATTTGATTGCAAGGTCGTTGGTCCAGATTTCGTAATATTTGGAGTAGTTTGTTCAGACCTTGGTCTTGTGTAGTACCACCCCTTTCATTTTGGGTGGGTGTGTGTGGTGTTTGTCTTCTGCGAGCTGGGTTTCTTCTAAATCCAGCTCGGTTTGTACTTTTTCTATCTTAATGAAATGACACGCAGCTCTCCTGCGTCGTTCGAGAAAAAAAAATATCGTTTCTCAGCCTTTACCAATTAGCAAGAGAAGAAACAAATCTCCCAAAAAAAATATGACACCAAAGGCTTAAATGGACAGGTCTCTATTAAAAATCATGTTTTATTGTTCTCAAATGAATGATACACCATCAGATCACCAGATTGTCAAATAAAAACAGGCGACCGGGACACTGAATCTTTTCTTCAATAAGCACATGAAATAGTCTGACTGTGATATCCCAAGTGCTGGCAACTTGGCACATCTCTATCAATTCACCTATCCAGAATTCATATTTCATGTACACACCAGATTACTGACCAATTTTTGCCACGAAACAGCATGATGTTTTCTCCCATGAAAGAAGGCTCAAGGTAGCCATATGGCCTATATCTCAGTTGTTTGGGCTGATCTTTCAAAGCATGACTATACCTAATAGGCTGTAGCCTTTATGACCATTGCATGCAAGGGCTATTCTTTGCAGCTCCTAAAAGCGGCTTTTGCTACAAGCTAGTCTACTTACATGCTCACATTTTCAAACAAGAAAGGTGTTGCACATATTCTTGCTAGACAGTATGTGCAAGTTAGACCGTTATTCAAGCTACAGTACAAAAAAGTTTGGTCCACATGATTTTTTTTAGTAAACAAAGATCGTCAACCCAATCCCTGAATGTCAACATGGCACCTTTATAATAGTACAAGTAAGTCAAGATTTTCTAAATTATAATTATCAAGGAAATTATTGAATAGAAATCCATACAGGATGGTAACATTAGCAGGGGGTAAAAGAGGTTTTGATAGACTGGTGAGAGAATTGTTCTGCAAATCCCTGCAAAATATTTAACAGAGAATTAGACCATCAGTCCTAAAGAAAAAGAAATAGATTATCAATCGACTCGTTCTCATAAAAGTGAAAAGAAGTGTGGATTATAAAGATTACAATATAAGACTTCTATTTCCTTTGAAATCAATATTTTGCCAGACATCAGGTGGAACAGAACCATCCAAGTTGTTATTGTCCAATGACCTGAACAAAGACAAAAATTCACGTCAGTCTGATTCAACTAATCATTTCAGAGCATTACTATCATGCAGACTGTTTAAGATAAAGAAACTTGCTCGTTGAGAAATAATGCTCGCTTCTGTCATGGCGTGGGGCTCATAGAAGGTACTCTAGCACATGGTTACTATTCACATGAGAAGGCCCATAGCAAGATTACAACCTCATTCCAAACAGCGATGACTTCTGGCTTAAGGCTTCTAAAAGCCAAAAAGCCGTTTGGAACGTATTGGCTTCTTAACGGACATTTTTACCCTTTTTCCTTTTTTCCTTTGTATTATCTATGGATATATAATGGTGTTTTTCATTTTTCCTATTTTCCCTTCATTTTCCTTTAATTGAGTATGTCAGAAAAGTTAACAACCGCTACAATGTTATTTCAGCCAACAGTCGCAGTTGTTTGGAATAGGGCCTAGAAGGCTTGGTTGTTACTTGTTAGGTATCTTATCTGTTAGTTAACAGTGAGGAAGCTTATCTATTAGATTGATGTTACACATATATGAGGCATATCGTAATTGTTACTATTGATCAATAATGAAGTAAAAGCCTTCCCCCTCTAAAGTTCTTCTCCTTTCTCTATAGAGATATATCCCCTATCCCAAGGCATCTTCTACGATCTAAGTAACATAACAGTTGCAAACATTAAAACATAATAGCAATAAGAAGATAAAAACATACTTAATAGCAATAAGAAGATAAAAAACATACTTACAATCTTTGGAGATTAGGAAGGCCGGAGAAAGTTCTAGGAATGGAACCATTAAGGTGATTGTGGGAAAGATCTCTGCACAAAATTGCACAAGTGAGCATAAACTGAAAATAACAGCCTGTGCAACTAGAAAGATAATAATGATAGTTTCTCTAAATGCTTAGTAAAATGAACAAAATGACATGAGTTGTCTGCGAGGGCTCTCTCTTTTTATACATCGTAGTTATGTTGCTCGTAAGTTGGCCAGATGGTATGGGACCCCTCAACTGATTCCAACTAAGATCCCTGAAACACCAATAAGACAAAGATCAGACCAAGTGATAGCTGTCAAATTATACTAAATATCATGTGTAAGAAACATTTTTCTAATAACAAAAAGGTCATTCGTTGTTCCCTAGAAGGTTAAGCTGCAGTATAGAATTCTACACATACAAGTAGGTAAGCTGGGGTATTCCACTGACATCAGGAACAGATCCTTCCAAGCTGCAGTTCCTCAAACTCCTGATGGAGACAATATCAATTAGATTAATCTTTAACTGTCATAAATACTCTAAGAGAAAAACAGAGAAGTCTGAATTAAACTTGCATTCCCGCAATACATTACAACTTTATGCCTTAATTTGCAAGGCATTTCAAAAGGCAACCCCCCTGAGATGCCAGCCACTTTGGGTAAAGAAGTGCACATATTTTTGGGATGTGTATGATGAAGACTTCAATGGAGCATTACAGTACCCAAAATTTCCCTAAGAATATGTGGCCATCAATTAATAATAATGACTTGACGCATTTCTAAAGTAGATAAAAGTTTGGTTATATCCTCATCTTTTTGTGCAATATAGCTGGCTTGCTTTTGTGTAGATTGAACTGGCAATTTAAAAAAAAAAACTATAAATTTAGTATGTGATTTTTTCCATGATGTGTACATTCATACAGGGGTTGCTGCTGCAACTTATTCAAATACACCCATGATTTTGTATTTCTGTGGGTTATGGATAAGCTAGGTTACCAAATTTTAGCAGTGTCATGTGTCAATGGTAGTAGTGTAGTTCATGTATAGGCTAGGGGTAGTTGTGGTATTGCAGTCTACTCTAGGGTTTAGTCTCTTGTACTCTTTATATATGCCCATAGGGCTCTTGCAATACAACTAACAATTGGGCCTCCATTTCTCTCCTATCTAAAATTAACAGATGAGAAACCAGACGATGCGAAAACTTCCGTCATTGATTTAAAATTCATTTGAGCACTGAGTTAAGAATGCAGAGAGTTAAAACACACTTACAGTTTCAGAAGTGTGGTGATATTGCCATAAGATGAAGGAATTGAACTTCCTGAGAAATTATTATTGTCTAGCTGACTGGAATCATTTGAAAAGATGTAGTCAGACGGATAGTGAATGTATACATTTCTAAAATGTGACATTTCAAAGATGTATAGGAAAAAAAAGTGAAGAAAATAAACTGAAAGCTACTCAGGTTGCTATGGATTCAATGCATGACGTACTTTGCTTCTTTCCATGGATTATTCCTGGTAGAGAATAAGTAGAAAAGCCCAAAAAGTTTAACAGCAATACTATTTTTCAATTTCCAATAGCATATCAGCTTGAGGTATGGATCAATAGCTTCTAGTGGTTTACTATTCGCAAGAAATAACACCCTAGAGATCGGGATAAACCAGATTTAAACCTAAACAAGTAAGTTCTCAGTATTATGATTGAAAAAGGTATCACAAGGAACACACACCAGCAACTACGTTTCAGTAAAGGAGAGCAGTGGTGCAGAGACTGTTTGTTTATGTTGCTCCCAAACTTGTAGGCAAACACCAGTTAAAATTCAGTCAAGCTAAAAAACAACAAATATAGAGGAACTACTTCTTGTGAATTTCATGCAATACTAAGACAAATTTAATCCAATTCCTGATCAAAGATTGATATCCAACCCAACCAAATTAACCAAAAAGTGAATATTTTTCAAACTACTGCAAGATAGAAGCTTCCGTACATGATGACCAGATTTGGTGACTTTGATAATTCTGGAGGAAGATAGCCTGACAAGTTATTGTTATCCAACAATCTGCAAATGAATTTTGTTGTCAGTAAAGTATAAATAAAGAACAATATTATGGTAGCTGCTGTGGTCATGTACTTACAGGTGAAAAAGTGAAGGTAATCTGGATAATTCAGGTGGAATTTGACCACTCAATGAATTGTTGTTCATGTGACTGGATAACAATTGAAAACCCATTAGGGTAAGGATAACTATTCCTCATTAACAGAGATGCAAAACCATATTCTACTCACAAGTGTTTGGTATTGTTCAGGTAAGCAAATGATTTAGGTATGGGCCCAGATATGTGGTTCTGATCGATCTGAATCCTATTAAGGTTAGGAAGGAAGCCAATCTCCTCTGGTAAAGAGCCAGTCAACTGGTTCCCATTTAGGAGCCTGCAAATATAGACAATGGACACCTTGTTACAAGAGCAGAAACAACTGTATGAAAGCAACAAGAAATCGCACAGCCCATTCTGGCCTCCAGAGGATATGACAACAATGACACCCCTACCAACAATTTATCTCAGAGAAACAACTTTTAATTTCAAAAACTGCTATATTATGAAGGACATGTTAAAATGGAAAACAGAAATACAAAGTATCATAGTGCAGACTATATTTAGTCAATTACAGCTGTATAGTAAATAACTAAGTTGAACTACCATATCAAGAATGAGGATATGATGGAAACTGACTCAAACTGACCATGTTATTGACCAAATTTCTAATCATTGCCGCAGATTTCGACTTACAATAGTTTCAGAGAAGTGATGTTGCCAACCTCCTTAGGTATGCTCCCACCGATTGAATTCCACATAAAATCCCTTCAAAGGAAAAAATAAAAAAAATAAGTACTCAGTCCCCTTGGGTATGTAGGATTAAAGGAATGGGTAATCCACATGATCATATCGCAACCTAAGGCTAACTCAGTAACTAATTAGCCAGCTCAAATCATTCCACTTACATTATTTGCATGTGAGAAAGCTGACCAAGCTCAGGAGCTAAAGTTCCAGATAAATTCAGCTGTAGTAGCTGCCTGTAATCACACATATGTTATAGATATAAATACTTTAATAGCCATGGTATCTGCGAATGCATGGAATATCTCATCGAGTGAAACATATTTTGCTAAAGTGCCACAGCAATTAGATTCACTAGAAAAAATAAGCATGAGATTTTCAGAGGGAAAATGCCCCAAGTCTTGCCTAAACACACCCCCAAGTCTTGTCTAAACACACTTTGGATCCTTTTTTTAATTGCATTAATAGCTCCATCAAAGCTTCCAATACATCAAATAATATGGTTTATTTTGCATGAATGGCAAAACAAACGTGATGAACGCTGGAACATTTTCTGCTTTCAAAAAAGAGAAGCTGTCAACAGCTGTGAATAAGTGTTAGATCAGATTCTGCAAAAGAAAATGACAACAAATTCAAAGATGCAAACTTGATCTATTAAGTTATGAAAGTCAACAAAATTGTATGTAAAGCCAAGTTCAAGTTGTCCAATTCATCGCCATAAGCAAGTCATAACAGAAGCACAGTAGTGTGGAATGTATGATAAGCACATGATTGACAAGGAGATCACTTATGCTCATACAATTCCTGTACATGCAAGTATCCATCGCTTGATGTTTTATTGTAGCAGATAACATGGGACCAATTTCCCATGCATGGATCTCCACGGTTCCAGCTGTTAAGACGTCCCTGTGAATCTATCAAGCTGCCTTTGATAGCTTTCAGGGCATCAACTGCAGACCAGATGAACCAATTGTACATCTAGTTAGCTTCATAATCTAAGCAGAAGAAATTAACAAGCCTAAAAAAATAGAACTAAGAATATGTAGCATTCCTGACTTTTGCCCTCCTATGCATCTCTCCTCGAGTGAGGGTCATGCTTACGAGGCAAAAGGTAAAATGAACATGAATATGTAGAGATCAAACAAAAATAAGAGGTCTGGAGTCAAAGTGCAGTGATTAAGATGGATTTTACCTTCCCATGGTGCCGTGATCTGTGCAGTCGTTGGTTGCACATTGGCGAAAGATAATGTGAAGATAATGGAGCAAAGATAGAATAGTCGGGACCGTAGCATGACGTCGTTGTACAGAAAATTTGCCCAATTTGGTCAGAATGAATGTTCACCGTGCAGGCTCTCTGTGATAGTGGAGTCTATTCCCTGAAAGAGGGCAAAGGAGCAACAGTTACATGTCCAGATCCAAAAATACACAAAGGAAAATCTAAAGCCTGTGATGCACCCGATTTCTGGTCAAATTTCTCAGCAAAGCAACAAAGTTGTGAGTGGGAAAAAGAACCTTACACTAATCATAGATTGTTGAACTATGCCAATTAACGGGCACAATGCACAACCATTAACGAAGGAGGCACTACTGCTGCATCCCTTGCGATGATGATATCATAGCACAATAGCATGAACGAAGGGAATAAAGGAAACAAGCATGGCATGGTACTATGTTGTGGAAGAACATGAGTGCAGGAATTGAATGAAACGGAATGAATTCGTGTGTACTAATTGATTACAACATGGTGGAAGGAACAAATCGATCATCGATGGATATATGCATGCAAATTAAAAAGGGAAGAAAGCTGAACTCACCAGGTAGCAAGCAGGACAGAGCAAGTTAGCAGCAAACTAAGCAGAGGAACCGATCCGCAGATGATGGAGTAGAAAGGACAGAGAGTGACGGAGGCAGCAATCGTGGAATGGAGCGCAAGGAGGGCCCTTTAAGCCTTTCTTGAATGGGACCTTCTTGAATTGCATTACATTGTAGCTCTCTTATTAGTATTAGTAATAGGACAGGAGGAGTATTCAATCGATAATTGAGAAGTGAACAGGATTGGATTGACCCCATCCAAGTTCCAACTACTCCTCCGTTTCTTCTTGCGAGGAGAGGAGGATTAACCCTTTCTTCCTTCCTTCCTTCCTTCCTTCCTTTCTTTCTTCCTTTCCGTCTGCTGCTTTTACCATTTCCCATTCCTTTCATCCTACAGTAACTGCCCCCTTCTTCCGCGATCCAGAAGAATTTCGATCTCAATCTTGAACAATTCATCCATTCACCAGCATCAGCATTGAAGAAATGCAGTGAGAAATCGACAATGGAAAACAAGATTGGAACGAGTCGTGGTTGGTGGTGGTGGACTTGGTTGGCTCCTCTCCACCCATATGTCTCCCTCCGACCTCAGCACAGCAGCAGCAGAATTCATTGAATTTTACTACACCGCCTACATAGATATCCATCTCGCTCTCTCTCAACAAAGGAAAAGTAAGCGCTTCCTTTCTAAAGAAAAGTAGGAAAAATATCAACAGGGAAGAAGAAGAAGAAGGAGAAGGGTCAAACTCAAACGCCAAGGCCATCCTGGAGTTGCAGCCTCCTCGCCGCCAATCGCCATGCTTGCTTCGGTTCGCCGTCGCCGCAATGGGTCCCTTCGATGAATCTCCGCTCAATCCAACGAACACCTGCAGAGGAGAGAGAAAGATGAACGACTTACCGTACTTGTCGTACATCACGTTAATTATGTTTATTTAGATTTATTTAAAATTTAGGATTTACTAGGATTTATTTGAATTGTTTTGTTTAAACTCTTACGTCATTTGGTTTTTGGGTTTCCCATGTAACTACAAGTCTTGAAGGAGCATCAACTCGAATGAAGGACGAGTTCTTTCAAACTGTGTCTTATGATTTATGGTTAAAATTTTTAAATTCTAGACTGTTCGTGAGAGGTGGTACGTAAAGAAAAATAGTCGTATACGATTTTAACTGGTATAGCTGAACTCGATATAATTTATACTATAATTTATCTGTACACCCCCACTTTGAAAAAAAAACGCCCCGTCTAAAAGCTAATTGTTATAGTATAAGTCATGAGTGCAACCGAACCCACCCGAGATCAAGATTTAGATAAAAAGGAAGATCAAGACTTTCAGTAAGAACAAGATCATAGTAAATTGAGCAATGCAATTCATCATTTTGATCACATTGCACCTATCTTTTGAAGGCAAATTATTTTAATTTAAATTATCAATTACTTGGATTAAAATTATGTTGTCATTAGATTATAGTTAATGTCTTAATGTTACTCGCATTATTAAATTCTATTCTTGGACTTTGGACATAATCCTTTGTCGCGCTAAAATTAATGGTATACATACTAGTTGATAAGTTCGTATCTAAGTTTCATGCTTAGCCTTATTTAGATATATTATCATGTTGGTATTAAATTGTCCTAACATCATTACAAACATGAAAACTTAGTTTTGGACATCCATTGGATAGAATGGCTGGTATGTTGAACTAGAAATGATATTTTGGAATAAAAAAACTCTAAATTTGCTTCATACCTAGGCGAATGGTAACTTGGGCTGGTGCGGTTAGAGCATGAGAGCTTGGTATGTGACAGCAATGTCCAGGTAATCTTAAAGATTGAATCTTGTAATGATTTTTCAAGATAGAACAGTACAACCACAAGTTTATGATTGGAACAAGCTGGCCAATTTATTTGCATTGACCCAACGCTAGATGCACCATCCGGTGGAACACAAGCAATAGTGTCGGCCAGAGGTCTTGACATGTGGCGCAAGAGGGGGCTTCCGGAGAGGATAGACACAATCCCACGGCGATGGACATCTTAGTAGGTGTAACCTCGTTGGGAAGATACATTGTAAATGTCTTGTGATGCTCTTTTGAGCTCATGCCAATGGTAGAGTGGCAGCAGAATAAGTTGAGCATCTCTTGTGGGTAAAGTGTGCGACCTTTGTAGAGTGAAAATTATTCGAATAGCCGTACCCACGGTCAAGGGTGAGTATGAAAACTTACTCAAGTTAGTCTCTATTTTATAAAAGCCATATTATGGATGGGATGAAAAACATGATGGGTGGATAGAACCCAGTGAACATAATAGGTGGATAGAATCCTAGAAATAAAAATAGCATATGGTAGATAGAACTATACTCTATAAAAGGTGGCTGGAACCTTTGCTATGATTATCATTGCATTCTCTTACATTCTTTAAAAGCATGGTTTAGTTAAAATGTAAGTCACAAGATTTCTACATATTCTATTTCAAATGTGGTTTTCTACAAATAAAAGAACCTCAAGTCTCCTTCTATTCAACCTTGCATATATATATATATATATATATATATATATATATATATATATATATATATATATATATATATATATATATATATATATATATATATATATATATATATATATATATATATATATATATATATATATATATGTATGTATGTATGTATATGCCTTTTGATTGCTTTTAGATGCGTGCTAGTACAATAGTATGGAAAGGAAGTCATTAACATGGATGGAAAGTGTTAATTATGAATGGAAAATCTCAATTATGGATGGAAAGTCTTAATCATGGAGCTTGGGCACCATGATTAAGACTTTCCATCCATGATTGGGACTTTCCATTCATAATTAACACTTTTCATCCTGATATTATATATCATTACACTTGCACGCATCTAAAAGCAATCTAAAGGCAGGGAGACTTGGTGTCCGGGTACCCTGGTGTCCCATTTCAGCGTCCTATATATATAGTGTATTATATGTGGTAGCTTGCTGAGTACCTTCGTACTCACCGTTGCTCAATTACTATCATTCAGTAAGTAAGAAAGGAAAAAAGAAAAGCCATGTAGTCGTCTCAAGGCGTTGATAAGATTGAAAGTTGAAGAAGCCAAGAACTAGGTCGCAAGCCCCAGTTGATTGCCTGTGGGTATATCCTAACGGTCCCACATATGTGATGTTTCCATTTCCTCTGCTGCACTTTAAAGGTTTTGGCCTGACCAGCCCATGTGTAATTCAAAGACCATTAGGTTACCGGCCCGTGTGTAAGTCAAGGACCGTTAGGTCTATTTATGATTATCCAATACTATTGTATTAATTTTTTTTTTTTGTGATATATGTGTTTAATGTTCAGCAATGTATCTTTGTGCACTATGTACTGATCAAGAGAATAGTGTGATGGAAGCATAGAGGGTTCCGAATGGAAAATCTGAGGTCCAACACCACTGACCCATCTGGCGCCTCTAGATCCAGTGCCGCCTCTCCATCCCCTTCATTCCTTTCCTCCCAGATCCTTTGCTGCTGCTCTTCTGCCTATGCCCCGCCATTATGTGTTAATGGTAAGTTTTAAGTTTTGGTAATTGATGTCAACCTTTTGTGGGGCTAATATTTTTCATGAGTTGCTAAAATAGGTTAGGTCCCATGATAAGAATGACTTTGGGAAGTCGTCATGAGTTGATCATCGTCAAGTCAAGGTTCAGGAAGAGGAGATGGTCATCATGAATTGATGAGCATCATGTTAAGATCTCAAAGAGGAGATGATCATAAGTTGATCATCAAGTCAAGTGAAAACCATCATATGCTGACGAAGGGCAAGTGATTGTTTGCATCATATGTTGATATACATCAAGACAAGGACCCAAATTTGAAGCGAAAATGTTCATCATCTAGCTTGAAGAGGATGTGCAAGGTAAATGTATAACTAGCATAGGCTAAGAATGTGTTCATATTATTTTACCAGTCTTAGTGTTTGGTTGGGATGCCGGAGGCTAGTATAGGTTACTGTACTATTAAAAGGGGTCTTGTCTAATAGTTTGAGTTTTATCATGTGTTGATAGCTTAATCCCCCTGGCTTTAGCTCTCTATGGCATAATGCTAGTATTTGTGAATATATTTTGCAAATAATTGAGACTCATGCATCCAATCGCTATAGCATGTGACTATAGTTTACAGATAGTTATAGTCCATATTCCCTACTCCTTGTAGCATAATGCTAATGTTTGCAAACAAATAGCTAAAGTTCATTCATAATATTTGTAGCATGTGACTTTAGTTTACGAATGTGTTTTACAAACTATTTGAGTCCATGTCTCTAAACCCTGTGTCATGATTCTAAACTGTGGGAATATGTTTTGCAACTTGTCGTGAATCATGTTTTAATACTACAATTTACAAATGTGTTTTGCAAAATTGTTAAGTACATGCATATCAGTCTTTGCTGACTTTTCAGGGTAGTACGATCGACTCTGTGAATAAGTTGTATCAACCCTATGTTGGTGTTGTATAAGTTGTATCAACCCTATGTTGGTGTTGTATGAGTGGAAGAATTGTCAAATGATTTATTTTGCTTTACATGAATGGAAGAATTGAATTGTGTAGAGGTGTTTTGTGTTGTATCACGAAGCAATAGTGTTCTATAAATGGAAGAATTGTTTTTATGATGTATTATTAAGAATTACTACAGCTTGCATGATGCTTCCATTTTTGCAAGTGTATACTAGAGCTAAATTACATGCCACCATGATGCTTCCATTTTACTTCTGCTCCCAGGTACAATATGAGTACATGAACATAGCCAAAAATTCCAGGTTGCAAGTTCAAAGAATTAAGCAAGAAATAACTATGCAAGGAAGAAATGTGTGACCTAATAATATTGATTGGACATGCAAGAATATCAACTATACAGTTTAAATTTCCAACATATAGTACATGACCATCAATGAGAATTCAATATTTACAAGAATTCATAAGCATCCATTATTTACAGAAAAATGAACATTCAATTGGGACATGCTCTAATATTGGAATCCGAAGTACACATCTGTAGCTCTTTGATTAGATGGTAAATGGAACAGATTCAGGTTGCTGCTGAATTCAACATTTCACCTATTTAGAGTCCGTGTTAAACAAAAAAATTTTCAGAGTGAGAACATCATGTATTCAGTCATCTAATACTATAAGGGGTTGCATTCAGCATCATCCACTGATAGTGCTATAGTCCAACATACGACCAACTTGCATAAATTAGTTAGTTCAGACAAAAGTAGGGATACATTGGTTCATTACATAAAATTGGTTCATGAAATTAACAAAACTACTCAAAAAGCTCCAGGATTCCAGTCTTTGAAATACTCGTTATCTTCAAGTAGTAGATGACTCCCTGAAAAAAAAGAAAGAAAAGAAATGTTAATAGGTTAACAACTTAGAGGGACATGCTAATAGCAACAAAACAAATCCAAAATACCTAGATCATTGTTTCAGTTTTTTTAGGGCAGTTGTGGCTGTCATGTGTGCCAATCTCATTACATGCCTTGCACATGCGAATTGCCTTTCCATTTGACCTTTTCTTCTTGCTCTCCCTGGGCCGATTCCTCTAGAATTTCCCTTTGGTGAGAATGTCGATCGATGGCAATATATCAACATGTTTAGGGATGCCACAATCAAGATATCTTTCGATCTCCTCGACTCTAGTTTGTTGCGGGGTAAGAAGGTCCGGTTGTACTTTATCCAAAAACTTTTTAAAATTCCCACTCACATGCTGCACGAAGCTAAGTGAAGGTCAAGATCAATGTATCATATTTTCCAAGCCCTTGGCATGTCTGACACCAACTTTTTAACTTCTTGCTCCGTGGGATCCTTGGGCTTTTCCTCCAGAACATTGCCTCATCAAAAAAACAACCTCCCCCTTGTAATTTGCGATCCACCTTTTCAGAACGTAATGACTTGGAAGCTCATTTATCAGCGCACCTCATAATACGAGGATAATGTGATGGTGAGGAATTCAACATGCATGAGCAATGGGAGGTCATCATGTTAGTGTCACATGTAACTTCTTGCCATCCTCCATCACTATTGTAACTTTATGCTCGCACATTTGCGACGTGCTTTCAATAAAATAATTGTCCTTGGTAGCAATAACATCCTTATGGAATTGGGTGAACACCTCACTCCCGTGCTGCTCTATTCCCCATGGTGTTTTCAATTGAGGCTTCGTGTGGAGGCTGACATGGTTTTCTCTTGTGGAGGCTGACATGGTCTTTTCTTATGGAGGCTAACAAGGTATTCTCTTAGCTTATTTTCCGTTTATTCCTCTGCTGTAGTATCATATCGAATCCATAATTCAACCAAAGCATGTTTGTAACCAATGCAATGATTAAAAAAGAATTAGCTCTTTTGGACCTGGAAGTTGTTTTGAGAATTCTTGACAAGGGTATATCTATAAAGTAAGCTGGTACTCAAGATTCCCAAATGTGGTATTGGGTAGTCAGTCGATCATTACTTGCCATACCAAAATTACAAATAATAGCAACCCATTCTAACTCAAATTCTATAGAGGTTTCTGAGGAATACACATATGAGTTGACATGTTTATAAAATAGTTTGTTTTCCCTGGAAGTTTGTGTAAAATGTGTCACATGCATAACCTATGCTTGCTAGTTGGAAAGACATTGGCAATTGCATTATTCATGTTAGCATCTTTATCAATTTTTATAAGGCTAGGTGCAGCACTTCCCATTGCTCTTAAGAAAGCACGACACAACCATACGAATGATTCTATCTTCTCATTATACAGCAATGTAGAACCAAACAGGACACATCCCCCACGGTTATTCAATCCCATGAATGGTGCAAAGATCATGCTATATTGGTCTGTATTATATGTTGCATCGAATAAGATCAAGTCTCCAAAATGAACATAATTATTCTTGCAAGTTGCATCCACCCAAAACACATGTACCAACTTACCCTTATCGTCCATCACATAGTCAAAATAAAATGTTGTATTGTTCTCATTCTTTATAGCTAGATTATCAACAAACATCTGAGCATATGATAACTTTATACTCTCTCTCATGGTACGATGGTAATTTATCAACAAACATGTACGATGATAATTTTGCAAGACCTCCTTGTGCATCCTACTTTCTAAAATCCTCCCTCACTAACATGAAGATATCTAAATGCCCCAGAATTCCCAATACTAGCTTGATGGCATGTGAACAATATAGTCCTAGCCCTCTCATTTACTTGCCTATTAGATTGAATCAAGTGTTGCTTACTAGGTAAGACAAAACTGTGTACGAGCTTCCACAAATGTCTCTAATATGAACTTATTGTCCTTAGTCTGTTTGATACCAAACATGGCCTTACATCCACATCTAGTCAATATTGACTCATATATCCTACTCCTTTTGCTCTCCAACTTGTATTTACCTTTATCTTCTTTTCAACCTTGTCTAGAGCAATAGTAGTGCCTCCATACCCCAAAAAAATATTGGAATTAGTCTGCTATCTAATACGAACAGAAAACCAGGCAACATGTTCATATTCTTTGTAAAACTTGAGAGATACATCATCATCTTCAAAGATCATCCCCATAGCACGCTTCAAGTCATTATTAACTACCAGTGTGGGCAACGAACCCTGCATTAGTAAAGATGGTTTAGGCTGACAACAATATTACTCATTAAAAATAAGCACAGAATGGGATGCTAGTAGCCTTTTGGGGAGTTCTACAAATATTGCTCACGATGAGTGACTGCGCATCACCGATGTCTCCAATTGGCAAGGTTAGTGACTGCACAGCACTGCTCACATATTTCATTGAATCCATTAGGCTGCAAGGCCCATCAAAACCCAAATAAAATGTTGACATGAATCACACGTACCTCAACACAGGAATAGGAGGCGATGCTGGAGGGGATCCAGTGGTGGGTAGAGGCGTCAGCACCGATGGAGGGGGAGGCGATGATGGAGGTATGGCTGTAGGCACGTGCGGAAGACTAGCGATGATGCGGGGATGGGCGAAAATCTGGCAGCGGCGCAGTGCGAATAAAGCTTGTTGGTGGTGTGGGGAGACATAGGTCCTGGGGGTTTTCGGAAATTTGAGTCAAATTGGGGTGTAAAAACATCATAAGTTGGAATGTGGGAGGGTCCACTGTGATCTCATCCACTGATTTCATTCAGATGGCTAGGATCAGGTTTATCTATATGTCCACGAAGTAACTTGATCTCATCCACTGATTTTGTTTGGATGGCAGGAGTTAGGTTGTTTATATGTCCACAAATTACTTCTTGTGCACCAGATATATTGCTGAATATAAAATGTTAATCCTCTACAAATACGCCTAATTACATTTAACATAGCACAAAGCAATTAAAATGTTCTACATTTGTTAATTTATTATGGTATTATAGGCCGGTGCTTACAAATTTATTAGATATCCCTTAGAAGTATTACTTTTACATGGCCGTGTTTGCATTGTAAGGCTGCAAGTCCTAGGTTCGATGTCCGACGGACACAATTTTTGGGGTAAACCAGGCTGAATCTCACCGGTTCAAAGGAAAAAAAAACCCGCTGGCCTCGCTCGGTTGGGCTGAAAAGCTGTGGCTTATGGCTGAAAGTGCACTGTAGCGGCTGAAATTTCACTGTAGTTGAAGGTGGCTTATTTGGTGTAATTAAATTTAAAAAAATTAAAAATAGAAAAAATATGCTAGCTCATCACAGACAATGCAAACGAATACACAAAAAGAACTGAGAAAAAAAAGCTAAAAATGCCAAAAGTTCAAAAAAGACGAAATTTATGAACAGTGAAAAATAAGCCAGAAGCTAAAGCTGAAATGAGCGAGGCCAGTAGTTTATATTTTGTACTTCATATTTATCATCACTGTACGCAAGCTAAAAAAATACATTACATGTATGCAGTTGATGTGGCGGCCATGAGTTGAGGACGGCGGATGTGACCGCTAGGTAAGGACATAAGGAAGTGACGAATTAATATTTTTATATGTGCTAAATATTGGCCCGATATTACTTTCAAAATCTTACTTTCCTTTTGTTCTAATAATCTATACTAATATAAAAGGCACCAGTTTGATTAAACCATTTGTCACCCAACCATGTTAATACCCTCCTCTCCTGATGGTTAGATCAATATAATCTAATGGCTAACATTGCAAGTTGATTCCGCCATCTGAATATCTACACCGTTTCTTCTGTTCATCCAATGTCCACAATTGCAAGTTGGTCCTGCCATTCCCTCTACCTCGCGCGCTTGCCTGCCTGGGCACCAATGCCTCATGCCACGCCGACCCCCTGGCAATCACGCATTTCCATAAGATTATTTCCATCGGCACTGCCCTTCACGACCGTAATCCATTGGTGCCACCCCAATGCTCCCCCGCTCCCGCGACGCCCCCTGCTCTGCCGCTCCGCCCCACCCCTATTTCCACCGCTGTGCCCTCGCGCCGCTGCTCCTCTCCCCTCCGTCGCTCAGCCCCCTCCGCACCCACGTCGCCGCTCCTCCCCTCTTTGCTCCCTCCTAGCCCCCTGCTCCACCGCTTCGTCTCCCTCCGCCCCCTGTCACCACCCCTCTACTCCCGCGCAACCCCTGCTTCGCTGCACCGCCGCACTTGGCTCCCATGGTGCCGCTCCGCCACACTCTGGCCCCCTCCAGTCTGTGCCCTACGCCCCTCCTCCGACGTTAGTGCCCTACACCCCCTCCTCAAATCCGATGACGCATGTCATTGACTCAGCCGTTACTCAAATGCTCATTAATGACTTCTAACCACTGCGCCTCGACCACAGCTGCTCGACCATGGCACTTCAACAATGGATGCTTGACCACGGCACTTCACTACAACTCCGAGCATGGCTTCTCAACCACGGCACTTCGACCACTTCTCTAACCATTGCACTTTGACCGCTTCGAGTCCTTCGACCTAGGTGCCTCGACCACGGTACTTCGACCATGGTACTTTGACCATGGCTCTTCGACCATGGTGTTATTGGAACTGAACTCATCAGCTCCGATAGCTACTCACCGAGAGAAAACACACACATGCTTTCTTCCTTGAAACGACACACACACAACTGCGACTCATTGGCTTAGACGTTACTCATTGACTCAACCATGGAGAAAATGATCACCAACTCATTGACTCAGCCGTTACTTGGATGCCCAGTGATGACTTACGACCATTGTGCCTCAACCACAGCTACTCAACCACAACACTTCGAGCACAGTTGCTCGACCACGGCACTTCGACTGCAACTCCGACCATGGCTTATCAACCATGGCACTTTGACCGCTTCTCCGACCACGGCACTTTGACTGCTTTAAGTCCTTTGACCTAAGTGCCTCGACCACGACACTTCGACCATGACTCTTTGGCCACGATGTTGTTGGAGCTAAACTCATCAGCTCCGATCGCTACTCGCCGGGAGAAAACACACACATGCTTTCTTCCTTAGAATGACACACGCACACGACTATGACTCATTGACTCAGCCGTTACTCATTGACTTAGCCATGGAGAAAATGATCACCAACTCATTGACTCATCTATTACTCAGACGCCCAGTGATAACTTACGACCACTACACCTCGACCACGGATGCTCGACCACGGCACTTCGGCCACGGCTGCTGGACCATGGTTGCTAGATCATGGCACTTCGATCGCTTCTCTGACCATAGCTTCTTGAGCATGGCACTTCGACCGCTTGTCCGACAATGGCTTCTCAACAATGGCACTTTGACCGCTTCTCCAACAACGGCTTCTCGACCATGGCACTTTGACCGTTTCTCTTACCACAACTTCTCGACCACGACACTTCAACCGCTTCAAGTACTTTGACCTAGGCATCTCGACCATGGTACTTCGAGCACGGCTCTTCGACCACGGTGTTGTTGGAACTGAACTCATTAGCTCCAATTGCTACTCGCCGGGAGAAAACGCACACATGCTTTCTTTCTTGGAATGACACATGCACACGACTATGACTCATTGACTTAGCCATGGAGAAAATGATCACCAACTCATTGACTCAGCCATTACTCAAATGTCCAGTGACAACTTACGACCATTGCACCTTGACCATGGCTTGGCGTCTCGACACGGCACTTCGACCGCTTCTCCAATCACGGCTTCTAGACCATGGCACTTCGACCACTTCTTCGGTAGTACCGTTCACACAGAGCTGGTACTACCGATCTTTGAGCACCAATCGGGTACTATAGTTTATGAGTACCAACCATCTACCATAGCTTACGACCGCTACGCAGCTCGACTCACGACCGCGACTGATAGGACCGGTTCATTGTAGCTACGATCGGTTGACTATAGTTATGACCGATTTACTATAGCCATGGCTGGTTCACTGTATGCCTAGACTGACATAAGGACTATGATGTCCTCCCCCATCTTCTTGAATTTAGTTGATTGTGGAAAATAAGCTCCATGATCATTATATCATAACACTATTGCTTTTAGCATGTAATTGCCATATCAAGTTAACTCCTCAGGACTTCGAGTTCTTCGACCACGGTGCCTCGACCATGGCACTTCGACCACGGTGTTGTTGGAACTGAACTCATCAGCTCTGATTGCTACTCACCAAGAGAAAACACACACATGCTTTCTTCCTTGGAATGACACATGCACACGACTACGACTCACTGACTCAGTCATTACTCATTAACTTAGCCATGGAGAAAACGATCACCAACTCATTGACTCAGTTGTTACTTGGATGCCCAATGACTAGTTATGACCACACGCATCGACCATGGCTGCTCAACCACGGCACTTCGACCACGACTGCTCGACCATGGCACTTCAATCGCTTCTTCGACTATGGCACTTCAACAACTTCTCTGATCACAGCACTTTGACTGCCTCTTTGATAGTACCGCTAACACAGAGCCAGTACTGCCGATCTTCGAGCACTGACCGGGTACTGTAACTATGACTAGTTCACTTTAGCTATGGCTCCTACGCAGATCGACTCATGACTATGACTACAATGACCGATTCGCTATATCTATGACCATATTTCTGACTCTAAGGTCTTTGACTCCTACACATACTCTGAAGTCTTCGACTCTAGGGTCTCCAACTACACTACTTCGACTAGAGCATCTTGACCATAACTCTGCGACCACGCTACTTTGACCATGACTCTTCGACCACAGCACTTTGACCACGACTCTTATCATAACTCCAATCGTACCGCTCACACATCGCCGGCACTACTGGTCTTCGATCACACAAGTCTTCCAAGTATCGACTAGGTACTGTACAACTACCGACCAGTTACTATAGCTATGACTATCGACTAGTTCATTGTATCTACGACCACAAACACAGATCTAACTAAGTCTATGATAACACACAGACCTAACCGATTTGACTCCTTATGACTTTAAGTTCTTCGACCACGGCGTCTCGACCACGACACTTTGACCATGGTACCTTGACCACGGCGCTTCGACTGCAACTAGATAGGCACCTCATGCGGTTGAGTGCCGCGCTAGGCACTTGCATAGTAGGGGTCGCATCAACAGGGGTGGCGTGGCCTTTGTGCGGTGGGTGGCCACGTGAGGGGGTCCAAAGGGGGAATTTCACGGGAGGGGGCTAAAGGGGGAATTTCTCTGCCACGGGGGCCAAAAATGTAACATCCTGATTTTCAGAGTGTTTTTGAAGCTTTTAAAATAAAATTCACCATTTGAATTTTTCTGGAATTAATTAAAAGCTTAAATGAATTTTTATGAATTAAAAGGATTTAATATGATTAATCTGAACATGAACATTTGCCAAAGTTATTTTATTTGAGTTCCTTGTGTCTCAAGGAATTTATTGGAATTTTCCTGGATTTTTTCTGGATTTATTTGCTATTTTCTAGAGCTCAAATTAATTTATTTGAATTTCTGAAAGAGAAAAAGAAAAGAAAAGAAAAGCCAAACCGCCGGTGGGAAGCCCACCGAACCGGCCGCCCAGCCGATCGCCCAGCCCGCCACCCCGCCGGCCTGCGCCGCGCGCGCCACGCGGCGCAATGCATCCGCGCGCGCCACGCCGCTTGAGCGCCGATGGCCGACACGTGTCGACCATCGAGGCGCTTCTCTCGCCGCGCGCCATCGCTGCCGCCGCGCACTCGTGACGGCGACAGTGGGACCCACTGCCGTGTCGTCTCCGCCGACTCGTCTCGTCTTCGCTCGAACTCCGCCCGCGCCGCCTTTTCTTATCCGCCTCGGCGTCCGTGTTCAGCCGCTCGCGCCGGTATAAATACGGAGCCCCCCCCGGCTTCTCGCCCCGAAGCCGCCGCCTCGCCGCCGCCACCGCCGTTGACGCTCGTGCGCCGCCGTTCGCCGACGCCGCCAAGAGCGCAGCCGTTGCTCGCCGCCGCCGCCGTGCTCGCCGTCGCCGCCGGTTCGCCGCCGACGTCCGCCGCCCGCCCCGACCGCCGGCCGCACCGCCGCCGCACTTAACGCCGGCCGATCCGCGCACCGCCGCCGGCCGCCGCCGGAACCGCGCCGCATGCGCTATCGCCGACGCTAGCCCGCCGCCGCCTTCCGTGGATCGAGTCCACCGCGGCGCCGAGCCACCGACAAGCCGGGCCCATCCGCTGATCAACCGTATACCGCGGCGCCATGAGCCACGCCACCGCCCGGCCAAGATGCCACGAAGCCCGCCCGTCAGCCCTAGATCCGGCGAGGTATGCCATGTCGATTGCCACGTGGGTGCCACGCCGCAAGCCGAGCCGTTCGGTGCCACGCGACTTGCCACGCCGACACCATGTCGGCCGCCACGCGGCTCGGCGCGACGTGTCCGCCACGTAGCCGCCACGTCAGCCCTCACCGCTTGCGCCAGAGTCGGCCACCGTCTGTTCCGTGAGCCGAGCCCACCGTGAGACCCAGCTTCCGTGCGCCGGTCCACAAAGATGCTGCACTTTTCCAATTTTCCTGATTTTCAGAAAATCCAATTTTTCAAGAGCCCGTTCTCCTCGTCCTAGCTCCGATTGACCCGTTCTTTTTCTAAATTCATCTAAAATTGAGCTCTACCTTTTGGTTCAGGTTTGAAAGTTTTTTGGAGTTCATTTGAATTTTATTTGAATTTATTTTGTCTTTTCGCCTCGTTTTTCTCTCGTTAGATCGCGATTCGAGGGAGCGGAAGTTGGATTTGAAGACCAAGAGCCCTCATCTGAGCAAGGCCAAGGCAAGTCGTATTCTTTGATCATGTTGAACCTAATTTTTCAATCTATTATGTATTATTTTGATTTAAAGTTATCATGCATGGCTATTTATTATTAAAACCTTGTATTGGTAGTTATACTCCTAATTGGTTATTTCCTCCATGATAATTTGATTACCATGATTCCATTGGCACCTTAGGATTGGGAATTACTTAGTGATAAAATAATAATTGTCACATGGGGTTACGTTTAGTTGCTTAGCAACGCTTATTAATAGTTCGCTGGGATCTATCATCGCATGTGATTAATTAATTTGACCTAATGAGATATTGAATCGTGGTTGGTGCCACTGTCATAAAATTTGTGCCGTGACGTTGGTGCGTCATTGGCGGTGGTTATACAAACTTGGCTTTCACTTGGGCGAATGATCGTGCAGTAAAGGGGGTGCTGGATGCACATTGGGATGTGGATGCTTCGCCTAGGTAACTTTTAAGGACTTAACTTTGTGCGCCATTGATCTGAGCTTAATCGTGCAAACCACATGTCTAGTATGGGATAGACCTGGCATAATAATTTGTGAAGTCTCCACTTTGGTTTTACTACTGATGTTGTGTGGCTCAAGAGGGGGCAATTATCGACTAGGGGGTTACCCTACTCGACGGCGAATCCTTAGCGAGTGGGATCGGGTGGAGATGGATCATTGTAAAAGCCTTGTTGTGATTTCCTTAAGCTGAGGCTAATCGCATCGTGTGGGTACAGTTGTGCAACCTCTGCAGAGTGTAAAACTATTCGAATAGCCGTGTCCTCGGTCATGGACAACGCTCGGTGATTTCACACGAGGGGTAGAGTCTTTATGAAATCTGGTTGGTTTGAGCTGGGAAGTGAATGGTTAGTTCACTTGTGGTTATATTCAATTCCTTTGATTATTTACTTAATGTCTGTTGTTAAATTTTGCTTTTCAATCTATTTATTGTATTTACTTTAAATTACTGCTTTCTGCAAAATTAACCTTTCAGCCATCCATTGTTAAGCCTTGCAAACTATATTGCATTCATTTGTTACAAACGACTTGCTGAGTACCAATGTACTCACGGCTTTATGCCCCTGTTGCTCAGTTGAGGAGGAGTATCACCAGCAGGAGGTTCCAGAAGGAGAGTACTTCGACGTCTTCGCGGATTAGGCTTCGTTCTCCACTCGATAGCCTGTGGGCATGTCGATTGGCTGCTGCGCTTTCTTTTGGATTTTCCGTTGCTAGTTTGTGTTAAGCCCTTCGGGCTAGTCTATTGTAAGCTTGACCATAAGGTCGTACTCTGATGATTATTAATAATATTTGAGTCTTTTCTTAGTGATTCGTGATATATTCGATATTTCATCTTTGTTTATACTGTGTGCACTAGCGTGATCCTGGACTAGTGCAGAATACACAGGAGAGTCCGGATTTGCATATTCGGGTCTCTACAGAGATGGTATCAGAGCTATATCGACTGTAGGACGAAGCCCTAGTTAGAACGGTCGAATTAGAAAGTATTCAAAATTTTATTTTCTAAATCAAATCAACCAAATGATTATCTAGTAATGCTTGATTCTTATCTCATTCTTAGGTTTCTTACTCTTTGCCTCCTCTGAAACATTATTTTCCAAACTTAATTTGACTTCTTATCCCTATAATGTCCATAGATGTCTCGAGTGTCCCTCGACCAAAGTGAAAGTTGGCATGGAATTCTTCAAGCAGTACTGTGAAGTTTGGATCAAGGAAGCACCCAATATGTCAAAGACAAGATTGAAGATTTCTGTGAAGATTAGGAGCCATTAGATTTGAACTCTGTTATAGTTTTAGTATCGTGTAGATCGTCTTGCTTCTTATTTGCCATTGTGTGTGATGTGAGCTGCAGTTTTGCTTCTAGCATTATGATGCAGTCATGTCAAAAGTATTTTTGTGGAGTTTATTGCTTCTTTTGTTAGCCTTTTCGGCTAAGTGTCTGCTTAGTTTAGGTTGCCATTAGCTATCCCCCTTAGACGAGTTTACCTCTTCCCTTTGCTATTCCCTCTTACCTATTGAGCCTTCAAGAGTCTTGTCATGAAATGGAAGAGTCTCGCAAATGGAGAATAATTCACCAAGGAGTTCAGTTGCAACAGTCACAGAAAGCCAGATTCAACACATACCAGCCAGCACGTGTATCGCAACAGTCAGAACTTAGGATTCCAGCTCCAATGCCTCCGTGTGATATGTCGGGACCACGCCCTATCAACGTCAGCAATCAGCCTCAGAGGGAAAGAAGCTCTGCAACTCCATTTAGATGTTACAAGTGCCATGAACAAGGTCACTATGCTGCAAAGTGTCCGCAGAAGCGTCAAGCAATCACGCCAATTCCGTTCAACCTTCGAAGTACCCCTACCAAGACTCCAGGAGAAAGCCATGGAACATCAAGCGGTGTTGGAATGTGGGAGCCGAGCCGTCACCTTGGTCAGTTCAGATGGAAATAAAGTTAGATTTGAAGCTAACTTGAAGCAGCCAGGAAAAGTGATGGTCTGTCAAAGTAAAGGGATCATGCTAAATGAAGTGCCAATTGTCAGAGAATATCCAGATGTTTTTCCCGACGATCTTCCAGGAATGCCACCAGAGCGAGAAGTGGAGTTTCTGATCGAGTTGGTACCCGGTACCTCTCCGATTTCCAAAAGACCCTACCGGATGCCAGCAAATGAGTTAGCAGAACTCAAGAAGCAGATTCAGGAGCTTTTGGACAAAGGTTATGTCAGGCCCAGTTCGTCCCCGTGGGGAGCGCCAGTCTTGTTTGTGAAGAAGAAGGATGGTAGCCAGCGTATGTGCGTGGATTACCGAGCTCTCACTGAAGTTACCATCAAGAACAAGTATCCGTTGCCCAGAATTGATGATCTGTTTGATCAATTAAAAGGAGCCGGAGTGTTCTCCAAGATTGATTTGAGATCGGGGTATCACCAAATGAGGATTCGACCGGAGGACATACCCAAGACAGCCTTCTCAACTCGTTATGGATTATACGAGTTCACCGTGATGTCCTTTGGCTTAACCAATGCCCCAGCCTACTTTATGTATCTGATGAACAAAGTGTTCATGGATTACTTGGACAAGTTTGTCGTTGTGTTTATCGATGACATTCTGATCTACTCCAAGAATGAGGAGGAGCATGAGGAACATTTAAGGTTGGTACTGCAGAGATTGCGGGAACATAAGTTATATGCCAAGTTCAGCAAGTGTGAATTTTGGATGAAGGAAGTTGCCTTTTTGGGTCATGTGTTGACAGCAGAGGGAGTGTCCGTTGACTCAGGGAAAGTACAAGATGTGCTCACCTGGAAGGCACCCACGTCGCTGACCCAGTCGAAGCTTCCTAGGAATGGCAGTTACTATCGTAGATTCATTGAAGGATTCTCGGTGTAGCCCGACCTCTCACCCAGCTATTAAAGAAAGAAAAGAAGTTTGAATGGACGCGAGTGTGAGAAGAGTTTTGGAAGCTAAAGGAAAATCGACAACAAACACGATCCTAATTTTGCGGACATTAAGAAAGACTTTGAGATTTATTGTGACGCATCCCGCAAAGGTTTAGGGTGCGATTAATGCAAGACAAGAGAGTGGTAGCTTATGCATCGCGCCAGCTAAGGCCACATGAGGAGAACTACCCTACGCACGATTTGGAGTTAGCAGCAGTTGTGCATGCCCTGAAAATATGGCGGCATTACCTGATGGGTAACAGGTGTGAGATCTACATGGATCACAAGAGCTTGAAGTATATCTTCACCCAAACCGACCTCAACCTAAGACAAAGAAGATGGTTGGAGTTGATAAAGGACTATGACATCGGAATCCACTATCACCCAGGAAAAGCCAACGTAGTGGCAGATGCATTGAGCAGGAAGGTATATTGCAACACAGTTATGGTCAAAGAGAGTCAACCAGCATTGCATGAGGAATTTCAAAAGCTCAGTTTGGAGTTAGTTGGAGAAGGGATGTTAGCCGCTTTGGACTTGCAGCCGACCTTGGATAGTCAGATTCGTCAAGCACAACCAGAGGATGAAAATATCCAGCGGATCAAGGTTGGATTGAAGGAAGGAAAAGCGATAGGATTTGTGGAAGATGATCAGGGTATCGTATGGTACAAGAAGCGATTGTGCGTGCCGAATAAGGAAGAGTTGAAGCAATTATTGCTTAAGGAGGCACACGAGTCATTATATTCAATTCATCCAGGCAGTACAAAGATGTATCAAGACATCAAGGATAAGTACCGTGGCGTGTATGAAGCGAGAGATAGCAGAGTATGTGGCACTTTGTGATGTTTGTCAGCGAGTGAAAGCCGAGCATCAAAGACCCGCAGGTTTGCTGCAACCATTGAAAATTCCCGAGTGGAAGTGGGAAGATGTGGGGATGGACTTCATCACAGGTCTACCCAAGACCAAGGAAGGATACGACTCGATATGGGTAATTGTGGATCGATTGACAAAGGTAGCCCATTTCCTTCCAGTCAAGACCACATATTCTGGAGATAAGTTGGCAGAATTGTATATGTCCAGAATTGTGAGTCTCCATGGAGTTCCTAAGTGGATCGTGTCAGATCGTGGATCGCAGTTCACTTCACGATTTTGGAGTAGTTTCCACGAAGCAATGGGTACTCATCTGAATTTCAGCCTGACTTATCACCCGCACCGATGGTCGAGCGAACGTGTGAATCAAATCCTAGAGGATATGCCGAGGGCATGTGTTTTGGATCACGGAGCCAAGTGGGACAATTGCCTACCTTTGCCGAATTTTCCTACAACAACGATTACCAAGCCGGTTTTGTGATGTCACCGCTTGAGGCTTTGTATGGTCAAGTGTAGGACCCCACTTAATTGGAAAGAAACAGAGAAAGGCAAATATTTGGGCGAGTGTTTGCGGGAAGTGAAGAAAAGTGCGCTTGATTCAAGAAAGGTGAAAGCAGCTCAAGCCGAGCAAAAGAGTTATGCCGATACTCGAAGAGATTTAAGCTTCAACCCAATGATTTTGTGTACCTCAGATCACACCTTTCAAAGGAGTTAAGCGTTTTCAAATGAAGGAAAGTTAGCGCCAAGGTATGTGGGGCCATTCAAGATTTTGAAGCGCAAGGAGAAGTTGCCTATCGCTTGGAGCTACGAGAACTTGAGCGGGATACATGATGTGTTTCATGTGTCTCAATTAAAGAAGTGCTTGCGAGTGCCAGAGGAAGCAGTGCCAATAGAGGCTGTGGTTCTCCAGGAGGATTTGTCCTATAAAGAGCATCCCATTAAGATCTTGGAAGTGTCAGAGCGTGTCACCAGAAGAAGAGTCGTTCGTTTTTGCAAAGTTCAGTGGAGCAATCATTCAGAGGAGGAAGCAACCTGGGAAAGCGAGGAGGATCTCAAAGCGGAGTTTCCAAACCTATTCTTTAGAGAGCCAGAATCTCGGGGTCGAGATTCCGTTTAAGGGGGGGAGGTTTGTAACATCCTGATTTTCAGAGTGTTTTTGAAGCTTTTAAAATAAAATTCACCATTTGAATTTTTCTGGAATTAATTAAAAGCTTAAATGAATTTTTATGAATTAAAAGGATTTAATATGATTAATCTGAACATGAACATTTGCCAAAGTTATTTTATTTGAGTTCCTTGTGTCTCAAGGAATTTATTGGAACTTTCCTGGATTTTTTCTGGATTTATTTGCTATTTTCTAGAGCTCAAATTAATTTATTTGAATTTCTGAAAGAGAAAAAGAAAAGAAAAAGAAAAGCCAAACCGGCCGGTGGGCCGAAGCCCACCGAACCGGCCGCCCACCGATCGCCCAGCCCGCCACCCGCCGCTGCGCTGCGCCTCGCGCGCGCTCGCGCCGCTTGAGCGCCCGATGGCCGACACGTGTCGCCCATCGGTCGCTTTCTCGCCGCGCGCCATCGCTGCCGCCGCGCTCCGTGACGACGACAGTGGGACCCACTGCCGTGTCGTCTCTCCGCCGACTCGTCTCGTCTTCGTTCGAACTCCGCCGCGCCGCCGCTTTCTTATTCGCCTCGGCGTCCGTGTTCAGCCCGCTCTCGCCGCCGGTATAATCACGGAGCCCCCCGCGGCTTCTCTCCCGAAGCCGCCCTCGCCGCGCCACCGTCGTTGACGCCGCGCGCCGCCGTTCGCCGACGCCGCCAAGAGCGCAGCCGTTGCTCGCGTCGCCGCCGTGCTCCGCCGCCCGCCGCCGGTGAGTCGCCGGTGAGTCGCCGACGCCCTGCCGCCCGCCCCGACCGTCGGCGCGACCCGCCGCCGCACTCCCACCGCCGGCAGATCCGCTGCACTCGCCGCCGCCGCCGCCAGTGAACCGCGCCGCACCGCGACGGTCGCCTCGCGCCGCATGCGCTATCGCCGACGCCACCGCCGCCGCCTTCCGTGGATCGAGTCCACCGCGGCGCCGAGCCACCGACAAGCGGGCCCATCCGTCGACCGAACCGTATACCCATGCGCCATGAGCCACGTCACCCTGCCCAGTCAGCATGCCACGAAGCCCGCCCCGTCAGCCCTAGATCCGACGAGGTATGCCATGTCAGTGCCACGTGGGTGCCACGTCAGCAAGCCGAGCCGTTCGGTGCCACGCCACCGCCACGTCGCCTGCCACGCCGACCATGTCGGCCGCCACGCCGGCCGGCGCGCACGTGTCCTGCCACGTAGCCGCCACGTCAGCCCTCACCGCTTGCGCCAGTAGCCCAGTTAGCTGTACTGTTCCGTGAGCCGAGCCCACCGTAGACCCAGCTTCCCGTGCGCCCGGTCCACAGCACAGTGCACTTTTCCAATTTTCCCGATTTTCAGAAAATCCAATTTTCCAAGAGCCCGTTCTCCCTCGTCCTAGCTCCGATTGACCCCGTTCTTTTTTCTAAATTCATCTAAAATTGAGCTCTACCTTTTGGTTCAGGTTTGAAAGTTTTTTTGGAGTTCATTTGAATTTTATTTGAATTTATTTTGTCTTTTTGTCTCGTTTTCTCTCTCGTTAGATCGCGTATTCGAGGGAGCGGAAGTTGGATTTGAAGACCAAGAGCCCTCATCTGAGCAAGGCCAAGGCAAGTCGTATTCTTTGATCATGTTGAACCTAATTTTTCAATCTATTATGTATTATTTTGATTTAAAGTTATCATGCATGGCTATTTATTATTAAAACCTTGTATTGGTAGTTATACTCCTAATTGGTTATTTCCTCCATGATAATTTGATTACCATGATTCCATTGGCACCTTAGGATTGGGAATTACTTAGTGATAAAATAATAATTGTCACATGGGGTTACGTTTAGTTGCTTAGCCACGCTTATTAATAGTTCACGATCTATCATCGCATGTGATTAATTAATTTGACCTAATGAGATATTGAATCGTGGTTGGTGCCATCGTCATAAAATTTGTGCCGTGACGTTGGTGCGCCATTGGCGGTGGTTATACAAACTTGGCTTTCACTTGGGCGAATGATCGTGCGAAAGAAGGGGTTTGGATGCACATTGGGATGTGGATGCTTCACTGGGTAACTTTTAAGGACTTAACTTTGTGCGCCATTGATCCGAGCTTAATCGCAAACCACATGTCTAGTATGGGATAGACCGCATAATAATTTGTGAAGTCTCCACTTTGGTTTTACTACTGATGTTGTGTGGCTCAAGAGGGGGCAATTATCGACTAGGGGGTTACCCTACTCGACGGCGAATCCTTAGCGAGTGGGATCGGGTGGAGATGGATCATTGTAAAAGCCTTGTTGTGATTTCCTTAAGCTGAGGCTAATCGCATCGTGTGGGTACAGTTGTGCAACCTCTGCAGAGTGTAAAACTATTCGAATAGCCGTGTCCTCGGTCATGGACAACGCTCGGTGATTTCACACGAGGGGTAGAGTCTTTATGAAATCTGGTTGGTTTGAGCTGGGAAGTGAATGGTTAGTTCACTTGTGGTTATATTCAATTCCTTTGATTATTTACTTAATGTCTGTTGTTAAATTTTGCTTTTCAATCTATTTATTGTATTTACTTTAAATTATCGTCGCAAAATTAACCTTTCAGCCATCCATTGTTAAGCCTTGCAAACTATATTGCATTCATTTGTTACAAACGACTTGCTGAGTACCAATGTACTCACGGCTTTATGCCCCTGTTGCTCAGTTGAGGAGGAGTATCACCAGCAGGAGGTTCCAGAAGGAGAGTACTTCGACGTCTTCGCGGATTAGGCTTCGTTCTCCACTCGATAGCCTGTGGGCATGTCGATTGGCTGCTGCGCTTTCTTTTGGATTTTCCGTTGCTAGTTTGTGTTAAGCCCTTCGGGCTAGTCTATTGTAAGCTTGACCATAAGGTCGTACTCTGATGATTATTAATAATATTTGAGTCTTTTCTTAGTGAATCGTGATATGTTCGATATTTCATCTTTGTTTATACTGTGTGCACTAGTGTGATCCTGGACTAGTGCAGAATACACAGGAGAGTCCGGATTTGCATATTCGGGTCTCTACAAAAAATGACCACGCTTCACCAGGGGTCCAATTCCTTGACCTCCGGTCCAGCATAGTTATCCTATTCGTTGTCAAGAACGTGACAGAATTTCTTAGCTTTCTATTATGAGGTGTGCCTGACTACATGACTCATGAGAAATTCAGTCATCAGACATAGCAAAATTTGCATTTCATTTTTAGACATATAATCATGCTTTTGATGTGAATTCCACGTACATGCTTACTAGTAATAAATAAAAGGATGACATGTGGCTAAAATGAGTGGATGTTTCTCTAAAAAAATCATCCTGAATGTATTGCTGTGGAATGAATCTGCTCAGTTTGGTTTGGAAAAGAAAAGTAATCGGTTCAGCCCAGCCCAGCATAAATTTCAAAGCAAAAGGCCCAAAACATGGCCGAGCCGCATCGATCACGTCATGTTGCATTCCAACCCTCCGCTCGGCTGCTGCAATCATGGAGATGCACCCGCTGCCGGGGAGAAGCACAAGAGGGAGGATTCTCCAAAGGCGCAGCGGCCTCCATCTCCGCTGGAGAGGAGGCCGCCAATAGACACTCGATGTGGAGGACGAGAGCCTCTGCTCCTACTTCCATCGCCGCGGCACCGGGTACAGCGCCCGCGCCCTGACGGCACGTGGGATGCCACGTCCGACCATGCCAACAAGCTCCGCAAGGTTGCCACGGAGGCCAAGGAGGAGCCAGTCACCGTCGACGAGAGGTCCGTGGACAAGTGCCTCGTGGGGCTACCGGGGGGATGGGCGACCGAAAGGCTCAAAACCTTCCTCCAAGAGTAGGTAAGCATTGGTTATGTTGGTAATCACAAGGTGGCAAAGCACTCAATTTTCATGTGGCATACACACACATACGTTCATATGAAGTTATCAAACTTTCATTAATACACTATGCTCATACATCCATTACATGAAGGAGTCTGCTCCTTTTATAACCTGACAAACCGACTTACACATAACCGACTCAAAAACGAATTGACGTATACAAATTATCTGAGTATATATTGCAGCAGGAAGGAACTAGAAAGCAAATTAACTATGCTACATCCTGTTGGCAACAACTCAACACTAGTCTAGTGAACACTAGCTTGAGCCTCAACACATCATCAGCTTACAATATCTAGATATTTCAGCTAGCTACTAGAGACTTCATTGCCGACTTGCATGCAGCCAGCACAAAAACAGTTTGCGTTCATATGACATGGAGTCTTTTATGTATTCTAGTGGCGAACTTGTATTTCTCTTTTTGCAACTGACCAAAGAGAATAGCTCATAAGTATGCATTGCTATTTTTAACACTCCCCCTCAATGCATACTTGCTTTTAAAGTTGTCTTGCAAACCATTCCGAGAGCCTCTTGAAATTTTTCGAACTTTGCTTTATTGAGACTTTTTGTAAGAATATCTGCAGCTTGTTCATCTATATTTGTTGGCACCGTCTCGATATCTCCTCCAAGAACTTTTTCTCTTATGTAATGATAGTGTACTTCTATATGTTTTGTCCTCGCATGAAAAACTAGATTCTCTAACAAACGTATAGATGATAAATTATCACATAGAAGTCTGACTTGATAATCTATTGGTTGGTAGAGATCCTTCATCAGTTACTTAAGCCAGGTACTTTCTTGTGCCGCTGTTGCTGCTATCGATATTCTGCTTCAATGCTTGACAATGCCATAGTAGGCTGCCTCTTACTGCACCAAGATACAGCTCCTGATCCAAGATTAAAGAAATATCCGGTTGCTGATCGACGTGTGTCGCAGTCTCCGGCATAGTCAGCGTCACAGTATCTAGTCACTTGACATCCTTTTGTTTTATTGTATAAAATGCCATAATTAATGGTGCCTTTGACATACCTAAGAATGTGTCCAATAGCACTGAGGTGAGGCTTCTTTGGTTTGGTCATATATCGACTGACTATTCCAACAACATAGGAAATATCTGGTCGACTAAGTGTGAGATAGATAAGACTCCCAACCAGCTGCCGATACATGGTCACATCCTCTAGATCTTTTCCTTCCTCTTGTAGCTTTGTATTAGGATCCATAGGAGTAGAAATAGGCTTGTAATCAAGCATCCCATACCTTTGAAGAAGGTCTCTTGCATATTTTTGTTGGCCTAAAAATAACCCTTCATTTGTATGATCCACCTCAAGTCCAAGAAAGTGCTTCGACTCTCCAAGCTCTTTCATTTGAAATCTAACCGAGAGATTTTTCTTTTGTCCTTTGTATCTCCTCGTGATTATCTCCTGTGATGATTAAATCATCAACGTAGACTAGAACTATTGCTACTCTACCTTCTTTGGCCTTCATAAACAAACTAGAATCTGATGGAGCAACTTTAAATCCACTTTGTATAAGAAACTCACCAATTTTCCCGTACTAAGCCCTTGGAGCCTGCTTCAAGCCATAGAGTGCCTTCTTCAATTTGTAGACATACTCTGGTTAAGTTTTACTCTCAAAACCTTTTGGTTGTTCCATATAAATATCCTTGTTAAGCTCTTCATGTAGGAAGGCGTTCTTGACATCCATCTGTCACAACTTCCAAGACTTGCTAGCAGCCAAAGCAAGTAAGACTCGAACAGTTGTGATCTTCGCAACTGGATTCCAAAAATTTGTGCATCGTTCCCTACAAGACAAGAACCTTTATTTCAAAATTCAAAAAAATTCATAGTCCAGCCCATATTGTTGAGAGAATCCCCAAGCAACAAGTCGAGCTTTATATCTTTCTATTGATTTTTCTGGACGAGTCTTGATTTTATAGACCTATTTACAGGATATTGGCTTCACATCCTTTGGTATTGGCACTAAGTCCCATGTTTGATTTTCTTTTAGTGCCTTAACCTCTTCCTCCATAGCCTTTCACCACTCAGGGCATTGTGCTGCTTCTTCATAAAAAGATGGCTCAATTGGTATAGCTTCATCAATAAGAGCAGCATTAGCATACCTAGGATTGGGATTCCGTTTTCTTGTAGATCTTTGCAGTTTGTGTACAGGATTTTCAACTTTCACTTGATTTGGATGATGTTCCTCGAGTATAGGCTGATGTTCGCCAGTCTTCCATGGACTCTTGGCCTTATTGGGTGAGCTCCCTTCAACTTTACTTGGAGCTGTTGTTTGCTCCTCAACTTTTGGCTTATCTTCTTCTATAATCTCATCCAAATGTTGGAGTTTAGAAATCTCGATCTTCTTGGGAGTCCACCATGATGAGGCTTCGTCAAACACAACATTTCTTGAAGTGTGACACTTGCCTGTGATCGGATCATAACACCTCTAACCTTTTCGGGCATCATTATAGCAAACGAAGATGCACCGAATCGCCTTCTTATCAAACTTGCTCCTCAAGTGATCTGGCATAAAAACATAACATACACAACCAAATACTTTAAAGTGACTAACAACTAGCTTTATCTTCCACAACTTCTCATATGGTGATTTGAATCCCAGCCTTACTTGTGGTAGCCTATTAATCACATAGACTGCAGTCCTCATACACTCGGCCTAGAATCTTCCTGGTACATTCTTAGCATGTAGCATACCCCGACAAGTTTCTGCAAGGTGACGATTCTTGCACTCCGCTACTCCATTTTGTTGTGGAGTATTGGGGCAAGTTAATTGTCTTTTTATCTAATGCTCCTTGAGATAGATAGTGAACTCATTGGATAAATATTCTCTCCTATTGTCAGTACGTAAGCATTGAATCTTTTTGTCAAGTTCACTCTCTATTTTCTTCTTAAACTCCTTGAACTTCGTAAAAGTTTCATATTTCTCTTTCATAAAGTAAACCCAAACATACCTTGAGAAGTCATCGATAAACGTCACCATGTACCTCATGCCTTCAAGTGATATTTGCTTAACTGGGCCAAACACATCTGAGGGTATGAGCTCCAAAGGTATTTTGGACCGATATTCTGACTCCTTGTATGGCAATTGGTGAGCTTTGCCATACTGACAACCAGCACAGACTACGTTTGTTCGGATGTCCAAACGAGGAAGTCCTCTCAACACTTGCTTCTCCATCATTCCCTTCAACTTGATATAGCTAACATGTCTAAGTTGTGCATGCCAGAGATCAGATGTTTCATTCTTTCGAATCTTGTCCACATATGCTGACTCGGTAGAGAGCACATAAACAAACTGTTTTTTTCCTTCTATGATAGGTGTGCCAATCACCTTTACTTTTCTAAAAACAGCAATTTCTTCAGGACCGAAGAGTACATAGTTCCCTTCTGCAGTCAATTGAGGTACTGATAACAGATTCTTTTTCAAGCTTGGGATATGATAGACTTTCTCAAGACGGAGTTGTTGAGGACCGTACCTTGGAACAACCGTGTTCCCGATATGAGAGATAGGTAGCTTGGAGTTATTGGTTGTCAGCACCACTCTCCTTCCCTCATACTCAGTCATATTTTGTAGCTTCTTGTCATCACTAGTCATATGGTTGGAGCAACTAGAATCGACAATCCAATCTTCCTTATAATTTATCTCTGGATCTGTTGTTGCTACAAAAGCTGGTGCTTCTATGTCCTCTTCAAGCTCCTCTTCTTCAACTTCTTGAGAAAATCCAACTTCAGCGTCCCACTCTTCTTCACTTACAGATGCTTCTAAAGTGATCTCCTCCTCCTCCTTTGTAGTGACCAAGTTCCCTTCGAATCGTCTTCTCGGGTATCGACAATCTCGAGCAAAGTGACCCTTCTTACCACAATTGAAGCATCCGCCATATTGTTTCCTCTCATTCTTCTCTTGTTGTTGATCTTGTCTTCCTCGTTGAGCTCCTCCTGAATAGTTGCTTCTCTCTCTTGAATGCTGCTTGCCACCTTCTATCCACCTTGTTTTGGGCCTCCATGATCTCTGAGGTGGACCCTTCATCTTGTTAGTGAAGAGTGCCTCGTCTTCTTCCTTTACAGTAATACTTCCCATCTGCTTGGCTAACTCTTCTTGATTAGCCAATAAATTCTCCAACTCTACCAATGATGGCTGTGACGGCTATCCTCTTACTGTGGCCATAAACCCATTATACTCGGGTCTTAGGCCATGGATGATGATCCTCTTCATCCTTGCCTCACTAATTTTCTTCTCAGGCTCAAGCTGAGATATCTCACGACAAATATTTTTCACCTTTGTAAAATACTGATTAACACTTAGAGTACCTTGTGAGATACCTGCTAGCTCATTTTCAAGTAGCTGAAGACGAGCCTCATTCTTCTTTGAGAATGATTTTGCCAAAGTCTCCCAAGCCGACTGTGGTGTCTTTTCATCACGTATGTGCTCCAATAAATCCTCCTCAATTGTTGTCTTGAGCACAAACAAAGCCTTGCCGGCTTTGATGCACCACTTCTGCGAGGCTTCGACATTCTCCTTTGGTGGAGAAGCTGTTTCGGTGCTCGCAACGACTTCCCATAGATCCTGACCTTGTAGGTAGGACTCCATGCAGGTCTTCTAATAGCCATAGTTGTGACTATTGAGCTTCTTGATCCCACTGCTTGCGCTAACAAGATCCGCCATGGTGACTGACGCTCGGCGTCAAGTAAGCCTCGGTCCCAGACCAACGAACTTCGCAGTCCCAGACTGTACACCAGCAGAATCTCCTCTTAGCGCCTCAAAGACTCCTCTTGATCCTGACGGTCCTGGACCGCCTGCTCTGATACCAATTGTTGGTAATCACAAGGTGGCAAAACACTCAATTTTCATGTGGCATACACACACATACACTCGTATGATGCTATCAAACTTTCATTAGTACACTATGCTCATACATCCATTACATGAAGGAGTCTACTCCTTTTATAACCTAAAAAACTGACTTACACATAACTGACTCAAAAATGAACCGACATATACAAATTATCTGAGTACCTATTGCAGCAGGAAGGAACTAGAAAGCAAATTAACTACGCTACATCCTGTTGGCAACAACTCAACACTAGTCTAGTGAAAACTAGCTTGAGCCTCAACACATCACCAGCTTACAATATCTAGATATTTCAGCTAGCTACTAGAGATTTCATTGCCGACTTGAATGTAGCCAGCACAAAAATAGTTTGCGTTCATATTACATGGAGTCTTTTTACGTATTCTAGCGGCAAACTGGTATTTCTCTTTTTGCAACTGACCAAAGAGAATAGTTCATAAGTATGCATTGCTATTTTTAACAGCTTACTTCTGCTGCTCCCACTTTAGTAAACCCCCCAAGGGTCTCTTAGTACTCCATTCTGCAGTTATCTGGCAAGTGCTAGTTCTTGGATGTGCCGTTCTATTCTGATATCTCCTACTTTGTTGAATGAATTAGCTTGAGCTCTAGAAGCTGTTGATTAATACATTGAAGTCCCCCAGAAATGATTTCTGGTAGTGGCACTTGAGTTGGCATGGTCCAGTAGTCTTTTAGTAGGAAGCCAGAATCGAACTTTTAATGTGTTAAGAGTGAGCAAGTAATTGAATTTCAGTGAAAAGACTCAAAGAGCATCTCACACTACTACAGAAAGCCTAATACTAGATGGCCAATCACAGACAGTTTGACAAAATCGTCTGTGACCAACACTAACACAGACGGTTTTAATTTGGACACCGTCTGTGTTGGCGGCGTCGGAGAAAAGGAGTATCACAGATGGTTCTTACCGATGAACTGTCTGTGATACTGAAGTATCACAGACGGTCTGTATTAAAAACCGTCTGTGATAATTCACAGACGGTTTTTCATTAAAAACCATCTGTGATAATGCTCACTAGGCATTTATTGTGCTGCTCAGACCGCACCTGTCTTCATTTCGATCCAGATCTAGCTGGTGCTTTACTCTTTCGCTCAGGAGGCAAGCAGGCGATTTCAAGCCAATTAATTTGGTGGGAGGAGGCAGATATTGAGCTTTGAAGATTCATACTTTCCTGGTTGCTCTAGATATGGTTAGTAATGAATTTTATTTTTTCTTTGCATGCATTACAATTTAGATCTAAGTAATTGGTGAGTGTTATTAATTGAAGATGGTTTGCAAAATTGTTGGTTATGTAATAGCTGTTGTGTTTGTAATATGAATTGAGCTAGCAAATTAAGCCTCAATATAATACATGTGGCTGGTATATATGTAGTAATAATTAGTTAATTTAATTTTTAATACTAAGTTGTTATATATGTACGTAACGTAGGACCGAAGCTGGATGTATGCCGCGAGCCATGTGAGTGAAGAGTACATAAATGGCGTGTCTGCTTTTACAAGAGTTGCCGAGTTGGATATGTTGAATAAGGGGGTGGAATATATGTACTGTCCATGCACTGACTGCGAAAATTTAAAGATGTTTAAGAATCGAGGGCAAATTAAAACGCACTTGATTCGGAGGGGTTTCAAAAAGGATTATACGTGTTGGACCAGTCATGGCGAAGTGAATGATCAAATGCTGCCGGATGACATCGCCGGTGAAGTGAATGATATGCTGCCGGATGACATCGCCGGTGAAGTGAATGACGTGCCGCTGGCTGATGTCGATTGTGGTTCGGATTCGGATAGGTTGCATGATGATAATCTGGATTAGATGCTTCGCGATGTAGAAGAGAACTATGATGAGATATAATTTGTTACTTTTGTGTGTATATGTATAGACACATGCTGACTAGAGCTAGCGAAACCAAATCATCGTCGGTTGGTTTCTTGGACCCACACTTGGTCGCCAGGAGTACCATCGACCAGGAGTCATCTGTCGTCGAGAGGTACATTGCAGTAGCACTGCTGCAATACCGCAATAAGGAATATGTACTTATGCTCTTCCATCAGAACTATCATTGGATTTTAATAGTAATTGTACCAAAATGGAACAAGGTATATTACCTTGATTCCCTAAGTAAGAATAAAATGGACTTCACAGTTGTCAGCCAAGTACTCGATAGGTAAGCACATTTTCTCCATACATACCTATATTGTACTTTTTCTTTCCTTCTGAATGACTAAGGTTAACTTTTTCGAATCACGTAGGGCGTTCGCGACGTACATTGCAATGGGAGGTGTCTCGAAGCAAGGGGCCAAAGGCCTGAGATATGCTCGAGATTTTAAGGTATTCGCTATTACACATTAATCAATCCTATGCAACAGTTGGTAGTAATGCCTCTTGAATTAACACATTGCATTTTTTGCAGTGCCACCAACAGTCGCTGGGCAACACATGTGGATTCTACGTTTGCCACCATATGGAACTACTCCTCGAGGATCACCAATTCCAAGGTTTGTCAATCTTCCCATAATTACTTCATACTTATCACGTTATATATATACGCACATTGATATTCCTATCGACAGGTTGCGTTCATCCCGTCAACCGCATTGAAACAGCCCGACCTTTCACACATTCGATGAGAGATGGCGTACTTTCTGGTGGCTAACATCATAAACCCAGCTGGAAAGTTCCACTGCGCACCATGATTTTTTATTGCTCTTATCGCTCCGGAATCGAGGTCTCGCGAAAGGAACAGTGCATACTCAACGAACTTTGTCAGGCTGCACAAGCAATACTCGAATGGCAATCATGCACCATCCAAGTATTGCTTGTGCAGCCTGACAAAATTTGTTGAGTATGACTCTGTTCCTTTCGCGAGACCTCGATTCCGGAGTGATAGAGCAATAAAAAATGCAATGTTACCATCTAAGTGGAAATGCAATGTACATATTTTGTAATTGTATATTTGTTAATGGATATGTTATTTCATTTCAATTAATTGATTTGCGAAATTGATGTTTTATGTTTGTCAAATGGATGTTTTATGTTCGTCAAATGAAGTGCGATGTGAATTGGATGTTGTATGTTTGTATTTGAATTGGATGTTGTATGTTTGTCAAAAATTGTATGTATATCTGCTTGTTTCAGAGGGCATGGCTAGCATTTTCTGAGGTTAGCCAATAAACAGGAATAGATTTAGGGGTAGAAAGGAATATCACAGACGGTTTTTAACTGAAAACCGTCTGTGATAGGTGACATATCACAAACGGTTTTCAGCTAAAAACCTTCTGTGATAGGTGATATATCACAGACGGTTTTATATTTAAAAACCGTCTGTGATAACTAGATATCACAGATGGTTTTTAGTTAAAAACCGTTTGTGATTACACAGACGATTTTCGAACCGTCTGTGATAACCTCGTATTATCACTGACCCATAAATTCAGACGGTTCATAAAACCGTCTGTGATGATGTTTTGGAACCGTCTGTGATGACCTTTTCTGTAGTAGTGTCAGTAGCTATTGAGGCATACAACGAAGTGGCTCAACTACGACGGATTTTGATCTTTTTGCTTGACATGGCATGGATATCACCCAACATGACCTGATACTCTTTAATAAATTCTTGTATCCTGAAATTAGAGTACCAGCATACATGATTCGAGCATGTCAAGTGGAATATCATGTAATTTTTTAGGTACATGAGGTTAGATTAGGTTGTATAGATTTTGCAACATATGAAATCGTATGAATTTTATCTTGCCGTTTGTTTGTGAGTATGATGGCATGTTGATTAAATATTGTATGAATGATGTCATGATTACATGTTGCTCATCTTGTCATGCTGTGCCATTTAGATCAATAGAAAACTGACTACTATGCACTATATGCTGAGCAAGTTAACCACATCTACCAGTCAGCAACTGAAAACTTTGATAGCTGAATTGCATTGAATATGTCCAATTAGGATGTTCATCGAGAGATTAACACATGACAATATGACACAGTGACGTAAACTGTTTGAGCTGCATCTTTTTGAGAACTCAAAATAATACTGGAGCCAATGATCTTTTCAGGGGTACCCTTAACACGAATCCTTACTGTGGAAATCAACCCTTTAATTTCTTGTATAACATCAGCTGCCACCCCTGAGTTACCATTTCTATGTAAGATTTGACTGAAAGCAGTCAGTTAGGTGATTTCATGAACCAATTTATCAAGGTTATTAAGGTGGTAAGGCAAGACGAGGCGGCCCACCCCCTCACACCTTTTAAGCGATAAGGCGCGAGGCGAGGCGACACCTTACACATCCTAAGGCGCTAAGGGGCAGCAAATAAAATGAGCATTTTAGAAGCACATATGTACCTTGTTGTTGTCAATTCTTGAGCCCATGCTGCACCCATCCCCTCGTTCCAATTACTCTTCTCCCATGTAGTATCCGTCCCTCTTGTCCTCTTGCAAGTTTCAACATATAGATTGTTACAAATGTAATAGATATAAATTGTATTCTAATTAATTGAGTAAATACGGATTGAGTGATACACCTTGTTGACAATCTCTCCTCTCTTCTCTTCCATTTTCCCATGCAACAAGCCACACGAATAATGAGCAACATAAGTTCACAATAACAATTAAATGAATCCGAGATTAAATATGAGTGACATAACAAATTAGCAAGCACGACATAACCAACATAAGTCCACTTAAAAAACATAAGTGATAAGTCCACAAGCTTAGAGTAATCTCATGGAATAATAGTAGTCCACAATACAAAAGTAGCATAGTTCATAATCCAACTTTCTTATCTCTCAATATCCATCGTCAAACTCATTGGGATTGCTAGTACAATCCATGTTTTGTCCACCATCTTTGGTAGCATTGGGAGTTTCGTCACAATCGCTCACATCTGCATCATTATGTGGATCTTCTTCCTCATCTTTTTCATTGCCCGAATTTGAGTGTTGCTCTTGCTCACTAAGTCATCTTCTTCAACCATTATTGTTGTAGATCTTACATGCTTTTGGTAGGTCATAGTCTCACTATGATTATGCCTATTAGCTTGCCTTGGAAGATTGCGACATTGAAGCGAGCATGATGCGCCAATGACTTCATCAACATCATCCCATGTAAGGTCATTGAAGTGGTACAGCCAATTAGTCAGCTTATTCATTGTCCCAATCAAACTCCTCAATAACCAAAAGGTCATAGTTTGTGACTGCTTTCTCCCGCTTCATTTGAAACCTAGTTTTTATCTTCCGGTTGTAGGCAACAAAGGCCAAATCATTTAATCTCTTGTGTAGTAACCAGTTCCTTTTCTTTGTATGGAGCTACAAAAGCACAAATGGCAAGCAAAGCAAATGAAATGAATAAATAACTTGCTGAAATTAATGAGCACATGTAAGCTACAAATTGAATCGATGAAAATAAGCACAAAGAAGCTACAACTTGACTCACAAATTCAAAGGTACTCCAATTTCACTCACAACCGGATGATGAAGCACAAAAACTAACAACACGCTTAGCAAACCTTTGTAGTTCAATGGCTCGACCACCATATGAGCGCCACCAATCAACTAGAATGGCAAATACATGCATATATCAGGAATCAGGAATGAAATAAACATGCTAAAGACGAACTTAACTTGCATAAATTAACAACACTTACTAGGGCTCCTTGACTCTAAGCTTTGGATTGCCATTTTGTTTGAAAAGACATCTCCTCGTTGGTCTTCATAATTCATGATTTGTTCATTAATCTTGTTCCGAATATTCTCATCTTAGACCATTCTTGCAAGCATATCATTGAAGCAACCCCTTAGCTCCCCAACATATTTATCATCTCCACTCTTTTGGATGACAGAGAATAAAAGAAGTATTAGATGACAATTAACTTGGCAGCACGAGGTGTGCAGGGTTTTTATGGGTTAGGGTTGAGAGGTCTCAGAGAAGTATCCACCAAGTATTAGGAATTATTTTCTTTTTGAAAAACATGAAATTCACCAATACAGACAGGACACGTATCGGGCCGTATTGGGACTGTATCCGTATTCAATACCGATATGTCGATTTTCAGAAGTATCTGTGTAACGTAGGTATAGTGTACAACCGCAGTTGAGCCCTCTGTTAACCTATGAAGAGTTTTGAATATGTTTCATGTTAGGCTGTTAGAGAATTGAGTAATTGCTTTGAAGAATATTTCTCAAAGTTCATTGCTAAATGTGCTAGGTCGTTGGAATTGAAATGAATGAATCATCAGTTTCGGATGCTCAGAGCAACGCTCTTATTAACCGTGTAAAAAACTGCCGCTTTGTCTGTGCGAAGGTCAGAATTATGTTCCCTTCAGGAGGTTTCTATTACTCTATTGTCATTGTAACCAACGTGATGTCGTCTTGTTCAGTTCCTCTGTCTCCCTATTCTTTATACTTATCACAAATAATCTCATCTGAATTACCATCCTGGGGGTAAGCAGGCCGAAGATGTGATGGGGTCTCTTCTCACAGAATATCTTGGTTCACCACAGCAAGACATTGCAGTTTCTGAAAGTAACTCAGAAGTCAGTGCTACAGACAAAAATGAGGAAAGTAACTCAGAACATCGTTGCTATTGTAGACCGTCCACGTGTTGGGCTTCACCCTACTTAAGTAAATTTCAATATTTTAGTTTCTTATCATAAATATTTTTTCTGTTTTGTTCCAAAATACTTTTGTTCAAAACATGCCCACAAAATGCGACGCAACTCGGTTAAACTTTGGTTTTTGACTTGTATCATTATTAGAACTTGACTGATAACTGATAATTGACCCATCAGGGCTCTTGAATCACCAGTAGGTCACTGGTCGAGCAGTGGTCTTTTATAATAATAATAATAGGAAAAATATATATTCAACTTTAATACATAAATTATCATGCCTTGAAGCTGTTCCTGCATTATGATCTCAAGTACGAACCATGTCATTTGTCAAACATCTTCACATTAATAACTAGGACCCTTTTTTTTTGCGAGGGAACTAGGACAATATTAGTTGACTGAAGCACCATGCACAGTTGATGATTGATTGATTGTACTTATACTATGTTTCTTTTTGTTCCGTGTGACATCCTGATTGTACTTATACTATGATGCCGTATTCGGCGGCTAGTGTAAGTACTATTGTACTAAGTAGTCCATATTCCATGCTTTGTAGTTTGTACTATACTGGTGAATAGGAACAATATGGTGTGTTATTCATAGCAAATATTCAGGTCTTAATCTCAGTCAAATATACAGTAGACTCCATGGCTTCTCTTGAAGCTAAAATATTAGAAGTAGAAAGAGAAACATGTGGGTGCTTGTTTGGTGCTGCCCAATTGCAATGTAATTAATTAACCAGTACTGGAATCAAGTGATTCTGTTCTATAAAAGATCAGTGACAGCTTCCAGAGTTTCAGCAGATAATAGGATAATGTGCTTGTACGTTACTGCTCTGAAATCGACTGCTTGTTTAGATTTACCAGGTATATATCCTGCAATCCAGATAGTCTGGGCGCCAATGCGATTGAGCTCTGCACCCCATCATCTGAGAAACAGGAAAAGAACAAAGGCAACCGAGGATGGCGAACCATGAGCCGCGCTGGTCTTGCGAGGCAGCTTGCCTAGTGTTTGCCCCAACTGTGGCAATCTTGTCTTGAGAAAACTCCAGCTCCTGCTCATTGGCTAGATCAGGCAAAGCAGGGCCTACATATGAATATTGTAATGCATGAGGTGTGTATCTCTGGTGCCCACAAGAAAGCAATGGCAACCTCATCCCAGATTATTCGAAAGACAAGAAAATGGTGTGGCATAAAAGCAGAGGTGTAGTAGGTCCGGCATCATATCATATCTGCTGTAGTTGAGAGGGATTCTTGCCTTTATTGGTGGCAAGTAGGAACATGCATGTACTCATGGATGAACAAACATTAAGGGCACAATTCCCTTGACTGCAGGAATAGTCTGTTCCTATATAGTAAAAAATTTGATGCATGTTTGCATCTAAAAATATATTATCGACTTAAGTTTCATTGAGTTATTGTCATGGAACATTAATATCTACAAACTTTGTTAACACAGTAATGAAGCTTAACAGGGCAAATAATTGTTGAAATGTCGTATTTATAGCTTATAGAATCAATCGATGCATATAAAAAGTTATTGTCAAAGGCTGGACATTGAGTTGTAGAATCAAAGGCTGGACCAGAGCTGAGCGTGTCAACTAGTTTTAGGCGGGGACCTAGGTCTGCAAAGACATTTCCATCTCTTTGCTTCCAGGATTTCTATAATCCAATGGTTTACGTGTGTTACACCCCACGCCTCTTTGGTGAAAAGGGCACTGTTCTTGGCTTAAGAAAAGGAAGACTTTCTACACGTGGCAGTTGAATTGAACATCTGTCCCCTTGAGGGGGCCCCGCTCGATTGGGTTGCAAAGCTGTGGCTTATGGCTGAAATTGCACTGTAGCGGCTGAAATTTTACTGTAGCTAAAGGTGGCTTATTTATCGTAATTAAATTTAAAAAATGTAAAAATAGAAGAAAAAATATGCTAGCTCATCACGGACAACACAAACGAATACGAGAAAAAAGAACCGGCAAAAAAGCTCAAAAAAAAAAAGGAAAGTTCAGAAAAAGACGAAATTTATAAATAGTGAAAAATAAGCCAAAAACTAGAAGCTGAAGCCGAAACAAGCGGTCTGGAAAATGCTTAATACTAGATTAAACTGTAGGCGAACTCACTTTTACATTGCATCTTGACAAAACATATATTCGTGTTCCAGCGTTTATACCTACCAACCGGCATGGCATGGCAAGTCAAATGCGTGCGTGCAGATGTGTGTTTTCTACTATTACTCGTCTAGAAAAAGGCCTCAACCTGTTGAATTTGTAGCGGCAGAGGACGCCTTCTTTCCTTTATGTTGTTATCTTTCCTTTATGTTGTTATCATCATCATCATCCTTCTTTTGTAACAGTTCAAATTTAAAACTCGCATGTTTTTTACGAGTTTCAAAAATTTTAGGTGCATATTTAAAATTTCCTGTAATGCCTTGCTTGAGGGGTCTAAGACTTTTAAAACAATTTCTTTGGCTCAAAAATCAAATATGAAGATTTCTAAAAGCTATTTGTGTGCTAATCACCCGAGCCGGCCATGCGGCGTTCTGTCCTCTCTTCCCCGCCGCGGCCCAGCCAGAACCGTATCGAGAAACACGCCATAATGGAGATAACGGTAGAGTAGTATCATCCGTATATTATAGCCAGGGGAGTTCCCGGCCGCTCGCCCGTGCCACGTCAGCTTTTATGCAAAAAAAACCCCTGTATTTTCCGAAATTATGTAAAGGTCATCGGTTCTCGCAAAGAGGTCCCTGTCAGGTTTTTTTCGAAAACCCCCTCCACCGAAATTGCATATCCTTTATAGGATAGCACCCCGCGGTTTTCTAAAATTACGTATAGGCCCTTGTTTAGTTACATATAGGTACATGTCCTTGGTTTTTTGCGAAAAAGGCCTTCGATTTTCTCGAAATTACGCACTTGTTCTCGATTTTTTAAGAAAGCTTCATCGCGAATTGCTGTCTCTTTTACTTTGGTTCATACGGTAGCTAGCATGGTGTGACGCCGTGCTTATGTTTCTAGTAGTTTGGAGACTAGAACAGTGTCGAGAAACTTGGTCTATCTAAAACTTGTGATAGCTGTATCAATTTGAAGAATAACTTAAAGAAGATAGATCATAAGATTGCTGAAATACATGCTGCATTGATTGAACCTATTGCTTTTTTGTGCCAACTATCCTAAATTAACTGTTGAACTAGAATCCATATCTAAGCAATTTCAGGATATGTGTGATCATAATAAGAAAATGGCTCAATATGCATCTAAGGCTCATGTTAGCTCACCATGCAATAATTTATGAAAAATTAAAATCTGAATTGATTTCTTTAGATGAAAAATGTGTGAAACTAACTAAGGACCTACTATAGAAGCCATAATCTGCTTACTTATTCTGTGCTAAAGTAGAGGAAAAAATGGAGAATATGCAAGAGACTTTTAGGAAGGGATACGAGGCACAGATGGCTAGACTTATGACTGTCCCGTGTGTGTCTTACGAAGCCCTTAAGGTTGAGGCGGTCGTGCATAAGGAGATATATGTATATGCTATTCGATCTTCTCCTTCTGGTTCTTCATCTACTTCTTCCCCATGTTCTTCCTGTGCTTCCCTCTTTCGAGAGTGTGAGTACCTCATGAACACTCTTGAAAAATTTGTCAAAGGTAAGAAAAAGCTCAATTTTATCCTAGGCAAATTCAAGATTTACAATTTCAATCAAAGTCTCGAATATGATTTTCTAAAGGATGTGAAGAAACATCCACCTACAGTTGTTAGAGCTATAGTCGGAGGCGTGATCGAGGTTGCGCCCGAGTCTAAGAAGACAGTGTTTGAGTCCACAACCTTTGTCAAGGGGATTTCTACTAGTAAGGCTATGCCTCCTGCTACTTTGACCTCTCAGAAGACGAAGTATCATTGCATCTTTTGTCAGAATGATGGACACTTGATTGAGTTCTGCTTCAGGCATGCCAAGGTCATAAATCATGACCGTGTTTGCACTCTTAGGGGTATTCAAGGTCAGCACCAGACTCAAAAGTGCTCCTAAGACCGACACGAGGTCTAGAGCTATAGGTAGCTCTTCCGACTTTCTTGGTTTTAGGCAGCGTCAAGGACTTGGTTTTCAGGTTTCTTCTGATTTTGGTCCTCGGGTTGCTTCTGGTCAGGGTTTCCACTATCCTGAGGATAGACCTCATTTTTCCCGTTGAAGTAGCTATCCGTGGCATGATCAGTATACTGTTTTTGGTCAGACCAGCTCTTCAATAGCGGTTAGACCTAGCAGAGGTTTGAGGTCTACTTTTAGACTAATTGATTCTGTGAGAGGTAAGTTGCGTAGTGTTGTTAGATGTCAGTCTTTTGGTTCTTTGATTGGATCTTCTGCTCATTGTGTGGCTCATGCAGTACTGGATTTGTAGATCTGCACTTATTTCTTGCTAATATTATCGAGTCTTCTGGTGATTCTCTCTAGTGCTTAGATGCTTCTGAGTTCTATGATCTTTTCTTTTGGCAGAGGAGACTTTGTCACATTGGATTTGATCACTTGACCTGAGTTAGCGGCCATGATCTCATTTGTTGTCTGCCTAAGCTCAAGATGGTCAAAGACTTAGTTTGTGCTCCTTACCGGTATGGCAAGATGGTTGGTGATTCTCATCCTCCAGTCACTGTGACTATGACCGACGCATTAGGACAGCTTCTTCATATGGATACTGTTGGTCTAGCTAGAGTGCAGTCAATAGGTGAAAAGTGATACGTTCTTGTTGTGGTTGATGACTTCTCGAGGTTCTCTTGAGTGTTTTTCTTAGCTTCAATGGAGGTGACTTTTAGTCATTTTCGGAATCTGTTCAGTAGATTGTGTGTTAAGCTTCTTGGTGCCTTACACGCAATTCGTAGTGACAATGACATGGAGTTCAAGAGCTTCTATTTTGAGAGGTTCTGTGATGAGACAGATGTAGAGCATTAGTTTTCTTCTCCATACGTTCCACAACAAAATGATGTTGTGGATAGGAAAAACCGTATCTTGATTGAAATGGCCAGGACAATGCTAGATGAGTATGGTACACCTAGAAAGTTTTGAGCTGTAACATTCCATTTTTGGAAAGCTTTTGTGCTAATGCAAATATTTCAAAATCTAATTTCAATTTCAAAGAATTTAAACCTAATGGTCAGTTTGCAACTCAAAAAATTGGTTGGGAATGTTTTTTTTACTGATTTTTCTTGGGATTTTAAAGTCTCGGTTCGCTAGTTTTTGTGACGGCTTTTTATTCTAATATTTATAACTCTATACTATTAAAGTGAAAGATTTATAAATATTGATTTTTTTTAAGATACTATTTATACTCTCTGTCACCATCCTCCGTCCTACAGACAGAAATCGAGCGGTAGTAATGCAAAGATTGGAAGCGGTCGCTGTCCCTCCCACGCCACTAGGAAGCAGAGGAGATCGACGAATCTGAGCTCTCTTTTTCCTTTCGATGCCAGTGTCTCCGCCTCCCCCTGCTGTCTTCTCCACTCTCCGCCGCACCCACCTGACCACCTCCCTCCCCTATTTATGGCTCCACCACCTCTAATCATCGCCCACTACGCCAAACAAAAACGGCTCCCGTACCGCTACTAGCCGCCGAGGATGGCCTTCCATTTCCACTCCAGCTAGTTTGGCCACCATCCAACCAAGACGACCACGAACAAGGGGAGTGTGTTCTTGAGTGACTCAGGGATCCATCCAAGAACTGTGAGCCTGCAAGCCATGGCTTCTCCTCGAAAGGAGCAGGTGGTGTTCGTCTCTGCTAGCTCCTCTTGCCAGAGCTAATTTCTTCTGATTTCATCGTGCACTCTCCCTCTGCATGTTTGCTTGCCATGGGAGGGGTTGATCAATGATCAGTAAAGTCAGAGCCAGAGCATGAGCTTATTAATTCCTTGTTTCTTCAATAGCCATGTGGTCTCTGTGTTGGGCACTAATTAGTACTAGTTAATACATGCGTGTGGCTTCTTGGTTCTTGGTTCTAGTCTCAGTGGTTACTTTTGTCAGTCAGTCAGATGACACAGTCATCCAGTACTAACCACTCCCACTGTTGTCAATCGTCATTCTCCGTATCAAACTGGAGACTGTTGGATTGGATCTAATTACTTTCGAATCCTCTGTTGGGATTCGTCTTCCGCATGCTTGACAGATTGAAAGATGATTTGTGGAAAGAAATCTTCAGGCCAAGCAAGCTACAGGCCGCGGCATAACCTTGGCATCACTGAATTTTCTTTAGCTCGATTTGTCCCCTTGATGCATGCATGCTACAATTATGGTTGCTCGTAATACGAATAACACAGATGATGCTACACACTTTGAGATTATTTGGCTTAATCGTTTTTGGGATTCTTTCTTCCCTCTTGCTGAATGCAAAGCTCTGTTCATGACAGTTGCATACATCATTTCGTTCCACACTTCTGATTACCAACCGTATGTTTTAACTCTGAATGCACCTCTGCACGTCCAATAATGATTGAAGCCTTTGCTGCATCTTCTTGCTCTTTTGCAGGAGAGTAGTACTACAACTATTTCAACGCAAGACCCTGAATTTGATCAGGGAGAGCGGCGGCATCTCTCAATCGACTTCCCAGCAGGAAGCATGCCTGATCATCTCCTGACACCGACGCCAACAGGAGCAGATAGCACATCAACACCCGGTTCGAACACCAATAGAGGACCAAACCTTCCCATGGCACCTGGTTCTTCTTCCAGCAGAAGCAGTGCTCCCCCGAAGCCTCAACGCTCGTCGTCATTTATGTTGAGGCAGACAGTCAGGAGCCTCTTGCCGGGAGGAAGCTTCAAGCAATCAGTTAAAGGATATGAGACATCGTTCTCCAGGTTTTTCAACACAAAACTTGCGAGGACGTCATCGCTTCCATCTGACGATGTTTCAGGGGTGGATGCCCTGTCACACGAAGTCGATAAAGCTTCAAGTAGTCGCGCTACTGTGAGTGTTATGCTGCTTTTAAGTTTCTGATCAAGAGCTAATCTCGCATCGCTCGTTGACATTATCTGACTTCCATCGGTGGCAGGATAAAACAGGTCGAATGCACCGCTCGCAGTCCCTCCCCATGAACATGAAGAAATCCAACGTGAAAAGCTTCAAGAGAATGAACTCGCTCGGTGGTGTGTACCGCGTCGTTCCTTCCACACCACGAGTCCCAGCGACAAGCAATCATATCATTCCAGACGTAGTCCCTACAGAATCAGGTGGGTACTGTCCAACATCTTATATAATTTCAGTACTTTGTGTTCTGCTATTACTGAATAATTACCGATATAGTTTCTGGTTTGCATTCAGCATGGTGCTATATAATCAGTGTATCATCTGGCTCCTTCGTTCAGGGATTGGTGAGGACATACCGGAGGAAGAGGCTGTGTGCCGGATCTGCATGGTTGAGCTGTCCGAAGGGAGCAACACTCTGAAGCTGGAGTGCTGCTGCAAGGGTGAGCTTGCTCTAGCCCACAAGGATTGTGCCTTGAAGTGGTTCAGCATGAAGGGCACCAGGACTTGCGAGGTTTGCAAGGAGGAGGTTCAGAACCTTCCGGTCACCCTCGTACGTGTTCAGAGCATGCAGGGTGAGACGAGCCGTGTCGGCAACGGTGCTAACAGATCAAGGTACGACAGGTACAGGTAAGTTATTAACAGTTCCTGCTGTTACTTGCATCGTTTGTGTTCCTTATGCGGAATTAACACCTGTGCCACCATTGGAGAGGGACGTAGTAATAGTGTATGAATAGCTGACTTCCTACTCTGAGAAGACCATTATCTCTACTAATATAAAAGTGGAGTTTGTCCGTTCACCATCGCCCCCTTCCTTTTCCCTGCCGCATCACACTCCTACATCTTCTCTTGACATACACTAACATGTGGACCTATGTCATTAGCCGGCTTCCTTCCCGAGCTTCTCGTAGCCTCACACCCCAATCGCTCGGCTTCATTCCCCATGTGGCCACACTCTTGAAGTCTCAACTGCTAGCCACTCTCGCTATTCTCTCATCCTAATCAGTGCCGCCCCCTCTCCTCACTCCAATCAACCTCATATAATCTTCTCCCTCTTCCATACCTTGCACCAGCGCCTTACTGGTTTTGCAGGGCAGATCCGCGATGAGTGGCGACACTAGTGACCGATGCTCATGACAAGTAGAACGGTTGTCGCCAAGCGACGGCCGAGCTCGACGACCTAGGAGGAGGAGGACGGTGGCGCTAGGGATCAAGGATGGCCATATCTTACAGCATCGGGGTCGAGGATGGTTGGATCCAGCGGTGCGGTAGTCAGGGATCACCAAATCCACCGGACTCCAACTGCTCCCTCGAGTCCGATGGCAGCAGCGTAGGGATGACCAAATCTAGTGGCAGAGACTTCTCTCTTTGACTCTCCTCCATCGACGCTGCCATCTTCCACTTCTTTTTTGCCAGCATGGACAGCTCCAGCTATGACTCCATGTTCTTGATCTGCCACCGCCCCCACTATCTCGTTGTGAGGACAGCCTAATCTGAGGCGGTGGAGGCAAGGATGACCAGATCCGGCGGCGGTGACCTCAGGGATGCCGGATTCGGACACGGCGACCTCGAGGTTTGCCAAATCCACCATGTCAGGGTAGAGAATGCCTGTGTCGAGGACGATGACCCTGAGATCATTCAGTCATGGGGTTGGGGACACTGGTAAGGAGCACAATAACTCTGGCGGAGTGCCAGAGGCGGAGGCAGAGGTATACCAGCCGGATCCAAAGGCAGCAACCTCAGAGACGATGCATCCGGCGATAGTGACCTTGAGGATGGTGGATCCGGTGGCAATGGGCCCGGTGACATATGGGGTGGAGCCATCGGCCGGGAGGAGGCGCGGGGAGTAGAGGCGACGCGGTGGCTCTCGGGCGGGGGGAGGCGAGGAGAGACAAAGGATGGGACAAGGCGGTGTCGGGTGGGACTAGAGGGGCCGAAGGCACTTTTTTATTTACATATAGGGCAACCTCCTCTTTCAGCCGATCCTAGCCACTAGATATCAATCTGACGGCCATGAAAAAAGGTGACGTGGTTAGCTCCTTTGGTCCCTCAGCCCAGCCCCTTGGAGCCTCCATTACTCCTTCCTCCTATACGTTGCCATGCTGCTGCTGCACTAGGATGAAGAGAGAGAGAGAGAGAGAGGGAGCAGTATTTGGTGGCTAAGAAGAGGAGCACAACAGTATAGACAATGAGGCATTGGTGTACACCAAGGACGACGACAGAACAGAAGAGTACATCGCTGAGTTCAATGATCGGGACATGGAGCACACTGACATGGACGATGAACAAGGAGACGGAGTACACCTGCTCAGACGAAGTGTACACCGCCGGAGGTAAGGAAGAAACGCAAAGCCAGCGGGGTTAGGGAGGGTAGATCTGGAGCGGCGATCTTGGCAACGGTGGATCCGATCACGTCGACCTCACTCTTGATGATAAGATGCCTCCATCTTTTTAATGTTCATTATATGATTTGGTCATATTTGATGATATGTATCACTTTTTTTAGAATTTTGTTGCAATGCATGGACATCTTACTAGTACACGGTGAATGTAATGTTGTGACAGATCAAGAATTAGAATGATGTGTGCTAGTGGTGTATCAACACCTACTCCAAAGTCATAAATTTATCCTACATGATGTATGACTCTTCATCCTCTTGTTACTCAGAATGTGGCATGGAACACCAATACTTCTAATCATAAGCATTCTAGCCTACTTCTGCTTCTTGGAACAATTACTGGTATGTCTCTCTTATAGTTACCTTTTCCAGTACAGTCAATCGACATATGGATCCTAAATTTTCTTTCCTGTGTCTGATAGGTTGCCCGTCACGGTATTGCTGCCCTGGCGATATCACTGCCCTTCTCATGTACCCTAGGCCTCTTCTCATCCATGACCACAGCAAGCATGGGTATGACATTAACCATCTTGCACCTTAGAACACGGCATGAAAAATTAGAAGCTTGGTGTCATAGCTTCCTCACTGCTACGGTTCCATGAATTGCGATGTTTGTCTCTGCAGTGGCAAGAAGATACGTTTGGGTCTATGCGGCAGTTCAGTTTCTCCTCGTTGTGTTCTTCACTCATTTTTTCTACAGATATGTAAGAACAGATCTTATATCGCTCACCTGAAGTTTTGAAAAAAATTTATGCAATGTAACATTACGATATCGAATATGGTGAACTAAACTACTGATATTTGCAAGCTTTTGCAGCTCCATTTGCAAGCGGTGATATCCATCATCCTGGCCACCTTTGCTGGTTTTGGCTTGGGGATGACCGGGAACTCCATCATCGTTAAGATACTAAGATTGAGGGCAAGGCGGTTGGCCCCTCCGGCTGAACCACGCCATGGTCGCAGGACACGCGTGGCGCAGCAGCAGGTTCCGGCATCTGGTCAACCTTCCAGCCAGCCTTCAGCTGCCGACGAGGGGCAGCGTAATGCCGACGTCGATGTTGAGAATCCTGCCGTCCCTTGAAGTATAGACCATAGGTATGTTCATATTGGCTTTTACCTCTAGTTTCTGCTTGGAGAAGGTAGAAGCCAATATGAACACCCGACTTTTAGAAGTGGCTTCCTCATTTCTCACTCTTATCTCGCTCCGAGATGATACAGGGGGTCACGGGCGCACACATCTCTCTCTTGTTTTCCCGACCGTTCGTTTCTCTTTCTAAAAGACTACTTTTTTTAGCCACTACTATTTATTTTTAGGTAGAAACCAAAAGACATTAGTCACGGCTGATACGAACAGGATGCATATGTAGTTTGTAGTTGGATAGCTGTTGTAATTACCTGCGGCTGGGATGTGGAACCTTACTGTATGCTACAAATAGTAGAACAAAATAGGCCTGTCATCTTCTTTTCAGGATGCAATTCTCATTTCCTGTTTCCTGAGGCATGTGTAGAGGAACTACTCCTATATGGCATCCCTGAAACTGAAGAATCAGTAGTATTTGTATGGCATCCCTGAAACTGAAGAATCAGTAATATATGTCATGGTGTACAAAGTATGTTAGGCATTTCTGCATGCAGTATTGCCATGCTCTGCTCTTGGCTTGGGACAAATATAAATCCCATTAAAATTGTTAAACAAGTAAATAAATTGTTTGGCATGTCTTTGACATTTTGGCTACTGGTTGTTTGACATATTATATCAAAACAAACGTACAAATAAAATTTGGGTCAAATTTTTTGACAATACGTAGGACTGCATACCAATGCACCAAAGAAGAGGAAGTTTAGGTCATCATATGCCATGAATTTCCTCTACATATTACTCAGCTGAGAGAAGACAATTTAAGATACTGATGGTGGTGAAAGCGATCAAATCCTTCAATTCAATGGAGCTGCTAAGTAGTAATAATCATTCTGGACCTTGTGGTACTAAAGTTTGGTCAGCTAGACCACAAGCAGCTACTACTAATGTTGTGCTTGCCTCCAAGAGGTGATAAGGTCAACTGCACCGATCTGATTCAACTCTTTTCTTGACACCTCACACCGTCGTTTTCTCTGCACAATCGTATGCATGAACAGCAGCAGCAAGATACACGCAGACCTCACGTTTTATTCTGCCTACTCTAGTAGCGACACTGACGAGAGATGTAGGTTAGGTAGCTAGATAAAGATCGGATAGACAGGTTCAGATTTTCTTCTGATTCCCTAGTATATTGGAATTTGGAATTGGGATTGGAATGGCCAGGGATTGGAATGGACATGCGTGGTCTCCTCTCTTCCTCTCGCGTGACTTCAGACATCTCGCATGACTTCAGACACCGGTAACATGTCTCCCCTCTATCTTCGTTCTTCTACCAGTTCTGTTATAGTCGGCAATGGTTCCTCGCTTTCTATCACATATGCTGATCATATTTCTTTCTCAACCTACACCAAACCCCTACACCTTTGTAATACTCTTGTCATACTTCACTGTTAGACCATGTGAATAGGTCGATCAGGAATATAGTGATGATAAATAATTAAAATTTAGATTGCATTGAAATTTGCGTTTGTGAAAGTTTCAGACGATACACTGTTGTAAAATTGGAATTACTGGAACATTCAAGTTAAGAGGTCTAACCGACTTGTATTGGACTGTCTAACCATCTTGTATTGGGTGGTCTGATCGGCAGACATCGATCGCTCAGCAGTCGAAAGCGTCGACCATGGTCAGTAATCGAAGGCGTCAACCACAGTCGGTAGTCGGAGACTTCAACCATAGTCGGTAGTCGGAGGCATCGACCGCAGTCGGTAGTTAGAGGTTTCGACCATAGTCGGTAGTAGGTAGTCGTAAGCTTCGATCGGGATGGTTGTAGCTACAGTACATGATCGATGGACGTAGCTACAGTCCCTGGTCAATGGACGTTGCTACAATGCCTGATCAATGGTCGTAGCAACAGTACCTAGTCGATGTTCGTAACTACAATACATGGTCGATGGTCGTAGCTATAGTACATGATCAATGGTTGGAGCTACAGTGCCTAGCCAATGGTTGGTAGTCGTAGGTTTCTAGTGCTACAATTCTCATAATCTTTGAGTACTTATGTTGGGCCAGCGGTCTGACCGGCCTGCGCATAGTGGTTAGATCGGTTTTCCTAGGTGGTCTCAGGTTGATTTTTGGAAAACATGGAAATTGAGTTCGTGGACGATTGGGTTTGTGTTTATTGATGGTTAAGGGTGTGATATGTGTGTGAGAACTAATGTCAGTCAAGTTGGGTAACATGTCTCCCATCTATCTTCGTTCTTCTACCAGTTCTGTTATAATCGGCAATGATTCCTCGCTTTTTATCACATATGCTGGTCATCTTTCTTTCCCAATCTACACCAAACCCCTCTACCTTCATAATACTCTCATCATACTTCACTGTTAGACCATGTGAATAGGTCGATCAGGAATATAGTGATGATGAATAATTAATATTTACATTGCATTGAAATTTGTGTTTATGAAAGTTTCAGACGATGCACTGTTGTAAAATTGGAATTGCTAGAATATTCAAGTTAAGAGGTCTGACAGCCTTGTATTGGGCAGTCTAACCATCTTGTATTGGGCAGTTTGATCGGCAGACTTCGATCGCTCAGTAGTCGGAGGCGTCGACCATGGTCAGTAGTCGGAGGCATCAACCACGGTCGGTAGTCAGAGGCTTCGACCATAGTCGGTAGTCAGAGGCATCGACCATGGTTGGTAGTTGGAGGTTTCGACCATGGTAGGTAGTCGGTAGTTGTAGGCTTCGATCGGTACTCAATGGATGTAGCTACAGTCCCTAGTCAATAGACGTAGTTACAGTGCCTGATCGATGGTCGTAGCTATGAGATGGATGCTTTGCCGTCTATAATTGATAAATCTTCATCTTTAGCACTTATGACTAACTCTATGTAGGCTGCTTCATTGAGTTCTTTGTCTACTTTGTCTTTCTTTTCGAAGAAACAGTTCGAGTAGCTTCCTAAAGAGGACTTGGTGTTGATCTCCTCATAGGCATGCAAGGCACTGAATAACATGAGGATGAGAAAGCGAGGTGGCATGTCAAGTTTGATTAGGTGCTATGAGTGTGGTGAGCCAGGCCACATTAAGATGGAGTGCCCCAAGCGAAGGTGATCAAGGAAGACAAGAACTATCGTTGTCGGCCATCCAAGAACAATACCAAGGGTGGCAATTTTCATCGTAAATTTGCTGAAAAGGCCCTATCGGCTATCGAGCGTCTTGATTTGAGTGATAGGGACTTTGGGAGTTGCGACGACGACATTGACGACGATGATGATTCCAAAGGTAAAAAGAGGAATGACGACTTCACGGGTATGTGTTTTATGGCAAGAGATGATGACGACGATAGTGGTCCCGATGAGATAAGATCATCGTATAATGAACTTGAAGATGGTTTGATTAAACTTGCTTTTGAATTGAAAAAGACCAAAAACAATTAAAAGAAAATAGTTTGTTATTGAAAGATTGAAATCCAATATTAATAGACTTAGAGCTTCTACTTCTAATGATGAATAATGTGAGTCTTGTCAAGTTTTACATTCTGAGTTAGAGACTGCTAGATCAATTAATGCATCAAACCTAGTTCAACTTAGGGATGTAACTGATAAATTTGAGGAATTAAGATTGACACATGACTCTTGTGATGAAAAATTAAAATTTGCTAATGATGAAGTTAAAAAGCTCAAGTTTAGTTATTCTACGTGTTTAGAGTCAAGTATTTCAAATACTCAATTTAACACTTGCCCTAATTGTGAATTGCTAGAAGTTAGACTTAACTTATTTCAGAAGTCTATTCAACAAATGTTTTATCATAGGATATTTTCTTACTCTAACTGTTCTAAGCTTAACATTGAAATAGAAGCATTGACTGAACAACTTAATAATTTTGCTAAAAAAGATATATTGGCTCAATTTAGTGCTTTCAAGAATTTAGTGAATGAACTTGTTATGTGCACAACTTGTCCTTCATTGGCTAAAAAAATGAGTACCATAACGACACTTTAGAGAGATTTTCTTTTGGCAAGAAAAATCTGAATATGATTCTAGACAAGTCAAAAATAAGTATGAAAAATCATAGTCTAGAATTTAATTATTTTGAGTATACTAAGAATAATCCCCTAAAGTTGTTAAGTTACTTGAACTTGAAAATTTTGAAGTAAAATCTAAGTCAAAACTAATTTTCTTTAAATATGCTGGTATTGCAATGGATTTCTCTACCAAAGTGGGTGTTGTGAAGGTGATAGATACGACTTCTCCTCGCCTACTATGATGTAGGATATTGTGTCATCTCTTAGTGCTAAATTTGCTATGAAGGATCTCAAACCTTTGCATCATTTTCTAGGCATATCTCACCTACAATACTATTGGTTTGCATCTCTGTCAACGGTGCCATCTGGTTGATACCAAATCCAAGATTTTGGCATCTAGTGGCAATTTGGTTCCTAATCCCACATTCTACTGGAGCATTGTTGGTGCATTGCAATACCTAACAATCATGCGGCCGGATATACCTTATGCAGTTCAACAATTATGCATTTTCATGCTGTAGGATCGAGCATGGCGAGTCATAGAGGGGATGTGAATGACTTTTTTAAAATCTCCCCCAAGTATCAGCAACAACACGCAATGGAAAAATAAACTCTCAAGCACACAAAAGCCAAGAATGAAAAATCATAAACTCACCACAGAGTTTCTACCAACAACGGTCTAACTACCGATTGAATTTCGGTCTGACCACCTGGCGGTTGGACCATACACGGCACCAATTTGACCACTCAGTGGTTGGACCACCTAAGGCACTGGTCAGACCGTTGGATTCTTTGCAGTCTGACTGCTTGCCCAGGAACAGTGCAGACAACACTGCACATGATCTAAAAAAGAGTCAACTCTATTGATCTAAAAGTAGTGAAGCTTGGCACAAGTACTCCCTAGGATATTAGGAACTTATTCTAATTATGAATCATGAAGATCGATGAATTTTGACCTTTATCCAAAATAAGGAAGATTGCACCAAAATCGGGGGAAAAAGGAAAACCTCGATCAACTCTTGTTTGTGAGTTCTAGATGATTTAGATGACCTTGGATGGGTTCTCACATGTTATAACAAGCTAGATCATAGTATGAATTCAAGCCAAAACACTCACAAGAGCAAAACCCCAAAATCACCTCTCTTTTGAGGAAAACCGAGCAAACTCAAAGACTCTCCCTAAAAGATGTCTAGATAGATGGGATCTAATTTTCAAGACATATCTCCATCTCTTACACATCCTTGACACTAGGAAAGATCAAGAAGAGAGAAATCCAAACAAAAAAACCAAGCAAATCAAAAGCGCAAGGAATAATTCATGGCACAACTCACTTAGACAAACTTTGGATGTTTATTTCACTTGGACAAGAATAATCTTATAGCCAATCTCTCAGGATGACACAACTCTAACCCTATAGCACACACACAAGGCTCCAACACAAGAAAACCCTAACACTAGACTTGATTTGCTTAAATCTTTCTCTCCTCTAAATCTTTTTCTTAACATAAGGGTTTATATAGTGGAGCCTCCTCACCTCTCACTTAACTCTAACAATCAACCACTCCTTAGTAGATCACACCACTTACAAATGGGGAACCCGATAACCCACACACAAATGGGTTTTACATTACACACTCTTGCACACTTTTCAAAGCGTGACTTCCACAAGGCTCCAATAGCCTGATAAGACACTCCATTGACAAAGAAGTGAACTCAACTACTTATGCCAACACTACGATTTTGTAAACCCCCCCCACTCTACCCGGTATTAGATAATTTTCACAATTACCACCCATCGATCTTCACTAAGATGTGATGTCCAATACCTTGTTGCCAAGATTGTACCCCTATACCTAGGTCATCACCACTTGAAACATCTAAATTTTATGGCACACCACATTACACCATAGTCCGTGATGCTCAATTACGTGCCTCCAAGATCATATGTTTACTCTGAGAATCGTCACCACTTGAAACACATAAGTCTAATTGACATACTATATGCACGCACTTGCCTCCTCACGATCATTATCTTTTTCTCATGCTTCTCCGCTTGAGATGATGCTTCATCTGGACTTATGCGACATGACATAGCCATCAAGCCTAGGTCTTGCCACTGGTCGCAATAATCATCAAGCACTTGCTTATCAAAGAACAAACAATTAACCTGAGAACAAATGACATGCACTCGACTCTCAATTAGCAAAACACATGCATGAACCTATGCTATGACTCACACTTGCATGGACACCCCATGACTAACACTTGCATAGACTCCACCATGACTAACACCCAAACCAACATACCTCAACACAACTCAACAAACAAATCATCTCAACTCAACCCTCAGCCTCTCTCGGCAACAGGGGCTGGTCTGACTGTGGCCACCAAGCCAATCAGTCCGCCTGAACACCCACCGGTCAGACCGGCATGCACTGGCCGGTCAGACCACTAGCCAAAGGCCAGTTAGACAGCAATGTTTATTGTGACAATGTCAGCGTAGTTTATTTGACACAACCACTGTTGTTTATTGTGACACTATCAGCGTAGTTTATTTGTCGTCCAATCCCATTCACCATCATATACCAAGCACATTGAGCTTGATATTCACTTCGCACGTGAAAAAGTTGCTCTTGGAGACATTCGCATATTTCATGTACCATCGAGTTCACAATATGCGGATATCTTTACCAAGTGTCTTCCTCCTCTTCTGTTATGTGATTTTCATGCGAGTCTAAATGTTATCGAATCTTCTGCTAATTAGTCAGGTTCCGACTGCAGCATGGGAGTATTGGAAAACAAGTCTCCCACTGATCATCATCATCATCACGGACTCTTCTCTGCTTGGACTCCTACTCGGACTACCGAACCGTGCCGGTCTTCTGTTCCTCGTCCGACAGTAGGGATTCAATCGATTCTTCCTTGTTTATATATGATTCCTGGATTAGGTTTCTTTCTTATTGACTTAAGGACTTGTAATCTGTAATCTATATATTTTTATCAATGCATTAATAAAGGTGTGCGATTCTAGCCACCTTTCAGGTAGGATGACGGCCTCTAAACCCAATTAGCTGTTGGCTGTTAACTTACTCACGCCATGCTACTAGAACTACTTCTGCAGGGCAATCAGCAACGCACCAAGTATTTGCTTGTGTTTATCACCATCACTGTACGACTAATAGTAATGTGTTGATTTATGATCTGTAGAGATTATTAATAGAAAAGTTTGCAAATAAACCCACCAAGAAGTCAGTCAGAGTTTGATTTCTTTACCTCCGCAGTGCTTGTGTGGCACTTGCCCTCCACAAGCGTGCATGTTTGTTTTCAGTACTCACTGTGTATATATGCAAGACACTATGCAAGAGGAAAATTTGAGTGATGCATACTGAATGATCAAACCAGGCACCCAGCCCAATTCTAATTAGTAGGCTGGGCAATCAAGCACAACAATTCTTTGCTTTCAGATGAAGTCATATGGTTGGGGGCGAGCACAGTTGCATGATTAGCCCGATTCTGATTAAGTTGCTTCGTCAGTGACCAACGTGCGTGCATGCAGGATCTTGACACCGATGTTAATTAGTGTATGAAGAAAAGTGAGATCGATGGAGCTAGCAAACCCCCAAGCGCAAGGAAAGAAAGAAATGCATCCGTTCCTTTGGCCACACGTACCCTCATGCCAAAGAAAGCCTCTCCATCGAATCGCTTGCATTCCATGCATTCTTCCATCTTCCAAGCTTCCATATGATTCCCATGGCGCGCTATATCTGTGTGCTATATATACACCCGCCATACATTGCGTGCTACTCCATGATTGCACCAGCAACTCCATCTCCATCGCCATTACTCTAGCTAGCTAGCAGCAGCAAGCTTGTACTTGGCTAGAAACCGCCGCCACCATGGATTACACCAACGTAGCCTCTGAGGTGAACAGCGCCGTCGCCAAGCTCAACGACCACCTCGCCACCGCCATCACCGGTGGCAGAGACGAGGCCAAGAACGGCGCGACGACGACCATCGTCACGCTGGCGGGGCAAAACAGCGGTGCCACCATGGAGGCCGGGGGCGACGTGGAGGACCTCGTCGTCGTCGAAGCAGGAGGCGACGAGGAGGAGGAGAGAGTGGTGTGCGCCTACACCAACAGCAACTACCAGGCCGTGAACAACTCGATGCTCGTCGCCGGCAGCTGCACCGTCAAGGATCCCGGCGTCCACGTCGTCATCGTCGAGCACGTCGACGAGATACGCGACTGCGACGACGACGACATCTTGGAGGAAGGGGAGGCAGCAAATTGAAGTGATCCGTTAAACAATCGTCTTACTGCAAGGTGATCTACGTCGATGGATCGAGAGTTAAACTCATTGATGCGCGTCCTGCTTGTAGTCAATTATATTTGATGTTGCTCCTTTGTTTGTTTGTTTGTAAGCGCTTCATCATATATGCTTTGTGCTTAAATTGCTTTGATGTAGTACTACAAGTTAAACATACCATGTTATGTAAGTTGCTTGATGCATACACTTCAATAAAAAAATCTATCTTGATTACATGTATTTATACATGAAATGCGTGGTTTCTTGTTGTACGTTCACTGCCACCTTAATTTCCACCTGGGCGGCGCCAAAGTGTCACGGGCGGAGGGGCCCACTCAGGATTCTTTTTTTTTATTTGTGAAGTATCTAGTACAACTCATAGACATCCACACACGCACACCACCATACACACGCATGTCATACACACCACGACGCCTATGGAAAACTAGAAGGGCGGAGCTTGATGAAGAAATGACGAAGTCACTACCGACGTCTCGCTTATGATGAGCACGTTGTCTCCCACTGAAAGAAATCCTTCTAAATGAGATACGAAGGATCAAACCTAGGGTTTAAACCCTGATAGGCTGGGGTTATAACCACCTCCACTAGCAACCCAAGCCAAGCTTGGTTCTCACCCACTCAGGACTCAAATATTGCAATTGTATCTATTTATTATTCCCTCCGGTCTCAAATACTATAGGATGGTAGTATTCTACTAGAGGGGGAAGGGAGGTGAATAGAAGCCTGCAATTTTTTTATGAAGTTTTTGCCCTAAAGTATTATAAAAGATCTTCCTCTAATAACTATGAAAAGCTATGAAGGTCAGATCAGACACAGCATAAACCAACCTACAAATCCAAACAAAAAGCCAATATGGGCTGCTAAAAGACTTGAGGTGAATTACCAGGGTCAACACAAGGAAAATAGCAACACAGCCCAAGCCAAAAACTAGCAAAACATTCAAACTGAGGATCCAAATGACTCAAAATTTGAAACACAACTTGCGTAGGACCCCATGAACCTACTACCATCGATAATCTCAAGGATAATTACCGAAGTTCTTATATTTATCCATTTCAAGAAAAGTTGCATCAAAACCGGACAAATCACCGATAAATTCAATCCAAATCACCGATAAGAGTGAAACCCCAAAATTATCTCTCTTGAAGAAAACTGGGCAAACTCAAGAACTCTCCCTAAAAGGTGCCTAGATGGATGGAATCTGATCTTCAAGAGACATATCCACATCTATCACATTCTTGGCACCAAGAAAAATCAAGAAGAGAGATCCAAATAAGAAAGCCAAGTAAATCAAAAGCATGAGAAATGATCCATAGCACAAACTCACTTGGACAAATTTTGAATATTTATTTTACTTAAAGAGGAATATTTATGGCCACTCTTTTTGGATGACAGAGCTCTAAACCTAGAGGACACATACATAGCTCTAACACAAGAAAACCCTAACCCTCTCTCTCAAGTGTTTTCTCGCTTCACATATAAGGACATATGTAATAGAGATTCCTCACATCTCAATTAACCTTAACAACTAGTCACTCTTTAATGGATCACACCAGTTACAAATTGGGGAACCTAGTAACCCACATATAAACAGGTTTTATATTTCACATACTTGCACATTTTTCAAACCGCGACTTCACATGGCTCCAATAGCCTAATAAGACACTCCAACCTCAAAGACATGACATAAACCACTTAGGCCAATACCGAGGTTTTGCCAACTGTCACTCCACCCAATATTGGGCAATTTCCCAAATTTCTATCCATCAGTCTTCAAGAAGATGCGATGCCCAACGCTTCATCGCCAAGATCGTATGCTTGTGCTAAGGTCATCACCACTTGAAATGCACGAGTCCTATGACACACTACATCACACCATTATCTGTGATGCCCAATTACTTGCTGCCAAGATTGTACGTCAACTTTGAGAACTGTCACCACGTGAAACACGCAAGTCCAATTGGCACACCACATATGTAAATTGCCTTCTCACGATCCTTGTCTTTCTTCCATACTTCTCGATTGAGATGGTGTCCCACCCAGACTTACACAACATGCCACGATCACCAAGACTCGGTCTTGTCACTAGCCACAACAACCATCAAGCACCTATACATTAAAGAACAAGCAATTGATCTGAGAATAAATGTCAAGACTTGAATATGTAAATCTGGACTCTCTATGTATTCTGCACTAGTCCAGGATCATGCTAGTGCACACAGTGAAAATATAGATGGAATATCAACCATATTCATAATTAACTAAGAAAAAGACTCAAAATTTATTAATTATCAGAGTTGCAACCTTATAGCCAAGTTTACACTTTAACAGCCGGAAGGACTAATAGAACTAGCATTGAAAAACAACGAAAATGAAGCGGTCATTCAACATGCCCATAGACAATCGACTGGGAAACAAGACCCTAATCTAAGAAGTCAAAGTATCCTCCTTTAGGTACCTCCAGTTGATATGGTTCTTATTCTTCAACTAAGCAAATATGGATATAGCCGTGAATACATAGAGTACTCAGCATGACATTTGTAATAAGAATGCAAGATAATTATGCAAGGAGTGATTTGCAGAAAATAACAATAAATACAATAAATATATTAAAAATGAACTTAGAAAATGAGTAATAAGTAAATTATCAAAGGAATTGAGCAAACCATAAGTGAACTGACTATTCACCCAATGAGCCACCTATGAACTAATCATTTATGTAATGAACCACCAGTGAACTAACCATTCACTTCCCAAATTTAACCCAACTAAGTTTTATGAAATTTCTACCCCTCATGTTAAATCACTGAGTATTGTCCATAATCGAGGATACGACTATTTGAATAGTTTTATACTCTACAAAGATTGTACAACTTTATCTACATGATATGACCATCTCATAGTGACACTAGAGCAATACGCTTCTTTGGGCATGTTGACCAAAAAGATCATAACAAAGCTTTTACAATACTCAATCTCAAACTAATCTTACTCGCTAAGGTTTTGCTACCGAGTAGGCTAACCACCTAGTCAAAAATGCCCCCTCTTGCACCAACATACCATCCCAATAAGAAAATCAAGATTGAAACTTACAAATAAATCAACCAGATCTATCCTATACTAGATATGTGGTTGTATGGTAAAGTTCAGATCAATGACGCTTAAAGTTAAGTTCTTAGATATTACCAGACGAGACATTCACATCCCAGAAGTGCTAACCACACCTCTTCCCTTTAAGGCACGATCACTCTCCCAAGTAAAAATCATTATGTATAACTAGTACCAATGGCACTACCCATGTGTCGAGACCTGAATATGCAAATCCGGACACTCCTATGTAACCCGCACTAGTCCAGAATCACGCTAGTGCACACAGTATAAACAAAGATGAAATATCAATCATACCACGATTTACTAAGAAAAGACCCAAATATTATCATTTATTTCAACTACAAGTGTCCATGAGGTTTTCAATGGTGCCGACCATATAGTAACAATTCTTTTTGTATGGCCTGTCGAGGCTACATCAGAACATTGGATGTTTTCGTTGGAATGTTGGGCTAGCTTTCGCAAATGATACTGTTTTTGCCATGGGTTGGGGGGATGAGTTATGGTTTAGTCAGCTGAATGCTGTAGGGTGCAATGAAAGTGGCTCTGTTTCGAGTCATAACACACTTGGTAACTTTGCGAAAGAAATTACCTCCTTTGAAGAGAATGCCCACAAGAATCTTTGAAGAAATTGTTGTAGGGTTCAACAATGTACTATTAGTGATTGTTGTATATGTGTACTGGATACATAAAAGACACTAGAAAGGTGCCCCTTTTCAGAGGCTCTTTCAGGGTTTGCCTGAGTTTCTTGCTCTTTGATAGTAGCTGTGCTGAATTCTATGATCACTTGTGCATTTTCATCTATCAACTTCCTTGGTACGACTAACTGACTATGCCAGTATATATGTTGCCTGTAATATGGCTGTGCTGCATTTTCAAGAACATAATTGCGGGTTCGGAAATGCTTTGGCTGTAACACCTCGTCCATCCTCTGAGCCAAGAGTGATATCATTATTGCATATTTTTACTATTTTTTCAACTACTAATCGTTTTAAGCAAACTCTACTTTATTCATAATGCAGCTACCACTTTACCACATATCATTTTAAGCAACTATTCTAACATACTTGTAAAGTTTAATCATACGACTAAAAGCTGATATGCGAAGTGCCGCTAGTGTGTAAAGTTATTCATGTGCTACTCCCGCCCGTGCATGACGTCCTCATCGATCACCTAAAAACAAACAAACTAAGGGTGAGTTCAGAGACTCAGTAAGTATACGATAAAACAATGGCGTTAACACACCACTTTAATACTTCCCATTTCTGTGAACTGTACATCACTATCTCTGTAACTATTTTACTGTTATCACTTCCCATTTCTGTGAATTGTACATCACTGTCTCTATAACTGTTTCACTGTTATCACTTTTATGCAATGCAATGTATTTGTAACTGTATTACTGTTCTGTTTTGTTTTCATGCAATGCGATGCGATGCATCTATAACTGTAGCTTATACCAATATAGCAGAGTGTTCACCCGTCAATGAACCACTCAATCCCCGTCTTCTTTTACACGGGGATCCAAACTCCATTCCCGTGGAGTACCTACCAAAATAAGTCCTGTTGTCTGTGTATGAGTGCAATGTGTGATGCAACATGCTTTCAATGTTGATATTTAATCATAAGTAGCACTCATCAAAGTATGATTAACAAGTAATCAAAAGCACTGTAGAATATGGCACGAAAGACATAAAATACCAATCATTCACTATAATTCACTGTTCTATCATGCACTTGTCTGGTTAACCTCGGGGACGATGCGTGGACGGCTCCGACCCGGGACCTCCACTGGTACAAATATCAACCCAACTCAACACATCATATCAAAACCAGTGCTTAAGCGAGCGGCGATGACCCTATGTGCAAAACCCGACTCTGGCATAAAAACACCCGGTGTATCAGGTACCAAACCTCAATTTTTTTTTCTTTTTCTCCTCTTTTCTTTCTTTTTTTCTATCTTTTCTTTCTTTTTTTCCTCTCACCCGGACGGCCTTAGCTCTTCTCTCTCTCTTCCTCCTCCCATTACTATCTCTCTCTCTCTCTCCTCATTTTACTCGCCCGAAAGGCCTGGCTCCAGGTGATGCGACGGTGCACGACCGAGCTCGGGCATGCTGGCCCTGAGCTCACCGCCGGCTGCCCTCTGCACGCCCCCCGCCTTCCCCCTTCCTCATACTTGCTCTTCCTCTCTCTTACTCCTGGATCAAGCCGGTCATGGCTAGATCCGGTGCTGTCCCATTGCCGGTCTTCCCACGGACTCACCGGCCATGGCACGTCGCCAGTTGGGAGCCCGGTACCACTCGTACCTTCGGCCACTCCGCCTTCCTTCTCTGTCTGGTGCGACCCGGCTAGCATCGCCGTCCTCGGGGGTTTCGGTCGCACCGCCCTCAGGCTTGCCTCTGGTGGCGCCCCTAACGCCGGATCTGCTAGCGCCGCCACCTTTCCCCAGCGCCACCCCTGGCCCGGTTGTCGACGCCGTGGCTCGGCCTCCCCCGACCTCTCGGGCGTTGGCCTACCCCCACGGTTGTCACCGCCAGCCATCGATGCCTAGCACCAACCATAGGTCCAACACCGCTCCCCCTATGGGTTCAAGCTCGCCAGCCACAGCTTGCCGCTGGCCGGCCACTCCTCCTACTACCAGGACAGTACTCCTCCCTCTCTATTTTACTACTCGTGTTTTGTTTTAGCTGCTAAATTTGCCTTACTCTAATTGTGCTTACACCCGGTCTTGGGAATGCCTACGGGCGTCACCGCGACGGAACTTGGTGGGGAGACATGCACTGGGGAGCATGTCCTGCTTTTCCAAGGGTGCACGGCGGCACCTACGGGCTCGTCGCCGATGGTGTGTCGCGGCTAAGCCCGCTGTGGGCGTGCTTGTATGAGGGGATCTACTTGCTTTTGCTGTGCTAGAAAGGGACGATGCGATGACGAGGGACGGGGTTTCCAGTAGTCCTCGATGGTTTTTACGTCGTCTTCCTCATTCCGCTATTTTCCTTTGCTTCTTGAACTCCTCGCCTCCGACCCTCTCCCTCACCGCCTCTCTGTGTTGCTTTGGTTGGGTTGGCTCTTAGTGGGAAAGGTTGAACTGGGAGAAGTGGGCTAAGGCTTGATTTGGTCGAGCAATAGAGAGACAGAGCTCTCTTACTAGCTTGTGCTTTGTACTTGGTTGAGCAGAGGAAAGTTATTGGTCCTCTTGCTAGCTTTGCTTTCTGGGTGAGCTCACGGTTGAGGGAAGAAAAATGAAGTGAAGCTTTGCCTATACTGTGCTAGTTTATAATGGCCTAGTTGGACAGCTCCTGACTTTGTGCATTACCAAAACTGCCCTTCCCCTTTTCTCTATAAGACTCACAAGTCACTGTGGGCTTTTAGAACTTTTTGGTCCAATGGGTGGGTTTGCACTGTTTTATGACTTTCCTACTACATGAGGTAAGTTAGAAAAAAAGGTAAGAATGGAATTTCTTATCGGATAATGAGAACCCAAACGCGAGATGGTGCCGACCGGCCCCGGACGGTCTGGGAATCTCAGTGAGCTCTTAATTCATTTGGCATTTCTAAAGCCAATACGTATGACAGCAAAACTTTTCTTTATTTCTTTTATTCTCTCTTGGATTGTCTTTCTTTCTCGCTTTTCTTCTCCTTTGTATTTTGGTGGTATTACATTGGCTTTGGTTTTGGCTTTTCACTTTTTGATACAATAACTAGTTTTGAAACGGTGTATCGTTTTAAGGTTGGGTTTACAAGTTGATTGTAATAGACAATGTACCGAGTTTAGCTATACAGGCAAAAATCGCATAGGACTGTTTCGCTCTGCGTACTATCTCTCGCAAACAGCTAGAATTCAGAATCTATAAGCTACAGCCATAGCATAAAAGAACTCACCTAATATTTTTCTTTCTCAGTTGATTGTACCTGGGAGGCATATATGACCTCTCAGTAATCTCATTGCCCCTGATTGTTCCCCAATCGACAGCTTATGAGGTCATGGTCTGATTTAGCTGATGTTACTGAACGCTGGCAGTTCATTGCAATATTTTTCTCATTCGCGGAAGGTGTAGGGGACAGAAACAAGAGCTCCCTGGGGCGGACGCGAGCGTGGCAAGAAGAGAGAAGCGATCGCTCGCGGTGGTGGCGGTGGGAGATGTGGCGGAGGCGACTGGGCGCTCTTCTTCTCCGATCCCGACCCACCTCGCTCTCCTCCTCCTACTACCAGCAGCAGCACCACCTCCTCCTCCCCAACCCCAATGAGGTAACTCAGCGGCTTCCCCTCTCTCGCGCATTTCGTCCAACACCTCGTCCGCACCGCCCGAAAAGATGAGAGCCCGAACCGAATCCATGTGTCATATTAGTATTACAGCTAGCAATATTTTTCCTGGCTCTTTGATTTGATTTTTCGTACAAGACGGATTCTGCAGAAAGAAGATTTGTCTCGCCTTTTTCTTTTCTTTCTACGATTGATGTGATGCATCTGCCATGCTTGCCTTTCTTGTTCCAATGCGATTGATATATCTGTGGTTCCTCCATGCCTATGGATTCCTTATTTTGCTCGCAGGAACCTGTTGCTCTGAATCTACTCAGGCTCTTCGCATCTCAAGCTGTAAGTTTGTTCCGGAACGCGCACTTGTATCTGTTACAACTGCATCTCCATGCTGAATAACAACAGGCTCTGTGCCCTCTCTTCTTTCTAGGGAAGCGATGGCGGCATTTTTCACAAGCCGTTCGTTGCTTTCGTCTTAGGTAATGTTTCCGTGATATATATGCAGGCTTTGGCTTTACATCTATAGAAACCCATGCACAGTTTTCGTAGAGTAAATTGAGGATGCCTCTCCCATCGACAATCAGTGTTTTATTTCAAGTTGGATCTAGATTAGTCATCACATGTTCACATGACTAATCATGATCCTGTGTATAGGGGGGCCTGGGAGCGGGAAAGGAACACAATGTAGTAGGATTGCTTCAAATTTTGGATTTGCTCATTTGAGTGCCGGCGATCTCCTACGGAATGAAATATCGTCTGGTAGTGACAAAGGGTAATATCCTGTCAGTTAATCCCCTGGTAGCCTTATGATGATGTACACAAAACATCCAATGCACTGATTCACCACTTGGCATGGCACATTTCAGGGAGTTGATCCTAGATATTATCAAGGAAGGGAGGATTGTTCCATCAGAGATAACTGTTGAACTGATCAGAAAAGCAATGGAATCAAGCAATGCTAGAAGGGTTCTTATTGATGGTTTCCCAAGGTGCGAGGAAAACAGAATTGCCTTTGAAAGAATTGTAAGTTCTCTCTTTGACTATTGCATTACTAGTCCAGGATTTCCTATTCGTTGAGATAGCACGTAATGTGATGGATAGGTCCATGATGCTCACCAGTTTTTGTTCAGCTTTTTGGGAACGGTACCGATGGGTGAACTTTGCAGGTTTTTAGAGCTATTGACTCTGTATAGAGATCATTTGTGTATAAATGTCTTCACTTTTTTTTAACATCAACATGCATGTCCTAGACTGCTACCAATGTTCAAGTAGGCGCTAGGCGCTAGGCGGGCGGCGAGGTGGGGCCTAGCGCCTAGGGGGCCTAGGCGGGGCCTAGGCGGCCGAATTAAAAATAAGGACAGCAAACCGAATATGAACAAATATGCATATATATTTAATATAAATGGCTAAATGCTTAATGTGAAGTTGTAAAACCTGCAGATGTACGGGTCATCACAGACACGTAGGATCAAACTGTGAAGAAAATAGACTTTTAGAGGGTCTAAACAGAAGAAAATCAAGAGAAAAGGACTAGTTTGCAATATCGCAGACTTTAGAGGACTAAATAGCAAAATGTCAACCGTGCGCTCAACAAACCCCACCCCAGCCGAATCGCCCCGACCCCGGCCTAATCCCTCGCTTCTCTCCTCTCCTCCCTCTACTGCGGTCAGCGACGCCTCTCCTCCCTCAACTCCGGTCGGCGGTCGCCGCCGCCTCCCCTTCTTCCCAAGCGCCACCTCCCCTTCTCCCCCAACGCCGCCTCCTCCTCCCGCGGATCCGGCAGCATCGACGGCGGATCCAGCTGCGGCGACGGTGGAGGCAGCGGATCGGCTGCGGCGACGGTGGATCCGACGGCATCGACGGCGGATCCGGTGCGGCGGCAGTGGAGGCGGCGGATCCGGCGGCGGCGACGGATCGATTGCGGCGGCGACGGCGGATCCGGCGGCGCGCGGCAGAGGCGATGGATCCGCGACGACGACGGCGAGAACGTGTGAGCTAACGAGATCTCCAGGTGCCTCTCCCGCCTTTGACCCCACCGATGGCGCTTTGACCGCCGACGCCGCTAGTGGGCTCGCCGCCTAGCTCACCGATTTTTGGCCAAGGCGCGGCGGCGGGGCTCCGCCCAGCGCCTAGGCCCGCCTAGGCGGCCGCCTAATACCGCCTTTTAGATCACTGACTGCTACTGTATCATACACAATGAGCAGATGCATATGCATGCATTTCCTTTGTACTGAAAGAATGAATAACTATGTGATGCTCGAGAACGATGCACTCTGTAGGTGTTGTGAAACAGTGGCCAATTAATGTTAGTGCCGTTATGGTGGGTGTAGGGTCTCGTCGAATCAACTAGTAATAGTATCGAACCGTCAATATCAATGACAATGTGTGTGCTGTGGTTGGATAATAAGAAGACACTAGCATGTCAACTGAGATATGTTAATTGTTGTCCGGTCATCAATTGCTAGTCATATAAATGCAGATTGCATGGTTTCGGTTCTGATTCGTTGATTAATTACTTGTCTAAAAATTTCAGATTGGAACAGAACCAGACCTTGTGATTTTCTTCGACTGTCCTGAGGATGAGATGGTTAAACGTCTCCTTGGCCGTAACCAGGTTGGTCTTTGTACTCCCTATGGTAGACTCTGGAGTAAATTGCACTACATATATATGTGGTACACGAAAATTGTACTCTTCCCACTTCCAAATTGAAATTTAGTCCATATGTGCTCTTCTTTGGTTGTCATTTCCCACCCATTACTTTCGGCTTTGACAATCAACTGCATACTCCTTCCTTCCGTCTCTCTCTCTCTCTCTCTCTCTCTGGTATTGATTGATCTTTACCTACATGAAACATAGCTTTCCTGAAGAATAGTGTAAGACATTGCATATTTCCTTGTTACAAATAAAATTTTCTCTTCATATGTTATTTAAATTGAAGAAAAAGAAAAGAATGTTTTAAAAAATAAAAAAAATTGAAACACAAACTTTGTTAGTTTGCAAGATAAGGTGTGTGAATTGCATAGAGCCAAATTAATATTGATCTCTCTATTTTTTTTCTACTATTTGTCATTTTTCTCATGTATGCGTTGTAGGGACGAGTTGATGATAACATCGAGACAATCAAGAAGCGTCTAAAAGTATTTAATAATTTGAATATTCCTGTAGTTGACTACTACTCTTCAAGGGGAAAGGTTCACAAGGTAATTAATCTTTTTATTTTGCACGAAAGTTCCCAGATAGGATCACTTCTTTTACCTTTCATTACCTTGTCTTCTTCCTTTTGTTTCAAAGTTGATACATAAATCATCTTAATGTGGAGCATTACATTATAGCCATCTCATTCTCTTTAGTTTTGGCAAATCTCAATGTGTATTTTAGAAACATATGGTTGACAAAGTCAGAGATAGACAGGATGCAAGTCCCTCATGTTTTGAATTGCCATAATTTTAATGCCTCTATTTTTCTACCTTGTGGGGGAAGGGGAGTGCGATCTGCCGATTGATTTTACATTAGATGAATGGCTGTACTATGATTGTTTGGGAGACATGGCTAATCAAGTGGCTGATTTCTTCAAAAATGATACAAAGCAGGAATATCTCTCTGTAAAATGTTTGCTCTGTAAAGCATTGAGGACCTTTAGGGTGTCTAAGGGTACTTGTCCAATTGCATGCAGATAAATGCAACTGGAAATGCAGATGAAATCTTTGAAGCAGTCCACAAGCTGTTTTCCTCCTTAAGGTAAATCCTGATGTTTGTCACGTGAAATTTCTCGGATAGACAGATGAAAAATGATTACGCTATGTTTCTTCTTCAATAAAAAGGCACCATATGCGCCAGAGTTTGCAAGCTGCATGTGGCTCTCCTGGAGGAGCTGAAATCTTGCATATTATTCTCCAGTACCAAATTGGTTTTGTAATCTTGTCAATTGTCATATATTTAGCTTATCTTGAACTATTTGCTACCTGATTTGCAGTGCCCCCACCTTAAATAAATAGAGAAGTGATAGTGAGTTGTTTTCTAGTAACAATTTGCCATTTGTAAGCATGCCATTGTAGCTAGGGTGGGCCATAGCTAAGCAAAACATGATTGCTTGTAGGTAGCAAGGGCTTGATTTTTATGATTCCGTGCCTTTTTGTGTTTATCGTTCGCAATAAAGAAAGACATAACTCACAAGCAAAATGAACAAATAACATTTATCTTTTGGAATTGATGACGGCAACAACAGCGTAAGATAATGAAGGAGCGGATGCTTTGTCTTCTTGTTGACTCATTTTAACTTCTGCTTGTAGCTAGTTTGTTGACTCGTTTAATTAAGCAATAACACTTGCAGGCCCCAAATTGTAATATGGAGATGGTTTGTTGCTAATATAAAGGGGAGATATAATCATTTGTCCAATATTTTGTGAAAATATTAATCTCCTACACGGCTTGTTAACCTACAGCTGGAAGGAATTTTCAATTGTCGTAAATGTGCGCTTGATCTTACCTTGCACCAAAACGACGAACAACCAAGATTTACCCTCTCTGCACCCTGCAGGTTATGAGGCTGTTTGTCCTGCACGGAAGCTAGGGGAGTATGCTTGGCAGCGCTCTTCCTTGCAAGGCCCACTTTGGTTAGGATCCAAAAGTTCTCTTTCTACTGTCCCTTTGCGCATTTGCATCTTTAGCATCATAATAATTGTACATATCACCCAGTAATGGCCGGTGTAGCAAAGAGGACTTGTGAAAAAGCCCAACCCAGCCTTACGTTCTTCACGCGCTACAGTACGAAGCGTCAACCACAGTATGTTCTTCCTGTAAACTGTTATGATAAATTTTGCCTGCCTGAATCTGCTTTATGGTTACTGTTACCTAGGTAACCTGTACAATAAAGTCAACGTTTGTCGTGTATGATCACTATGGGTGTCCGGCCACCGCCGCGGCGATCTCTGCCTGGCTGTCCGGCCACCGCTCCGGCGCCAACTTTTACCTTCAGGCCACAGTGCCTCAGAGCTACCGTTAGTCCTGAGCTTCAGGCTAACGTGCCAGTGTCCGTTCGACACGTCAGGCTACCGTTAGTCCTTACCTTCACGTACGTTCGCAGCAGTTCACCGGCTAGATCTAGCCCTTGATCAACTCGGCTTCGGCTTCTGGCTTCTGGCTTATTTTTCACTAGGCTTATTTTTCACTATTCATAAGTTTCGTCTTTTTCTGAACTTTTGACTTTTTGTTGAGCTTTTTTGCCGGTTCTTTTTTTCCCCGTATTTGTTTGTATTATACGTAATGGGCTAACATATTTTTTATATTTTTAATTTTTTTTAAATTTAATTATGCTAAATAAACCTCACTACCACTCTGGTGCTTTTTCACCAACTACAGTGTTTTCAGCCATAAGCCATGAGCTTTTCAGCCGAACCGATCACCACCCTAGTCGGTGCCATCGGCTCGAGGCCTATCTATGGTCCTGTGGGCATTTGTGCTCGAATGTTGAACCTGGATTTAGTCAATTCAAAACCCTCTATAAAACCACTGCATTATTTTCTAGATCAGTAGATAGTATTTATAGATACATCATTTAATCAATTCATACAGGATGTAAACCATACCATACATTAATGTTACATCTTTAGAGTTTAAATAGACCACATTGGATCAAGTTTATATTAAGGCCGATCAGGCCAAATGGATACATTGCATGAATGCAGAAGCGAAAGCGAAAGCAAAAGAGATTTTGAGCCTTTTCAATTTCTCACGAGATAATCATAATTTCTCTTCCACATCAATCCTAACCATCCAAATCTTAGATCCAACGGTTGAAATGCGCCAAAGTCACTCTGACGTTGGCCCACTAAAGTCAGAGGATCTCATTCCGCAGAGAGAGGTAGCAGAGGAGTAGAGAGACTAGCGGTAAGAATTCCAAGCTTGAGACATATCTAGAGCTACTTGGTAGTACTAGTCCAAAAGCTAGGGAGGTCTGCCTGTCTGCAACCCAGCAGCTAGCAGGTACCAGTGTACTACTCCTAATTAACAAGAGGCCGAGAAAGAAGAGAGAGAGGAGAGAGATGGCACTGGGGCATGGGAAATTGGGAATCAACTGAAGGAATTGTTGGACAAGATAGCTAGGTAAGGGCATCTGTAGTCAGGGGCGGATCTAGCGGTGGGGCGGGGGGGGGGCTCGAGCCCCTACCGCTACCGGACCCGTGGAGCCCCCCTGAAGCCCCCCCTAAATTTTTAGCCATGGATGTATAATGTAGAAGGGGCTGAGGTCGAGCTGAAGGTACTTCAGCCCCTCCAAAATTTTTTCCTGGATCCGCCACTGTCTGTAGTGTATATAACCCAAGGGGTCTTAAGGTGGGTCTCATCTAAACCTTAAGGCTGATTCCATAGTGTATATAACCCAAGGGGTCTTAAGACGGTCCCACTTGGCAGATAAAGAAAAATTGCATTTTAATGCTTGTGGTCAGGTCTTTAGCTTGAGGACTAGCCTTAAGCCTTTTTTTTCTTATAGCCTGCTTAAGGTCACCCCTGTAATGTATAAGGTTGACCTTAAGGTAGCTTAAGACCCTCTATTTTCATACACTACAGATGCCCTAACAGGGGAAAGTTGTTACCATGCAGGCTCCACCCTTCAGGATTCCTCCCATCTTTCAGAGCCCCCCCATGCTGGACAGACTACTGCACATGCTAACATTAGTATATGATGAATTGCCCTTTAGTTTTCAAAAGAAGGAAGGATTAAGGTCCTCCTCGTTTTAGCTTCTGACTTTTGGTTTATTTTTTATTATTTATAAATTTTGTCTTTTTCTGAATATTTAGCTTTTTTTGAGTTTTTTTGCTGGTTCTTTTTTTCCGTATTCATTTGCATTCTCCGTGATGAGTTAGCATTTTTTTTCTATTTTTAAAATTTTTTAAATTTAATTACGTCAAATAAGTCACCTTCAGCTACAGTGAAATTTCATCCGTTACAGTGCAATTTCAGCCATAAGCCACAGGTTTTCAACCCAACCGAGCGGGGCCTAAATATAAAAGAACAAGAGCTATCTCGTGATGAGGTGGTGAAATTACGGATATATCTCTATTTATATTTATTAAGGTTTAAATTTTGGTATCTACCTTTATGCTTATGTGATCCTTAGCATAAACTCTGCCAAGTCGTGAATTTGTCCTGAACTCCATATTTCTAGACAGCAAAGCTTCGCGAGGATAACTCTGTTGATATAAGTTGTTGCATCGATCCTTTACATTTGTAAGGAACTGTTAATTCACAGGAGAATGGTCGTATAGATGATGACAAGGTCGTCCCGGCACGTGCTACCATGCATTGTACTCCCTCTGCTCTTTTTTTCTTTGACGTTTTTTATTTTTTATAGTTTTGAGAGTACGATTTTAACCGTTACTTTTTATAATATTATACTAAGATGTTCTAATAAAATTATAATATTATTAAAGTATTTTTAATAACAAATATAATGATATAATTTTTGTATAGCTAATCTAGATAGTTTAAAATTTATTGGTGGTCAAACTTTAGATTCCAAGAAGTAAAAAAAGAAGGGAGGGAATAGTATCTGCAACGCAATAAAGAAAGAAAGAAAAGAAGCTAAGAAAGGGATATGATACTGCTGCACTGTGCTGTTTGTTTACGGCCCTAGAAGGGATATGATACTGCTGCATTATATTCACTTTGTTTTCGTTTTTTTCCGATGTATTTTTATTTTTTTTATGGTTTTCGAGATGATCACTACTTTTTATAATTTTACAGTAAGATATACTAATAAAATTGTAATATTATCAAAGTAACTTATCGATAAATTTAATAATTTTTGTATATCTAATCTAGATAGTTTTAAATCCACTCAGGATTAAACATAAGAAGTAAGTAAAAAGAGCAGGGGTAGCAGGATCTGCAAGGAAATAAAGGAAGGAAAAAGAGAAAGAAAAGAAGCCAAGAAAGGGATATGATACTGCTGCACTGAGCTGTTTGTTCGCTTTGAGAGTCGGAAAGGACTGTGCTGCATTGCCCTGTCCTCCTTCCACGTGGCGGCATGGCATTGGTTCTACTTTCCAACCTTCTCACAGACTGGCCAATCCCATGCCGCCACGTGGAAGGGGACACGGAAGGAAACATAGAAGCTCCATTCCAGCAGGTGCTCCTGCAGCGTAGCACTTGCATTTGTAAATCAGTAGATTTGTAAATAGAAGGGGGACACGGCCTCTGTGTCATCAGTAGATTAATTAATCAAACTTCTACTGGTTAGCTTCAGTATAAATGTATGCAGCTAGCTAGATTTATGTTAGGTTGGGATATGAGATGGATCAGTGCAATGCTTGATTTGGAAATTGAAATGATAAGTCCGGCTTAAACACACAAAAATAATATAAGTCCGGCTTGAGTCTAATCAAGCGAGGAAAAATAAATCTATGAAAAAGGAGTAAAATGTATAAAAATTCAAATGGGGATTTTTGAATTTTTCTGGAATGAATTTGGTGGATTGGAGGTCAAAAATGGGTTCAGGGCATCAAAATGAACAAAATGGTGTAATTTGGAAATTTTTGGGATTTTCTGGAAATTTTCTAGAATTTTATTTGATTTTTTGGATTTTTCGAAATTGGAAAATCCTGGAAATTCCTTATGAACAGTGTCGAACCAACATTTTGCTACAGTGCGGCCCGGGGAGGGTTTCGGCCTGCGTGGCGGAGCAGGCTGCGCGGCTTTGGCCCAACACACGTGCAGCCAGAGCTCAGCGCGCGCGCGCCTCCCCGCACTGGATGGCTGACGCGTGGCCAGTGCGGGCGGCAGCGATGCGGGGCGGATGGACGAACAGGATTAACCGAGTTAAGTAAGATCGGACGTCCACAGAGTGAGGCCATCTGAAGGCTGAGGTCAGACGGCAACGAAGACGTGGACGGTGGGGATACGTCCAAGGGTTTTGGGAGGTGAGGAACCCATTTTAGGGCTTTGGGAGGAACAGGGAAGCTCAACGGCGGCGAACGGCCGAAGAGAAGATGGCGGCGATTTTTGGGCACCAGAGGCCATCGGCGGCACTCCGGGCAAATTGAAGGTGTTTGGAGCATCTCTGGGGTGAGGGGAACACAATGGCAGCGGCGGCTCAAGCTGGGGAGCCCTCTGGCGAGCTGGCCACGGCGGCCCCCTTTTGGACAACGGCGAGCTTCGCCGCCAGGGCAGGGGAGGGGCTTTCTCGGCCAATGGCGTCCACCATCGTGTTCAGGAAGCAAAGGGGAGCAAGTTAGCAAAAGGAATCAGACTCTGGTGAAGAAGAGAAGGAATGAGGCTCAGGAGTTCGCCGGCGGTGAAGAAGCTGATCGGTGGCGATGCAAGCGGTTATACTTCAATCAGCTGCTTGGGGAGTGCCTTGGGAGTGTGAGGAAGGCAATGACGGGGTTGGATGGGCTTAAAAAGCAAGGGAGAGAGCGGGAGGCGAGGGAGCAGTTCGGGGGCAGCTCAGGGAAGTAATGGCGCGGTGTGGGTAGTGCTATGTCTCTGCAAGCGGCCTGGGGAAGCTACGGGGGTGAGCGGGGAGTCGTGTCCGAGCGATGGGGCTGCGTCATCGCGAGTTAAGGTGTGGGGAAGTGCGGGAGCAGGTGAGCGGCTGAGATGGACGATGGCGCGTCGCGCGGAGGAGGGAGAAGGAGGGGCTGACGGGTGGGCCACGGGTGGCAGAGGGAAGACCGGGTCGAGTGTAGCCGGGGATGGCCGGCGGCGGTGAGCCAGAGCGGCGCTAAGCGCGGCGGAGGACCGCGCGCGCGGGCGAGCGCGATCGCAGGAGGGAGGCGGAAAGAAGAAGGGCGCCGGCGGGAGAGGAAGGCGGAAAGCCGAGAAAGGAAAGCGCATTCCACCGGGAATTTCCAAACAGGGAAAGGGCTCAAAAATCACTCAAAAATTCAGGAAAATTTGAAATTTTCTGGGGCCTTTCATGCATGTATTGATTATATGTCTTCTTGGTATGTGTCCTGTTTGGAACACGGGAAAAAACCCCAGTTCCTACCGAAATTGAAATGTTTTCTTTGAAATTACTATAAAATTCCTGTGAAGTAAATTACTATAAAATTCCTGTGAAGTTCCGGTGTTCGGCCGGCCAGCTTCTCCTCTGATTGAGCTCAGAGGCAAAATTACGTAGGTAATACAGTACGTACGAGCAGTAGCATTTGCAAAAATTGAGAGCTGTCTGTATGTCGTAATATCTAGTTGCGAGATGCGGATAGTTGTTTTGAGAGTATATATACTCCCTCCAGTCACAAATAGTTGTTTTGAGAGACGTCTAGTTCTACTTTTGAAAAATGTGACTACTGATACCTTTTTAAATACTTATATTAGATATTTGAAAAATCATATATATATATATATATATATATATATATATATATATATATATATATATATTTGGCTTGAAAAATAATTTTATAACATTATAATAAAAATTAGTAGTAAAAGTGAATCATGTCGATATCCAACCCAACATTTATTTGTAAGCAGAGGGAGCATAAACAGATGGATAGAAAGCATGCATGCAGTGGATAGTAATTCGCGCAGCAGACCCAGAAGTACTTGTCTCTGACAAGAAGGGGCCAATGTCGGTCCGGCCGGGCGATCGAGAAGCACGAGATCGAAATGCTCCATCCGAAAAGATCAAAATTAACCTACACGATCGAGCTGCATGCAGAGGGTACAAAGCCGAATTTAGCATTATTTCATATTATATTTATAAAATTAGTTGTATGTGGATCGTATTTACATGCAGAGCAATAATATATCCTCCGCACGATCGATCCAGCACTGTTTATATGCACGCGGGAGCCGGCGATGCCCACAAGGCTGTAGGGGTGGAAACAAGTCGAGCCGGCTCGAGCCAAGCTTGCCCAAGCTCGTTTCAACAGGTGGCTCGGCTCGTTTTGAGCACGAGTTAGGAGGGTGGCTCGGCTCGGCTTGAAGAAAGGTTCGAGCCGACTCACGATCCAGGAGCAGGCCGGCAGCGTCGCAACCTACGCCATCCCAGGAGCAGCAGGAGTCGCGCGTTCAACTCCTCCATCTCCTCCCAGAAGTCCACTCCCCCTCCGGCCGTCGACGCCATACCGTCCCAGCTCGCCGCCGCGAGGCCATTATTGTTTGCGACTTCCTCCTCACCCTCCAGTACCCTCTCCTTCTTCACCTCCCTCATGCTCAACTCCTTCTCTTGTGCTCGCTCATCCGACCTCGCCCTCTTACCGCTGGTGGTCATGGCGGGGACAGCGAGCGGAACAGGCGGCGCCCACTGGCCGGTGGCGGTGCCGACCTCGTTGGGGAAGTTGAGGATGGTTGGAGCCACGGAGGCGGAAGGCTGCGCAGTCGTAGGCGTGCGCGGCCTCAACGGCGGTGTCGTAGGTGCCGAGCCACACGCGGCCCCCCTTCCGCGCAGGGTCCCGGATCTCAGCCGCGAACTTGCCCCACGGCCGCTGCCGCATGCTGCGGTACCGTAGGATGTCCTCCGCATGCTAGGGAACAACGCCGACGCGACGCAAGTGGAGAATCGGGAGATTCGAGTGGGGAATGGGGACTCAGAAGAAGACAGCAGATGCGGAGAATGGGGACTCAAGAATAAGACGGGAGATGTGGGGAATGGGGACTCAAGACGGGAGATGCTCAGATGACCGATTGACCGGGGTTGGTTATACAGAGATCCAACTGTACACACGAGCCAAATAGCTCGCGAGCCGACTCGCGAGCAGCTTGAGCTCGGCTCAAATTTTTTGCGAGCTGTGAAGAAGGCTTGGCTCGACTCGAAATTTCACGAGCTCGAGCCGAGCCACGAGCCTCGAGCTATTTTTCCACCTCTACAAGGTTGCCAGCACCCTCTGGCTCGATAGCATCTATTGAACTGCTCTAGCTCGGTAGCTTTTATCGAACTGCTCTGGCTCGGTAGGTAGCTTGGTGGCCGACTAGATGAATATGATGCGACGCGCTCGATAGTGATTCCTATGGCCTTCAAGAGTGTTTGGCGCTTATACCGCATCCGTGTGCACCCGCGTGGTTCTGTCAGTCACTAACGCATCCCCGCGTGTATAAAATGGCTCGAGTCCCTCTCGTCCTCTCATCCAACGCCATATAGTTGAGTTTTTTTGCCAAGCGAGAGAGAGCCGAGGGAGAAGCAATAGAGAGAGAGAGAGAGCGGAAAAGAGTTTAAATTAGTTTGTCGAGGTGGTTTTGTTGCGATTTAAGAGATTTTGTAGTTGGAATTAGTGTAGAACTAGTGAAGCCCTTCAAGAAAGGGTATGTTTCATTTGCCTACGAGCAATGTACTTAACATGTCAGTAGCGTTTTATTAGTGTAACAGTGGTTTGATAGTATAGAATATGCTTGGTAACCATATTTAGCTGACGTATGTATTTAGTTCGTGTAAACGATATTTTGTAACTAGCCATGCTAATGATGTGTTAGTGGTGATAATGATGATTCTCTGTAAATTGTTGAAGAAATACACACTGTTATTTGTACTATTATCGTTGCCTTTCCAAAATAGGAAGGATGGATGTACGTACGTACGTACGTATGTATTGCTCAGGTGCCATTGTAAATATTGTAAAAACTGATTTTAAGATTGTAGAATTGTGCACTGCATACATGCATATATGTGTGTGCCTATATAATTAGCACATTGTTGTATAAATAATTGGTAGCTCAGCTATGTACATGTACACGATTTATTTTGTATTATGTTTAGTTGTACTTAATATCGTCTGAAATAAGTGCATTTCGTTTGGATTAATGGTAGGTACCTAATGTCGGATATAGAACATTTGTTCGTGTTCTATGGGATGGTGTCGTACAGGGGTGGACCTTCAAAATTGTAAACGAACCATAATCCAGGCTCGGGGCTAAAAAAAAAGGGTCTCCCTGAGCTCAGGAGGTGCGTACGGAGTGCATTTGATAGGGAGGTTAGCAGGAAGAACCTTGTCGTACGGAGTGCCATAATGGTTGAAGATTTAGGGGTGTGTTTCTAGGAGCTAAAGAAGGTTGGCAACATCGCTTGGCAGCAGTACATGGAGGTTGCCAACAATCCTAGTGTGGTGATTTATGGGAGGTCTATGGTGTATGTGTAGTTTGTGAAGAGGGTGGAAGCGTCGAGTAGGGACGAGGCCTCCGGGAGTGATGGCTTGGAAGTGCCACAGTTGGTTGGTGGTGGCAGTGTGGAGCATGATGTTTGTGGGGATGGTGACAGCGAAGTGGAACCTGCTGGTGCTACCTATGGTGGTGGCATTACTACAGAAAGTATCATTACAGATGATTTAAAACCATCATCATAGACAGTTCCTGAACCATCTGAATTCATATGTCTGTGATAACATGTGGTTATCACAGATGGTTCTCAAACCATTTGTGATAAGTTACAACATAGACATTTTTTTAGTGGGAAAGAGATCTATGATATGGTCAAGGATATCGATGTTGTGCTTGAAAAAGGACGTAAATTGCGGATCTATTAGAAGAATATGTGGAAGAAGAGGTCCATATTTTGGAACTTGTCTTCTTGGGAGCACTTAGAAGTTCGCAATTGTATCGCATCATGCACGTAGAGAAGAATGGATGTGATAGCTTGATTGGTTTCTTACTAAACATTCATGACAAAACAAAAGATAGTGTCAACGTATGGCGTGACTTCCCCCCAGCTTGCTTCACTCTGTCTAAGTCCGAGAGAATTGAACTATGTCAATGCTTGCATGGTATGAAAGTTCCATCCGATCACTCCGCCAACATGAAGAAATTTGTTTCCATGGAAGATTTGAAATTAATTGGTATAAAGTCTCATGACTATCATATGATAATGACATAATTGCTTCCTGCTGCAATTAGAAGTATTTTGCTAAATAAGGATCGAGTGACAATCATGAGGCTATGTTATTTGTTTAATGCAATTGCTCAGATGGTCATCGATCCTGATGGACTAGACGCTCTGTAGGCTGAGGTAGTGACGACTCTATGTCATCTTGAGATGTATTTTCCTCCATTTTTTGATATCATAGTCCATGTCATTGTCCACCATGCGAAAAAAGATAAACATATGTGGCCCCGTATTTCTACATCATATGTACCCGTTCGAGAGGTACATGGGAATTCTCAAGTTCTATGTACGAAATCGATCTCGGTCGAAGGGCAGCATCATCAAAGGTTATGCAATCAAAGAGATCATTGAGTTCTGTGTTGATTACATGGCTTAGGTCGAACTGATAGGTGTGCCTCTATCTCGTCATGAGGGGAGGCTAGAGGGTATCAAGACCATCGGAAGAAATGCAATAAATCTCGATCTGGATATGTACATTCAAGCCTATTTCACAGTCTTGCAACACATGACTGATGTGTCCTTGTATATGAAAGAGCACAATGACATGCTACGCCAAGAGAATACAGGCCGGTCGGAGGTTGGATCACTAGACAGCATAACCGTCGGTTCAACGAATGGTTGAAGGTGTGATTCACGAGGAGGTCGTCAAGTGAAATGCTGCAATGGTCGATAAAAGGGCCCAAATTTACAATTGTGACATAGCAAGGATATGATATTAATGGGTACATATTTTATATAACAGATCAGGATAGAAAGAGCATAGTCCAGAACTCAAGTGTCTGCATAGATGCATTTCATGTACAGTTCAGTACCACTGGCCCAAGCTCCTACTACAGGCTTGTAGAGGAGATTTGGGAGCTCGATTACGTAATTGTCAAGATCCCTCTATTTGGGTGCTATTGAGTCCAACTCTCATAGGGTGTAAAGGTTGATAAGTACGGTGTCACTACTGTGAACCTCGAATGTGTATGATACAAAGATGAACCATTCATACTCACGAAGCAAGTTGTTCAAGTTTGTATGCAACCGACCCGGCAAATAAGAAGCGCCACGTAGTTCTTCATGAAAAAAGAAGGATTGTTGGAGTTGAGAATGTCGTGGATGAGGAAGAGTACAATCAATTTGACAAGTTTTTCCATTCGAAGACGGCATTAGGCTCGAGGAAGAACCATGTGATGAAGCAAGCTATATGCATGTCGATCATTATGAAGGGTTTTATGTAAAAGGAAATAGCCAAGTGGAATGATCCCATATAGCAAACACCTATTTGGAAACTATTCCAATATAATTAAGAAAGTCGTCGTGTAATTAAGGAAATATTCCAATGTAATTGATTCAGTAATTTAGAAATAATTACATATGCAATTGTATTTGCTTGCTTGTTTTCAAAGGGCATGACTAGCATTTCCTAAGTCTAGCCGAAAAATCAGATATGTTGTATACAGAAGGAACCATAATAGGCGGTTGTGTGGCACAAACCATCTGTGATATATATATCACAGACAGTTTCATAATAGAACCGTCTGTGATATGGTTCCACATCACAGACGATTCTATAATAGAACCGTCTGTGATACATATATCATAGATGGTTTGTGCCACTAAACCACTTGTGAACCGTCTGTGATAAGCTACCACATCACAGACGGTTCCATAACAGAACCATCTGTGATATGGTACCACATCACAAACGGCTCCATCATGGAACCGTCTGTGATAGTTCTTCTATAAGTAGGGGCCCTACTAGTGTTTGCACTCTTACTCCTCACTCGCGCACCCCTCCATTTCCTCGTACCCCCTCCAGCATAAAATAACCGCCGCAGCATCCCAAAGATTTTTTATGCCTAAGACATCAACCAAGGCCAACACACAACATGATGAGGAGAAAAAGACAATGGCCATGACTTAGTCGATAGAACCTAACACACTAGAGTGTGTGATTTGTGTTGGTAAGGAGAACTGATCGGGATGAGAGGCAGCGTTGGTAAGGAGAGGCGATGTCGGGAGGAGAGGCAGCGTTGGGAAGGAGAGGCGGCGTCGGGAGGAGAGGCAATGGGGCCACCTCATTAGGTGAGAAAGAAGAGGATGAAGAAGTTAGGTTCTGGGGCGGTGGTGGCTATGCCAGAGGGGGACGTGGAGACGGAGGGGTGCGCGAGTGAGGAGTAAGAGTGCAAACACTAGCAGGGCCCTTACTTATAGAATAACTATCATAGAAGGCAGCAACCAAGCTTAGCACATAGCATGATAAGGAGGAAGAGACTCTGGCCATGACCAACTTCATAGAACCTGAGACATTAGTTTGTGTTATCAGCTTCATATTAGATTGTTGCAAAGAGACATCGTAGCAATAATATATGTCGCTGAATGTTCTTACTTCTTAACAGTTGTCCTTTGTAATTCACTTTGTTATTGCTACAAGATCTATTTAGAATGGCAAATCACACACTCCATGTGCCAATGTTTACACTCACAGCTCACTTAATTAGTTTTTTCTTGTAAGAGAGATAACGTCCAAACAGTCATCATCGTCATCATCGCGTCGCGCAATGGGCCTGACGCTCCAAAGACCGGGGTAACTAAGCGTGGCAGAGGAGTATCGAAAAGGCCAAAGGGCCGTATGACCATCATGAAGGTCTCTATGGATGGGGTCCCTCTACAACTGAAGAAAGCAGCGGTAGCATTCCATACTACCTACGGGATACTTGGAAGACAACGGGTCCCCATCACTACATCAAACTAAAAAGCTTTGACAACTGGAGAGAAAAAGTAGTTGTGGGTGGAAATTTCAAACTCATTTGAGATCCCAAGAGATGTCTAGGAACTCATACGATGGTAGGCATTACTCGTGATTGAAAAAGTATGGAAGACCTTCAAGAGCATGTTTTGTGACGCAGTACGTGACCAAGGATTGCACACCCCTCATGAGGTATCCGTTCGTGTCACCGAAAACATGGGAGGCCTTTATGTGGATGAAAACAATGGTCGAATTTTAATAGCAACGTACGACGCACAAGGCTCTCTAGGCATAAAACACTCACCCCACAAACTCGGCACCGCTAGGTACACGGATAAAATCCCGCAATGGAGGATGCAGGATGAGGTCGCAATCCAATCGAAGTCCTCCCTACTATTTGCCGAGATCATAAATGAGCACGCCTAGAACTAGTTAAGAGCAAAGTCATCAACCACGTCTTCGAACATCACCTCTTTCAAAAACCCCACAGATGAGGAAGTGTCCCAATGCTTGGTAAGATAAGTTAAACTACCTAGTGTAAGATCGAGGAGGCCGACTAGAGGGGGGTGAATAGGCGGTCTAAAATTTTCTTCAAATTAATACTAACAATTCAAGACCATTTCTATTTGCCTAAACCAAGTAAACAATGCGGAAGCTTAAATCAATTTGGTTTAGCTCAAATAGTGCCTAAGATAAGCAAATTCGCCTAAGTGCACCAACAATTCTATCTTAGGTCAAGGTTTGCAATCCTAGGTTTACAATCAATCAAAATAATGCTAAGTAAGTGAATTGCTTGAATGTAAAAAAGAGATAACAAGAAAACAAACCACAAATGACACAATCTCTTTTTACCGTGGTGTTCGGAGACTTGCCGGTCTCCCCTAGTCCACGTTAAGGTAAGCTTGAACAAATCGGACTGGCTCCACGATTTAAGCCTTCCACCTCAAATCACTAGTGATAGCTCTTTCCCGCTTTGGGTAGGTGAGCTTTGACCTTCACAACTTCGTCGGGTCTTCTCACAACCTTCTTTGAGAAAATCACCGCGCACGACGCCTCCCACGCCGTCTAGGAGTCGGCAAACTCCAAGAGTAACAAGTTAAGTCCCTCACTTGACTCTCACCATGTGCAACGAATGCACAAGCTCAATCCGGACACAAAGTCCTCTAGATGCAACACATGCACTCTAGAACCTCTCTCCCTTCTCACAAAGTGCAACACATGCACAATTGAGTGGAGAGCCTCATTCCAGCTCAAGAACACAAGAATAGGTCAAGCAACAACATCTCCAACCAGCCTTGAGGAGGTATTTATAGACCTCCCTCAAAAACTAGCCGCTGGAGGAAAGAGAGAGCTGGAATCAGCCCAAGGCCGGAACTACCGCAAGCCAAACCCCCGGTAGTACCGCCCTCCCAACGGTTACAAGAAAACTAGCCGTTGGGCTGGAAAACCTGTTAGACCGCCCACACAGGGCCGGTCAGACTGCCATTTTCGGTCAGACCGCTCAAGGACTGGTCAGACCGCTCTCAGGAAAACCCTCAGAGTCGCTCTCTCGAAAAAAGGGTCCAGGCAAAATGTGGAACTACCGCTGGTCGGTCAGACCGCCGTTATTAGGCCAGTCTGACCGCTGGGACTGGTCAGACCTCCAAACCAACACCAGTCAGACCTCTCTTACAATGGCGGTCTGACCTCCATTATAAGGGCGGTCTAATCACCATTACAAAGGCAGTCTGACCTCCAGCTCAACACCGATCAGACCTCTAGTCATAACTTTTGATTCCGATGTCGGAATTGAGTGATCTTGGACTCTATGGAAAGTTTATTCAGAGGGCTACACAACCCATCTATTTGCATGATCTCAAACACATTAGATCAATGCAGAAATCAAAAGACATCCAAAGAGTCACTACCATGGTCTAATGTCAAAGGAAATAGTAACAAACAATTTTAGACCATGCTAAGGGATAATGCATGATCTCCGACTTTTGCAAAACATATTTGCAAACTTAGTTCATGTCACAAAGAGTAGGTACATGAACTTCAACCTTTCGCAAAACACATTTGCAAAGCATAGTCCCATGTTGCTAGAATTCAACACATGAGCTTCGACTATTTGCAAAACACATTCGCAAATATAAGACTCATGTCAAGATGAGCTAGAGCAAGTGAGGTTGAGCCATCAACACATGATGAGAGTCAAACTACTAGACATGACCCATCTTAATAGTACGGCAACCTATACTAGCAATCCGGTCTTCTAACCAAACACCAAGACCAGTAAAAGACTAGAAACACATCCTTAGGCCTAGCTAGCCATACCTTTACCTTGGGTCATCTTCTCATCATGCATCAACACATGATGCATTTTTCACTTCTTCAACTCCATCAACACATGATGGTCTTTACTTGATGATCAACATATGATCATCTCCTCATGCATCAACCCATGATGCGTCTTCTTCTCGATGGTCTTCAACACATGAATCCATCTTCTTCTTTGATAGCCTTCAACTAATGAAGTTATCTTCTTCTCGATCTTGACTTGATGACCTTCAACACATGAAGTCATCCCAAGTCGTTCTCATTTATGGAACCTAACATCTGCATCTAACTCATGGAAACTATTAGTCCACAAAACAATTGTCATCGATTACCAAACTTCACTATTTTGGTAATTCATGACAATCTCAACAAATAATGAGATAAAGGTAATTGATTTGCGAGTATACAACTTGTACACAACAATTGTATACTCTAAGATAAGCTTTAAACAAAGCTTACTTATCCGGTTGTCATTAATCTTCCAACCATTAACACTTAATGGAGAAGTTAGATGACAACCCAATTGCACATGAGTATATATGAACTACACAAGATATATATACTCAAGAATGTATTTCAAAGTAAAGATTCTAAATATGTATATTAAAAGAAGCATGGATCAATACTCACGAAACTCCAAAATATATAGAGAGCTCCTCCTAAATGTGTACATACAAGTGTATATAATGAAAACATATGCACATATTCATTTTGGACTAATTGAGGAGTTCAATCTATATTTTGGATCTAAGGGCTGCATTAGTATATGAGAGAGTGATTTCTAATGCATACCTCTTTGATTTCACCTTTCCATCCAAATGAGACTAAACGTAAATAAACTTAAACAAACATATTAGTCTCATACATACATTTGTCATTATCACCAAACCATTATAAAAGTATTTGTCATTTACATCAAAATCTCATAATGGCATTTGTCATTAACACCAAAACCAACTTAAGCGGAGCTTGATCTTTCAATCTCCCCCTTTTTGGTGATTGATAACAAATCCATTTATGATAATATCATATAGGTGAAAATGACTAAATGGTAGGTAATTAAGTGCATAAGAGAAGGTGAAAGCATTATTCAACAATTTAGAAAAAAAAGATTTTAGTTTTTCCCATTTGGCATTCTTCAATTAATTTCTCCCCGATAAATATATTATCACATTTCTCCCCCACTGGCATTAGCATTTTTATTATTTCTCCCCCATTTGGCATTATCACAAGTTTCTCAAATATTCAAAGCTATTATCACAAGTTTCTCCCCCATTTGGCATCAAGCACCAAAAAGAGGTGATTTTCACAAAATAGCATTGATTATTGTAAAAAGGAAAGAATACAAGTTAAGCCATTAAAGGAAATTTTCATTATGAGGAGCTTGATACCAATTAAGAGCATATAATTGATTCTTAAGAAATGAGGAGCTTGATGCCAATTTGATTCAACTTAATATGGTCATGACAAATATGAAATTGAATGCAAATGAACAATTGATACCACTTAAAAATAACTGAAGATATTTGAAATACATTCAAATGATCTTACTCATGAGAGCTCCTTGAAGGCTTTTGAAATTTTCTTGGATGGTATTTGATACCACTTGATATAATGTCACTTGAGTTGATACCACTTGTATATAAAACACTTGTAGCATGTGGATCATTTTCTGATTTTGCATTCCATTTGGCCTTCAAAAGCTGCCTGAAAAACTAACTCACAAATGTCCAACAAATCTGAGAAAATTTGTCAATATAGATGAATATCCGAGGATCAAAAGTTTTAATTTCATCTACCTCAGATTATGAGCCAACTTAAAGACAAAAAAATTCATAAATCAGTTCAAAACATGATTTTCAGAAATCTGAAAGTCTGAAATTTCAGACTTTTCGCATTTCACATAAGCTTCTAGAGAGAGAAGGAAAATTGATCAAATGCTCTTTATAAATTATTATATAATTTGACAAGGAAGACCAACTATAGAGGATCAATTTTCATTATTGTGGCTTCCTTTAAATCTGAACCCATTTGAAGATACAAAAATCACAAATCGGCTCAGAATCATGGAAGTTCTGAATTTTCAACACATTTGCAAAAGAGAGAAAAAGTCAAAACTTTTTCAAATTAACTTGAAATGTTTTCCAATTTTGCAGATATGAACTTTATGATATTGATGACCTTTTCCAGCAAGAATTTTTTTTTGAAAAAGACTTCTCCAGTCAAAAGATATGCCAAAAGGCGCTTTGAGAGCAAGAGAAGGAATTGATTTTGCATCAAAAGCTAAAAATCCAAACCAATTGGATTTTCATGGAGTACTTTGTTTTCTTAGCTTCATATGAGTTATAAATAGTATTTCAAGCCAAGATCTACAAAGAAATCTTGCTCAAATAGCTAAACCCATTATATGCAAGAATATGTCATTTTGGGTCAATTGTAGTTTTTGGATGAGATTCAAATGAATATAACTTTTCAATGATTGGTCTTTTGCAAAACCTTTGAACTAGAGAAATATTGAAATGACCAATCCTTTGAGTTTTGTATTGACCACTTTTTCAAATACTCAATAGATTGTAATTTAGAGAAATATGTCGTTTAATTCAAAAACAAGATCATATAAGATTCTTTTGGGGGCCAAATCTTCCTTTTAATTTCTAAAATAGAAATTTTTACCGAAAAAGCTTTGAAAACATTTGAAATACATAGTTGAGTACTTTTATTTAGTTTTTCATAATTTTAGTCTTTTTAAACAAGATTTTTGATTTTTTTTTGACCAAAGAGGCTCTTTTGAAAAGGTAATCTTGCATATCATTGGATTATGACTCCATGAATGGCAAAAGAGAATGAAACACATTCACTCCCAAGAGCCATAAATCATTTTTGGGCAAATAAGTAAACTAATTTTCTTAATAGTAATATTTTTTACCCTTTTTGCTTTAGTAAGCACAAAATTATTATATATGTTTTTTACAAAGAAAAACTCCCCTTTACACAAAGGTCTCTTCTTGGCAATTTCTTTTCCTTTGACACACAAAAGATTCTCCTCTTCTTGATTTTCTTCTCTTTTCTTATCTCTTCCTCCTTTGATTAACCATGTTTCTTCTTATGTCATCTAGCACAAGGGTTAATGGGTACCACTTGTAAGCCACTTGTCTATAATTTGTACCACTTGTTAATCTTTTGTGCATACTTTGTGCTATTTAACCTTTTGTGGTTATTTGGTATTTTCCATAAGAGCACATACCACTTTGACCCTTATACCACTTAAGATGACATTCGAAATCACTTGAGAGAATATACCACTTGTAAACAGAAATGTCATTTGAAATGGCACTTGGAGGAGGAGGATATCATTAGAGGATATACCACTCATAAAGGTGGATACCACTTGGAAGACGATGATATCATAGGTGAAAGAGCTTGATTAATAGAAAAGATTATCTCGGCAAGAGGATATCACTTATTTTCCAAATGAAAGAGATACCAAGTCAATAGAGTAGATACCACTTGAAAGATAACATTACTTGGAAATCAATGATATCATATATGTGAAGAGCTTGGTTAAGAAATATTTGCTTGCCAAGATGAAAAGGATATTAATCCAAGAGACATCAAATGGAGGAACAAGGATACCACTTAATTTTCACAACCAAGGAATACCACGTGAAGGAAATGGATAAATCACTTGAAAAGATTGGAGTGAAGTACATGTCGATGTCAAGATGACTAAAAGTCTACCACTCTTTTGAGATAATGGCCACTTTATGAAAAGAAAAGGATTAATGTGGCATATAAGGTCAAGAAATACTTGAGGGTAGCTAGCAAGGATAAAATGGATCATCTTGACTTTGAGGAGCAAGAGGAAATGGCTGAGGAAATTTGAAGATCAAATTTTGAATCAAAGCAGCCACTTGCCAGAAATATCAGAAGTACGGCTGTTTCACCACCGGTAGTTCCGGAAAACGGAAGTACCGCTTGATGGTTGCCGGTAGTTCCAATTTTTCTGGGGCACGCCAAGAGATTGGATTTTTGAGGAGAGCTTTGATATAGTGTTGTGCCATACTCCAAAGTTTTTCACAAAGAAACATAAATCTCTTATAGAGCATTTCCAACTATATGCCAAGATTAAAACTCTTTTCAATATAATTTTTAAAAAATTAGTCTTTCAATTTTAAAAAATAAACTCATTTTCAATAAATTCTTCAAGATTGCAAAAATGAGCATTTGGGGGTATATTAAGCATTCAATTTCATGTATGAGTTGTAAATACCCTTATGAGCCAATATACATCAACAATTTGGGCTCAAATGGCAAAACTCATTTAAGTGCTAGATTATGACCACTTAGGTCAACTCAATATTTTAGATGAATTTTGAAATCAAATAACTTTTGATTGGTTGGCCTTTTGGAAAACTTTTGAATACCAATAATGTTTGAAATAGCTAACTCTAGGTTTTTGGTATTGAACATATTCTCAAACGACTCTAAGGCATATAGGAGTAGGAAGAAATCCAAAGCCGAGCAGGAGAAATATATGAAATAGGAGCTTTGTGCACAACTTGAGTATGAGTTATCTACCTCATTTTGAGAGAAGATAACCGCATTATTTTGAGGAGAGATAGATTCATTGAGAGAAGAACTGAGAGAAGTCCACAACCACTCGCAAGCCGCCCCGTTATTGCAGAAGGCAGTCCCCCTCAACGTCGAAGTAGCTGTGTGTCCATGCCACTTTCTGAACATAGTGACACCCACTTATCTATCGACAACATCCTGGTAATGTAACTCTCTAGAATTGGTGGATGCCTTAGCTCATCGAGTATCGTTATGTAGGTGCCCACGCTGTGCATCCTCAGAGTTAGGTTTGTTGGCTTCATTCACATTGACACTTGGTGAGGGATGGCGTTTTTATGCCTGCCAAGGACGCCGGTGCACAGTGCATAGCTAGGGATCGATTTTGTGAAGGTCTAGGTTGACATGATTAATGATGTTTTTGGGCCGTCCCGCTGAAGAAGCCCCCAAATGTAGAAATTATGACACTAGGGGATGTCGTCCAAACAATCGTCCAGTGGACCAAGAGAGACATCACCCTAGACTCTTCCATGCCACGATCTCCACACGCCCATGCCTGTCAAACAAAACCCTGTATAACTTCACCTCAAGCTACACTTCAAAAGGCCATCGTATCGTTCCCGTGGAGATGACGCCGACTATGTATCTCAAGCAAGAAGCTCAGAGCAAATCGAAGAAGATTAAGGTGTCTCCCAAGTTTTGGCAGCACAACCTTAGAATGTCATTAGTCCTCGGTCACAATTACCCAGCCTTGGACTAGTTTCCGGGTCTTTGCATGCCAGGTACATGCAGAGGTCTAACGACCAGGAAAACTGGTAGAGTGGATTCATCGTCAGATACATGGATATGCATTTCCACAATAGCGTGGCCTACATCATCGTGGGCTTCCAAGACTTATTCGAACTATTCAATCTCAATGCCCTCGATGCCTCACTTCTACAATGTTGGACACTTTAAGTGTGTACAATCAAGTTCTAGATTTATGCAATACCGATAAATGTTGTAACTCATTGTGTATGTACAGATACATGATTCAAGAATCCCAGCAACGTTGAGAACCAGTGGGTTTCCTCGATCCATACTTTATCTCTAGGAAAAGCATTGACAATAATGTATCCTTTGTCGAAAACTACATAACGAAGGGATTAGTTACTCACAGTGACAAGGACTACATTCTAACACCCTACAACCAGAAGTAAGTGATTTACTAGTTTCTATATAAGTTTTATTTATACTTTGTATGCAATATGAACTTAGGTTTAACGATTACGGTGACATACATGACTAGCTTTCCCTGGATTCTGATTGTGATTGTATCAAAATGGAGCAAGGTAATATACCTTGATTTCGCTACTCAAGAATAACCATGACTTCACCCTTGTGGAAGAAATACTCAACAGGTATACTCCACACATAACTCTATTGTAGTCTTCCCTTTAGTTGCAATAGCCAATGCTAATTTTTTGGAATCACGTAGGTCGTTCAACACTTACGTTGCCAAGGAAGGGAGACACAAGGAATCCAGCGCCACACTGATCCACGGGATGCGATTTTTGGTACCCGCTACAACACAACCCTACATCACACTTCGTAATAATGCCTCTAGAACTGACTATACATATATATGTAATTCTATTTTTACAGTACCACCAGCAGCTTTAGGGCAATGTATGTGCCTTCTACATTTGCCGCCGTATGCAGGAAATCATGGGCGCTAAGAAGAAGAATCCAGAGGTTTGTTAATCTAGAAATAATTATTTCATGATTATCAATATATATACATATGTGTGTGTGTATGCTTATGACTTTACTCCTAGCGACAGGGCATCAAATTTGATAGAAGTGCATTCAATCTTCACGAACTCGCCGATGTTCGAGGACTATTGTGCGGCTTCTTAATGGCAGAGGTCATTCAACTGAACGAAGAGTTCAACCCCAATGAGAAATAATAGATGTTCAAACATTTGGTTCAGTCTATTTGTGATGTTCAATTGTACTTCATCAAACAATACATTCAGTCTATTTGTGATATATCTATCTATTTGTGAATGATATCTGTGTATCTGTGATATCTATGTATTGTGTGATATATCAATTATATATGTGTATTTGCTTGTTTTCAGAGGGCATGGCTAGTATTTCCTAAGGCTAGCCAAAAAATAGAAAAAAATAGGTACACGATGAACTATCACAGACAGTTTTGTAGTATAAACCGTCTATAAATATCGACTATCATAGACAGCTACAACCAAAACCCGTTTGTGATATGTAATACATCACAGACGGTTATATATACAAACCGTCTGTGATATGTATACTATCACAGACGGCTGCTACCAACGCCTGTCTGTGATATGTATATTAGCACAGATGATTGCAACCAAAACCTATCTATGATATGTAATACATCATAGATGGTTCTATGTATGAACCATCTATGATATGCATACTATCACAGACAGTTCGTACATAGAACAGTTTGTGATGTATTACATATCACAAACAGGTTTTGGTCATAGTCGTCTGTGATATTCAACCTTTATAGACAGTACATAAATCGTCTGTGATAACCGCCTGTTATCATAAACATATAAAATCAGACGATTCAGAAGTCGTTTGTGTTGGCGGTTTAGAACCGTCTATAATTACCCTTTATGTGGTAGTGAACTTAAACTAGCAATAGGTAATATCAAATCTTATATGCTAATATAGTTTATTGTCAGTATCACGATCTCATTGCGATCCTACCCGATCCTAATGATTCTATGAGTAGGATGGTGATCCCATTGCGATACCACCTGATTTCGATCCATATTGCAATCCATATCATGTACCTCCGGTAGGACCATAGGATCGTGTTATACTACGATACATGTCACGATACTGACAACCTTGTTGAGCTCTATAAGATCCAAAGCTAATAGGTGACGGGAGATGATGGGTGGTAGAACAAGTGTACAAGATTCATGGGTCTAAGGTGGTCCTCACACTAGTTTTTTTTGTTGAAATTGCACTATAGCGGCTGTTAATTTTTTAAAAAAATGAGAAAAATAAAAAGGAAAAATCGTTATATTGTCACTGACAATGCAATGAAATAAGAGAGAAAAAGAAAAGACAAAAAAAACAAAGAAAATAAAATAAGTCAAAATTAGAAACCGATATATTCCAAATGGTTTCTGGTTTAAATATACCAAAAACCAAAAAAATAAACTAAAGCTGTTTGGAGTGAGATCTAAGAGTGGTGGATGAATTGGATGTAAGCAGTAGGAGCGAGAGGTGTGCAAGTGCAACGGATAATTTGGGGAGATGGGTCTAGGAGGAGGGTCTCCAGACTTCAATTAGCATTTTAGCTTAAGCAAAATTAGGGCATGTACAATGCTACAACGTTAACTGTTTATAAGCTTTGTCATGTAAGATTTTTTTTGCTGATATGGGGAAAGAGGAGGAGAGATAGTATATTATCTATAACAAACATTTTTTTATGCTATAATTAAAAGTTTGTGGGATCCTATAGAGAATTTTAAGAGACAAGCTGTTGTAGAAGTTATATTTAGTTTTATCTATATATAATATGAAGGGATATATAGACAACAATTGTTCTACTACTGTATATACTCCTCTATGGTAAAGTTGTCAGAGATTGTATTCTTCTCCGGCGGTGGTTGAGAGCTGTCAGGAGAAAGTTGAATTATGGTCATGTTAACAAATTGATTGACTATTCCACACGAAACACGTGGTTGAGTGTAAATTGTGTTATGACGATGGCTATTGAAATCACCGGATTGAATATTTCACATGCATGTAACACGTGGTTGAGTGTAAACATATGTAAAGACTTGATAGAAGCTAGGCTGATGACATCACAGGTATCTTCTCGCCGCGACTCTGGTAATTCTTGTGCGTTGTTTTGTTTTCTTTCTTGATTTTTTTTTCTATTTTGACCAAATGTCATGTCCTCCGTAGGTTACTTTGCCAAAATAGGTGGATCTAGCCAACTCGCACCCCTCTTAGGGGTTTATATACATGAATGGGATAGCATGAGAAATTGTCATGCTACCCCTTAATAACTACAAAAGGTGATAGTACATTAGTATATTCTTTTATACACATATCCCTATATTATTGGGCCTATTGCAAGGATCAGTAGCTGAACTTAACGGTCATAGGGGCTGGGCCACCCCTACAACAGTACTCATTTGACAGCAAGCACGGAGGTCCCGAGGGGTGAGCTAACGCGACCAATTGCCCCAGCCACCTGGTCCCCCGATAGCAAGCACGAATGTCCTGAGGGGTGAGTTGATGCAACTGCTAGTTCTAGCCCCCAGGGGTCTGGACGCTCTAAACCTTCCGGAATAGGGTTTTTCTTTCCCTAATCATGATGTGGTCGTGGAGTAGCCATGTCAAGCTTGTGCCTCGGACTTGAGTGGCGCATACAACTACGTCGATCATGACGTGGTCGTGGCAACGCATGGAGACGAAGCTAGGGTGGGGCCACCCCTCCGAGATGACGCCTATGAGGAGGGCGGTGAAGTCCCCTAACATAGTCCGAGCCACTGCGTCGAGGTTGTGCCTCTGATGCGGGCAACGCGTGTGACTATGTCGATCGTGAGGTGGTCATGGAGTCCCCTGACAGAGCCGGAGCTGCCACGTTGAGGTCGTGCCTTAGATATGGGCGACAGAGTCCTACGTCGAAACCGTGGCCATCCCATCGAGGTCCTGCTTCCGACGCAGGTGACACATAGAGATGGAGTCATGGGTCCGGCCGCCCCTCTGAGGTGATGCCTACGAGAAGAGCGGTGAAGTCCCTCGATGCAGCCAAGGCCACCCTATCGAGGTCGAGCTTCTAACACGAGCGGTGTGTAGATGCAGGCGATGGAGGCAAGAGAGACAGAAGAGATGAGAGAGAGAGGAGATTTTCGAAAAGGTTGAATACATACTTTCCCACAGCATGTGTGAATGGTTTGGTAGTTCAGGATTGAAACCAAAGCTAGCGGATAAATGGACTTTCGGATAATGTATTTTGGACTAGTTTGGAGTTGCTATCACAGAAAGAAGAAGAGAAAATATTTGGCGGTGATCATTTGGGTTTTTTCGGTGGTTTATGGCTGAAAAGCACTGTACTAAAAAAATACTGTAGCTGACAGAGGCTTATTTAGCATAATTAAATTTAAAAAAATAAAAAATATGAAAAATATGTTAGCCCATTACGTATAATACAAACAAATACGGGGAAAAAAGAACCGGCAAAAAAGCTCAACAAAAAGCCAAAAGTTCAGAAAAAAAACGAAATTTATAAATAGTAAAAAATAAACTGAAAGCTAAAAGCCGAAGTCAAAACGGTCACAGCAAATCTCTGCCCTATTTAAACGGCCAGGGGTCGCTGGGGGCCTGCGAATGTACATAACTGCTCTCTTCTCATTTTGATCTGCGAGTGAAGTACGCCCAGCAGGGAGGTACGTAGCCAGTTATTGCAGGAGAATTAATTTGTTTATTTAAAACCAAGAATTAATCTGTTTTGTTTGTTATTCTGCCACATATGCTCAAAACTATACTTCAAACATTGTGCCACCATTATCTACAATGACATTTCATCTGTGAACAGGGGTACCTGCATGGAACAGCAAAAACCCGAGCGACGACGGGTTCTGCGGCTGCAGGACAGCAAGTGGACTGGATACTTCATTGACGCTCCCCTCTTGCCTTGCTCTCGCCAGGTATCCGTATATCAGGAGCATTCCAAACAACTTGTGCCAACTACAAAATCTTATGAACCATGCTAGCCTTATTACATCTTGTTAATCTTATGAATATTTTTTTCATGCCAACTTGTTAATCTTATGAACAAGTTAATAGGGAAGGCTAGCATAGTGAATGGGGATGTGAGAGGGAATTCATTATGTATTTAATAGGGAAGGCTAGCATGTCACCGAATAAACGAAGGCCGCGCGCCGAGGTCATTTCATGTGCTCTGAGTTTTTGTGCATGAAGCTATTGACTTATTCTTGCAATCACAGCGAGTGCATGTATAATAAATAATATTTTCCTAAGAACTCTTTGTATTTTACTCCCTCCATGAAAAAAAAATACAGAACATATTTTTTGAATGGTCTTGTCCATACAAATAAGATGTATTTCATATTCCAATAGGAAATTAGAGTGATCGATGCTCCTCTATACTCCTAATAAATATTCAGATTTACTTTATATTCTCTATATACATGTATTGGATATAGTGTTTAAAGATAATAATGAGAGATGGTTTAGTTATTTTTAATATCTCGATCTCTTTGATTTATGTATCAAGAGAAACTAAATACGTCGTGTAAATTTGGACGGAGGGAGAAGTTGTTTCCGTTTTAAAAATTGCCACGCATTTTCGTGTGTACGTGTATGCATCGGTATCAGTAGAGTAGAGGACTCAAATCAATTATAATTTTTTTTTGTCTGTCTGGTTACTTCTGTGAATCAAAGCCTGAGGCACTGATCAAGGAGAGGCGGGACGAACTTGTGAAGAAGGTTCGTTGCATGATCGACGGGTATACATCCAACAGGAAAGATTTGTCGGAGGGGATGAAGACAGTGGATGCCCTAGAGCGCCTGGGTATTGGTTACCATTTCGAGGATGAGATCGCGAGGTTCATGGACGTTCTGGACGGCACGTCGGTCAGGGACAGCGACTTGGCCGGAGTCGCCCTCCGGTTCCGGCTGTTGAGGCAACACCGCTACGATACACCATGTGGTAGCTCTACTGCACTTTTAACAAATATACACATATATATCCTTGTAGTAGACGTTTGGTTTAATAAAATCAAATATACAGGAATTTATACAGTGAAAATTTACACTTACTTGATTGAAATGCGCTGAATTGTATGAACATATATACCCGATATAGATGTAATTGAGAGCTTCAAGGAAGATCAGAATGGGGACTTCAAGGATGCCCTGCGATCTGACGTTGATGCTCTGCTCAGTCTGTATGAGGCAGCTCACCTCGGTAAGTCCGATGAGGACTTGCTCAGCAGCGCAGCCGTCTTCACCACCAACTGCCTCTCATCCCTAGCAAAAGGTGGCCAGCTTCCTGAGCCCATCTTGGAGAAAGTGCAGCATGCGCTGACTTCGCCGACGCAGCGGAGAATGAAGAGGCTGGAGGCGAAGCTCTACATCTCCATCTATGAGAAGGATGATGAAAGCAACCGGGATATACTTGAGCTTGCTAAGCTAGACTTTCATCTCTTGCAGCTGATGCACCGTGATGAGGTCAAGAGGATTTCACTGTGAGTAAAGCTAATCTCATTGCAATTAATCATACAAATGTGGTGTACACCTTTATGGCAGCACTACGCTTGTGTTGGGATACGGATAGGCTACACGAGTGTAGATTAAAATTTTCTACACCGTAAATCAGGAAGCCACGCGAATAAGTGATCATGGATCGTTACAACAATCATCTCCATAATTACCTGTAGGGCATATCACGAACAGCCTACTGATACATAAATGAAAAACTGAGCACATTTGATAATTTGAGCAGGTCCTGTTTGCTCTCAAGGCAAATTACGATTACTTTGAACTTTGAAGTATTTCTGGGTCATGTAGGTGCAAGTAAAATGTTGGTTGAATTTAGCTGTTCCTTCTCTGCAGTAACAAAGATGCTTGTATCAGATTTGTTATGTGGGAGGCACGGTGCAGCCATGTAATTCGCTCTTATGTTTCTTTGTGCTCATATCGATGGTCGGGTGCTCGAACAATGCTTTGCTGGTTTCATTTTAATCAAATGGATCCAGGGGCATGCAGTTCGTTGATCGCCTTGTGTTTCTAAAAAAACATTAGTATTGAAATACGTACTCAACAGACAAATAAACTCAAAAAATTAGCAGTAAAATATATGATACATTTGCTTGCTGTAATATAATTACTGAAGGTGGTATAAGGAACTTAATCATGGGAGCACACTGGGTAAATACATGCGAGAGCGGCCAGTGGAGTGCTACTTCTGGGCACTTGGTGTTTCGTACGAGCCACAGTATTCCAAGGCACGGATGATGCTTGCAAAATTTACCAAGATATTTGCATTGTTCGATGAGACATATGATTCTTATGGCACCTTGGAAGAGCTTCGCTTGTTTAACCAAGCGGTCCAAAGGTACGTAATTTCTAGCAATGTTCTTAATTATAATTTCGTTGGGTCGGTGGCTATACTTTAAACCTAGATCGATGGCTATAAGCTAGAGAACCTATATTAAAGCAACTTAGCAAACCCTAAATTAATGTGGTACTATAATAGCAATATGGAACACACTGAAGCAATTTACGTTAGTCATCACTTTTTGAACATATATATGCATTACGTACAACTAAAATACACACAAATTTTCTGTGCCGATGACTAGTTCTACATTAACGTTCTTTTCTGTGTTTAGCTTTCTTGTGATCACTTGCTGCCTTTCTAATACTAAATGTCTCAATAAATACATAGTTGGGATGAAAAGGCTGCGTTGCGCATAGGTAAGTGCTTCGGGTTTGTGATGTCCCTTCTTTCCAAGACACTGGAAGAATGTTTGGCTGACGGCGCTTCACCCTTGGGAATTGACTGCACTAAGGAGATTGTAAGTATACATCCAATGATGGCTATCCCTGATTGTCACCGTCAGGAATTGCTGTCGGGGAATATTTTCCTGATGGCATCCTGTTAGGACTTATTATTATTCATAGGTCATGCGGACGTTGTATCGTGGAAATTAAAACTAGCTGCTGCATGCGGAAATAACGCTGCTTGCTTGTAAAATGCAGATCAAAGAGCTGAGCAAATGCATGTTACAAGAGGCGACATGGAGACAAGAGGGACAAGTGCCACCTGTAGGAGACCATCTCAAGGTCACTCCAGTAACCACTTGCTACTGGGCAATGGCAAGCGTATCCTTCACAGGAGCGGGCGCAGGCGATGGCGTTTTCGCCTGGGCAAGCTCGTTCCCAAAGATCGTGGAGAACGCATCAATGGTGTCTCGCGTAATGGACGACGTCCATGGACACGGGAGAGAGACGAGCAACGTTCCTAACGCAGTTGACTGCTACGTGAAGGAGCATGGCGTCACGGTCGAACGAGCGAAGGAGGCGCTGTCCTGCCTCGTAGAGGACCAGTGGAGGAGCATCAATCAGGAGTTCCTCAGCAGCAGCAGCAGCATGGTACCAGTCCAGCTGCTGACCAGCGTCGTCAACCTTGCACGGGTCATGCAGAGCATTTACAGGAAGATCGATGGCTGCGCACACCGCGTGGGAATAACCGACTCCATAGAGAGTGTGCTGGATAAATGCGTACGCCATTAAGCTAGCTGCTCTGGAGCTAGATTAATCGGGACAACACATGCATGTACGCTCTCACCGGCCATGTCGATCATCACTCTTATATTACGTACTGAAGATATCTGTGTGTGTAATAAACCTTTTGCATGCATGCCTACTGATATGCAAGTTCAAGAATAAAAAGCGCATGCACCTTGTAAAATTAGCTAGACTTGTGTGATCGATGTTTATCTCGCAACAAAAAGCAGCTTGATTGCCAAGCGCTTATTATTTGTTTAGGCGCAGATAAAAAATAACTGTCCATGGATGGATGGTTCTCGACGGTCCTCTCCCGCCTGAGTATCCCCTCCATGCAAGCCTCCTCGCGCCGCCCCGGGCTCATGCCGTTGGGCCACCTCGGAGCATCTTGTTGTAATAATTGCGGTATAAGCATAATTATTAATTTAATTCCAGCAATAATTATAATAGTCCAGACATGATAAACATGGCAAATAAATGACTTAACTAATATATAGTAACAAGTGAATCAATTAAGTCATTGACAAAATAACATATGCTCAATATATATGTCACATGTATGTACAAAACTAGCATGGTGACAAATAAACATGAGAATCTACATGCCAATCTCGTTGAAGCATTAACATATATGATTATATATATTCAGCATATGTTCGACTAAATGATGTATATTAAGTGCTCTCAGAAGGCGAGTTGCACAAGATTTAATCTTGGCCATCACCGCCATGACAAGGCCTAATCTTGATTATATATATGACAGTTATAGATTAATTTTGAGGTACAATTGAATCTTGCTATTGACAAGGACTTACAAATCAAAAGTAAACTATTTGGACAGAGCCGAACCTTAAGAAATCAATCTTCCATTCACACAAAGCAACTAATTGATTTACAGAGTTCGGCACAGACCAAATAACAACACAAATAGCTGCAGTCCAAATGGACAGAGATCGACTGAGGTCAGGAATGACCAAAACAGACCTCTTCAGTGGTATACTAATCTGATCACTGCACGCTTTCTTATGATACCTGTTGCCTGTATGTTGCCATTTGAATAACGTCATAAGAAAAGGGTAAAATGGGTACATTAGGTCCCAAAATACGGTACAATACATGCTTATACCTTGTACCTATACAGATTAGTATAAAGATGGTGTTTTATAAAGCAAATAGATTGGAGGAGGGTATATTATCAATTTGGATGTGTAGGAGGGTATATCCTAGATTTTCATCTATGAAGAGGGTATATGATGAATTTTCCCTCCTCTATTATGATGCCCCTGTCTCTCTCCCTCTTATGACGATGGACCATGCCCCAGTCATTGGCCTGTTAGATTTTGTTACCTTGGTCACTGCATCGTCCAAGGCTGCCTACTAATAGCTTCCGTTCTATCAACTGCGAACCCATTCTCATGAACAAAACTCCATGGGATGAACTACATATTGTGGTCTTCACTCATGGAGATCACACTCGATGGTGCACGACCTTGTCTGCCATCGTCGGTTTAGCCTCCTCCCAGTAACCTACTTTTGCACCTTCTACAGAAGATGAGGCTGCCAAGAAGGAGGTAGAGGTTGCTGCTGCTGATGAGGCCTTTTAGTATGTCATAACACTTTTGAGCACTGGTGTGCTGATGAGGCCCATGTACGAGTCATCCTGGTAGTCAATGTTAACGACTCTATCCAACCAAACATTGTTGGATTATGTTCCACTCGTCAAATATGGGAGTATTTACGAGAGCTATATCAGTAGAGCAGCGATGCTTAGTTCTTTTCCCTTCAACGTGAGTTGGAGAAGCTTCGCCACGTGGACTCCTCCGTCGATGACTACTACTAAGCCCTGGCTAGTCTTTGGTATCAGTTAGACGAGCTAGCCTTTCCACTTTATCAGGAGTGTCATAAGGTATAGAAGGTAGACCGTGATCATCTTTGCCTTATAACTTTGTCTACCATCTTCGCTCAGAATTTGAGATAATTTTCTACATTTTTTAATTTTCTACAATTTTTTGAATTTTTCTTTTTTTCCCCGGATTAATGGGTCGACCGTGCCAACATGACCCGTTAAGCCCTACCATGGTCGTGCCAGCATGGCACAATCATGAGCTGTGCTTGGGCTCAGACCGTGGCCTGTAGACCGATACGACACGGCCTATTTATTTGACATATTTAAATAAATTGTATCTGTACTAGACTCGTGCCGTACTGGCCCATTAGACAGGTATGTGAGCGAACAATAAACAAGTGAGACTGAGAGACTTCTCTTTTAAGATGACGTGACTTACAATCATCAAAGTTTTCACTCCTATCTTTTTACTTCACATAACTATTTCGAATATTCCTCATAAATCCAATAATATACTCTATAGTCATCGTACCACTTAGAGCCTTTTGGTACACAAAAATAAAAAATGTCACGACTTTAAACCTGATATAAAATAGATCCACCACAATAATGAACTGGATGGATTGTTTCTTGCGAGAGAGAGGGCATGGTAGGGTAGCAGAGGCCCCACCTGCCAGAGAAACGGCAGTAGTATCCTGCTAAAGGAAGGTGGAAAACGGTAACGGATAATTCATTTTATCCGATATTCGTATTCGAGAAAACGCGAAAATGGTAAGCAAAATCTGTATTCGAAAATGTTCGCATTCGTATTCGAGAATATTCATATCCGTATTCGAGAATATTCGTATTCGTATTCGAGACTATTCGATTCGTATTCGATCCGTTTCTAGAATCATGAAAAATCCGTATAAATTTTGTTATTCAAAATTTGAATTTAGATGGTTTAAAATTGGTAACATGTTAAAAATTGGTAAAACCACTAAGAATTTGTTTTATCCGATATTCGTATCCGAGAAAATCCATATTCAAAAATATCCTTATTCATATTCAAAAATATTTATATTTGTATTTAAAATATTTGAATTTATTTTTATATTTATTTTAAAAATATAAATTTGTATTTGTATTTGACACTATTTGACCGTATCACATCCGTTTCCACCCTAAAACGAACCAACGAAAAGCACCCCAAGATTCTCTACTCCGGTCGGTCACTCGGTAGAGCGGCGGCGGCGGCTGGCAAGACCAGGCCAGACCAGCGAGGGGTAGCCTAGCACGCGCCAGTGAGCGCCATGGAGTCCAAACCCTCGCCCTCGCCTCTGCCGGACGCCACCCCGCCGCGCCGCCGCGGGGCTGCCGCCAAGGCCAAGCGCAAGGCTGCGGCCACCGCGTCCTCCTCGCCGTCCCTGCCGCCGAAGCGGCAGGCCCGGGAGCGCAACCCCTTCGACCTCCCTTCGCTGCCGCCCCACCACAGCGGGCCGTTCACCCGCGCCGCCCGCCAGTCGCCGCTCAATCCCGCGCTGGAGTACGAGCTGCGGGCCTCCGACATCCGGCTCGACGGGGAGGGAGAGCCGCCGCGCTCACAGGAGGCGGCGACGCTGCCGCCGGTGGACCGGGAGTTCGAGTCTGTTCGGTCCCGCGGCGCCGGCGTCCACGTGGTCCCCACGTTCGCCGGTAAGCCCCGCCTCCGAAGCAGTACTGAAATGGGGTATGTTTTTGTCAAGGTGTCCTCTTCATAGTGGCAAATTCTTGTTTTTTCCCCTCTCTCGCGAAGGCATACTGTTTGTTGAAATGCTTACAGGGATCCATTCATAATTGTAGAATGTAGTATGGGCGATTCAACTACTATTAATCCAAATTCATGTGCCAATTCTGCATATCGACGTGATACGCGGCAAGCGTAGAATTGTATCTCAATTTGGTGCCAGGCCATTTCGTCGAATGCTTAATTATGCCTTTTTTTTTTCTTTTCGGTATGCTGGGAAACCAGCTTTCTTTTCGACTGCATGGATATGTGTATATACGATTCCTCCAAATGTAGGCCGTTGTTTGCCAATTCTAGTTTTTGTTAACCTGTCACCTGTGTGCACCTAATTTTGCCAAATTAGCTCCTTTTTGGAGGAAACAAGTTTTCTAGACAGAAATAACGCTGAACACTTGGCAATCTGTTATAAGAGGGTATTTCTTGTTCTACTGCTATATACATGATATACATTTAGGGGAAAAAACCGTTTCTCTTCTTGTAAGGTTGGAGTCCAGATGGAATAATGGGAAAGGACATTGGATGGAACACTCCTTCACATAAAAAAAAGTATGTTTCCTATTAATCCATTTGATGTGGAAGGATTCTCCTGAGAGAGTGACCATTCATGCCAGCAGAAATACTCTTCTGTGTCATTAAATGTAGTTCATTTCAGCCATGCACACAAGAATTAAGGAAAAAACATAAATAGTGTATCACACCCTTCTCTCATTCCTAGGTTCACAGACTTTTGTTTTCTTTCTTTCTTTCTTTCTTTCTTTTTTGCGCCCAGCAACAGAATCAAAGTGACAGCACTTTCCATTTTAAGCTAGGATTTGTCTCTATTAAAGTTTATTAGTGGAAACTAGGCAAAATACAATTAGGTATATCTTGGTGCACCTGAGTTGGCTCCAAAGGAAAGTGGGTTTACGGGGCCGACCCAACATGGAAATAGGGGGACTTGAAAGAGAGGAAGGGAGAGAAGGAAAAACCTATAATTCTGTAATTGTTAAACTTTCTAGCCTCATATAGGAACCACTTACCTGTAGTTGAGGTATGTGAATATTCACTAACATTGTTTTAAGTTGTCCACTGTACTGGGGATACTGCCGTGTAGCAGGGGAGGGGCTGTGCCTGCTATGTTGCAATTGTTGTGTTGTATTTGCAGTTGCCGTGCTGTAGTGGTCTGTTGCGGCCGCCATAGTGTATGATGCATGCTTCTGTACAAAGACGTTTAGGTCTCTATATCAGCCATTTGTTGCATATTCCATCTTTTGAAAGGCTTGTTATTGTGACTCTCATTTTCTTATCTAGCTATTTTGAATCATTGACTCTCTCAAGACCTAAGACTAGCTCATGGGGGGGAAAAAAAAGAGGAACGATTAAGGTTTTGGTTCACCTTCATTGGTGGATGAAGATTGGTTAATGAAATCATCATATTGGCTTTTTATGCTTTTGATGTTTATTTACTTTCAGATTGCATGCTTGTTATTTTTGCAAAAGCAACTAACCATGTTGCACCCTCTATATTGCTGTGCTGCTAGATGCTACCCACTATAAAAGTAAAATTCCGCAATCAGCTACTCAAAATACTGCTAAGCATTTCCTAAAAGTATATTCCTATTTTGTCAACCTGGAAAATCATATATGTTTTTTTTTCTGCGAGTGTGTACTATTTAGTTATCCGATAAATGTACACTGAGGCTAAATAGGTGCCTCTTATTTATTTTAAGGTTGTTGCTATTCAAAATACAGATCAGTTGCCAATATCAGTTGTACAGCATCTTAGTTGTTGTTTAACAAATGTGTACCGTATTTAATTGATGGGAATGGGTATGTCATAACTTACAAAGAAGAAGCAATTCAGTTGTCAAACATGATAACGGCGCAATCTTCTTTTTTTATTGCAATATGTGATTCTTTCTTCGAACTTGTTGGCTATGTTGAATTGTGATGAATTTTTTTGTAAGTTTATGTCGGGTGTTGTATGTACAATGCATAAAAAGCAAACATCTTTGTGGGAGTAAATTATAGAAGATAAACAGTTATCAAGCTACAAGTACTTCTGTTTATTTATGTGATTTATGCTATCCTTCAAATTCACACTTCCAAACTGTCTGAATTATGTATTTTTGTTTGCCTTCTTTAATCCTTGGTTTTCCCCTACAGGATGGTTTTCATGGAAGGAAATCCACCCAGTTGAGAAGCAAACATTAGCTTCGTTTTTTAATGGGAAATCTGAGAGGCGGACACCCGAGATATACTTGGAAATTAGAAATTTTATCATGAAGAAATTTCATGCTAATCCTCAAGTGCATCTGGACTTCAAAGATTTGTCTGAGTTATCAAATGGGGAGATGGATGCTCGGTTGGAAGTCTTGGAGTTCTTGTCTCACTGGGGCTTGGTCAATTTCCACCCTTTTCTACCAGCTGGACAGGAGGGGAGTAAGCCGGTTGAGAGCAAAAGTAATGCTGATACAGAGGATAAAACTTCTTTGGTTGAAAAGTTATTTCAGTTTGAAACAGTTCAATCATATCTGGTACCTGTTCCCAACAAAGCAGAGGTGGCAGCTCCTGCTCAGGTCCCTAGCTTTCTTTCTGAGCCTACCCTAGCTGAAGATTTGATTACTGCAGCTGAGTCTTCTGTTGAGTACCATTGCAACTCCTGCTCAGTTGATTGCTCACGGAAACGCTACCATTGCAGGACTCAGGTTAGGTGATTCTGTTTCATAGCCCCAACCTCCAACGAAAAGGATTGCCTCATTGTATTCTGCTTTATCTTTTTGACTATGGATGTTTAAGAATTTTGAGTCAAGTAACTGAGATGTGGGTTGTACATAGTGTGCTTGGTCAGCATTTTCTGTTATTTTAAAGAAGATAAGTGCTCATAAACCCCTGAAAAATGTTTTTTGCTTGCTTCCTTACGTAGCAAACCTAACTTTCGGATTCAACAGATTTAAGTATCTTTTATAGAATAGTTCTATAGAGCTGTAGCTTAATTACTCGTGTCAATTTGTGCAGCACTGCAGCTCCTTATCTTTTTGTTTAAATCTTATTTTTGTTCTCACATAAATTAATGGGAACAGAAGATCATGCTATACCTTGTCTGTTATGATTTATGAATGAAATGGATGGATATTGGAGCATTGTACAAAAACATATTTTCTGCCAAACTTCAGCTTTGTATGAGGTTGCTTCACCCCATATAATAGTGTGAAATTATTTACTGTCACCATGCTATGTTACTATTGCCTTTGCGTTTTCAGTCTACTTTAACTGTGCATATTTTTATATTATTTCTGCTAAGTTGTATTACTGTGTTATTGCTGGTGTTTTCATCTTGTTTGACCTAGTAAAAATATTGAAGCATCACTTCTGAAGTCTGATGGTACTTCATTTAGTCAAATGCTGATTGTTTCATCTTAAACCTTTTCAGGCAGACTTTGATTTGTGTTGTGACTGCTACAACGAAAGAAAGTTTGATGCAGGCATGTCACAAACTGATTTTATCCTTATGGAATCTGCTGAAGTTCCAGGTTCTGGTGGTGCTAGCTGGACTGACCAGGAGACATTGCTTCTTTTGGAAGCTTTAGAAATTTTTAAAGCAAAATGGGGTGACATTGCTGAGCATGTTGCTACAAAATCCAAAGCACAGTGCATGCTACACTTCCTCCAGATGCCAATTCTGGACTCTTTCCTAGATGGCGCAGATGTTAATCAAACATCTCAGGTAACCGCAGAGCAGGTCTCAGCAGAAAAAGGCACATCTGATGTACCTGATAAAATGGAATTTGATAAAGCGGAAGAAATAGAAACCCCTGATGCAAAAACTTCCGAGAAGACAGATGCCCATTGTGCAGAAACAGAAAGAGAATTAGCTGATGACAATGTTGTTGGAAATAAGGATACCAAGGTTTCAGGTGATATCGATGTATTTGCATCTTCCAATACTGGTGAATCAGACAAAACTTCAGACCCTGACCCTGCAAAGAAGGAAACTTCTGCTGGTGTTGATATTCCTGGAAAAAGTGCATCAAACGTTGTTATTGATGTCCTGAAATCTGCCTTTGAAGCTGTTGATCACATTCCAGAGAAAGACGACTTGGGTTCATTTGCTGAAGCAGGCAATCCTGTCATGGCACTGGTAAGTACATTCTTCCGATTTTTATCCTTTTTAGTTATGAAACAGGAATGCTCTTTGATGTTTGAATAAATGACTGCAGGCGGCATTTTTAGCTGGTCTTGTGGAACATGACGATGCTGTTACTTCATTCTGTAGTTCGTTGAAAGCTATATCAAAGATATCTCCTGCCCTCCAGCTAGCAACTAGACACTGTTTTATTCTTCAGGATCCACCAAATGACCTTGAAGACCTGCCTGTCAGTGTAAGGTAATGTTGCTTGTACTGTGAGTCTTGCTTAATATAGATATGCAATCACAAAACCTCACTGATTAGAGAAAATGGAACTTGTAGCCCTTCAAACACAGGTGATGAGCAACAAGACAACGGTGCGACTCCAAATCCAAACGATACTGACAAAGACAGCAATGAAAAAGAAGTTGCTTTACCTTTGGGAAAACAGAACACTACATCCACTTCAACGAAAGATCACCAGGAATCTAACAGAAGGGAATCTAGCAATGAAGCTCCCCAGGTGGAGGCTAAGTCCAACAGTACTATGGATTCTGGCAATCCAATTGTTCAGGTGAAGGGTGGTGCATCTGATAATATGAGAGAGACGCGTAATTCCACTTCACATCCTGTTACTCTGAATGATACAAATGAACCTTCTTCCATAGCTTCCCAAGAAGCCGGTGAAGGAAGTATAAAGGACACATTTATGCCAGAATGGGTAGAAAAAGACAAACCAAATTCTGAAGAATCACCAACTGATGATCCACCTTTGCAAGGAAAGGTAGAGCCAGACAAGATTGAACATGTAGTTGCTGCCTCATCTACTGTACAACATGAGTTGTCCAACCAAACAAGTTTGGAAACTGGCAACAAAGAAGGTACTATATTCAACTTTGTTCATCAAAGGCTTTTGTAGGGAACTAGTAATGAATTGGCTTTGAGTGGCACACATGGTTCCAAATTCCTCTGGATTGCGATTATCAAATAATAACCAGAATTCCCGAACCCAATCAGGATTAGAAAAACTGGCTAGTATTGATTGCTGTTTTCAAGGAATGTGGAAAGGTGTGATTATCTAAGATGGAGGATAAAATACTTAATAAAATAAAAAAAAGTATTAAAATATTTTCCTCTCCTTTTCTTCCTGATTTTGGTGCAGCTAGTGCTAATTTAGACTATTGCAATTTCGTGGTCTAAAAAAAGATTAATGCAATTTCGTGAAGTTTCAATTATAAAACTTGTTAAATAAACATGCAGCTTAGCTTTCTTCTTTACTTCCTCTGGCTTTGTAGTTTGCTAATTTTTTCTGTGCCTTGGATATAATTTTAGCTCTCATATGTGTGACCTACAGAACTTAAGAGTAATAAGAACATAGCAGAGGATAGTGATTCGTTGCAAAGGCTACAGCGAGCAGCAGCTACTGCTATTTCAGCAGCTGCTGTGAAGGCTAAGCTCCTTGCAGAGCTGGAAGAAGATCAAATCTGGCGACTAGCTGCACTTGCGATGGAAAAACAGGTATTTACTACACCAGTGGTTCTATGACATTGCTGCTGCACGCCCATTATCTCCTATGAATTGTATACACGATACTCAGATACAGATAACCACAAAAAGTTGTGTACCTCGTCTTCCAAATGTTCTGTTCTTTGCCTTGCCTCAAGTAAAGCTATGTTTCTTTTTTTGTAGACTAATAAAGATCCTATTTCATGCAGTTTCAGAAGATGCAAACTAAAATGTCATTTTTCACTGAAATCGAAAATTTGATCTTGCAAGTGAGAGAATACACTGAGAAAACCCGGAAGAAGCTTCTGATGGAGCGAAGTGCTATTATTGCTGCTCGGATGGCCGCAATGCCATCCAGACCAAACCAACCTGGGGCACCTGGGATTAGATTACCATTGGGGTATGGTGTGCACCAGCAGCTGAGGCGACCTTGATCCTGTTCTCCAGATGCTCTGGTCCACCATGTATATATGGCTTTATGGCTGGCATATGTAGTTCTGCTAATCCACCTTGTACAGATCCTGCACGACTGATTCTATAACTTATCTGGTAGAAGTTGTGTAGAAATGTTCTCAGCTGGAATGTATTACAAGGGTTTTAACATCTAGGCTTGGTGCTCCTGTGTATATGTAGTATCTCGGTTGCATCAAGGGAAGACAAGGAAAAGAAGATAATATCAGATTGTTGAATAATGTCGCTTATGCTTTCTGTTGAAGTATAAGTTAATTACCCATCTTTACCTATAAGTTTAAGTTTTTAGGTGAATTACTATATACAACTTAATATGGTATTAAGCTAAGAGGTCTTGAGTTTTAGATCCGGCTAACGCAAGTAAAAAAAATAATTACAGTTCATTTTTATTTCATGTCTTACGCTTAAGGGAGTACATGTGAGGAGTGTTAAGTATAAGTTAATTGTCTGTTTTTTAATCAGTTTAAATTTTTGGGTAAACTGGTTGATATATGCAAGGTTATACCTTTTGAAGCAATATGTAAATGACAGCTTGAACCGATTTACTGCAGAAAATAGGGCTACATGAGTATGTTTTCTTGACGATACCGTGGTTGTTAGCTTTGAAGTGTAACATCTATCCTTTTGAGTTTGTGACAAGACCAACTTGTTTCCGGCGCTTTTTTTGTGTGTGATACGGAGAGGTTTGATGATCTTCCAAACGTAGAATCAAATATAACTTGCGTGAAATTTGATGGATCGTAGCTGATGAGGATTAAATAAATGTTTAAATATGGTTTTAATATTTAATTAAGGCCAAAGGACCTATAGTCGCAAACCTCTAGGGGTTGCTCGCCGAGTACCCTGAAATGATTTATGTACTAGTGAAGTTTTAACAAACTTGTACAAAAGAAGTGATCTGGATTCTGGTGTTTGAACTCTTCGTAACCTGCTGCACTCACCCTTGATCTACAAACAGCTACCTCTGATTTGCACCTCTCCACTCCCCATTCCATTTTTTTTTTCAGAGAAGAATTTGTGAACATAGTGATGCCCTTTTTCATGTCTATCTAGGGTGAGACATAAGGATGTTATGTAATGGTTCTTTTTCTTGTCAGGTTGGTCTTGCATCAGGGGAGGGAAATTACACTGATACTGTCAGGGAAGCTCAGAAAAATATCAATCTTCCTGATGTCATTCTTGTCGATGCTATGGGTTTGCCACTCCAAGATGATCAGTTACACCTCTCCACAGAAGCCCAACTCCAGCTGGGTAACATGTTGGCGCGAGCCTGTCTGAAATTTAACTCATCCAGAGATTCCAAGCTATGGCATCGATAACATTATCGGATCTGGTAGGTGTACCATCATTCTTTAGAGTATCCTGTTGTAGAGCAGTGGCGGAATCAAGCTTTGGATTATCCGGGCTGTAACCCGAGACCTGGCAACCAAAGTCTATATAAAATTTATTAAAAAAATCACAAAAATATACAGAGTTAGCCTAAGAGTTAGTCCAAGAGCAGCTAACTCAGCTCAGGGCTTAGGTTTGGGTGGAAAGTGTGAATGTTATACAAAGGAAGATCTACCGACTACTGACGGACGCATTGTTGCTCACTGTACAATAATAAACAATTGCTGACAGAAATTTAGCTCAAATTATGTTATTCAATTCCAAAGAGAAAAAAAGGAGAGCCCCTATTTACTGAAATATAACTCAACAGCATTTGTGGTGGGATTCTGATGCCATTTCTATCCCATTTGATCCTATTCGCAGCACTACAGTCGTGTTTAACGAAATACGTGCGACTGTTGGGACTACGATGACATTCAGCAATTTCTGTAGTTGTGTGTGTGGATCATAGAATGACGCTGATATGCGCTCACAGGCAGTTGTGCATGCTTTTTGTTTTTTAAAAGAAGAGTAGCAGCAATGTCTTTGGACGGATACGATGTTAATACCAAGACATCAAACCCAGCATAATAGCAGCAACTATTCTTATGATGCATCTAATCTAAATATTTAAAAAGATACCGATAATTAAAGTTTCAAGATTTTAACCGCGCATATAAGTCAAAACAACATTTTTTTCAATTGGAGAGAGTATAAACTTAACCGGTAAGCTGATGACTAAATGAAAACATGATGAGTTGCTCTACTGAGAATAAACCGGTGGTTACTTCCCACCGGTCTACCGTACCGGCCGGAAGGATGTGCTTTTTGTACTAATTTCAATAAATCTTAATATTAATGCTTATAGATGGATGTTAAAGGAAAAATATATAAAAACGAAATAACGGAAATAGCAAGCCAGAATAAACATGGAACTGGCAGGTTACCGGCTACCCGGTGTTTTTTGATCCCCGGATGCTATACAACGCAAATAGAAGGTTCAAAAGAATAATGTGCAACAGTTTTCCGTTCTCAACTGAACGAAATAGTGAAACAGGATTACAAAACTTCACAAGGTACACCAATTCACATGATGATAAAATCCAGCATTACAGTCTTATCATAACTGTCCAACTACTAAAGAACTAATTCAATATTTTTACCAAAAATCTAGAAGGTAGAGTGATAACACTGAGGAAACATTTTATTCAAGCGCTCAACATAAATAAATGACAAACTTCAACAAACATCTAGCAAAACACTGAGACGCAAACATTTGAGAGCAGAAAAAGCACTGCAGAATCAAACCCCAAACAGAACAATCCTGGCGGCGCAGCTACTAATCCACGGCAGCAGAACCAGGAAAGTTCATATCACTTCATGTGCTACGTAGCAAAGCACAAGCAAGCTATAGCACACCAGGGTGAACTGAAGACTCTTTCTGAGTTTTGCACCTGCAACACAAGACATTTTCTTTCCCAGTCAAAATCATGAATCAACTTGCTTTGGTAGAAAAAAATAAAACGGGAAACAGTAAGCAATGAGAATGAACTAATGGTATTCAATGGAGAGGTAATGGTGGACTGATGCTGAAACATCAATACCTGGGAAACATAAATTCAGATTTGATCGAGGCCATAGTGAATTCTTATCCATACACTTGGGACAACTTCAGGTTGAGATTAGATATGGCTGGGCTACTCACTGGATGATATGGATCTGACTGACCTAATACGGATGGTGTTCATGTAAATCAGTACTCTTTCTAGGCTTATTTATTGTTAAAAATTTTACATTTCAATGTAAGTAACACAAATGAAATAAATTTTATGTATCTTTAGGACACGAATTCAACTAACATATTTTATAGCATTAAAATTTTAAATTTAGGTCACTAAACAAATTAAATATAGGTCTCAAGTCAGATATAGAAACAAAATCTATTGTTGGTTTTGGACTTGCATTTCCTTATCAAATTCAGATACACAAGTACTGTCACGGACCGCCGGCACAGGACCCCGACTCCGGAGATTGTAGCCGTGATCAGAAGCGGGGCGAGGGTTTTCCCCCTGCGCCCTATGTTGGCGAGAAGCAAGAGGTAAAGGAATAGACTAATTTCTTCCTGCTTTCTCATTATAACCTTGGTCCTTTATATATAGGACTGGATACAGCAATCTGACTCAAACTCCTAATCCCTATTGGTAACAAACTCTGATTGTTTAGCTAATCTCTAAATTCTGATATTCTAACCGAAACCAGCAATCTGTTCCTAACTATTACCCTTCTCCTATCCGGACTCTAAGTTTGCCCAGTCCGGGGGCGGCGGGTATAATACTTTCCCCACATGACATCTCTCCCCTCGACGAGCAGCTCGTCCGCGAGCTGGAAAGATAGATAACGCTCCATGAAAGTGTCGATGTCTTCCCAAGTCGCAGATGTTGGCGGCTCGCCCTTCCATTGGATGAGGACCTGGCGGACACCCCGCGCCAAGCGAGTGCGGACCGCGTGCTCCGGCTCCGGAACTGCAACACCGTAGTGTATAGCCGGGAGGGGCGGAGGTGCATCAGGGGGCGTGCCGACGAATTTCTTGAGAAGACCGACGTGGAAGACGTTGTGCAGACGCGCCTTGGGAGGAAGAGTTAACCGGACAGCGACGTCGTTGATGATTGCCTCGACTTGATACGGCCCATAGAAACGAGGACGCAACTTGCCAGTGGTGGAGTTCTGGAGAGAGACCGAGGTGCGGTGTCGAATGCGAAGCCACACCCAATCCCCCACGGCGTACTGGACCTCGCGGTGGTGCTTGTCGTAGTGTTTCTTGTAGATTGCCTGGGCTTGCTCAAGGCGGGAGCGAACGTCCGCCAGCACTTCGTCCCTGTCCGCCATGTTTTTGGCCACCGCAGCGACTCGTGTCTCGCCTGGTTCATAGGATCGGATGGACGGGGGCTCCCGGCCGTAGACGATTTTGAATGGCGTGTCGCGGAGGGCAGACTGGAAAGCTGTGTTGTAGACGTACTCTGCCCAAGGCAGCCAGCGGAGCCAATGACGCGGACGATCCCCAGTGATGCATCGGAGGTACATCACAATGACCTTGTTTGCCGCTTCAGCCTGGCCATCTGACTGGGGGTGGAAAGCGATGGTCATGTGCAGCTTGGCGCCAGAAAGCCGCATCAATTCGCGCCAAAACGTGGAGGTAAAAACTGGGTCCCTGTCCGACACCATGGACTGTGGTATGCCGTGGAGACGTACAATGTCCGCAAAGAACGCCTTGGCCACTGTTTCTGCCGTATACGGGTGTGCAAGCGGAATGAAATGACAATACTTGCTGAAGCGGTCGACCACCGTCAGAATCACCGATTTGCCACCCACTCGTGGCAGAGCTTCGATGAAGTCGAGGCTGATATCTACCCAGACCATGGTCGGAACAGCAATGGCGAAGGAGCCCGCTGGTCGAGATGCTCGTCTTGTATCTGGCGGCAAGTGGAGCGACTACGGATAAAACTCGTACCACGAGCGAAGGTTAGGCGAATGGAAATCGCGGCGAGCCGCGTGAGCGCTGCGCCGACGCCTCATGGTCGTCATCATGGATGGCGGACACCAATTCATGCAGGAGGGGCGACGTCGGCGCGACGTATAGCTTGGAGTCGAAGGTGATCAAGCCGTCGGTGATGGACCAGGGACTCGCCCGTTGGCCGGCTTCGATCTCGTCACGGAGGGCCACCAGAGCGGGATCCGTGGTGTGAGCTTGTCGGAGACGGTCCAGGAAGTCAAACCGGGGTGACGAAATGGCAAGGACGGTGCCCACCTCCGTGTCGCGGCGGGATAGTGCGTCCGCCACGGTGTTGGTGCTGCCTGGTTTATATTCCACGGCGAAGTCGAATCCTAGGAGTTTGCCCACCCAATGGTGCTGGGGAATGGTGGCAAGGCGCTGGTCCAACAAATATTTGAGACTGAAATGGTCAGTTTTTACCAAAAAACGGCGCCCCCATAGATAAGGCCGCCGATCTTGGATGGCTTGCACTGCATCGATCAATTCCTCTCATAAGCGCCGAGAGCGTCTTTGTGGCGCCACCGGACGGCTGAAGAAAGCAATGGGATGCTTGTCTTGCAACAGCACCGCCCCGAAGCCGTGGCCTGAAGCGTCGCACTCGACGACGAACTGCTGGGTGAAGTCCGGAAGGGCGAGCACTGGTGCCGTGGTGAGTGCCGTCTTTAGCGCCTGGAAAGCCGCGGCCGCCTCGTCTGACCACAGAAACCCATCCTTGCGAAGCAAAGCCGTGAGTGGGGCGGCAATGGTGCCGTAATCCCGCACGAATTTGCGGTAGTATCCTGCGAGGCCGAGGAAGCCGCGGACCGCGCGCGCCGAGCGAGGCAGTGGCCAGTCTTGGACGGCCTGCACCTTAGCTGGATCCATGGCCACCCCTGTCGCCGAGATGATGTGGCCCAGGTAGGAGATGGCATCCACCTCGAAGGCGCACTTGGATCGCTTGATGAAGAGTTTGTGCTGCTGTAGAGTGGTGAGGACAGCGCGCACATGGCGAAGGTGATCGGCCCACGAAGCACTGAAGATCAGTATATCGTCAAAGAAGACGAGCACGAACCGGCGGAGGAATGGGCGCAACACATCGTTCATAAGCGCCTGGAATGTTGCCGGAGCGTTGCATAGCCCAAACGGCATGATGAGGAACTCGTAGAGGCCGTCGTGTGTTCGGAAAGCCGTCTTGGCCACATCGTCTGGGTTCATGCGGACTTGGTGGTAGCCTGAGCGGAGGTCGAGCTTGGTGAAGAATTTGGTGCCGTGCAACTCGTCCAAGAGTTCATCGACCACCGGGATAGGGAAGGCATCCTTGACCGTGATGGCGTTGAGTGCTCTATAGTCGACGCAGAACCGCCACGAGCCATCGGCCTTCTTCACCAATAGAACCGGTGACGAGAAAGCGGAAGAGTTGTGCCGAATCAAGCCCTGGTCGAGCATGACGGCGCACTGGCGTTCCAGTTCATCCTTGTGTGTGGCTGGGTAGCGATAAGGTCGAACGGCCACCGGAGACGAGCCGGCCAGAAGGGTGATGCTGTGATCACGGGATCGAGGCGGCGGCAACCCATGCGGCTCGACGAAAAGCGGAGCGAAGTCGGCGAGGAGGGCCTCCAAGAGGTCTGGCCCGGAGCAGGAGCGCAGGCCGGGACTCGCCGAACCCGCCACGCAGCGCCAACGGACGTGGTGGTCGGTGCGCCAGAACGACATGGTGAGAGCCCCGAAGTCCCAAAGAATGGGGCCAAGGGTGGCGAGCCACTGCGTGCAAAGACCGCGTCATGCCGCCGAGAGGAGGCGAAGAAGTCCGCCTGGAATGCCCCCCTTCGATGGAGAAAGCCACCCGCTGGAACACGCCTAGACAGGGCACGCGCTTGCCGTTGGCCACCGTGACCGACATCTCGCCGCGGCGGCGCAGTAAAAGATCAGTGCGGCCCGCCGCCTCTTCGGAGATGAAGTTATGCGTGGAGCCAGAGTCGAGGAGTGCGTGGAGTGTGGCGCCCCCCACTTGGACGCACACCTGCATCGTCTCGCTGGTGCGGACACCGGCAATCGCGTGCAGGGATATCCGAGGTTCCGCAGTGACTTGGTCGGTGTCCTCTGATTCGGCAGAGTCCATGGTTGTCACGGCGAAGTCGGCGAGCACGGCGAGTGAGGCGCTCGACGCTAGGCGACGCCCAGCGACGCCGCGGCGAAGCGTCGATCACCGATATGCATTGTATGCTCAGATCGTGATGTTGTTCATAAGTCCATACCCTCGGCCACTACATATCTCGCCGATACTTCATACCCTTCGCTCTCTCGGTCTCTCGTCTCCCGAGCTCTCGCCTCTCTCCGCCGCCGTTTCCGTCGCCGCATCTCTCTCTCGCCGCCCCCGTCCGTCCGCCGCATCTCTCCCGACGCCTTCTCCTCGCCTCCTCCCACCGCCTCCGGCTCCGCGCCGTTCTCCTAACCCTAGCCGGAGAGGAAGCCGGCGGCGGGAGGAGGGAGGCGGCGCGACGGAGGAGGAGGCGGCGCGACCGAGAGGAGGGGCGACGGCGCACTGGTGGCGGTGAAGCTAGGGTTCGGGCCAAGGCGAGGCGAGCCTCGCCGGCGTCTCCTCCCCGGCGCCAGGACGACTTGGCGTCGCCTAGGCGACGCCGTGACAACCATGGCAGAGTCATCCGCGTCGTTCAGCTCTAATAAGAAGAGGTGCTGGCACACCCTGTTGTGACCCCTTCCAAACTTCTCATTGCAGTTATAGCACAGGCCGAGGCGACGCTGTTCCTCCATCTCCGCGGCGACAGCGCCACTGGCGACCCTCCACGGATCTGATGGGTGGTGCGCCGGCGTGGATCGCTGGCGCCGACGGCCGATTGGCGGTGTGCGGGTGAAGCGAAGGCCCTTTGCCCACGAACACGCTGGCGGCGCCCCTGCCTGGTCGCGGAGTTCCAACTTGCGCGCCAAGCTCATGGCGACTGCTAGCGTCTGGGGATTGTGGATCTCGACGTCGAAGCTGAGGGGCGGTTGAAGGCCGACGGTGAAGAGCTGGACCTTCTGCTCCTCTGTAAGGGAGCCTGCCCGGGCAAGAAGCACCTGGAATCGGTCCTGGAAATCGGCCACCGTGCTCGTCCGTTTACACGCGACGAGTTCCCCTAACGGATTGGAGTGCAGGGGAGGGCCAAACCTCATATTAAGGAGTTCGGTGAAGCGGCGCCATGGTGGTGTGCCCTCATCCTTCTGCACCTGGATGTACCACAGTTGGGCAATGTCCAGCAGATTGTATGAGGCCATCCACACCTTCTCCTCCTCGGCAATGCGCTGTTGATGGAAGTAGGATTCACATCGATGAATAAACGGAAGCGGATCGCCCTTGCCATCATACTTGGGAAAATCCATCTTCTGGAAACACGGCGGCCGATCGTTGTGATGCTCGCCGGAGTTGACGCGGCTGCCGGATGCCGAGGACGAGTATTGGGGGGGCGGCTGCAGTTCAAGGCGCTGGATTGCCTGGGCGTGGGTGTGGACGGATGACTGGAGGGTCTGTACTTCCTTGGTGAGGGCGAGAATCAGGGCCTTGAGATCATCCTCATCGGCGCCCGGCATGGCGGAAGCGGTGGACGAAGTGGATGGCGACGCGGAAGCAATGGAAGATGGGGCCAGGGTAGACCTGGAAGCTGATACCAAGATGTCACGGACCGCCGACACAGGACCCCGACTCCGGAGATTGTAGCCGTGATCAGAAGCGGGGCGAGGGTTTTCCCCCCTGCGCCCTATGTTGGCGAGAAGCAAGAGGTAAAGGAATAGACTAATTTCTTCCTGCTTTCTCATTATAACCTTGGTCCTTTATATATAGGATCGATACGACAATCGACTCAAACTCCTAATCCCTATTGGTAACAAACTCTGATTGTTTAGCTAATCTCTAAATTCTGATATTCTAACCGAAACCAGCAATCTGTTCCTAACTATTACCCTTCTCCTATCCGGACTCTAAGTTTGCCCAGTCCGGGGGCGGCGGGTATAATACTTTCCCCACATGACAAGTACGCACAACATATGAAATATTGAAGTGGTAAAAGCAACATGCAATGTCAGTGGAGAGCATGGTGCCAATTAGTGCATTTAATAGAATAAGCACGACAGTTCAAGCACACTTATATCTTGAGTTATTCAATGCAGACCTGAGGCATGGAAGCAGTGCACTACTGCACTCCCAACATTTATGCAGAACACACATAAAGCGTAAAATTACGTCCTACTTAATAAGTCATCAACAATCAAGCCGTAGATTGAATGTATGGCCACCTACAACAATCAAGCTTAAGGAGTACATGACGTAATTTCGTTTCAGTTATCGAAAGCCGCAAACGTAATTGCCATCTTGAAGTGGCCTCTATATACAATCATCATTGATAAGGACAACAACTACAGGCATTCAGATGAACATTCCAGAATCAAGTTCAGCTAGCCACAAGTGGTTCGATCATGACTAAAGTGACCATATTTAGCCCAATAGTTTTGTATAACAAAATCATGAAATTAGAATGCATTCTCAAATGAGAAAGAAAAAGAATCTGCAGATACATTCAAAGGATTAATTGAACAAATTCCATGCTTGTTGAAGCAAAGAGATGAGGGCCTGATCCATGAAGATGAACCAAAAGATGCTAGCAGTGTTGCAAAAGGCGGCCTAGCGCGCCGAGGCGCGCCTAAGCGGTGGCGGCGGCCGCCGCGACTTGGCCCTCGGCGGGAGGTCGAGCGGCTAGGCGGTGGGTGGTCACAGCGCGCGTAGGCGGTCAAAGCCGCGAGGCGGCGCGGAAACCAGCGGCGGCGCGGCGGCGGCGGCTAAGCGGTCGCGAGGCGCCTATGCGTGGGACGGCGACATAAGAAGGACGAAGCGGTGAGCTAGGGTTGCAAAAGAGAGACTTACAGAGCCGCCGCACTTCCGTGGATTCCACGCGCCGGCGTCGCCGAACCGCCGGATCCCTCGCTTGCATCTCGCCGGATCCGTGGCGCCGCCGCCGGATCCGACTCCGCGCTAGATCCGAGAGATGGGGAGGCGGCGCGCGACCTGCGGTGGAGGCGCGGCGACCTACGAGGAGATGGGGAGGCGGCGGCGGATCTGCGGGTAGGCGGCGGCGGGATCTGCGGGAGAGATGGGAGGCGGGCGGCGGGAGTGCGGAGGCGCGACGATCTGCGAGGAGAAGCGGGAGGCGGCGCGGCAAAGCGCGAGGATTTAGGTTAGGGTTCTGATCGGGAGGTGGGCGCAAAATGCGGGCGACGCGGTCACGGATGGATTTAGGTTATGCCGTTTGGGTTAGAAGATCTGGACCGTTGGATCTTTATCAGATGGTCTAAAACCTGATTAATTGTTTTAAACATTAGTTATAAGATATGATGACTCGATCTGAGACATTAGATCTCAGATATATAGCAAATATATACTTATCATCTGTATGTTATCCTTATTTTTAATTTGACCGCCTAGGCCCCGCCTCGGCTCCCTAGGCGCTAGGCCCCACCTGGCCGCCCGCCTAGCGTCTACTTGAACACTGGATGCTAGAAAGCAATACCTGTTGCAAAATGCACGAGATGCATAATTGTGATTGTTGCAGTTGCTACACATCCAGTCTCCTTCACGCCATTTGGCTCTGTAAGGTGCAAGAACATTTGAGCTCAATTAGCAAGGCAATCTTCATTGATGAAAGTAAATTATTCATGTAAGTCTTATACAAAATTAGCAATAGATACTTGTGTAAAGCATCTGTTTTCTGGACGCATCCATTCATCAAAAGTACAACCAAGATTGTGTGAGTCAAGGGACTTCGAATAGTTCAACTTTGTTGACGATTTTGTTCACCACCTCACAAAATTCATATCTAAACACAACCTATTTATTACAATCCATCGTTTAAATCAAAATTTTCCACTAGATTTGTTCAGGCAATTTCCTTTGACTTTGCAGTTGCACCTATCTATTGATCCCTTAACAGCCATGGACTCATAGCTCATAATCTCTTTTTCAGTTTTTTCCTGTAGTAGCTATCCCTATGAAACATTATTCAAAATTTGATACCTTCCAAACCTATTCCAACTGGCTATGTTTATAATGGATCACACTTCAGCTATTCTCTCATCAATAATTCCACAACGTTGTTGCAAACTTGCAACAATTAACATAAGCAACCCCTATATTAGCATCCGAAGACAACGATGGTAACCTCATAATTCTACCCTAACCAGTGCCTTGCACACATTATATTCCCCAGAGCCCCTAATGCATTGAACACCAAACACAATTTTTGGTACCACTTGGTTTGGTACAGGGCCTTTAACCATAATACCCCCACCAATTTGGTGAAAACAGTCCGTATGTATGACATACAACTCATAAAACATGTATTTGATTTGTAACATGAGCATCTTCTATTTATGAAGTTTTACCCTTTTCCAACAAGACCAGGCATCGCTGAAACCTGTCCAGACGGTAATGTTATTGAGTTCCCATTGTCAAACTTGGAATAAGGTGTCTGGCCATTACTGCTTCCAGCTCCTTGCTCAATACCCATGAATAAATTATCTGAGCCTGCTGTCTTCAATCAGATTGGAACTAAATCAATACCAAGTAACAATAAGGTAACCCATCAATGAAAAGTAAAAAAGTCCCACAAATACATACTGAAAGTGGATAATTTGCATTTCCTGGATTTAGCCTTTTATTATCCCAGCCATTTGTAAGCTCCTCTGATGCCAAACGCTTAGTGCCTAGTGCTGAATTAAGAAGAAATTGCGGGATAACAATTAGATTATGTGTTTGCCACTGCAATACTACATGAAGCAGAAGAAAGAGTGCACAATGTGATTAAGAAAAGGAAATACACGTTAAAATTCTGGTACATAAATCACTACAAAAGCAAAATCAACAGATTTGGAAAACCAGAAAATGGAACATGGTCACAAAGAGACGTCTGCCTACATTAATTCATAGATGCCTCACATGTGAAAACAGTACTTCTGAATTTGAATTTACTATTTTAGGGTGATTGGCCAATTTGTAGCAGCAAAGCAGAATGAGCCCTTTTGAAATGGGAAATATGAAATAATCCGTAACTCATTGGAAATCGCAGAAAGATGTATTATTTGTTCATCGGTTTGTAGCATGATGTAAAAAAATATTGAAAGTGAGAACAGAAATGTCTTACTGGAAGAAGTGTCTGATGCGGTGGTTTTCATTGTTGTGGAGGGCATGCCTGATGGTACAGGTGCATTACACTCTTTGCACTGGAAAAGATAGAATAAGAAGGAAGATTACCTGTCACTATATAAGAAAAAGCATACTGAAGATACTCTGAAACTAGAGTTGACATCTAAGCTTATCATGGATGAATAGCAAGAGGTGATATTTCTGATAAATGCGAGCGAATCAATAACAATTTTAAGAGTGAAAGCCAGCAAAACGAAGTGCAGAAACTTAGAAGATAGGCAAAGCAACAACAACAATATCTGACATGTTAAAAACAGTGTTCCCCAAGGAGGCCGCCTAACCCGCCTAGCCGATTTATCCCGCCTAGGCGGCTGCCTAGCCCGCTTAATCAGCGATTAGGCGCTAGGGGACGGTCAGCTACCCGACTAGAGCATAGCGCCTTGGTGAACACTGCTTAGAAAAGGCTCTAATGTTGACCTGAGAGCTGATAATATCATTTGTTAATCAAACTGAGTTAGCAACAAACTGATATCCCACACAATGCCTGAAATGGTCTATTATATTATGGTTAGGAAGGCAGGAAAAAACTACAACAATAGTGATTATATTTATGGGTGAGAATTAAGAAATCATTTAAAGCAGGTTAACTTGAAATTACCTGAGTACGAGAAGCATAGTTATGAAATCCACAGCTACAGAGCCAGTCACCATTATGCCAATCTTTTGGAACAGCTGGAAACTGATTTGTGTTGCTGCCACCAAATGGCCAACCAGAAGATTGCAGACCATATCTACCAGCCAACGCATAAGGCCAGTTTGCGTTTGCAAGTAGCTGCTGCTGCAAAGCTGAGTTGCCAGCCATCCCAAAGTTCATGTTCATCTTAAAGCCAGCAAGGCCTTGTAGTGTAGCAATATAATTTGCATAAGCTGGCATGGACATTCCTGCCATTGATAATGCTGGCATTGCTGCTTCCTCCTTCGGCAGGCCACATTTTTTGCAGTTCTTTCTGGATGCATAATTATTGTTACTGCAACCTATTCACCCATTTGCCGCAGAAACCAACCAGCACAGCAGGCAGCAAGACAACGCACCGAAGTACACGCACAACAACCAGCCATCCCGCACAAACCCAAAGAAAGGAATAAACACACACACACTAGTCATTTACTCAGCACACTTATTTGTAGTTTTCTAATCTAGTCTACAAACATCAATATTCAATGAATAAAATAAACAGCAGCGGATATTAGGATTTGAACGCAAAAGGTAAGCAACTACAAGCATGGTCCCTACTTTCTACAAATATTTCATGTTTGCTCGATGATAAATGCGTTCTCTTCTCTATACTTCAAATACAAACAAAACACATCCATAAAATGTTTTCAGAACCACCCAGATTTCAATTTCTGTGCAAGATGTAGCGCATGCTCAAACAGTGTTGAAACTTCCACTCTTCTCCTCTATGCTTCTCTCTTTGTTCCCCCTTTTTTTTCTCCTGTTAATGCAAACTAATCAAACAGTAGCTAATACTCCTTTTTAACATCTTGTCCAAATTCCTAGACCGTAGAAAATTCCTGGACCGCGGTCTTCAATCAGCACCATATATTTTGTTACGCTAAACCTTAAATACTGCAAGCACCAATAAACCTAAACAAGAAACGGGAAGAAGAATAAACGATATGCACCCTAAAACCTCCAATGGCGGTGCGCAGGGTGAGATCACACCCAAGTGAATTAGGATTTCCTTCCGCGGGGAAGGGGAAGGAGCATGGTGCCCATATCAATATCATACCCTAGCCCATGCTACAATAATACAAGGGGGGAAATTTCACCGCTTGTAGCTCTAATCTTGATTCTTTTTTTCGCTCAGGTAGGAATAGGATCACGGAAGGCACTCTAGCTAGTCTAGAAAGAGGGGGGGGGATGAAAAATCTATGGATACCAACCAAGCAAATCAAGCGCGAATTAATGGAGGTGGTTGATTGGAGCGGAGATGAGTGATTGTTAGTAGGGGTGTATTGTACTGTACCGGTGCAGATCCAGTCGCCGGCGCGGGGGAGCCACTTGGAGTCGCGCGGGGTGTGGGGGTCGACGAGGAGGCGCGGCTGCTTGCAGCGGTTGCAGAGGGAGCGGAAGGCGTAGTTGCGGTTGCCGCAGCCGCCGCAGTCCCAGTCGCCCTCCCTCCCCCCGGACGACGAGCCCGCGCCTCCGCCGCCGGCCATCGCCTCCCTCGCTCGCGGTGCGGACTAGGGTGGAGGAAATGGAGGTGGGGGATTTTATTGATTTTTTTTTTTTGTCTGGAGGGATTTGATTGGGTTTGGTCTGCGCGATTTTGGGCGAAACTAACTCAGGTCCTGTTTGGCACAGCTTCACCAACAGCTTCATGAGCTGTTGTGAGCTGTTTTTTTTGCCAAACACCCTTTTTACAAATAGCTTCACCCATGAAGCTCCTTTTTTGTGCTCTCACAAAGGAATAGGGAGAGGTGAAGCTGAAAAAAGTAGCTTTTCACAGCTCTCTCCCTCAAGCCCATATTCCAAGGAAGCGAATGCCCCTCTAGTTCACAAAAATTTACACGTATTTGTCACTCTCTCCCTCAGCGTACGCACCGCTCAGTTCACAAAAATCCCGTTCACTTTTTTCTTTCGCGTACGCACCGCTCTCTCCCGTTCACGTATTTTAATTTTTTTATTATTTTAATTTTTTAATTTATACTCATTCAAATATATTATTTTTTAATTTATATGACCATATACAAATATACAACTCCAAATGTTAGAACAAATCAGGTAGACAGGGGCATCTTGGACAATTGACCTCTCTCAGCCATGCATGAAGCTGTTGGTGAAGCTGTTTTGCCAAACAGTTTTCTAAAGCGACTTTAGCTTCACCGGTGAAGTTGCTCGTGAAGTGAATCTAAAAACACTTCACTAGTGAAGTCGAATTTGTGCAAACAGGCCTAAGAGCGAAGAAAGGATCAATACCCTGAGTTTTTTTTAAGTGTCTAAGTATCATCTGGATATTTTTTTTAACTATTATTTAAATTTATGATATTTAGATTAAAGATCAAGAAGTCCTTGTTTTTGAAGAGGAAAGATTTTTTTAAAGGGGAAGGAGGTAAAATTTAAGGGCAAGAATTCATGACCTAGATGTATAATCCAATAGTTCTAATTCTGGATGATAGTTAGGAAGAAAATATCCGGATGATTTTTAACAAAACCCGAGTTTTTTTCACTCTTGTGCCGTTTTTTTTTTGCAAATCTCGCTTGTCGCCTCTTTATTTTTTACAAATTTAGCCCCTCTCTGATCGCAGAAGAACGAATAGATGACGTTTGGCTCCTACCACGCCCTCGAAGCACGGCACGTTGCCCCAACCGTGGCTGAATCCGTGAGCACGGTAGGGCTTGGTCGAGCACAGCAGGTGGTGGGGCCCACTGACCTAGCGCATCGGACTGCGATAGGCAGCAGGCCATCTTTCGAGCAACCCGACCACAGAACACAACAACATTGCTTTGCACCCACTATCGCCTATGACACGATCACGGCAGCCAAGCGCTCGCCACGCGTTGCCTCGCACGTGCTCACACGTCATGGGCCCCTGTGCGCGGTGTGCATCGTGTGCAATAAAATGGTCCTAGCTAGGCTGACACTATCATTCCATTTCTTTCATCCTGCAAGAGCCACTCTGAGATACCGAGAGAGGGAGAGAAGGAAGACCATCAAGTTTACTTTGTTTTGGTTTAGAATGTGAAGTTTGTGCAGTTACGAAAGTTGTAAATCAACTTGTGAGCATACAAAAGGTAATTTTCGCGCACATGCAACTACAGTTTTAGCAATGTGATTAGCATATAATTAGCTAAATGGTAAATTGTCAGTACGAAAAAATAGGAGTTAGCCTTGGTTTGTGCTCTTAGTTCACTTACAAAATATGGTATTGTTATTATCGTTAATTACTTATTAGTCCAATAATTACGTGCATGACATTGCCTACATATAGCTAAATGAGTTTGCATGCAAATAAGATAGTTAGAATCAACGCATTATAAAATATTTACTACGTAATGTACGTAAGAAAAGTAGTAGTTAGGGTTGTGTAGTCAGTCTATGTACTTAGTTCACTTAGAATACTTAGTGTTGTTAGTGTGATTAATTCTTAATTAGTCACAGTAATTACATGCATGATATTGCTTACGTATATGTACTTTAAAATACCAATACACAAGAATCTTGTCAAGATGCCACAAAAAATAGAAGCGAAAGAAAAACACAACTAAGTTTGCATGGTGAATGAGATCGCATAATATTTCAACTGAACGAATATAGTTGACATTCCAATAACTTTATATTAGTTGGCAACAAACTGCAGCTAAATGTTTGTTTTGGATGCAGTTGACATCCCAAAAATAGAAGATGGGCATAAGAGCTTAGGATGATCACACAAGAAACATAATGTATAGATAAATTAATTTGCATGCAAACAAAATTGTTACGATTAGTGCGTTAGAAAAATTATTATGCAGTGTGTAGGGTGTTAAAATTAATTTTGAAGTACACAGACTATTTTGACATTGTTAGCTGCAAGTACACAGACTTTTTGACAGAACAAATTAAAATTAATTTATGGATGTGATACTTTGAAGTGTGTAACTTATAGTATGGCAGTTTACGGTAACATAATTTATGTGCTCAAAATGAAGTGCTTGTGTTTGACGAAATATTGCATTTGTACTTAATAATGTGAAAAGATGATCCAATAACAACAAGATAAATCCGCTTGACGTACGATAGCAATTGTTAGATGGTATGATCATTGCATATTTGTACTAAATAGGTTTCATACTTACCTGTGACAGGTATGTCATGTTGGACATTCATGATTTGTTTGTGTTCTATGAGAATGGTCTCGTACGTGATGAACCGTTTGGGGCGGACCTATCAAATTGTGACCGGGTCGTGATCTGAGCGTCGGGTCTAAAGGACATAAGCCTGTCGGAGCTAAGGAGGTGTGTGTATTTCGCGTTCAATCAAACAACTACAAGGAAGAAGCTACGCATCAAGACATTGTGTACCTTAGGGTAGGTGGTGCAAGGGAGACCTTTTGGCAACTTCTAAAGGTAACAAGTGATGCATCATGGGGCAATTACATGGAGGTTATGTGCAACCCTGCTGCTGTGATATATGCAAGGCTGATGGTATATGTTCAATTTTGTGGAGAGGATGGAATCATCCGGCATGGGTGGTTCCGGTGGAGCTACTGGTGATGAAGTATCTGGGTTGGTCTCCGATGGTAATGTAGATACTGGTGTTGGTGTAGATGCGGACAAGGAAGTGGGCGACGGAGACTTGAGGAGACGTGTCGAGAATTTTGAGCCGAACGAAGGCGTAGAGAGATTGTGGGCAACCCATATTGATTGCCACGAGTATCTTGCCGACCAGGTGGGAGAAGTGGAAAGCGAGGAGGAGGAGGATGTGGAAACAACTAGTTCTGGAGATGAGGAACATGGAGAAGCTGCTATGGAAGGTGTACTAGGTGGTGTTGTGACCACCAATATTGTTTGTCTCCTCTAAATTGGATGATATCGTAACAACATCTTTGATTCTGCCATAGCCAGAGAGGGCACAGTGCGGGTTCAATGAAGACGCTCTACTATTAGGGCAACACTTCCCTAACAAGAGTACTGCCTAGCAAACCATTGCTAAATACGCCGTTAACATCAACCGGACATATCGGGTGCGCAGGTCCAACTCTGACACCTATATTGTTAAGTGTGTGGATGAATCTTGCCCTGACAAGATCCATGTGCAGCAGTTAAGGGGCGCAGCTACGAACTTCTAGATAACGATGCTGAAGGATCACACATGTGAGCTTACTGAGCCACTTCATAGGCACCGCAACATGATATCATCATATATTGCCACCCTGATAAACCACCTGGTTGTCGCATATGTTTATGTTTCATCAAAGTTTCTATTGGCAGATGTTGTCAACATGATGTTTATGTTGACTTCGCTAACAGAGCTTGTGTTTTCTTTCTGTAATTGGAATAGCTTACCGGACAACTTGGCAGACCTCACATTGCTACAGAGGTTATCTTTAGTTCAATGCAAAAGTATTTAATCACTACCAACACTACCTGCATCTCTACCGCATTTTGAACTATCTAATTGTGATCAGTTGTTCACCAAGAGCTGCCAAAGGAGTGGAGATCCAAACTTTGTATAATTTGCAATAATGGAAAGACGAATTTTGCATAGCCATTTCACAGCCACTTCAAGTAGTATTCCCCTAAGCGATGAGAGCACAACCCAAAAGTCTCAATTAGAATTTAATCTTAATGAAATTATTACCGATGCGGCACATCAAATCCAATGGTACCCCCAAACAAACTTTTCTTCTCTTTTATTCATTTTTTTTGAATTTGAATTGCACTATGTTTGCTATATTTGTCTCAATTTAACTTAGTCTGTTGAGCCCACCATTTATTTTCATCCTATCTCCACCATTGATCAGAGCTGAAGTATGACTAAATTGCCCACCTCTCTCTTTCTGGCATTCGTGAGGACCCACCTTTATCTAAAGCTTCAAAATTTTAGGTGTGCAGGATGGATTTGTGAAACTTACCATAATGTCAATGCTTAAAGCTCCTGATTCCAAGACCAGTTTGGCATGAAAGGGAGTTTTGATTTCCCATTAGGGATTAAAGCTGTCAGGTGAGTGCACATGGTTCTTCTCTAGTTATATATAATCACAGACTTGTGTGCTTGTGAATTGTGTAAGATATACTTTTACCATTTGCAAAGAAATTTCCTCAAACGAGAGACTATTGTACCATGTTCGTGAAAATAGAGGTTTTGATCCATCGAATATGTTCTTCGAGACAAATAATTCTGTGTAAATTTCAGCCTTTTAATTTAATCAAAATACTCCACAGATCCTTCAGGCCAGTAGATCCATAGATTCTGTTAGTCAGGCGAATTGTCATGAAAATGATATCTACCATTGTGGGTTACGGTATGATCTTGGATGCATGATCGGTGAAAATGTTCTCCCTGTTAGAATATATATCTTTGTTTACTATATATGTAAATCACGGTTGTTGAATCCAGCACTCACGGTTGCCTTATTCTAGACTTCCATGTATAGAAACAGATTGATCTGTTAACGGAAAGTAGAGATTGTATCCTTTTAGAGATAAGGTAGTTATGGCAACCGTAATATGCTGATTCACAACTCAGAATGCACTGGCGCTTGACCACCTATTAATAGATCTGTGCGGCCTCGAGAGAGGTTCAACGCTTCCTAAACCAATCCATTAAGTTCCACATGGTATCAGAGCCATTCATGGCGCATGGAGCCTCCTCTTCGATCATGAATCAATCTCTTGGCCATCCAGTATCTGAAAAGCTAACTCGGAGCAATCACATGCTCTGGAAAGCTCAGGTGCTCCCGGCGATCAGAGGCGCCCAACTCACAGGGTATCTTGATGGAACCCTGGCGGCGCCCAAGGAGAAGATCATCACCAAAATTGATGACAAGGCCACAGAAGAACCAAATCCCGAGTATGCCAAGTGGCTGGCTCTTGATCAGCAAGTTCTTGGCTACCTCCTCTCCACACTGTCAAGAGAGATCTTGACCCATGTTGTCTCCATGACGAGTGCAGCATCGGTCTGGAGAGCAATTGAAGATATGTTTGCATCACAAACCAGAGCCCGTGTAGTGAATACCCGCATGGTTCTGTCCAGTACTCAGAAAGGTACTATGACGATTCCAGAATACTTTGGAAAGATGAAGGGACTTACTGATCAGATGGCAGCAGCCGGGAAGCCTCTTGATGATGAAGAGCTTGTCGCCTACATCCTCAATGGACTGGATATTGATTACAATCTAGTTGTCACAACCATCCTGGGCAGATCTGAACCCATCACGGTGAGTGAGGTCTATTCTCAACTGATTAGCTTTGAGAATCGCATGGATCTGCTGCAGGGAACAAATGCACAGAGTTCTGTTAATGCCGCCAATCTGCAAAGCTCGATCAACGCTGCCATGCGTGGGCGTGGCAGCTTCCAGCGTGGTCATGGCTATCGCGGACGAGGAAACCGCGGTGGAGGACGCAGCAATGGCCGAAACAACAACAACAGAAGCACATCCAGTAATCAAACTGATGATCGCCCGCGCTGCCAAGTCTGCGACAAACCAAATCATACTGCTCTTGAGTGCTGGTACCGGTTTGATGAGAACTATGAGCCGAAAAGAAGAACTGCTGCTGCTACAACTACCTCCTACGGCGTCGACACCAATTGGTACACTGATACGGGCGCCACTGATCATATAACCAGTGAATTGGACAAGCTCTCCACTCGAGAAAGATACAATGGGAGTGAACAAGTTCACACCGCAAGCGGTACAGGTATGGACATTAGATATATTGGTCATGCTGTTGTTCAAGCTCCTCATCGAAATCTTTATCTTAATAAAGTCCTGCATGTTCCAAAAGCGACAAAAAATCTTGTTTCTGTTCATCGCTTAGCCACTGATAATCAAGCTTTTCTTGAATTTCATCCCAATTTCTTCTTAATCAAGGATCAGGCAACGAAGAGGGTTCTTCTTCAAGGAAGATGTGAAGGAGGGCTCTATACACTTCCTTCTACTCCAGGAGAGAACAATAAACAAGTCTGCAGTGCCATTAAACCATCAATGTCAAAATGGCATAGCCGACTAGGTCATCCCTCTTCTTCAGTCACAAAAAAGGTCATTAGTCAGAATAATCTTCCCTGTTCACTAGAATTCAATAAAGAGTCTGTATGCGATACTTGTCAAAAGGCCAAGAGCCATCAACTTCCTTATTCAAGATCCAATAAAATATCTTCTGTTCCTTTGGAATTGATCTTTTCTGATGTTTGGGGTCCAGCACCCGACTCTGTTGGCAAATATAGATACTATGTAAGCTTCATTGATGATTCTAGTAAATTTGTTTGGATCTATCTCCTTAAACACAAATCTGAAGTCTTCCACAAATTCCAAGAATTCCAAAGTCTTGTTGAACGTCAATTTGGTAGAAAAATCATCTCCATGCAAACTGATTGGGGTGGTGAATATGAGAAACTCAATTCCTTTTTCAAAAAAATTGGTATATCTCATCATGTGTCTTGTCCTCATGCGCATCAACAAAATGGATCCGCAGAAAGAAAGCATCGCCATATTGTTGAAGTAGAGTTAGCTCTTCTTGCTCATGCCTCAATGCCCTTGAAATTTTGGAATGAGGCTTTCCTTGCCGCTACCTACTTAATCAATCGAACACCTAATAGAGTAATTGAAACAACTCCTTTGGAGCGTCATTCTCAAGTTAAACCAGATTATTCCTCTCTTCGTGTTTTTGGATGCGCATGCTGGCCTAATCTTTGTCCTTACAATACTCGCAAATTGCAATTCCGCTCCAAACAATGTGTTTTCCTTGGTTATAGCAATATGCACAAAGGGTTCAAATGCTTAGATATCTCCTCAGGGCGAATCTATATATCTCGTGATGTTGTTTTTGATGAAGACAATTTTCCCTTCTCTAAACTTCACTCAAACGCAGGAGCTAGACTCAGATCCGAAATCCTTCTTCTTCCTCCAAACTTGTTGAATTCTATTGATCACCAGGGGGAGCAGTCAGTAACAGCTGATCAATTTGCTAATGATCCTAACTCTATTCATGAAGTGTGTGCAGAAATTGATATGGTGAACAGGGAAAACATTGGCGCAGATTCTGCTGCCTCGGCTCCTGCAAACATCAGCATGGAATTTGAGGATCTGAACCCGCCAGAGACTACTGCTGTACCTGAGGCCTCTTCGATACAGCCGAACATCAGTCAAGTTCGGCCGCCTGTCACTCAGGTTTACAGTCGACGATCCAAAGTGCAAAACCCTCAGTCAACTATTGAAGCATTCCCTGCAACTGAGGAAGAGCATGAACTGGAGTTGTCACCTTCATTGTCCAGAGCGACAAGTCCTACAGACGTCTCTGAAGAATCTTCTGCGAATGACTATGATCATGACGCTCCTACTATGCATCGACCCCTCACAAGACTTCAAAGAGGTATTACTAAACCTATGACCTTTACAGATGGAAGAGTCAAGTATATAGATGGGAGAGTGAAATATGGTTTTCTTGCATTAACTGGTGAACCTGAGAATCTGGATGAAGCTTTACAAAATAGAGATTGGAAAGAAGCAATGGATGCTGAATATGCAGCCTTAATAAAAAATAAAACTTGGCATCTAGTCCCTCCAAACAAGCATATGAATATAATTGATTGTAAGTGGGTCTATAGAATCAAAAAAAAGTCAGATGGATCAGTGGATAGATACAAAGCAAGATTAGTGGCAAAGGGCTTCAAACAAAGGTATGGCATTGATTATGAGGATACTTTTAGTCCTGTGGTTAAGGCTGCTACTATTAGACTTGTTTTGTCTATTGCATTATCTAGAGGTTGGAGTCTTCGCCAATTAGATGTGCAAAATGCTTTTCTTCATGGCACTCTAGAAGAAGATGTTTTCATGAGACAACCACCTGGGTATGAGGATAAGAAATTAAGCAATCATGTATGCAAATTGGATAAGTCACTATATGGACTCAAACAAGCCCCTAGAGCTTGGTACTCAAAACTTAGTGAAAAGCTTCAAAAACTTGGCTTTTATCCATCCAAGGCTGACACCTCCCTGTTCTATTATCAAAAAGGAAGTATCACCATATTTATCCTTATCTATGTTGATGATATAATAGTTGCAAGTTCTTCTATGAATGCAACAACAACACTATTGCAGGATCTCAAGCAAGACTTTGCACTAAAAGATTTAGGTGATCTCCATTATTTTCTTGGGATTGAAGTCAAGAAGACTAAAGAAGGTATACTCCTAGCACAAGAAAAGTATACAGCTGATTTACTCAAAAGAGCAAACATGTTGAACTGCAAGACAGTAAATACCCCCATGTCCACATCAGAAAAAATATCAGCTCAAGGAGATCTACTTAGCCCTGAGGATTCTACAAGATATAGAAGTATTGTTGGTGCTCTACAATATCTAACATTGACTAGACCAGACATTTCATTTCCTGTTAATAAGGTTTGTCAATATCTACATTCACCAACTATCTTGCATTGATTTCTTTGTTAAAAGGATTTTAAGATATCTAAAGCATACCATGGGTGTTGGATTACATATAAACAAATCAACGAGCATGCTTGTTAGTGCCTTTTCTGATGCAGATTGGGCAGGCTGTCCTGATGACTGAAAATCAAGCGGAGGTTTCTTTGTGTTTCTAGGAAACAATCTTATCTCATGGAGTGCACGAAAACAAGCAACGGTATCAAGATCTAGCACAGAGGCAGAATACAAGTCAATGGCAAATGCTACATCTGAAATTATGTGGGTTCAATCTCTTCTTTGTGAGCTGGGCATAAGTTCTCCATCTACTGCTATATTATGGTGTGACAATATGGGGGCTAAATATCTCTCAGAAAACCCAGTGTTTCATGCAAGAACTAAACACATTGAGGTAGATTATCATTTTGTCAGAGAAAGAGTAAATCAGAAATTACTTGATGTGAGATATATACCTACAGGAGATCAAGTTGCAGATGGATTTACTAAACCCTTGTCAGTTCAAAAACTTGAAGAATTAAAGCACAATCTCAACTTAAGAAAGTTGTGATGAGGCTGTTAGAATATATATCTTTGTTTACTATATATGTAAATCACGGTTGTTGAATCCAGCACTCACGGTTGCCTTATTCTAGACTTCCATGTATAGAAAACAGATTGATCTGTTGACAGAAAGTAGAGATTGTATCTTTTTAGAGATAAGGTAGTTATGGCAACCGTAATATGCTGATTCACAACTCTGTAACAGACCTGGCGCTTCAGCCACCTATTAATAGATCTGTGCGGCCTCGAGAGAGGTTCAACGCTTCCTAAACCAATCCATTAAGTTCCACACTCCCCTGATCCAGTAGATCCATAATTTGCAATAAAAAATGGTGTCATATCATACTCTATAGTATTTCAATTGGATGTTGGTGATTTCTGAGTGAGAAAGATGCTGCATTTTTACATTAAGACTGTATAGGAGGTACAATGGTCACGTGTCTCATGTCTGAATATGTTCTGATTTGGACGCCACCACAAAGTTGATCAGCCGTGAACTGCATAGCAAAAAGAATGGTAGCATTCCATGGATAGAAACGAGGCTGAGTTTCATCTTAAAATTTTGCATGATTGAATAATATCTCCTCCCTTATATACGACATTTTTTACCCACGGTGCTAGCGCACCAAGACTCAGCTCAAAACCCCCCAAAAGACCTTCTCTGGGGAAAAAAAAACTACCACCTATAAAGAAACGAGGCTGAGTTATCCGTGATAGTGCTCTCCCCTGATCCCATAGATCCATAATTCACAATAAAACATGCCGCTTTACATTATCTTTGTGATTTATATGGGCTGAGTATAGTAGGCACTGTATATAGTCGTCTCCATATGTTGATCGTAGTGTATCGTGGGAGGTGCTTCTATATTTTTCTCAAAGTGATTTGCATAACTTTTAAAGCAGAACTGAATAGTGGATAGTAATTACTTACCCTTTCGTGTGCTTTGAGATTAATACCATTTTTATTAAAGTGAAAAGTATAGAAGCACTACTCGTGTATCGTACAGTGTTAACAGTCTGATTTGGATGCTACCACAAGTTGGTCAGTGGTCAACTGAACAGCAAAAAGATTGTTAGCACTCCAAGAATTCTCTTTAGTTGGATCGTTGATTCTGTGATGTGTTGATCGTTCGAAGCAACAGTTTGCCAGTATCAGAGAAGGAGCAAAGCTTTGCTTTCTTTGTGCAGGGAATTCATTTACCTCTACATACACCATGTGCGCCAGTTCCTGCTTATAAATTGTAGCAGCCTTCAACATGCAATTTGGTTCTGATTGTGCAGTCATGACATGAGTGTTCTCCTTGCCACCGGTTTGCACCACAAGAGGTTCAGGAATTGGACAATGGTGTAGGCTGTTTGATGCTCATATCCGCCAGTATTAAGAGTTTGTTACTCAGTTACACATAAGCAGTAGCATGCATTGGAGAATTAAAACAAAAAAAAGAACAGCTTTTATTGTATAGGTGAACTGGCTTCTGCCCATACAGAACGACAACAACACAGCTTCAGCTCAATCTGTCCCATCTCTGAGTTCGAAAATTGGATAGATTTGGTCACATCAATCAACTATCAACCTAGAAAATTAAAGAAGTCAAGGAAAAAACTCGAGTGATCCGAAAATCTTGTGCCTGCACGATATCCCACTGTCGAATAATCTCATAGCCAAACGGTAGCTTGTCTCATACAGGAGCTGCAGCCGCTTCTTCAGCTTGCAAGCTATTGTAGTAGTCGACGAGAACTTTCCACCCACCAGGGCACATGAAACCATCAGGAGGGTTCTCTCCGGTTCTTGCATAAGTGCGCATCTGGTTGATTTGTAATGTTAGCATAAGCAATTTATATCTACCACAGAGCACTAAATAGTAAAAATAAATAAATAATGCACCAACCTTGGTTCCTGAAATGAACAGAAAATCTTGACTACGTGAAGGATCGAAGAAGGCCATCTTCTTAGCAACAGTATCATATGCTGCTACCTGAAGGAAATGATTAAAATATAACTTAAACAGGAAGTGGCAGTCAGGAGACTATGAAACACTGACAAGTTTTGAGGGCAATGAAATGAACTGAATCAATAATATCCACAGCTGGTTTCTTTTGCAAGCTTCCTGAAACTACTAGTACAGTTGTACTACATACAGCAATGTAACCTCACCGATTCCTGAAAATTGTAACTTTAGCTACGATCTTTGAAGGAAATGCACGGATTGCTTGGAGTTGAGTGCACGGATCAACTAAACCTTCATTTACTAATTGAAAGTGATTTCCTATCATGATAAATGATATATTAAATGTTGAAGGAGGTTTATGTGCATCAAATACCTTGAAGGGCAATATGTTGAGTTTCTCTAAACCTGGAGCCATGCTTAAGACCTTCTTCCCATGGTCAGGGTTATACAGGTCTCTCTTCTCTGTTGGATGACCCATCCCAGCAGGATCACGGCCCACGATGTAGAAATTAGCACCAGCATTAATTCTTGCCTTTGCATGCCACTGCACTTCTGTTGGACCAGCATAATGCATCGGAGAAGGAAATATAGACACTACAGTTGTCTCAGGATCAAGGACTCCATCTTCTAAGACCTGCCATGTGATCAACTTTAATAATTTGCAAGATTTGAACTAGTAAACAGCAGTATCAACAAATTAACCTTGCTGTGTTGTTCCATTCTAACAGGCAGTGGGACATCGTCAGCTTTTGTAAAGCCACCTAAAGGGTGTAGCAATAGAATTGGATTCTTGTAACCCATTTCCAAGAGGCGCCTTCTAGTATCATTCATCAATAGCGCATGCCCGTTGTGTACTGGATTTCTCAATTGGAAGGCAAACACAGCATCAGCCCCTCGCTTGTCAAATTCATTCCTAAGTTGCCGGGGTGAAAGTCTGTAGTGATCAAGACCATCGTTATATTTGATGGGTTCCAGCACCACCAGATCACCACCAATTAGCCATTTCCCAGCAGGCGCTATCGCCTCATCGACATAAGGTAAACCAGGTGCAGTTGTCCCCCAGGTTCTTGCGATTCTTTCTTCTTTATTGTGAGGGTATATTTCAATCCTGAGAAATAGAAGGAAGGTACATATGAGAATCTAATATTCTAACTAGAACAGCACATAAATTGAAATTAAAAGAAGTACCATAAAAAACACATTTTCATTAGTCTAAGATAGTTTTGTTGCTATGTGTCAGTTGCATTGCATCTTAATTCTTATATGATGAACACTTGGAAATGTAATTGGTGGTTACGGCATTTCTAGAGCAAAAAATTCAAAATCAAGTAACAAAGGAAAAGAGAGCGTTGCTGTGGCTCTGAAATCCAATCTTACCACAATAAAGATTTATTTGATTTTTTCATAAAAAACGTTGCCACTTCACAGTTCACAACGTTTCTCCATATTACGTACATAGAAAGAGGAATAAACTGAACACCAATCCCCTTGTAAAAAATTATAGCTCCAATAAGTAGAAGAGCTTGAAAAATATTACATAGCCATTAGCCGTTTGATATCATATCTTCATTTTTTTATTGAACCAAATGTTTTGTGTATCACAGTTAATCAAGCAAAGTAAAAAAAAAAATCAAAATATCCAATTACACAGTAAGTGTATCATCTCATCTCCTGGGCATATTCATCTTCAGCATTTCACATATAGTAATTTGTCCTTCGCACTCTTTGCAACAAGGAAAGCCTTGTTGCAAAGCTCAATACTACCAAATCATAAACAATATTTTTCTAGACAAAAAATTTGTTGTCATCATAGTATCGCTTCCCAGTGACGCGAATAGAAGTGACTATTGACCACTCAAAACTTTTTAGCTTGTTTGGAATTGAAAACAGATCATTCATCATATATATATATATATATATATATAGGACGCTGAAATAGGACACCTAGGTGCCCAGACACCTAGGCTCCCTGCCGTTAGATTGCTTTTAGATACGTGCTAGAGCAATGGTATGTATGGTATGTAATATATTAGGCATGCTAAATCAATCATGGAAGGAAAGTCTTAATCATGGATGGAAAGTCTCAATCACACTAGCACGCATCTAAAAGCAATCCAAAGGTAGGGAGACTAGGTGTCCAGACACCTAGGTGCCCCTGTTATTTATACTATATATATATATATATATATACACACACACACACACCATAATAAAAGAGAGTAATTGGGGGTGACATGATGGTGCCGACAGGGGTAGTCAAAGATATCTTTAATATTATATCAGCGTTTCTTAACACTTATATAAGAAGAAATCTTCTGATACGCCAAGTTATGTCCAAAACTATGAGGAAACTATAGTAGTTGCACACATAAACTGTAAACGGTCACTTCACTCTTTTAATGACTTAGGAAATATGCAAAACCTTTCATGGAGGCGAGGTACTAAAAACCAAGGTGTTCGTCAATCACATGGTCAAATACGGCACCACAAGGGAATCCTTATGCGATAACAATGAGAAGGACATCCTGGAAAAGCAACAGCGCTGCGCTGTCAAGGACAGCATCAACTTTTTGCCAACAAATTCTCATCCATTGAGTCCGCTAGTGGACTAGAGATGACAAGCAGCACCGTGTAAGATGCTTCCACGAAAGCTTCCCACGATTGAAGGGCAGCCAGTACGGCATACATCGGTTCTGAACTTGTGATAAAGGTGGTTTAGTCAAAACAGAATTCCTTCCACCGGCAATGATTGCTAGCTACATGCCTTTGCCTTCAAAAATTTCATCCGAATTGCGGATTTATCATTGTGAACAGAATTTCTCGTACCCAAAATGCGACAGATGTTCGCGAATTTGCCATGTCCTGGTTATGTTATTTTAACGGAAAAGCTGCGATCTTTGTGTCTGATCGAAGCAAGAAGTGTTCCCCCAAAATGTAAGCATCTTTAGCATCAAGAACACATAACGCGAATGGAAACGAATAACAGAGAGATCGAGAGAACGGGCAATCAATCATGAGTCAGAGAACCACAATCGAAAACACAGCAAGACAGGGAGGGGCGGCACGGAGAACGAATCGGACCTGCGCAGGATGGCGAGGAGGTCGCCGCTGGGCCCGACGAGCGCGACGTCGGGCCTGTCCCCGATGTCCTCCTTCTCCCTGTCGCTGATGGCGAGCACAATGGGGAGCGACATATTGACGAGGCCCGCGCCGTCGGGGAGGCGGACGCAGTTGAAGTGGAGGCACTGGAGGTACTCGCTCTCGCGCATGAAACCGCGGAGCGGGCTGGCCCACCCCTCGGCGAGCACGTGCGCCCACTCGACGTCGACGGGGGCGAGGCGCACGCGGGGCAGCGCCTCCGCCTCGGCCCGCAGCGCGGCGCGGCGGTCGGGAGGGGCGACGAGGTCGACGAGCGCGCCGCCATCCGGGTCGATGAGGGAGCAGCGGACGGTGGCGGACATGGCGCGGGGGCGGATGCGGAGGCGCGGGGAGGCTGTCAGGCGGGAGAGCAGGAGAGGGTGGGAGAGGGCGAGGGAGGCGGAGGCGCGGAGGCGTGGGAGGGGAGCGGAGGAGGGGGAGGGGTGGAGGCGAGGGGGAGTGAGGAGGTGGACGGCCATGGTTGCTGTTCGACCAGGGTGGCGCGGTGCGGTGCGGTGCGCGCGCGTTTCTTGAGATTTTATTATTATAGACGACACGCGATGCGTCTAGTTTTTTTTTTACTTGTTGACCACATGTCCACATCAGATCTTTGAAAATGTTGTAACATTTTTTTTTTGAAAATGTAGTGCCTCTCTTGCATTCTGATGTTTTTTTGAATTCTGATGTTTTTCATCATAAGCACAAAAATAAGCCCAAATGATCACCACCTGTGCCATGTTTCTTATATAATGCTGTACTATTCATTACTCACTTTTATCAGGCACTACTATTTATCTGTCACTGACGGATGAAGATGAAGTGAAGTGGCCACGGTGCATTTTATCCGTGCGGGTTCTCACAAAACACGTTGTATGGAAATTCATTTGCTCCAACGAGCTACGTTGTGATGTCCTATATGAGACACTGCCATTCTGTCCCTCCTTAAATCTCCCTCTATTTATGCTGACTTAGACTTGTATAGACACTGCCTATGTCGCTGCATGAGTGTGTGACATGCCTGAGTTATACGAGTGAGTTGCTCGTGCGTCTGCCTTGTATCCCTAATCAAAGTTCACCAACTAATGAACCATACGGATTCTAGCTCTGTCCAGGCCATGGACGCACCCTCTTGGCATCAACCAAACGGCGGACTGTGCTCTGATTACGCTGCAGAATCGATGCTCACCTCACGCAGCGAAAGGCGATTCCGATTGCATGGCGGCCAGGGCCTGCAGCTCCGGACGGGCGTTCATGGCCACGAGCTGCTGCAGAATAAAGGCTTGTTCCTTTGTCAGGACGCTCGGGGAGCTGGGTCCTGCACTTCGCTTTCTTCAGAGAAGAAGCTGAAAATAATGGGAGCCTCACATGTTGCGTGTGGTGGGAACCAACCACGTGATATGAGGTGAGGTGATGTTTCGTTTCTTTGACCATTTTTAGGGAAATTCTTCTTGTTTGTTTGTTTTGATTGGCATAATAGTACACTATATTACAGTGTGCCTTTGATTTTGGCACCTAAGAGCACAGGTGAAGCCGGACCTCGGGCCGCCGGAGCAATGCCCAGTGGCCTAGCTGACAAATTCTTTAATGTTTTACTTTAGGCCCAGCTAAGAATTTTCTAATGTCTTTCCTTTTAGTGGGCTGGGCCCGAGGCCCAGCCTTAGGCTGGCTACGTCCTTGCCTACGAGAATCGGAAGACAAGCATTTCGATAAAACTGCTAGATTAGCAGGCAATTGATCCTAGAAAGGGAGTGATTGTAATAGGATTTTCGAAGAAAACCCTACATACAATGAGAGTTGATTCTCCAAACTTGATATGCAATTCAGACGTGCCAAACAGAGCTGGGACCAAGAATCCAATTAGGAGTGAGGTTCGGAATGAGCATTCCCTCCTCCCTCGTGTCCTCTCCCAGCCACAAGGTGGGTAGGGATACATGGTGGATCTGACCCGTGGAGACTTGACCAGACAGTGGACGGAGATCCATGGCTTTGGGTCATTAATGCAAACAAGCGCACGTGTATCCCCCCATTTCCGTTGAAATATGGGCACAGAATACGATGCAAATTGGGTTGGTCGGTGACGCCGGCCAGTTACAGGTTGCATGCATCCATTGTTACCCTTGAAACCCTAAAACTGAAAGCACGATTCTTTCTACACCATGAAAGAACCGAGAATACGCATCTTCAGATGAGCCCAACGAATGCACTCAAAACAAGTCCAAATAGCAGATAGCCATGGAGGGAGGTCTTCAGATTGCGGTGATCTAGACCACCGGCACAGCCACAAGGTGTTAAACTCACACGTCCCATTAGTTACTTTTAACAATGCCACCCTAATATTCTGGGATAGTGCCAACAATTCTCAGATATTATTGCCCTCAACTCTGAACTACAAAACCCATGAGCTCGGAGGAGCACAAAACAATTGAACTGTAGGATCGATGGAGGTAAATGGTTGGCTCTATTTTTTCAAAACCTGAAAATTCTACTCCTTAAAAATATGAGTTGGTGGTCGTCGGTGCATTCTCTCTCCTCTCTTCTCAACTATCCGATCTAAACACAGGAATCTTAACCATTTATATCCCTCTCTCTCGCGCTAATTGTCCCTCCTCTCTATTTCCACCTTCAGTTATTCTGTTCTCTTATTCTCTCAAGATCTCTCTTCCTCGTAGACCCATCACCTCATCTCCCCTCTCCCTCCTCAGCGCCCATCGGACATCTCCCCACCTCTACCACCCCATCTCCCCTCTCCCTCCTCCCTTCGACCACCGGGCCAGACTGGTGGGAACTGTGAGGCGGCACGACGCTCGGTGATAGTGGCTAGTGGATCCGAGAGGCATGCTCGGCGATAGCAGCCGGTGGATCTAAAAGGCAGCAATCGATGGCGACCGGTAGATCCAAGAGACGGGTGCTCGTAGAAGACGACCATTGGATCCAATGGCCGCCCCCTGCTCCCTCCTCGCCCTACCCCCACGACGCTGCGTTGCCACAATTCTCCTCCCCCTGCCGCACCCACCCCCTGCAGCCACCGTTGCTTGGTGCCGCGCGGTGGCATCAGCTTCCTCTTCCGACACCTGCCCACATGGCTCTCCCTCCGCCACCGTTGCCCAGTGGTCGCACGCCCGGTGAGCCTCTCGAGGCCATGGTCGAAGTCGAAGCCGTGGTTGAAGTCTGTGCTGTGGTCGAAGGGGACCGAGGTCGAAGTCGAAGATCCATGGTCGAAGTCGATGCCATGGTCGAAGGGTCGTGGTTGAAGTCAGGGCTAAGCAAATCGGGCAGGGCGAGCAAGCTGGCACCGGCAATCAGGCGATAGGGCACAGTCAAAGGGGGAAGTGGTCAGCATCCAAGGGCCGTGGTTGAAGGGGACAGTGGTCGAAATCGAAGCCGTGGTCGAAGGGGGCTGTGGTCGAATGGGGAAGTGGTCGATGTCGAAGGGTCGTAGTCAAAGGGGACAGTGGTTGAAGGGGACAGTAGTCAAAGTCGAAGGGGGCAGTGGCCGAAGTCGAAGATCCATGGTCGAAGTCGATGCCGTGGTCGAAGTCGGTGCCATGGTTGAAGTGTGCCGTGGTTGAAAGGGGCTGTGGTTGAGGGATCGTGGCCAAAGTCGAAGATCCGTGCTCAAAGTCAAAGTGGTGGTCGAAGGGGGAAGTGGTCGACGTCGAAGGGTCGTGGTCAAAGGGGACAATGGTCGAAGAGGACAGTGGTTCAAGTCGAAGATCCGTAGTCCAAGTCGAAGATTCATGATCAAAGTCGAAGATCTATGGTCGAAGTCGAAATCCGTGGTCCAAGTTGAAGATCCATGGTCGAAGTCGAAGATCCGTGGTCGAAGTCGAAGTTGTGGTCGAAGGGGGAAGTGGTCGACGTCAAAGAGCCATGGTCGTCGAAGGGCCGCGGTTGAAGGGGACAGTGGTGGAATGGGGCCGTGGTCGAAGGGGGCAGATCCGTGGTCGAAGTCGAAGCCGTGGTCAAAGGGGACCGTGGTCGAAGGGGAAGTGGTCGACGTCGAAGGGTCGTGGTCGAAGAGGACAGTGGTTGAAAGAGCAGTGGTCAAAGTCGGAGTCATGGTCGAAGTTGACATCGTGGTCGATGGCAACGTCAAATCTAATGATTGGATGGCGATGAAGAGGATGAAGACCCTTATAAGAAGAGCTCTAGGAGGAGACATCTTCGGCGGTACGGACAAACTCTACCAAGAACTTTTAATAGAGTAAAATGAAAAGCTGGTTTAAGAATAGTGAGTAGGTTGGCATGCTGCTGTGAGAAAAAAGAAACTAAGTGCAATTTTGTTTAGCGGCTTTTGGGTGTTTGTTTGTGCCGCTTTTGGTCTTGAATGCCTAAGATTGCGATGTAGAACGCTTCAAGGCTGTGAAACCTGAACCACTTCAATTTATGAAAACGGAGCCGAGGTAATACCCTTTGGCTCTAAAAAATGATCACACATATCCAAATTGTTGGTTTCGGTGCTCCAGAACTTGGTTTCTTCTTCAACATTGATACTGACGGCCACAACACAGTTGTCAAACTGCTTAGTTAGATCAAGTTTGTTAAAATCGCGATTCTAGTCGTAGAATCGTATGATTCCACAAAACTAACCCGACTTAAATCGCATCTTGAGTCGTACCAGGTAGAATCGTAGTGGAATCACGATTATCACGATTCTAGTCATAGAATCGTGTAGAATCATGGTAGAATCGTAGAATTATGCATCATACAAAATTATAAAATATTTTGGTGTTTAGTTGTGACATATCACTCAATTCAAGTTGTATGATAAGTACTAAGTAAGTAATAGTTTAGATATTAATATTCGGAGGTATGGAAAAATAACAATTGATTTGATTATTTATTTATTTTACTTTTTATGTAAAATGACCAGATTATGGTAATATCGATAACATCACTCTTCTAGTCGTATGACATAGAATTTAAATCACGATTCTAGTTGTGAACAAGATACATTTATTAATAAAATTAGATGCCAAATGATTAAACAAACACTCACATCACTCTTGTAATACACGGTAAATTGAAAAAAAATATTTTTGATAGAATCAGGTAGAATCTTAAATTATATGATTTGATCCTAGAATGCGATTCTACAAAAGTATCTCTAATCCGATTTAGAATCCGATTCCGACAAACTTGGTTCAGATATCAGATAGTGCAGTTTCTGCTCAACAGCTTGCATAAATTGCCTGAGACAGTTGGAAAAGCCTTTGACGAAGCTCAATGCAAGGTTTATGTGGTAGGATGGCCAGGAAAAGAGAAGGTGCCAATTAGTAAGTTGGAATGCTGTGCACACCAAAGATTCAAGGGGGTTTGGGTGTGAAAAAAGGGGAGGTTCTTGAGAAGATTAACTAGATTTGCTTGCCTTTTCTAGATGTGAGAAAAAGGGAGGCCTTTTCTACATGAAGGAAGACATGCAGATGGCTACATGGTACAATCTTTTAGCCCCTCCGTTCTCACCTCGCATCGCAGCCATGGTGAGTACGACCTAGTTGCAGTGGCGGAGTTTTCAACCTTGGGTATTCCCACTTTCACATAAAAAAAATCCAATCTATAGATTTAAAATATAGTTCAGAGTAGTACGTTATCGATAATTAAAGTCACAAAAATAGTCAAATAACAAATTGTTCAGCTCTAAGATATGCATGAAACAAACTAATAAGTAATAAAGAGAACTTACAAAATACTATAATGTTGCTTTAACCTTGCGATTCTTCATGGCTTGGAAGCGGTTGATGATGTCTTTGTCCTTAACTTGTAGAAAGAACTCCCGCTCAATAAATGTAACCAAGCAATCATTCAAGTATTGATCCCCAATCTTATTTCTCAATTTGTTCTTCACATAATTCATGACAGAAAAGACTCTTTCAACACTTGCAGTTGCTACTGGAAGCACTAGCACCAATTTGAGAAGCATGTAAACAACTTCATGTCTAAGAAGCTTCTTTGTTTCAACAAGCTTAATGGAAAGCTCAACAAGACTTCTCACATTTCTAAACCTTTCATCAGTGTGCATATCAGTAATGTACAAATTGAGTTGAGGAGGAAGATGGATCAACTCTAAGCTTGAGAAATCCTTAGGATAAAATCCAGCAAGCTTAACCAATTTGTCTTTGTCAAAAGCAGCAAATGAATCAATAGGACTGAATGAAGCCATGCAAATAAGCAATTCTGTGTTTACCTCATCAAACCTTTCATTAAGCTCCAGAAGCTGCCTATCAATGACACTTAAGAACATGTCAACACGGAAACGATGGAGATTCTTGATCTTGATAAAGAACCTCCTATCTCTTCTTACAGGCCTGTAGAATGTGTAATCTTGCCGAATTGGGATTCAGGAATCGGGAGGCAGCCGCCGCAGCTCGGAGAGGATGGGAGCCAGGCCAATAGGCTGTTTTTTGGGCCGCTGTGGGCTAGAATAGCGAAAATATCACAGAATACATCATTATACATTTATATATATAAGTATACATACATATATACTAAAGATTACACCAAAAAAGTTAGGTATCCCCGGGAATACCCAGGAATACCATTAAATCCGCCCCTGCCTAGTTGCTTGTTCCTATTCGTTCGCCCCCGCCTGGTTACTTGTTCCGGCTCCAGAGCCATATGACTCGTTGTGCTTGCTGCGAATGTTGCTGAGGAGAAGCGTGATCACGACAGCAAGAATCCCCCTGGGATGGAGGCTGAGGTGGATGATGGTGACGACGGTGGGTACAGTCTAGAGGAGGAGTTCCGGCTGCCGATGAGCCACCGGCCGACGGAGAACCTGGACACGGAGGGGCTGGAGCAGGCGTCCGTCGACACGCACGCAGCTCACCTCCTCCAACGTCGGCTTCAGGCTGCTCCAGAAGATGGGGTGGAAGGGCAAGGGGCTCGGCAAGAACGAGCAAGGTATACCTACAAGCTTAATGTAAGGATGCATCAGTTAGAATTTAGTATCAACTCGTTTAATGTTGTAAAGAGTGTCACAGTTTATTGATTCCGCTACCACCATCCCAGACCCCACTGTTGTTCTCTTTTACACTAAAAAAATACAGAGAGGATTAATCTGCAGTAGCTTGCTTGTCAAATGCCAACTCAAGTAATCGAAGTATATTTGGTACTCCACATGACTATAAGGTATACATTTTCTTCTAGTTCTGCTGCAATGTTTGTTCTAAACTTACAGCTATAGTTCCACAGAAGTCTCAGATGATAATTCTTTCTTTCCCTACCAGTTACCACCATTGACCATGTTAGATTTAATCTTGACTTAAGAGTCCTAGCGTAATGGAGTTCGATTTCATCTGTAATTCGAATTGAAGTAGCGTCCAATTCGAAGTCCTAGTCGTTTGCTATTAGGAGTCTTAGGCATATAAATTACTTTGCTTGTAATCAGTTTATGCATCGCATGATTTGCAAGAAATAAAGCATAGCAAATTAGAGCTATAATCGTAACAATTGGTATCAGAGCTTGAGAGAGCGAGAGAAAACCCAGAGTTTTTCCGCTGCTGCCCGGGATCTCGCTCTGGGCGGCATCGCCGCTTTCGCTGCCGCGCGCGAGGCGCCGCCGCCGCCTCCGTCTCTGGTCCGTGCGGCCGCCGTCTCGCGCGCGAGATCCGCGCTCGGGCGCCGTGCTTCACCTCTCCGCACCGGCAGCCCGGATCCGGCCAGATCCGGCCGCCACCACCGCCGCCGCCGCTCGTAATACCCCGGCTGGATCCGCCGCCACCAGCCGCGCGCGGCCTCCGCATCCGGCCGCCGCTCGCCGCGCTGCCCTCCGTGCTCGGCCGCTCGGACCGCCACCTCACCACCGACCGCTGGCGCCTCGCCGCCGGAGCGCGCGAGGTAGAGGCGCCGCGACGGGGAGAGCGAGGATGGAGGCACTGCCGACGGGGGGGAGCCGCGCGAAGAGGAGGCGCCGGCGGAGGCCAGTGCCGAGGGGAAGAGGAGGCGCAGGCGGAGGGCAGCGACGAAGGGGGACGGCCGGGCCTGGTGGAGGAGGACGCGGCAGAAAGGAGACAAAGCGGCGCAGAGGAGGAAGCCCTGGAGTGAGGAAGAAAAAAAGGGGCATGCGGCAGTAAATGGGACTCGGTCTCGGCTTCTCGGTTTTTTGGCGATTAAATTCGAGTCCAAACCAGAGTCGGCAGAGGGAGTCCAATTCGGAGTGCTGCTCCCACCATCCTTTAAAAGAGACCCCAAGCACTAGAGCTAAACCCCAAAGCGCAGAGCATCAAGAGCAGAGTTCAAGAAAAAGAGAAAAAGGAAGACAACAATTTTTCCTTCCGTTTCTCTCCGTCCAAGGGTCTTCAAAGTAGCCGGAGTTTTTTGATCCACGCCCAAGATCATGTCGCGTGAATCGGAAAGCGGTCTCGACGGCAACGAGGCATTATCCGGTACGATGGCGAAGGGGAGTTCCGCCATCTCGCTGCATTATCCGATGCTCACGGAGAGCAATTATGCAGCATGGGCAATCAAGATGAAGGTTTACATGAAGGCTCAAGGTGTCTGGGATGCGATCGAGAACGGCAACGTCGATATGCGCAAAGATCAGATGGCATTGGCGGCCATCTACCAGGGCATCCCAGAAGAGACGCTCTTCCTACTGGCCGAAAAGGAGACGGCCAAAGCCTCGTGGGAGGCGTTGAAAGAGATGCATCTTGGCGCAGATCGAGTGAAGGAAGCAAAGGTACAAACTCTCAAAACCGAGTTCGAGGTGCTGCGTATGAAGGAAACGGAGTCGATCAATGACTTTGCCGTCCGGTTGACGGTCATCGTCAACAAGATACGGGGCCTTGGCGAGAAGGTGGAAGAGTTGTATGTGGTAAAGAAATTCCTTCGTGCTATTCCCTCACAGTTTCTCCCGATTGCTTCAGTTATAGAGCAATTTGGAGACCTAAAGACAATGACCATGGAGGAGGTCATCGGTCGTCTTAAGGCGTATGAGGAACGCATCCATGACACTAGCAACAAAAGTGAAGGACAACTCTTGTTGACTCGCGCCGAGTGGGAGGCTCAATCAAAGCGTGAAGGCAAGAACGCTTCCAGGGGTGATGGCAATGGCCGTAAAGGTCGGAGGTTTGATAAGGCAAAAGTGAGGTGTTATAACTGCAATGATTATGGACACTTCGCTTCAGAGTGCCCAAAGCCGAAGACGAAGAAAGCATTCGTTGCTGAAGAGCTTAGCGAAGATGAAGTGCTCTGAAGATGAGTTGAGTCAGGGACGTTTGAGACGTGTCGCTGTCCAAACTCAAACAAGATGGAAAGAAGTTAGAAAGTCAAGATTAAGGGGGAGATTGTTAGATTTAATCTTGACTTAAGAGTCCTAGCGTAATGGAGTTCGATTTCATCTGTAATTCGAATTGAAGTAGCGTCCAATTCGAAGTCCTAGTCGTTTGCTATTAGGAGTCTTAGGCATATAAATTACTTTGCTTGTAATCAGTTTATGCATCGCATGATTTGCAAGAAATAAAGCATAGCAAATTAGAGCTATAATCGTAACAGACCAAATAAGGTTCTTATTCTTAATTTAATGTTTCCTTGTAGTTTCTGCACCTTCAACAATACCTTTGTTTCGATGAAGGTATAATCGAGCCAATAAAAGCTGGCATTAGAGATGCAAAGCTAGGCGTGGGGAAGCAAGAGCAAGATGACTTCTTCACATCCGAAGAGAATGTGCAAAGAAAGAAATTAAATGTTGAACTTGAGGAGACCGAAGAACATATAAAGAAGCGTGAGGTGTGCAATCATAGCCTGACTGTTAGTTTCTGTATATTCTTTTGAGATTCTTCTGGGTTGATGCTTGGCACATGAAAAACCGACAACTAGTTGTCGGCACTAGATAGCGTATAAGCTGTTGTGCCTGTTGATGTGTGAGTGACTAGCATCAACCCTCATGAGTCTTGAGCATTCTGTGCACTTTTTATTTGGTGGCTTCTTTTCGGTGCTTGGTCCAAATCATGACAATCCAGGTCTAGCAGAACATGATCAGAAAATCTGCAGTGAGGTGAAGGAGATAGAGAAGGTGTTCTTTTGCAGCCTCTGTAATAAGCAATACAAGCTGGCGCATGAATTTGAGAGTCATTTGAGCTCATATGACCATAATCATAGGAAGGTAATGCATTTGCTACACGTGGTGCATTGAATCGCTATTCTGCTGATTTTTTCTTTGAGAAAATGAGCTTAATACCTTCGCAAATAGGTGTAAATTGGAAAATAACATTTATTGTGAGGATGACAGGTTGGGTCTTGGCCCATTTTTCAGTGACACATTCGATTGCATTTTCGAACTCGGTGATCTTTATGATGGTACCGAGCAATGTTGCCCCTTTTATTCTCCTCTCGCATATCTGTTCAGGAATTCATTTAAGACAAGCTCATTCTGGTTGTGCTGAGATTTAAGGAAATGAGAGAAATGCACAGCAGCAGCAGTAGCCGTGATGACAGGCAGAAACGTGAGCATCAACCAGAAGAGAAGGAGCTGGCAAAATTTGCCCAACTGTATCCATTCCAAGCTTTTAATCAATGATAACTCAATGATTGTGCTAATTGTCCTAAGAAATGCATCAAATGTTCGTTATAAACTTGTAGTTTCCTTAATGGAACTTCAGGGCAGATGCTCATAGAAAGCAGCATCAGCAGAAGCAAGGACGGCCAGAGATCTCGGCAGAGCGAGCTACACCAAAGAACTATATTCATGTCTCTCCTTTGTACATGCCAATAGTGTCCTCCGCTTTTGTCTTCCATTAAACTCATTATAGTGTAGTATCATGTTGGTGCTAAATGGTTAGTTATTTTCAGAGCACTATTTAATCGTTAATTCTTCAGAGCAATCTCTAATTGTTAAATTGACCACTCTATTTCTATGCATGGACAGGCTCCAGTTGGAAACATCAGCAAGAAACCTAAGGTTGCTACAAAAGTTTCTTCAGTCTTTGGAAATGACAGTGATGAGGAATCGTGATCTTTCTTTGCCCAAGTGTGATACCACACACAAGGAAAGTGTCTTTTTGAGGGGATTCCAGTGAGTTGTCCTCGAGAACATGCCATGTATGTAATGCTTTCTCATGCTGTTGGCTTGGCCAGATGTGGATGGTGGCATATTTGACAATCTCATACGAACAAACAGGAACTTATATTATATGTTGCAGTGTCAATTGTATGAGATTGAGGGTACATTGTAAGATTAACACAGTTTGTATATATTTTCATCCTGGGTTTTGGAGTTGATTAGTACATTCTGTCCTGGCAATCAGGCAAGGCCCTTGAGACATCTTTGTATGATATTTGTTGGCTTTTAGTGCAACACCTTTGTTTTCAGAGTTGGCGTTGCATTTGGTACTCTTCGGCAGCATCATGACTGACAAAATTCTAAGGCCCCTAGCTGGTTGCCCTTGCCTCAGGGTATGAACAGTTGATAAAACCGCTGCTTATTTATTTTTCGACGGTGGTCGATCTTGAGTGGAGTTTTTTTATCTCAATTTTTACAAGAGTGAAGTGTGGGTGATCAAAGTGCAAATGGGTAGCTGATGGAGCCCATGGGGAGCAGTTGGCTGGATCTGGAGCTGTGGTCCATGAGGAAGGTTAAAAGATATGCATTGCGTGTAAAACTGCACTACATGTAAAACAGGTTTCAGAGATCAGATCATCAGTTACATACATGAGTGTCACCTGCATATACCTTTACTCCTCACATGTCAAGGAGTTATTGCACAGATCTGCTGCTGTGCACCACCATTTGCAGAGCAAGTCACTGCGTGCAGTGCAAGCATGTCAGATACTGATATACTGATCAGAAACATACATCGGCCATCTAAAGTTGAAACAATCCGATCCAATTCAATTATTGGTACTGTTGTTGTTTTCTCCTTGAAAAGTACAGGTTCTGAGCCCAGTAAGTGGTTAGCAGATTGATCAGATGATCAACGATCATTGGCCCCTGTGGTACAATTTCTTTCTTTCTTTCTTGTTTCCCTTTCTTTCTTTGCTGTATTTTGAGAACTGGTCCAGCATTGTGGTTGGGGATTTGTTGTGAAAAAATGGTGCCATGCAAACCAGCTGCTAGCTCACCCTGAAGATGCCACACACCTACCACGTACTCCTCTCTTCAGAAGTTGCTTTCAGTTGCATTAACAAAATAATGCAGATTGAGAGAAATGGTGGCATGCAAGTTGGTCAGAAAACTTGAGTGTGCTATAGCTCACTAGCATTAGTTTCCATGTTGTCATAGCATGTTATTAGCATGTCACTGTTGCAGCATTAATTCCGATCTTTATTTTTCAAATAAGCATTTAGTAACTAGCAAGAGGTGATGTTACTGTTTATAGTTCGATTTGCAGGGTGCTAGGTTGCTTTGGTTGCAGCTGAAGTTTGATCATGACAATATGTTATATAGGACATGATTTCTTGCTATTCCATGAATCAACATGTTTTGATAGCATGTCACTGTTGCAGCATTAATTCCGATCTTTATTTTTCAAATAAGCATTTAGCAGCTAGCAAGAGGGTGATGTTACTGTTTATAATTCAATTGGCAGGGTGCTAGGTTGCTTCGGTTGCAGTTGAAGTTCGATCATGACAATATGTTATATAGGACATAGTTTCTTGCTATTCTATGAATCATTTGAGGCATTTTACTGTCTGATTTGTCTTTTAACAGTTGTGCCATTTTGCAATTATGGATGGTAAATTGTCGACTTCTTGTATGTGATCTATCTCGATTGCTGGTCGATTTTTTGCGCTTTAGACGGTTGATTTTATTGACCTCGATGGTCCTCATTGACGAAGTACCATGCATTGAAGATTAAAAACATTTGCTAGATATATTGGCACTTATTGGCAATCTGTGCGCTAATGTACTTTTTCTCACTTTTTTTTTTGTGTGGGAGAGTACATTCTTTTATCTCCTGTTGGCGGCTAATGTTTTCTGAGAGTACAATCCATACGTAAATATGCACATACATACGACACTTACATATACAAATCTATGCGTGGATGCGTACTTACGTACGCTAGAGAATAAAATGTGATGTGTAAGTCTTATGAAACATGAACACACACTTTGATCACTGAACACATTATATGCCGGACAACACGCACAATCGTGGCTAGTGGGGACCGTCCTTAAAAAAATTACCACTACCTGCTAAGAACATTCTTCAATGAATAGATGACTGCATACTTACACAATTTTTTAATGGGAAATTATGTGAAAAATTAACTGCATACTTACAATTTTTTAATGAGAAATTATGTGAAAAATTAACAGTAACGATCCAAAATATTTACTTGTGAACTTGACGTGGTCCGACATGCATGATCATATTTACTGCTAGTTTTGCCTAAGATTCGTGCATGTAAAAGCAAAAACAAAATAGACCATAGGCTAGATGATGGGTAATCGGAACCACCTTTTAGTGGGGTGGTGAAGTTGTGGATATACGACTCCATCCACTAAGGTTTAAATTTTGGTGCCCACCTATTATGCGCACGTGGGTACGTTTTATTAGGACTTTTGTGATGACGTAAATTTATTCTCAGCCTCCGTCTATCTAGATGTGTGCTAAAGGAACACACTCGCGTGTGTGTGGACTCACTTGATAAGAGCTCTAAGGCCCTGTTCTTTTGGATTGCGATGGCCGCCCAACACCTCCCTATGCATTGCCTCCCGCTGCCCAAAGCAGTTGTTGGCACCGCCACGTCGGTGCCGCTTGCCTCTTCTTGCACCGCCCCACCTCCACCTCACCCGCTACTGACCTTTTTCCTCGTCTCCGATGGCGGCACCACTGGATCTGAGACCACCTCTAGCCGTAGGTACTGGTTCGACCCCGTCGATCTGCCTACCTCCACCATGCGGTCGAGGTGGCACCACTGCTGCCATGCCACACCACTGCCTTAGCCGCTCGCTGTCGAGATGCTACCGTGAACCCTAACCCTAACTTGCCGCCCCCAATGAAGACGCCGCTGCCGCCAGCCTGAGAAGAAGAAGGCGATCTCCCAAGCACGAACCTCCACCGAGGTTTAGTGAAGTTTCAATAGCCTAAGAATTACCAATCCCGTTTATCATAATATAACAACAGAAAGTAGCGAAAATCATAAGAAAAGCTTTGTGTTCAGAAGGTAGCACCGGCACATGTGGTCAATCAATACACTTTTCGTATATGTTACTGATCAAAGTTCAAAAGATTGACCGTACAAATTCCAGAGCGACCTGTATTTAGAGGTGAAGATCGAATACTATCTAGCACATTTTAGTTTTAGGTTTAACAAGAGGAGTAGATCTGTAGAGCCTTCATCCAACTTTCTCTTGCGCCTCTCATATTCTTAAACTCAAGAACACGCTGGTTCCATTTCATTTCATTCATGGCTCTCTCCACTCTCCTCCTGCCCTCCTCTACTTCCACCGCCTCCGACACGTCCGACCGCCAGCGCCACCAGCACCAGCACCACAGCAAGCGCAAGAAGAAGCCAGAGCTACCGCCTCCGCCGCCGTCGCTCTCGCCGACGCGGAGAACCCGATCGGCTGGAAGCCACCGCGCCATGGCCGCGGCCGTGTCCAAGAAGAGCCCCAAGGCTAGCACCAAGCTCATTGCGGCCAAGAACCACCACCACCATCGCCGCCACTCCAGGAAGGAGGCTGGGGCGGTGGCGGCGACACCGACGCCCAACCCGGCGGCCTCCTCCTCCTGGGAGCAGCTCAAGAGCGTGCTCAGCTGCCGGAGCGCCACGTCGGCGCGCGTGCGCACCGCGCCCGCGCCGTCGCGCTGGCGCGGTTCCGCAGCGGCGGCGCCGGCGCGTCGCGGTGCCTCGCTCTGCGCCATCCGCGACGTGGTCGACGCCGCCAGCTCCTCCGCCGTCTCCGTCGACCGCGACACCGCCCCGCTCACCCGCTCGTCCCGCCGCGCGCACCGCGCAGCCTCATCCACCGGCGGCGGCCACCCTTCTTCCCTGAGGGGCCTCTCCGGCTGCTACGAGTGCCGCGCCATCAACGTCGAGCCCATGTCAAGGTCTGCTGCTTAATCATCACTCCCATTAGCTCGTGATTAGTATGTGATCGATCTGTGATTACCAAGGGGGATCTATTAAGCTCGTGTTGTTAATGATCAAGTAATCATGTGCTAATTATTTAATTAGGAGGTATCCGTGGCCAAGGGAGCTGCGCGCTTGCTCGCAATGCGGGGCGGTCTTCACCAAGGCCGACAGCTTGGAGCACCACCAGGCCATTAGCCATGCCGGTATCCATCTATCAAATTCCCAACCAAGTTTTCAATACCTGTTTAACTTTTAACTTTTTTATATCGGAGGGGCCGATACAAGCGAAATTAGCGATAATCGAAAATTTTGGGGGAATTTCGGACCGAAGTTTTCAAACAAAATTTGAGTTTCAAACTAATTTCAGCTGAAACCATTGCCACAAACACCAATTAACCATTACTGCACCATTTAGTGGAGTCGCATGTGGATTAGTTTAGCAATTTCTTCACACATCCAACCATGTGAAAAAGGATATATAGGATGGTACGAGAGGAGACAAACAGAAAGGGGAAGGGAGATGCTGCTCATCAAAGTTACCCCCTCCCCTTCTTTTTACTGTCTTTTGTGGGTTGCAAGGAAGCTACTTTCTTGTGTACAAGTGTACCAACCCCATAGTAACATATCATTATCACTAGATAATTACATGATAAGAAACCAACTAAAAGGTATCTATCTATCCATCCATCCCAGTTGCTTGCATTTGCTAAGGGTGGATGCATGGCTAGAAGCTTTCTAACTAATTTTCAATAACACTCATCAAAACTTAGATTTAAATTGTAATGCAAAGAAAAATGAATTTCATTACTAACCATATCTAGGGCAATCAGGAACGTATGAATCTTCAAAGCTCTCCTGCCTCTTCCCACCAAATTAACTGGCCTGAAAGTCTTGCCTCCTCCAGGTGCAGCACCGGCTAGATCTGAATCGAAATGAAGACAGATGCGGTTCTGAGCGGCGATTATCATAGACGGTTTTTTTTTAAAAACTGTCTGTGATAATTAGCTATTAAAAACCGTCTGTGATATTCCAGTATCACAGACGGTTCATCGGTAAGAACCGTCTGTGATACTTGTTTTTTCCGACACCAAGAACACAGACGGTCTCTAAATTAAAACCGTCTGTGATAGTGTACGTCACAGACGATTTTGTCAAACATTCTGTGATTTGACGTCTACTAATAGTATTTCTGTAGTAGTGTGCATGGTATCTTTAACCAGTGAGTGTTGGCATGCATGCAGGGCACTGCACATGATTGATTAACCAATTAATTAGCACCACTGACACGGTGTCCGATCAAGACAACACCCCCACAAATGTACTACTGGAAACCCTACAAGATGAGGTCCCAAACACTGCTACTACTGCTGCTGCTGTAGTATCCTCCCAATTTATAGTGTTAGGCAGCACATAGGAATTGCATGTACCCTCTGAAAGGGAAACAGAAGCTTACTATTTGGGACCATTAATTCACTTGCTTGTCATCTTCTGAAGATGCATGATTACCAGCTGCATGCCCAATATATAATGCCATGGTTTAATTTGTTCCCAATCTTCAGCTTGGCATTGCTCACTGTTTGCTGTCGCTGAGTGATGTGTTAGCTGGATGGATGCATCATCGTCTTGACCTGTTCAGGTCAAATAAGGTGTCCTCCATCAGAGCACAAAGTCATTGCCTTAATGTCACTAGTAGTGTGCCCGTGCTAACGCTACGGTAAAATACAAAACAAGATAAAATTTGTAAAAAATAAAACGAACAATCAGATTCATTAAGATTCAATAAAACTTACACGGTTTTAAAAATGAAATACTTCAAATGATTATAGGTAAGCATCTATCAATGATAAGATGACACACTTCCGATAATGGTATTAGAGAGGGAATGCCAAAATTATATAACAATCGCATGAGCAACTCTTTTGGTGCAAAGTAAAAAAACAATCATTTGATCAGCAACCAATCTTAGGAAAATAGCCAAATTTCATCTAGTGTGTAATCCCGATCAGGTGAGAACACAGAGATCAAAAGTTTCATGTCCTTGACAATCATATCAACCAACATCCAGGTACAGAAAAAAGGGGTTTAATGTCCTCGATAAGTTACCTTGATCCAAGTTGAGCAGATTCCCGTATGTACCCTTCCAGCGGGAGTTGTCTCATGCACAAGTGTACAACTGTATTCAGCGTGCATAAATCTGAGTGCAATAATTCAGGGCAACAGAAAAAGGATAAAGAACCGACATCTCACGAGCAGACAATAAAGCAATATTGAATTTTAGAGAAAAGCAATGTTGAGTCTGAAATGTGATCCTTATCTCTATTTTCCATGGCATCCCTTTTCTAAAAAGATCACCAAAAGGATACCTCAACAGGCAATTGAGTAGATGTATATAGGTAGCGCTGCATCTGTAAGGGTACAATGCAAAAGGAACACCTTCAATTAATCTGAGCAGATTTGATATGATAAAAACTTGCAAGAAACTGTACTAATTGATCTGTAGGTACAAGCTACCATGTAAAAGAACAACCTATATAGAAGGAACACCTAACTGGATTTGCATAAAAGACATGTTGGGTATAAGCTACCATGTAAAATAACAACCTATATATTTTACCGGAAGTTCACCTTTTCGGTATGAATGGACGATCAAAATATGGCATTGGCTGTGCTAAAGGAACAAGCTCTTTCCTGAGCTGCCTTATCATTTCTTCCTCCTCCAACTTCTGTTGCCGCTCCCTCTCCAATCTTAGTTGCTCAGCGAACTTGTTCCTCTCTGATACCTAAATTCTCAAACAGGCATGATAAAATGGATGTAATAAGTGGCACTAATTCTGTTGAGATAGGACCTCACACCTTATATACAATGAGTTTGTAAGGTGGCTTACTATTGATCGAATTCAGCACGTTCAACTGCACGTACATCACTGTGGAGAACAAGGTCAACGGGCTCAGTGGTTTCTTTGACGGGTGGCTTTATCAAGCACTGGTAGAAACAGAGATACAGAGTCAATACGTATCACTTGTTAACTGAAAACCAATTTTCCATCACAGTGATTCCAAAGGAAATTAGGTAAAAGAAATTTTGCAAATATATTGATAAAAAATTCTGACACTATGTCGATTTTGCTAATGAACTCCAAGACCTATGCAGTTGCCATGAGAACAATCAGAGCATACACAAGCAGCATTTTCCCAATCTGGTATTAGAACAAAGATATCTTCCTAACAAAGTCACATGACATACACAATATCTGAGGTAACTTTTCAACAAAATGTCAATACAGGGCTTGTGTTCAAGAAAAGTTAAGAAAGTAGGCTAGACAAACCTCAGGTTCATCTGTTGTCCATGGAAGTCCTTGTGCAATACGTATGCGTTGCTTCTCTTCCTCCACAAGCATTTCCTGTACCTTTTGAACGAATTGCTGTTCTTTGGCCCTTCCCCTTTGCTGTTATAAAGGACAATGCGATTGAATTTTAATGCACTACTTTATTTGGCAATAGAACAGCTGAAGTTTGACTCTATTTGAAAATAGAACAGCTGAAGTTTGACATCAAAGGAACCATAATCCTACATTGATAAAAGCATTATCTTCTCTCAACTCTAAGTTTCAATCCATATAATTATGGTACGATGTCAAATAATTATTAAACAAATTACAGGATCAGAAGTAAATTTCAAATTCATTACATTTGTCAGCTTGGTGCTACCAATTGAATTACCAGTATAAATCAGGCACAGTTAACCATTGGTACGGCAGAGACAGATATTCAATCCTTGCCACCATACATTTCTCATGGAAAAACACCCAATCTCATTTGATCAGGCATTCAGGTTGTAGAAGAATAATAAAGACTGGAGACTGAGAAAATAGAGGGAGAACCGAAGTATGATCTATCTACCATATTGTCCACTGTGTCACAATTCCCGTTGTCACTACAGTTTCAATTTAACCTAATATATTTCGGTTTCAATTTGGAAAATACGACATCAGCGCACTTCTCCTATCATAATATATTTCAGTGACATGATATATATTTCACCCGGTGATTTGCACATCATCCAATATATTAGACTTACGTGCCATTTGGCTCCAGAGTCTACTACTATCTGACTTGCACTTGCCCACTAAAAAACCTAACCATAAAAAAAGTTTATTATTATTTACCTCAGTCCTCAGCTTGAACGGATGCTATCTTGTGACCTTGAGCTTCTTGTTCCAACTACTCCTTAGAGACTCAGATGACTGCCAATCACAGAGCGAATACACATTCACATTAGAGAACGCGTACAAAACATAATCGACTCCAGAGCAAAAGAAAGCCATCGTATCCTCACATTCCGCCGGCTCCTGCGCCCTCCGGCCGACGTCCGGCTGTCCCAGCTCAACCTAAAAAGAAGCAAAAACTTTGATCAGAACATTGCATCGGCAACAACCAAAAATTCAATTCCTTCTCCACCCGCTTGCTTGTCGATATCAACCAACCTGTCGCTGTTGCCATCTAGTGAAGAACAGAGCCTGTTCGACCCTGCATTCAGAAACTCAGCCGACGAGAAGACCGACACTGGCAGGATCCCAACGTCGCCCTCGCCCTCCTCCTTCCACGGCTGCAACCCAGGCAGCGCCCAGGACCCCTCGCCGGCCCGATCAGAGGTGGCGCCGGAGATGGAGAACTGGCACTGCTGTGAAACGTAAGCAGTGACAAGAGCTGGCACTGCTGTGAAAAGTTCCCAGACAGATGCCAAATCGGGAACGGCAGGGAACAATTTAGGCATTGCAATCTGTCCACCTATCAACTTGACAATAGCAATTCCTGCAGTGATAACAACGAATACAACTGCCAAAGCAACAGATATAGCAGATGTATAGCTCGGTGAATCTGCGAGAGAAACAAACAAATAGATATTATAAGATAGAGGTGAACAAAACATAGTATCCTACTCTTACAAAATATAGAAACATAAAAGACTTTTCTTTGCAAAAAAAGTAACAGATAGTGGTGAAATAGATGTTCTTAAATCCAAGGTCCAAAGCAAGCTAGATTTCCACATATCGATATTACTTAAATGTGAAAGAGAATTAGAACTACTCATACTAAAGTCTAAGAGACACAAACCAAAAAGGGTGCACGCGCAATCATGTGCACAAAATCCTTGTTCCAAAACCCTGAGACAATTCACATAAGCAACTGAACACAAATCCAGAATCAAGAGTCAGGATGTGCTAAAATGGTTTTACCAATAATGATCATGTACACGATCATGACGCCGACGTTGTTCACGACGACGCAGACCTGGAGCAGCGTCCTTCCCCACCACCCGAACGCGTCCTCCATGACGGCGCCGTAGGAGGGCGCGCCCACTACGCGGCTGAACCGCACGAGCAGCTCGATGGAGGCGTCGGTGAGGAGCGCGGCGAGCACGATCATGACGAGGCCGGGGACAAGGCCGAGCACCTTCATGGTGGCCGGGAGCGCCATGATGCCGGCGCCGACGATGGTAGTAGACAGGTTGAACACCGCACCGGCGAAGGATGCGCCGTTGAACTCGTGGAAGGCGGCTTCGTCGCCGCCGCCACCCTCCCCCCGCTGCTTCGTCGGGATCAGCGGCTCGCTGCCCTCCGGGAGGCGCTCCTTAACGGCCCCCATCGTCATCTTCGCAGAGCTGAGCAGAGTCGTGGAATCTTGTGCTCTGGTGGGAAACAAAATCCTACAGGAAAAAAAAGGTGCAATCTTTGTGCAAGACTGCAGCAAAGGACTAAAAAAAGCTAGGATCTTTATCCGTATAATCGATTCCTAGGACTCCAAGAAGAGGTCGTAAGAGCGGAATGCTTCGAGAGCGGGCGCTCAAAGAACAACCTGAAATAGCTAATTGACTCCATACATGACAGAACAACATCATCACTAACACAAAGGGGGCGATTCTTGCAGGAGAAGTTGGACGAATCGAGGAAAAGCGGGAGGTGTGGGCTATACCTGCCGACGCAATCGCGGAGGAGCTGCTCGGTCTTCTCGCACTTGCAGACGAAGCGGCCGGGCTCCACCTCCTCCGTGTGGCACCGGGATTGCACCACCCGGCGCGTGGCGCAGTGCGCCCCCTCGCCACGGCCTCCGCCGCGGCCGGCGAGGTCGGGGACGTCGCCGAGGCCGCGGCCACCATCGCCGTCGCCGTCGTGCCAACGCCAACCCATGGGTCCGAATCGATCTCGAGGGGATCTGAGCCTGAGGTGGGTTTGGGCCGTCTCCTCTCTCTGGTGGTTTATTTCTTCTGGTCGCGGGTGTGGGCTGCCTTGGAGAGGTGTTTCCGGAAGGATGTGGAAGGCGTACACAACACCTGAGCAACCTCGGAACGACAAACGCGTCCACCACCCGCAGCAACGACCGGGCGCTGGTGGCCGCCGGCGACGCCGCGTCGACCGCCTCCTCCGCCTCGACGAGCAACGCCACCACTCGCCGGACCGCGTCCCGGTCCAGGATCGACGACTGCACTGCGCGCACCCATACACGCACAGGGTCACAAACATAAAAACGAAGCCACCAAAAGTTTCGTGGCGGCGCGGCGTCCCCAGGAGTCGCGCGAGGCTGGCGGCTTCGTGTACGTGGCGGCGGCGGCGTCCCCAGGAGTCGCGCAAGGCCGGCGGCTTCGTGTACGTGGCGGCGGCGGCGTCCCCAGGAGTCGCGCGAGGCGGACTTCGTGTACGTGGCGGCGGCAGCGTCCCCAGGAGTCGCGCGAGGCGGTGATGCCTGGGACGGCGGTGGCGGTGGCGACGCCTGGGACGGCGGCTTCGTGGGCGGCTGTGACCCAGCGACGCTGGGACGGCGGCGACGCTGGAGTCCCGTGAGGGTTCGCGGAGTCGAGGAGGCGTCGTCTGGGACGGCGGCTGTGACCCCGATCGCGCGCGGTGGGTCCGCCTGGGATCGCGATCGCGGGGAGGTGGGCGTCCCCGTTGAATTTGGATTGGATGAATTTGGATCGTTGGATATGAGTGGGTAAGGAGAGAGAAAGGTGGGAATTGATCCTTGATCGTTGAATTGGTGTGGACGCAGGATGAATTGGTGTGGACGTAGGAAAACTCATGACTGCTGGGGGCACAATTTGGGGTGGTCGTAGGAAAGAAATGAACTGGTGGATTTTAGGGGTAGAGATGTCTGGTCAATTGATGCTACCAACACCCTAGCTAGCTAGCTTTATGGATTTCAGTGCCTTGATTGATTGCACCACCATGTCGGGTCAGGTGTGAGATGAGAAAGATTTTGTGGGTAGCACATGCACTCTCTCTGGCTAATTTCCCCGTTACTAGGGAGCAGGGTTTGTTCTTTTCGACTGTGGCTTATGGTTTTTGACTGAAAGTTTTCAATTTCGGCTGTTTACGGTACATATTACGGAGAGAGATACCCACTTGCGATTTTGGCTGGTACAGATGTTGAGCTTTTAACGTGTACATCGTTTAACTTGTAGACCCCGTCTTGAGAAAATACCCCGTTTGAAAATTAGGTACTATAACAAAAACCAAAATCCGTCAGCTTTGGAGGAAAAGAACATGCCCTAATTTCCCCATTACTAGGGAGCAGTATAAGATTTGATTAAATAGCTTGTTGATTGGAGGATCAATATATGCTTACCATGTCGGCTTCAGTCAAGTTAATTTTCCCGCCATTATGTAACTGTTGGAGCATGCAGTGTCGGAGCTGGGGCCGGAGGACTCGGGGCGCAACATCGTGGAGATCATCTTCAAGTCGAGCTGGCAGAAGCGGGACCGTCCGATCTGCCAGATCGACCGCATCCTCAAGGTGCACAACACGCCGCGCACCATCGCGCGCTTCGAGGCCTACCGCGACGCCGTCCGCTCCCGCTGCCGCGCCACCGCCGCGCGCGCCGCCGCCGACGGTAACGAGCTGCTCCGCTTCCACTCCGCTGGACTCGCCTGCGCGCTTGGCCTCGACGGCTCCACCTCGCTCTGCGCCGACTCGTCGTCGACCACCACGATTCCTAACGGCGGCGTCGCAGCCTCCTGTGGCGCGTGCGGCGTGTGCGCGGCGATCCGGCACGGGTTCGCGCCGTGGGTGGGCGCTCACCCGCTCGGCGTGCGCACCACGGCGAGCAGCGGCCGCGCGCACGAGTGCGGTGCGGCGGCGCCGGCACAGGCCGCGAACGCGGGGTGCCGGGCCATGCTGGTGTGCCGCGTCATCGCCGGCCGTGTGCGCCGGGACGGGGACGTCGCCACCGCTGGGGAGGAGGAGGAGGGGCCGTTCGACTCGGTAGCCGGCGAACACGCGGCGAGCAGCGTGTACGGGAATCTCGAGGAGCTCTTCGTGGCTAACCCTAGGGCCATACTGCCGTGCTTCGTCGTCATCTACCGTGTGCTTGATTGAACCAACAACATGCATGTTTCTTATACGCACACAAATCGTAGCCATGCATGCATGCACGCGTATTAATTAGTGTTTTCAAGCTATCTGCACTAAAAAAATTATAGTACAAAGTTCTTGCTTATATATGTATACTACATTTTGAGGCGTGCATGGGAATGATTTTCTTTTGTTTGTAGTTGCAATGCCAATTTGATTATATGTATATATATGAACGACTCAAATTAATGAGTTGATTATTGATCCTACACGCTTCAACTAATCATTCAATCTTACATACATACATACATACATACATACATACATACATACATACATACATACATACATACATACATACATACATACATACATACATACATACATACATACATACATACATACATATGTATATGTACATGTACATGTACATACATATACATATACATATACATATACATATACATATACATATACATATATGTACATGTACATGTACATGTACATATACATATATGTATATGTACATGTATATATACATATTTATATATATACACTAGTTGAATGTCTTGTGCGTTGCTATGGATTATTAAAATTTATCATACTACATGTTTAAAACTCACGGGTGGTAAAAAATTTTAGAATATGCATACAAATATGTCCCAAAAGTTTTTAAATCCGTTAAGTCAGAAGCCTCTAACCGTCGATCACACCTCGTGTTCATAAGTCGAAAGACATTGACCACACTTCGTGGTCGTAAGTCGGGAGCCCTCGAGTACACCTCGTCGTCGTAAGTCGGAAGCCGTCGACCATTGCTCGTGATCGTAGGTCGGGAGCGGTTGACCATCGCTAGTGGTCGTAAGATTGCAGCGGTCGACAGGACATGCACTTTCTGTTAGAAAGGTGCATAAAGAAATAGAAGAATACTTTGGCACAAATCAATGACATAACATCGTCCATACCCAAGGTAACATAAAGGCCAAGGTAAGCAATATTTTGATTGATAGTGGAAGTAATCATAACCTTGCTAGCCTTGATATCATCAAGAAGTTAGGATTGACCGCATTCAAAAAATCTAAGGCATATCAAGTCGAATGGTTGAATGAGTGTGGTATTCTCAAAGTGCCTCATGGTTGTTAAGGTGCCATTTTCCATTGGTGAATACAAAGATGAGGTGATATGTGATGTGCTCATGAAGGCATGTCACATACTATTGGGATGTCCATGGCAATATGATAAAGGCTCAATCCATCATGGTAAAACCAATCAATACACATGCACTCTTTGAGGCAAGAGTTACACTTTGATTCCAATGTCACCAAAAGATGTATTTGTAACATATTCATGTAGTGAGAGTGATAAAACAAAAATATAGTGAGCCACAAAAATGTGAGATAAAACCCTATGGCCAAACTGTCATATACTAAAGAGCTTGCACAAAAAGTTTGAAGTAGATGTTAGGTGTGAGAAAACTAATACTTCACCACTTGTTTCTAGTATTGTTCATGATTATGTGCAGACTAAATCAAGGAAGGAGACACTACAACTTTCTCTATGATTGCCTTGTACAACAAGGGAGAAATTTGGCATCAAGCCGAAGCCGAGGATGGCTTCTTTTGAAGTGAGGGGAGATGATAAGGGCATCCCCAGGCTTAACTGTAACAGCCCGAAAATTCGAAATTAGAAATGAGAAGCTTTTGAATTACTTTTGCAATATATTCCATTTGAATTTGGATTTTTCAATGTTTTCCTGAATTTGGTTGAGGTTCCAAAAGTCGAAGAATTAATAAAAGAGAAAGACAGGTATTGATAATGCCCTAAAAAGGAATGTGCAAATAATGGAAGGAAGACAAAAATTTGTAAACACGAATCTGAAAAGATGATCCAAAAAAAGTAAAGAAATAAAATGGGATTTAGGGCATAAAATATTATTTTTGAAAACAATGGCATGAAAAACAATGAAAGCAAGTAAAGTAAATACCAACATGAGTTGGAAATATTTTTATTAAGTCCAAAATGTTATAAGGAGCTTCGGTGAATTTTCCTGAAATTTTTAGAAGTAATTATATATTTTTCCAAGGCTAAATGAATTTTTGGGCTTTTCTGAAAACCCCAAAACTCAGTAAAGAAAATAGAAATTCCAGCCCTCCCTCACCGTTCGACACGTGGCGGCGGATCCCCGCGAAACCCGCCTACCCTCTCCCATCGGCCGACACGCGTGTGGCCCGATCCGCTCCCCGCGCGGCCGGCTCCATCCGCCGGCCGCGCCTTCCTCTCTCTCTCTGGCGGCGGGCCCGCCTGTCGTGGCCTTCTTCCCCTTCGCCCGACTCTCTGCGCGGGACAGCACGCGCGCCTCGTGGCGCGCATGCGGCAACCGCCGCACGTGCCGCCCGTCGCCATGGTGGAAAAGCACCGCGGAGCCGACGCCATCCTCGATCCACCGCCTCGCCACGGTTCGGCGCCACCGCCTGGTTTCTCCCGCCCGTCGCCGGCCCGCCACGTGGCGCCGATCTTGCCCGCTCCCCTCGCGCGTGAGAGACCGTAAAAGCGGAGGAGACCGCGCGGGCGTGGGCGTGCGGCGTCATGCACAGTGCGCCTGGCATTAATGCCGCCCGCGTCACCCCCTGCCTCCGCCACCTGCTCCGACGCGACCGCGCGGGAGCCGCCCGTTGCCAGCTCCCCTCCGAGCGTGTATATAAGGCAGTGGACCCCCCATTGAGTTCCCCACTCCGCCCTCTCTGTTCACCAGAAGGTAATCGGGTATTCGTGCCCCGTAGCCGCCGGCGAGCGTTTTCTCCCCCAACTCCGGCGAACTAACTTCCCACTGTTTTACTGTCCTAGAGCCAAATTCCTCGAGCTAGGATCGTCTCCAGAGCGCCGCGAAGCTTCCCCGGCCCTCGTCCGAGCTCCTCGTCGCCTGTGGTTCGCCACCGCCTAGAGCTTCCCCGAGCCGCCGCTGCCGCTCGACGCCGACCCATCTCCGGACCTCCTCGGCCCTTGAAGACCGCGTCACCATCTTCACCATAACGCGAGGATCGCGTTTCAGCACTCACCCGAAGCTCCCCGACATCCCCTCGCCGCCGGCCACCGTCGCCCCCGACTCCTCTGCCCGGCCCCCTCGTCGGCATCCTTCAAAAGGATTTTTCATCCATATAAGGTAGGCAAAGCCTCCCCGCTCACTTGGCTATCAGCGCTCTCTTCTCCCTCCCAGCTCCCCGGCCGCGCGCGTTCGAGCCTCCGGCTCCGCAGCGCCGGGTTGAGTTTTCTCCATTTTCTTTCAGTCGGCAAGTGGGCCCCACTGCCGCCCATCGCATTCTCGAGTCATCGGCCGACCGCCGGGCCCCACCGGTCGGTGAGACATCTAAGCAAGGACCGCATCGACATGTGGACCCCATGAACAAGATGCTTAGGACCCACTTGTCGAGTACAGAGAACGAAAAGTAAATAAAAATGGAAATTAAAAATGAATCAGGGGCTGACAGTGGGCCCCACATGTCAGAATTTAGTTATTTTTGGAATTGACTGGAACCGAGAACTTTGACTGCTTATAACTTCTTCATTTTAGCTCCAAATTGAATGAAACAAATTTTTAAATTCATTTAAATTCAAGATCTATCTAATGGAATCAGAACCATAATTTTTGAAGTTTATTTGATTTTCTAGTGATATTTGAGTGATTGGTTGCTCTTCTTTTATTTGGGTATTTCGCACGATTATATAACGTACGAGGCTCAGGAGGAAGAATCCGAGGCAGCAACCTTAGAAGCTCAAGATCGTCAAGAACCAGATCCCTGTGACCAAGGCGAGTTAACACCTTGATCATTTTGAACCTACGATTTTGCAAAGTAATTTCTTTCAAATATCAACATGCATGCTGTTATTTCATGTGGTAAAATATGTTCATTTCCAGAAATGATAGCTATACACCTACTGTAATGCTTGCTTATAATGATCCGTTGAAATAATTGGACATGTGAACCTTGTCGCCTTAGCAAAACTTATACTATCATAGCTTTTTATCAGTAAGTCCAAATAAATATTGCGATGCTTAGTAATGCTAGATGAAACGGGGGTACATAGTTGCCCCAAAAGTAACACTTGCAAAGTATGATATGATTTGGGGACAGTCATGGATGGAATGACTGTAGTAGGTGGGCACAATATTTTTACCTCTGGAAAATCCTAAATTTCTTAAACACCTGGATGGATGGTTTGGGGGCTGGAATGTGGTGCGGTGGGAGCACAAATCATGAAATGTGGTAGAACCATCCGGGTAACTTTAAGGACCGAATCTTGTCATGTCACCCCGTGTAAAACAGTACAACCACAAGTCTATAATGGGTACGACCTAGCTGAATAACTTGCAAGGGTTTAGTTCAGACATCACCGAGGGAAGTGGGTGCCAGGGTGTACTGGTTTACTCACAGTGAGGCACAGGGTGTACTGCACTCACACGGCGCAAGAGGGGCTTCGATCTGTGGTGGTGTAACCCTTGGCGGTGAAACCTCAGCGTGGGTGGTGTCTAACTAGATCGGAGTAAGGTAAAGGCTTTGTGATAAATTATCTGGGTCTCATGCCTAAGGAAGCATGTTGGCAAAAAGGATAGTTCATCTCTTGTGGTGAAAGTGTACAAACTCTGCAGAGTCAAAACTATTCGAATAGCCGTGCCCACGGTCATGGGCAGACATGGGAACTAAACTAGATATAGTTTTGTTTTAAACATTGGAAACTGGGAATGGCAAAATTTAAGGGCGAAGGACTGCCCTGGTTTGGAATTGTCCTGGGTGTTGTCCCAGTGGTACGTTAAGCGGCTATAACGCTGAAAGATGCTATATGGCGCAGATGCCATGTAATGGTGGATGGAACCTGTGTCAATTATATGATCAACTTACTTTATAAACAAAAGTTTTGAGTTTAAAATTGCTAGGTCTCAGGGATTTTCCTATAATTGTATTCAAAAGCACTCTCCGCAAAATAAAATGAGCCCCAGCCATCCTTTGATTAGCCAGGCATGTATAATTATTGCATTCTGTGTGTTGGCTTGCTGAGCACGGGGTCAGAGTGCTCATTCTCGCTCTTGCGATACAATTCAGAAACAGGAGTTCAAGAACACTACGCCTATGAGGAGGCCCCTGCCAACGTCGACGGAAGCAAAGGCGATAATTAAGGCGTTGGCCTCGGTGGTTAGGCATAGACAAGTAGACTCTAGGCGTTGTGTACATTTATGTTACCGGGACCCTGGTGGCATATATTGTACACATTACCCTACTGGCCGCTTGCCTGTGGATTTGGGTCTATTTTTGCTGTAATTCCCGCTGCGTTGATGTAATGAAGACATTTGGCCAGAGCGGCCCTTTTGTAACTTTCACCCGATGTGGTGTATTTCAGATTCTGTAATATTATTATGCGATGTATGTCATGATTCAGCAATGTACCTGTGTGCACTAACTACTGATCCAGGGATTAGTGCAGTGAGACACAGTAGATTCGGATTGAAAAATCCGGGTCTGACATTAACCCACTTAAGGAGGACACTTGATGGAGGAGAGGGCGGCAAGGAATGGCCACAATACAAAATGGAGCACTTCCAATAATTCTCTAGTGGTCTGACAATCATGGAGTGGTGGTCCAACCATAGGCTTATCTGACTACAAGCTATACGCCAGCCAAAGTCGTCCAAAAATGATGTTTTGCATGCTTCAAAAGACATGAAGACTGGTCTAATTGCCATGTGATGAGCTATCTATATGCCGGTTTGACAACTAATTGTTGACAAGACTGATATTTTACTAGAAACGGATAAACCTAATTTGTATTTGTATTCTTAACTGTCCAAGCCATAATTCCAATAGTAGTAGCTGCAATATGTATTGTAGCACCAGCATAGGTACTTTAGCATGTCAGTTCATGTAGCACCCGACCTAGGTACTATAGCATGTTGGTACTATAGCAACCGACCTAAATGCCTATATAAGGGGGTACACCCTATGTAATGAGATGGATGATAGTTTGAGTTTAAGAAAAGCTCTAGAGAGGTTCTTGAGGTGTTTGGAAGCACATGAAAATTTAAGTGTTTATACACTTTTGTGTTCTTGTGAGCTGTGTTAATTTGCAAGAATTAATTGATCAAGATCAACCTCTTCGTGTGCTTGCCATCGAGCTAGTTGCATGGATTGGCACTTTGTGAAGTTGGTGAGGTGATTATGGTGGTGGTGTTCTTGTGCTAGACACAAGATTGCCTCCTCTATTGAATCATGTTGCTTCTTTGAGTTATCTTTATTGTTATGTTCGTCGACTGTGTGATCATTGTTATTGTAAGATCGGGCCAACTCTACAGGTTCAACCTAGCAAGGTTGATCCATATCACTAATACAATGTGTCTTGCAACATGATTTTTCAAGGTAATCTCACAACACTATTGATCAATGCTGTATTGCTATCTTAACAGTTGGACTACCAATAATTCAGCTTGCCGTTGAAGGATATTAATTATATGGACTCTGCATGTGCCACGTAATCTCAAATCTTAGTTGATTCGCCGTTAAATATTAGAGCTATTTATTCGAATAATTCACGAAGCTGGCTGTTTTGACTATTAATTATGTGAAAATTTCACTTGATGCAATTTTGACAATATTAAGTGCGGTAAGTTTGGTCATGCATATGTATGCAAACTCTACATAGTATTTAAGTAGAGTAGTAACTAAGCATTTTATGGATTAATTGTGTCTTCACCTCTTTATAGTATAGGAGTACACAAGTTGCATTGCTAACTACTCCCAAGCCCCATGCACAGCTTGCTTGCAAGCGTCAAATGACCCTCAGATGGCCCATAAAATCATCTGTGATAACGTTTTTAAACTGTCTGTGATGATCTTTTCTATAGTAATATTTGTTTTCATAATATTCTCTCGAATAAATGAGTTTGTTACTGTATTCAGCTACGACTATTTGCATTTTATGGTGAAGCATATTAATTTGTGTCTCAGTTGTGGCCGTGAAATCAACGGCCGCTCGCATCAACCACTAAATTAGAGACTGGAGTGTGGAGCCCACATATTAATGGCTCACCCCTGGGGTCACGTGCACCTTGTCCAAGTGAATTACTTTCGGGCTGTTCGGTCGTGCAGGCGTACAGTATAAACTCGTCCAAAGTATATGCATGCAGCACTTGAGTCTGATTCCTTCTCCTTGACTTCTTTGCATGCAGTACTTTGACTCTAGTACTAGACTCTATAGCCACAGTAAGGACGTCCGCAATGGTAATAGCTAGTACTAGCTATATAGTCAGCTGACGTGGAGGTGAGAGACAAAAACAAAGACTATTTTATACTGTTGGACCCACATGCTCCTCTCTCATATTCTTGGACTACGTGAAATAGATCAGCTATTTGCTCGTCGCTAGTGACTACTCTCTCTCCTACTTTTTCCTTACCACATCAGATCTAGCTAACTAAATAGCCAGCTGTTGGAGACGCCCTAAGGGAAGAACCCGGAAACTTTATAAGTAGAACCACAGGAAGGGAACCTATATATGGACTTCAAGGTCAAGGGTTATCAATTGGGCTTTTACTGCTTATGGACCACTGCGCGTCTTAAGTACACAGGCTCATGTTTTGATATCTCCACTCAGCCGCCTGAAGCCCCGCTTTAAATGGTTTCGACTTCTAACGAAATTATTTAGAATGTGTTGATTTTTTAATTTTAGTTTTTTTATTTCTTTGTATTGTTCGTGATGATATAGTGGTTTTTTTTCTTCTTATTTTTGATTTTGAAAAAGCTAACAACCGCTATAGTATGTTTATAGCCAAAAGCCAACAGCTGAATTCATAAGCCGAGACTTTTAAACCTATTAGAGCGTCGATTGTCTTCTTCCTAAGTCCTACCGTCCTGCATTCCAACCTCCTCTTCAAGCTCCCTAACATGGCGTCGGCCAAGGTACCCTTGCTACCTCATGGAGACCCAGGGCAGCTGCCCCGGCTGTGATATATAGTTATCACAGACAGTTCTAGTTTAGAACCGTCTGCGATATGTAAATCGTCTGTGATATTTATAAATCGGTTTTTAACTAAAAACCGTCTGTGATATTCCCTTCTACTCCTAAATCTATTTCTGTTTATTGGCTAACCTCAGGAAATGCTAGCCATGCCCTCTGAAACAAGCAGATCAACATGTACATGTATACATCCAATTTACATCTAAATTCATTTCACAAACATAAAACATGCATTTTATTAAGATTAGAGCCTACCATTACAATATCCCAAAACAACGAGCAGGTTACACAACAAGAACAGATAAAAAGCAAAGATCCTCTATGCCTTTTCGCCCCTGATGCAACGCATGAGCTGGATGTCTTTGAGGCCCACCATCGTCGGCGTTGATTGAGCGTCTGCACGGTTGGCATGAGCTAGTTGCTTCTGCGGTGTCTTGCCTACCGTAGACTTGTGCGTCGTCTGCAAGGAAGAGGGCAGCAAGGAGGAGGAGAACAGCAAGGAGACTGAGTTTTGGTTATATTTATAGGGAGGGAGAGGCGGGAGTGCGAAATTTTTGGCGCGGGAATGGAGAGGCGGAGTTACGATCCGTGGGGTAAGGATTGGTGGATTTCTATTGGCTAGGATTGGGTTGAGGAGGATCGACGGGCCCAGCGGTTAGATTATCACAGACGGTTCTATATATAGAACCGTCTGTGAATTAGAGCACAAAATTTTATATACCGATGCAATATAAACAACTAGTCTGAAAAGATAAAATAGCAAAGTTTTATATAGCTTATATATACTTATTTGAAAGGTTTCGATGAGATCTACAACTTTTCAGTTGAAGCAAAATCCAAATTCTGAAAGGAAGACCAAGAAAAAGGGCAAAAACAGAAACTAAAAACTTGCGATGCAGGTTTAGGTCCAAAGATGGCCGATTTTTGGGGTCTTGGAGCGCGATTGGCACAAGCTGGTCATTTTTTTGGATCGGGCTCGTCGTTAGCTATCCAACGAGTACAAGAACGTCAAAAACGGACACCGTATGCAAAAGTTATGCCCGTTTTACTGAAGGTGTCTCAAAACTGAATCATACTCGGACTCAAGCGGGAAAATATGAAATTTTGAGGGATTGCAAGGCGGGAAACGTAACACAGACGGTTTTTATTATAAAACCGTCTGTGATACTCGAATATCACAGACGGTTTTATAATAAAAACCGTATGTGATATTCAAGATTATCACAGACGGTTCTATAATAAAAACCACCTGTGATATTGCAGTATCACAGATGGTTTTATAATAAAAATCGTCTGTGATAATCTGGAATATCACAGACGGTTTTTATTATAAAATCGTCTGTGATATTCCAGTATCACAGACGGTTCAGCGGTAAGAACCGTCTGTGATACTCCTTTTTCCCGCCACAAACACCACAGACGGCCTCCAAATTAAAACCGACTGTGATAGTGTACATCACAGATGGTTTCACAAAACCGTCTGTGATTTAGCGTCTAGTATTAGACTTTCTGTAGTAGTGGAAGTACATATTTCAGTTTGTATTTCACAAAACTACTTTACCTTGGCGTAACGTTTCAATAAATTGCACATTTGTTGATTCTCGTTAAATGTGGTGGATCTGATAAGTGGGACCTAACTGTAAATGCAATTTTGACAAGTGAGACCCACCTATTAGTGGCAGAAAAATATTTGTAATTATGCGAAGTGTCCAGTTTTCTGATAGTTTTGATAAGAAACGTGAAGTTTTGTGAAGTTTACTAAAAAGCATCAATGAAAAATACCATGTATTTATTTAAGAATATATCCAACAATTTAAACTATATATAGTCTAAATTAACCACACTTAGCTATAGTTATTCAAACTATAGCTATTTTTCATGAAATCAACAAGAAAAATTCAAAAAATGTAGTGACGGTAGTTCAAAATTAAGCATACATGTAATATTCTGTAAGAACCCTTCCTAAGGACCTGATTACAATTACAGAAAAGGAGTTAAGATGTAATATTCAGAAAAATACCTTCTTGAGGATCTGTGCGTGAATGGCAAAAAACAAGGATACGGAAAAATAGGATGAGTGGAATTTTTTTGAGGAAGATTGGTTTTCTGGAGCAAGTCATATAGAGATTAAGAGTAGGATTAGAGTCTGGTGCCACATCTAGCTACTTTCTTTCCCATGCGTTGCCTGCCTTCGTTTCACCGAAGATTTGCCGCGTCGGCATACTTTCTTTCTTCTTTTGTCTCTAAAGCACAAATAAATAGCTCTCTACTCTTTCTTGTCACCGGCATTAATGGCCAACCTAGTCATCTTGGACAAGCACCTCACCAACGTACGCTGGTAGATGCTACACAAGGACACTATGCCAACAGTGTCCTCCCTCCTATGTCCGAGGATTTGCCAAAGTAATTGAAGGCCACCTTCCACTGTCTTGACATCCTTCTCCGCCGCGTCTTCTGGTTGGTCTCCTGCTTCTGGCGAGCTAACCTCACCATCAACGTGGTCCTCCACAATGACGTTGCATGTTTCCAGAAGGTTTGCCATCACTTGGAGTGCTTAGTTGAGGTGGTGGGCGACTGAGTCAACCTTGTTGAGACCTCTCAAGAAAGGGAAGAGAGCTTATAGACTCAATTCGACTTAATTGTTCAGTCGAAGGGTGTTTGGGAGACACTCAAACAAGCGCGTTAGTGGGTGGATGTATTTCGGGCTTCGTTCACTAATGATCCCAAACCGTCTGATGCCAACCACGTCGTCTACGAAGTTTTAAAGACGAAGATAGCATGCTACCTCTGTCACTAGAAAAAACTTCAAAGCAGTTAGGTTTCTACTTTTTTGTTATCTTTTGTAAGAAGCGACTGGACACGCTGTTTGGCCATATGTAAAATCAAGCAATTGAATTTGTATTTACTATTTTTTTATATATGTAAATTGTCTCGGTATAATAACATAACGTCATTACTGACGGGTAAAAAAACTAAGTAATACATATTTACTCTTGAGGTATTATTGAATTTGCATTTATATATATGAGAATGAATTTAGAATTATATATAGTATTTTATCACAAACGGTTCTACTTTGAACTCTCTGTACTCTTGTTGTCTGACGATACAGTTCGTCATCCGGCATAGTTCAAAGATCAGAGCTGCATTGATTTTTATAACGCTCGCTTAGGTACGTCGTCGGCAACGGGCTCATGCGCGCCGCCGTGGAGGTGCTCCCCGTCTTCGTCGCTTGCTGCCAAAGGGCACCCTTAGGGGACGGGACGTCCATGTGGCCGACAGCATAGCCTAAAACGCCGGAGTAGTGGCAACCGCCGTGCCAGCTGAGGCACCGCGGAATGGCCTCCGGCCCCCGCCGGCACGGAGCCTTGGGATGCATGTTACCATAGCTTCTTCTCTTGCTTTCTCTTTCTAGCTAGCTCTTGCTGGTGGTTGTCTCACTGCCATATCAAGTTTCATGGGCTTTATATACAAACAAGATAAGATCCGTACGTTTGGTGATATATTCTTCTTGTAGCCGTCAGCACTGGATTTTATAAAAGATATTCCATTGGAATATGAATGAAAAAAAAACATTCGAAGCTACCCTAGCTACTTGCTGATTCACATATTGCATGTTGCATATGCAGAGCTGCCATGCATTATTCCTGGGAGAGCAGCACTGTTTCATCTTGCCGTCGTATGATCGATTTTACAACTAGTCAAGGTCTCAAGGATATCTATTCTGTACCATATCAAAAAGGTACTCCATATATTCTCTAAATACACAAATGGGCGTAGTTTTACAATATATGTACAGTCGAACTCTTAAATATATGCACAGTCGAACTCTTAAAAATAGCCGGCAGCATTGGATTTTATAAAAGATATTCCTTTGGAATATGAAAGAAAAAATATTCTAAGCTACCCTAGCTACTTGCTGATTCACATGCATGCTGCATGTTGCATGCAGAGAGACCAGCACTGTTACATCTTGCCGTCGTACGATTGATTTTACACGCTATAATAAAAACTACTTCTAGAGACTTTTTTAATACAGTGAAGTCGTTTTTTCTATCTCTATATTGTTGTAAAGATGTTTTCTAAAATACCGCATAAACGACTTTCTATGCATCGTCGTTATGAATGTAGAAACGTATTATTAAAATGCCTATATATCCTTTGCGGCATTTTATAGATGTGCTTTATTGTGTCTCTAAGGAAATAGAGATATTTATTAGTGGTGTTAAATTATGCTATTAGCATAGAGCACAATAGAAAATAAAATCTAAAAAAATGTATGGACTCTTGCAAAGGCTGGTGCTCAAACTCTATACCTCATGGAAATAGCACTTCCCTTAAACTTGTCGCACCAGCCACCACAACCTCACCGCTTTAGGTGTTTGTTTGTGCCATTTAATATTTATATGCAAGTCATTGAACAAATATTGGGTGGATTCTTTTGTGCTGATGGTTTATGGTTTATAGTTTAAATATTTGAATTCTGTCTATTCACGAGAGGTAGTACACACAGAAAAATAGTCGCATGTGATTTTGGCTGATACAGCTGAACTTACTACATTTTTACTATAATCTTTCTGTTGATTCCGCTTTGAAAAAACACACCGTTTAAAAGCTAGTTACTGTAGAGAGTACAAGCATAAGCCATCTAAAAATTAAAAAAAACTCAGCCATTAACTACTGAAAAATGTCTCTAGATAGTTAAAAGCATCTAAAAAATGTCTTTACAATAAAAAAACTTTAGGCGAATTAGAAAGTATCTCATAAATATCTCTACAAATTTAAAATTTGCATGTAGTTCTGAAATGTTTCAAAACTGTCTCTACAGTACAAAATTTTGGAGCAGTTTTTAAAGTGTCTCTAAACTATGTAACTCCAAGTTTAGAGATAAGTTAGAAAGTGCTTCTAGAAAAATGTCTCTATATGGGGTTTTTCTTGTAGTGATACCTAGTCATGGTTGTCTATTCTACACCATATGAAAAAGTTACTCCATATATTTTCTAAATACACAAATGGGCGTCGTTATATGTACAGTCGGGCTCTTAAAAATATATAAAGTCGAACTCTTAAAAATAGCCATCAACACTGGATTTTATAAAAGATATTCCTTTGCAATATGAAAAGTGGATATGAATTATTAGTATTATTTGATTGCCGTATTCAATAGAATGTAAATATGGTATAGATTTTTTCATCTGATTAATAATTCCGATCCTATTCATATCCGTTTTCGATGAAGCAATATGCATATTTATTACAATACAACTAATTAGTTGGACAAATTTTTTAATTGAACTTGAATTCGTGTTTCTTTAGCTGAAGTAAATGAATTAGAATAATTCAGCGTGATTGTATGATAATAAAATATCATTAATGTCTTCATACTACATAAGTTATGAGAATATCCGGTTCTGACTGAATTAAGTAGATATTTGACTCGAATCCGTATTCGTTACATATTCATATTCAAAAATATTTAAATTTATATTCATATTTATTTATAAAATACAAATATAAATATAATAAGAGTATTATTCGATTTGTATTCATCCGTTCCACCCCTGGTAGCTACGCTAGCTACTTGCTGATTCACATGCTGCATGCTGCCCTTATTCCCGGGGAGACCAGCGCTGTTACATATTGCCGTCGAATGATTGATTTTACACTTAGTCAAGGTTGTCTATTCTGTACCATGTTAAAAAGGTACTCCATACATTTTCTAAAATACACATATGGCCGTGGTTTTACAATATATGTACAGTCAAACTGCTCTGCTCATTTCAATTTGAATTTTTAACTTCTGACTTATTTTTCACTATTCCTAAATTTTATCTTTTTTCTGATTTTTTTAGTTTTTTTAGCTTTTTTTGCTGGTTCTTTTTCTGTATTCGTTTACGTTGTCCGTGATGGTCTAACCTATTTTTTCTATTTTTAAAATTTTTTAAATTATTTACGCCAAATAAGCCACCTTTTGATACAGTGTAATTTCAGCCAGCTACAGTATAATTTTAACTATAAGTCAGTTTATTTCAGCCCAACTGAGCGGCACCTAAAAATCAGTGTTTAGATTTTCACATGGAAATGATGTTATGCTAGTAAATTTTTAATAAAAAGTACGTACTTCCGTGTCAGTATTTCTTTTATAACGCTCACTAACATATTATTAGAAAAAAAAGAAATGGTCCAACAGAGGGAGTAGATGATTATCGATCCTACATGTTTTCACAGAAATGGTAACAACATATGAGGGACATGCCTCGCAAAAAAAATAAAATATGAGGGACATGCCTATTTCCATACTTATATCTCTTCAAATGCTACAGAGTAGAAAACATAATCCCTGGATTTTCCACAATAAAACAAAAGAGGATTGCATAGATTATGGTTAGTTAGTGCCTTTCAGCTGGAAGATCTGATTCAGACAGTACACTAATAACTAATGCGCAAATTGGTTCTGAGAGCAAGCTCATGCATAACCATTCATGTGATGCAAGAGGCCCAAGAGCAACCACGTACTGCCCTATTTGGAGGATTTGATTCCTCATCCTCATTGGACCCCCAATTATCAGGCCGACCACCCAGTTAACTAACCATCGAATGTGAATCTTAATTTAAACATCTGCAGATAAAACGATCGAGCCATTCCCTAACTCTAAATGTATAGATGGTAGCTAGAACACACACACACTAACCAATACACAGGTGTAGA